>OZ025239.1:72544689-72722189 GCA_964019155.1 Osedax fenrisi | reverse complement strand
TATTTTGTAAACTATTAAAATAACGAAAGTAGTATATTATTTAAATGTACTTTATAATACAATATATCTTACACATAATTGTAAGTTCATTATAAGTTATATAATAATACATGAATGAAATCAGTTTATAGATATACGAAATACTATGTATATCATACGTCTATGGAGGATCAGTGAAAGCCTAGGCTTTATTTGGTCAATACCTCCAATATGTTCATGTATAGATTACAATATTAGTAAAAGTAATAATATAATAATAATGATTCATATGTTAGCATTCTTTGTAATATAATTATTAAATGAAAGAATACAATTTAAGATACATATATATATATACAGTAGAAGCTCGGTAACTCAACATGCCGATAACTCAACATTGCCGATAATTCAACATACATATAACTCAACATCGTTTTTATAATCCTAGCCTATACATTACATGTAAATATAAATCCGATAACTCAACATTTATGAAAAATCAAAATATCACAAACATGTTGTTGGATTCGTATCTTTTACATGTAATAAAACTACATTGCTCAACAAATATAATTCAACATACATTATTCAACATGGTTTTATTTAATAATATATGGATATAAATATATAAACGTAAAAATACAATTACAATTATTATATTATCATACAAGTACTATTTTGAATGCATTTATGTGAACAAAACATTAATTAAGTCATTAATTTATACATACGATAACTCAACATACTCGCTAACTCAACATGAAAACTCCGTCCCGTCAATGTTGAGTTATCGAGCTTTGACTGTATATAAATTAATAAAAATAATAAAACACTGTCCATGAACATATATAAGTTATCATCAAATGTAAATCCGTTACATTGAAGTAAATAATAAAATAATTATTTTAAGTTAATAAAATAATTGTATAACATTAAAATGTATTAAAATATATATATAATATATATATATATAATCATGCATATTACCCATCGATATAAAGAAAATTTCTTTATATCGATGATATTACCTAGTTTATGAGGATAGTAATGCCACCACAGCCTGCTCTGATGCTAATGTACCTAATTCCACGACAGGAAGGCCTGTACACCACTCTACAACAATCAGTGGATGGCTTCAGAGTGATGGTCGGAGCACCTGACTCACCTCGATGGAATGCGGTTCTCTTCGGAGGTTCGTAATAGTACCGCATTCGTTACGTCATAAGTGATGTCACAAAGGTGATAACATATAAGTAGGGCTGAGGTTATTGGGTTTAACCTTTTTTAAATTTTAGTGTTGAATATTTCAATTATTTTTCTACTAAATTAATATGTTATTTTTTATAATTTTTCTGTTAACCGCTAAACGTATATTTATGATGTATTGGTTATAATTAGCTAGTGTCAATAAATAATCCTATATCATTAAAATATTCACTCAATTTAAATAGTTTATGAAATTAAATTGTATTATTTTATAATGAACTAAACCAAAAACCCAAACCCTAGTAAAATATAAAAACCCAAAACCCCCCTGATTTAAATCCTAGACTGTTAGGATTATAAGACTGCATATGAAGTGTTTAGCTTGTGTACACTACTACCCAGCTGATCACTATTAGGTGGCAGGGTATTAATCCAGCAGTAAGTACACAACAGCTTAGCGGGGGTAACTAGAGGCATTAATCCGTGTATCATTACAACACCGATTATAGATTACACACCTCATAATCTGTGTTGTTTACATTTGATCAAACCTTATAGTCTGTGTACGGTTTACTTTGCTCACACCTAATCTTTATCACACGCTCACACAGGTCTGATCGGATCTCTGTTCTCGTTGCTTCAGTTCCTGTCTTCCCCGCTGATGGGGGCTGCATCCGACAAGTACGGTAGGAAACCCATGCTGTTATTATCAGCGGTTAGGCCCCATCATTAGCCCCGCCCCCCTCGTTAGCCCCCACCTCTCTCATTAGCCCCCATCTCACTCATTAGCCCCTACCTCTCTCAATAGCCACCATCTCTCTCAATAGCCCACATCTCTCTTATTAGCCCCATCTCTCTCATTACTGCCGGTATAGCTTACGTATCATAGTGTACACCTCGCTTCTCTCCATTACATGTACCTCGCATCACCACCACCACCACCAGCACCACCATCACCACCACTACCACCACCAACGCGCATTCTTCCCCTACCATAGGCATACATATCTTACAAATACGTCACCACAACATCTATACCTCTCTTACCTCTAACATACTGCCTACCTCTCATATATATAACACAGTATACCACATCACACTTCCCTGCACACCTCTACTACACCATATCCCCTATACAATAGCACATATATCATACTGCCCACACATTATACTACAACATACTTCTCCTACTCCGCACACATATCACATACACCACACCTCTCCCCATCATACACCACACCACCACCCACACCTCTCCCTCATCACACACCACCACTCCCACACAGTTCGGAGTGGCTGTATCCTACGGTATATGGGCGATATCGTCCACCTTCTCCCTGTTCGTAGTGGCCAGAGTTATAGCCGGTCTGTCCAAGGGTAACGTCAGCATAGCTACAGCTGTAGTGGCTGATATCACTACACCCAAGACCAGGAGTAAAGGAATGGTTAGCTAACACGTGTATACATTGTCTACATACGTGTATACATTGTCTACATACGTGTATATATTGTCTACATACATGTATACATTGTCTACATGTATGTATACATTGTCTACATTCATGTATACATTGTCTACATACGTGTATATATTGTCTACACACATGTATACATTGTCTACATATTAATATATAATTTAGATATTAACATATAGAATCAAGAACATATTATTTTTTACTTGGGTGTAAAACATATCACAATCCAACATGTATTTATGAAATGACAAGCAGATTAACAAACACCTATTTTGCATTTTTTAAAATCAATAAATATTAATAATTATTGATGTTTATTAAAATAAATGTTAACTATTCTTAAAGATATTATGAAATACTATAAATTGTATATATTGTATTTTTTTAGTATCATTAATAGTTTCTGAGTTATTGGAGTCGGCCGAATTACCCGCATCTGCCGAATTACCCTTCTTTCCCATACATTATATATACCCTTATATCTATATTATACATATAAAATGTATACTAATGCTAGCCTTCTCATAAGACCAAACATGATATGTTAGATAATAATGTAATTAAACCATCAACAAAATATGTGTGAATTATTTGTAGTCACAATAAAAGTCACAATAAAAAACTTATTAAATTTAATTCTCAATAAACATATTAATTATAATTATCTAAGAAAAGCATACAAAATACAGTATACAATTTAATATTATATACTGTAATATAATGTTCATAACAAAATTTAAACTGAAAACCAATATAGACTAATAATAATAACATTCTTTTTTAGAAAAATAATTACAGAATGTTACTTTAATTTCACCCCTATGGTATCTCTAAAATATATACTTTTCAGTTGTAGCTTTATTTATATTTCAAAGACTCCAGTGATATATTTATTTATTTATCTATTAATTAAAAATATATTGCCATATACTGGATAAATTGATTCTATACAATTTTATATTCAGATCAAGCTATGTATCATAATTTAATTTATATAATTATGTTTTTAATAATACAAATTTATTTTACAAAATTAATTATAAATAATTACATGCATTAATATATATATTTTTTTTAATTATTTTTAATAACAATTCATTTAAATAAAATATATTAAATATGAATTTTCTTATAATTGATGAATTTATTTATAATTTGCATTTAAATTGAAAGATGTTTTTCTAAATTTTGTGTGTCAAAATTCTAATTAATATAATGTGTATCACATTATATTATGATTTAGATATAATCATAATAACATCATTAATTTAAAAACTAGTTTTTTTATTGATTAGAATATTAAATTCAAATATTTAACTCCATAACATAATATAATGCTATAAAGTCATACTATAAGTATAATATAACAATTTCCATTATTATAAATAAGCAGTCCTTGCTAACATTAAAAATATCATATAAATTATTATTTTTATTTTTTTTGCATGATTTATTAATCATGCTTAAATTGTGCACAATTTATTTTGAAGAAATTATTTAAATATTAATAAATATTAAATTTCTAATAAATATTAAATTTCTAATAAATATTTTAATTTCATAGTTTAATATGTAGTATTATAAATATTAAATTTAAAATGATCTTTTATTAATTATATTTAATATTATTATTATAATTATGACCGCAAATTAAAATACCTGGAAATATATTTGTATAGTAGTAATATGTTATTTAAATATGTTTTCTTATAATATATATATATAAAGATATATCTTTATATATGTACATATACTTACGAAATTTATGAGAAAATTGTAATTATAAATATTTAAAAGTCATATTTATATATTTACATTTGTTTGCAATATTAAATATCCCATAGGTCTATTGTAATCATACCCCATGGAGTTATACCTGCAGGTATATCGTCCGACTATCAACATATACTATAGTACACACACATATACGCATGTAATAGTGACTGATCTGCCCATCGTGTACCAGATATCATTGCATAACTACAAACGTAATATCGTTCTATAGGCCGCCATAGGAATCGCTTTCTCCGTCGGCTTTCTCATCGGGCCGGTGATCGGCGCTTACTTCTCCATGAAGTCTAAAGATCAAGAAGGTACGTGTGTTAATCACCACGCTTAATTCTACATACATATATATATATATATATATATATATATATATATAATATAGGTTGGAGTACATTTTTAAATAATTATGGTCGTCTGGTTATGTCTCGCGATAGTGATGTAACGTTATATGTGAATGTTACAACTCCACATATAACGTACATCACTATCGCGAGACATAACCAGAAGTCCATAATTATTTCAAAATTCACTCCAACCTATTATATATATATATATATATAATATCGCATTCATAAATGCTGATAATGAAATGTTCTATACAACGCCCTATAGTATGAATACATACGTATGTATACAAAGTATACTTTGTTATGAATAGATTGTAAATTAACTTCGAGCGAAGGAGATCTCACTAAGTTTACGCTAGCCTTCGCGTTTCGAGCCAGTGATTATTATATTCTTTTCAATGAGAGACACTATTGCCACCTATGAAAATAAATTACTCGTAATCTCGTTGAGTTGATACGGAGTGATATATATATGTGATTCATATTATTATTTCATACATACACTCTAATTATTTTATTTGTTATTGATCATTCTACTAAAACACGTTTGTTTACAATACCACTACCACCACCACCATCATCACCATACAAGTTACATCACTACCATCATCATCATTGTACAATGTACAGTACATAACCACCATCATATGGTCCATCATTACCACCACACCACACATACCACTACCCATATCACCTGTAAACATGCTATAAATATTGCTTAGTTCCACAATTATATTGTTATTTTTATAAATAATAATTATTAAATTAGAAACTTAGAGTAGTTCATAAAGAATAATATATACAGATATATACTTACACGTACACACCCGTCTAGGTATGTTCTTCGTAACACCTGCGCTGTTAGCTATGGGACTAGCTGTGGCGGACATCTTGTACATTGCATTGTGCTTCAAGGAGACCCTGCCCCAAGACAAGAGGGTTGGCCTACCGCACTATCCACTACTTATTTACCATCTTATTAACATGTGCTTATTAACATAATGATTAGCTGAATGTGTGGCCCAGCAGGATAAGGTGGCAGACACAGTAGGCAGTAGGGCGCGGGTTCAAACCCCCTCCGTACTTAATTAATAATATTTAGAAGTGATCTTATATAATTTTGTATAAATAAATGACTAGCTCTTACTAAATAATGCATGTCTTAACATGAGCATAACTTAGAATGGACATTAGAGCCATATATGGTTATAAGTGAAAACTTCATCTAAATTCCTGGATAGGATGAAAGGAATCCACCAAATAACAATAACAATATTTATATATATATATATATATATATACGTCTATATATGATTATATATCTAATTAACAATATCAACACCAAAATAACAATACAATATGGTAGATAACTTTATTACGTAGTTTATATTAATGATGATGAACTCATGGCAGGTAAACACGAAGATTCTCTCTAATGCACTGAACCTCATCAATCCTATTTCTCTGTTCAACTTCTCCGCGGTGAAAACTCCAAATGAAAAAGGTTATTTATAGCGCCGACGAATCACTACCAGCGTATACGGTGGTAATATTGCATAACGCGACTACGTAATATCACGTAATGTCGAGAACAATACGTGCATTGTTTAACCCTCTGAATCCCAGAAGGCATTATTTGCGCATTATTTTTATAATTTAATGATTTAATGATTATGTTAAAATACAACATAATTTAACATTTATTATGAAAATACTTGATTAATTTTAACAAAATAAATATATTAATTTAATATATAAATTAATAATTAATTAATATATAATATTTTTTCAGTTTATTATTAATTAGAATGTTATAAACATTTTATCTATTAGAATCTATATGTATATTATAATATTTTATGGAGTATTTATTTATTTATTTATTGAAATATGATAATATTTTGAATTAAAAATTAATTATAATTAATATAATATATATAATATATATTAATTAAGTATAACATTACGAATAATAAATCAAATCCAATTTTGTTATCAGATTTATATAATATATTATATACTTTATAAAATAAATATAACTTGTTATATATAATTATCAATATTTGAATACGAATAATCATTTTGTAAAAAGGACTCATAGGGTTAAGCGCTCTATTACATTAATTGTTTATATTAATTATATATATTTGCACCATACTCATCTTATATTAACTCCCTCCATCCCTCAAAACCATTAAAACATCAACTACTACCTTCAAACACAAACTAAACAAATACATCCTATTAACAATATCTGAACTTTAAATATATTCTTTTTTCCACGTTGTACACTGTTGTACAAGTTGTACAGTGTATACTTGTTACTACTTTTATTATTATTGTATATCTATTATTGTTACACTATAATAATTTTATAATTAAATTAGTGTTAAAATAAAATCATCATCATCACCCCACTCCACGCAGATCGTAAATCACTGAAGCGTATCGGCTACATCTACTTCCTGTACCTGTTCCTGTACTCGGGCATAGAGTTCACCCTGACCTTCCTCACCTACAATCGCTTCAACTTCACCAGTATGGAACAAGGACGTATGTTCTTCGTGATCGGAATCTGCATGATTCTCATCCAAGGTTAGTTTAATCATCAAGGTTAGTTTTGTTCTGGTCACACAACTTCGTAAGTTTATATAACTATTTTTCTATGTGCATTTTTATAGTATCATTCTTAATTAATCTTATTTACTATATATATATATATATATATACTACTATAAAATACAATTATTCATTCAATCAATCAAGTTACTGTAATAATAATGCTGCATAATTAAAATATTTATTATAGTGATAATGATCTAGCTAACTTTGATTGCCTCTAAGCCCAATACATCCATTACACCTGATATTCACACATCTCATGTAAGAGGTAACATGCGCATGCAAAGGAAGGGGCCTAACCTAACCCCTGGGAGGGTGGGGGGTAATCATGATCATCGTACATTTCAACCTTTGTCTCATTCTATAATATTTATATAAACTATTCGATTTTTATTATGAATATAGTATTGTGTACCCTGATTCGTATCCCGATATCGAAGAGAAATATTTCTCCCATACATGTAGAACTATATATGCTACGATGTGTCTATATATATATATGTGTATATTTAATGGTGCGTATATCCCGTAGTGCGTGATATCTTATCGTATTAGCCGTAAAGCGGTATACTTCTACTCGATGAGATAACGCTGCCTCAGTAACCATGGTAACGACATACTAACAACGAAGCGCTGCTCCTCCTCACCACCAGGTGGCGTCGTGCGAAGAGTGACCCCCGGCCGAGAACTCGCCATAGCCTCTCTAGGACTGGTCACTTTGATTCCGGCCATCGCTATCATCGGCTGGGCGTGGTCAACGAAGATGTTGTACACGGGCGTGGTGCTCTACAGTATAGGTTAGCGAGGTCATGTGAACTGTTATACACTGTGGACATGTGACTTGTACATACACATTATGGTCATGTGACCTGTGCATGCACATTGTGGTCATGTGACCTGTACATGCACATTGTGGTCATGTGACCTGTACATACACATTGTGGTCATGTGACCTGTACATACACCTCGGTCATGTTACTAATCAAGGAATGCGACTAGCTCCAGGTTATTCTTCAGAACCTCGCCGTTGAGTTAATTCATTAAGTTGATGACCCTAATGATATCTTAAGGGGGTACAAATTGTAACAAATCATTTATTATTATTTTTTGTACTATATATTACTACTTTATAATATTTTTGTTAGTAACAGTGAAAAAAATACACATGAAAACAGTTTAGAAATCACATAAGAAATAGTTTTTAGGACATGTTATAATATACTAAATAAATAAATAAGTAATTTATTATGAAATTGACATGCCTTACTATTACATTTTATTTTATAATATTTTATAACTTTTATATTGCCGATATAAAATATTATATATATATATATATTTTTTCAATATATTTTATTTATAATTCTATAATATAAATTTACTTCTGATTTTGATAGAAAAGAAATAATTATTTACAATATTTATTTTATTTTGATAATAAGTTTATACACTGCTAGATGACTATGTCTAGGTATATGTGTGTATGCATACAATTACTTTCTGTTATAGCTATAATACTAATTTTGTTTACCTTATATAAAGTACATATGTATATATAAATAAATACAGAGAATAATATTTATAAATATATTTTGTAATAATTGTAAAAAATACAATTTCTATAGAAATTTCATAAATTAAAAATATGTTATTTATATTTATATATATATATATATATATATATTTATATTTATATATATATATATATATATATATATGATATACTAGTATTATGATACTACATAATATAAGTATTATTCTCCAAATATCCGTGCATATGTAATATAAATTGTAATAGAAATGAACTCAATATAATGAATAGATGTTTGTAACATTGACTTTGTATATTCGTATGTACCTATGTACCTATGTATACATCTACTAGATATGATTATGTCACAATGATTGTGTCGCGGGATCTCCCCCTAAAAATGGAAATCTAAATACCTGTCATATAATATCACAGACCTAAGTCACACTGTAATATAGCTATCTGATAATTCATCCTCAAATGTTAAAATTATAAGTTATTTATCGGAACTGATTACAATTTCGTAGACTTATTAATTAAACATATTTCTCGATGTCGAACGACTATTACGAAACCACTACTCTGACACTAACATATATACTTATACATAACACCTACGTGCCTTTACACTAACCCCTACATATCTACTGAAGTATACATGCATACATCTGCAAATCCCTACACCCACCTCTAAATGCATTCTCACATCTACCCTACACCTACTCTTACACCCTCACCTCTATTTACCCTAACACCCACCCCTACACCTTCACCCCTACACCCTCACCTCTATCCACCACAACACCCACCCCTACACCCTCACCTCTATCCACCACAACACCCACCCCTACACCCTCACCTCTATCCACCCTAACCCACCCCCACCCCCCCACACAGCATCAGCCACAGTGGTTCCGTGTCTGACCTCGATAGCGTCCGGTTACGGCGAGGCGGGTCAGAAGGGAGCCGTGATGGGTATCTTCCGGTCCTTGGGAGCTTTGGCTAGGGCTCTGGGTCCGGTGTTAGCGTGTACGGTGTACTGGTGCTTCGGGGCCCGGGTCTGCTACGGGTCCGCCTGCGTAGCTCTCGGTCTGCCCGTCCTCTTGTTGATCAACGAGAACAGGAAACTCGGCGCTAAACGTGATTGAACCGATGACACCATGTCATTGTTAAGTAACACACCCCTTATTGTTACCTAACACCCCCCCTATTGTTACCTAACACCCCCCCTATTTTTATGTAACACCCCCCCCTATTGTTATCCGGGTGTTGGTTTTGTTATCGCTGTGTACGAGATTATAACGCTTATGATGTCGACACGCGTTATCGTTATGTTTGTATTGTTATGCTGCGGTGTCGACCAATCAAATTAGAGCGTTATCGATTTATTCAATATCTAATTACACCGAAAGTTTATCTTACAACTTCATAGGATAAACTTTACATGCATAATTAGGTATGCATAAATCTATGACGCATGTATTTGATTGGTCAGTACCGCGGCCTTATGTTGACATATCACGTTAGTGATCATTTCTTGACACTGTTATATCATTATGTAATCATTAATTATTCGTTAATTTTGCAAACATTTTTCTTTGGTGCAAAATTATTTTTAAAATGATACACTTTTAGGAATATAAATTATTATTGATTATTATTATAATTAATGATTCCAATCTTATACTAATTAGTTTATATTAAATATTTTGATATTTATTAAAAATTGATAAAACAACGATTATATTCTAATGACTTCATTAATATTGAGAAATTAATAATAAATATATTAATACAAATAATAATAATAATAATAACAATAATAATAATAATAATAATATTAGAATAATAATTATATTAATAAATTTTATATAATATATTTTAAATACATAATTTTAGAATACTATATTTATTGTTTTTTTTAGGAAATATTTTAATCATTGACACAGATGAATTGATTATGGATTAATACAATAAAGTATTAATATTAATTGTATTATGACATTATTAAAGTAAAAAAACTAATATAATTAATATTAATAGTACATAATTAATATTAATAGTACATAATAATATACTTAATAGCAATTCTGTCAACTTCTATTATCTCATAATCGAGGGGACCACCATGTCCGAGATATAGAATTGTTCTTACATGTATTTAGGGACATAGATACAAAATCAAACTTGCAATTTTAAATTGATAATATATCGGGAGTTTACTTTATAATTAAAATAAATAATAATATAATCTATGGCACTTATTTACAAATACAAAACTTGTAATAAATAATCAATATAAATTATTAATAATTATACTTACATTAATAATTAGTAACAATAATAGTTATATATTCGGATACAATTGAAAAATGTACTTAACTAATGTGCAATAGAAAACCTAAATATATATAATATGTTTCTATATATATATAGAAACATATTATAAGTCTATATTTCTATTACAAATTATATATGTTATATTAAAGATTTTCAAAGAGAAATCTTATAAAATGTTATGTTTTAAAAATATGATATTATGTACAATAAATCCTCCTATAAGTAGGTTAAAGTTCTCTATTGTTCTGTAATCAGTGATACAGATTCTGTTATCATTGGAGATGTTACAGTTGTTATGTTCATACCTATGGATGTTAATTATGTATTATTAGTTATAATTTTATATTTAATACTACATATATAATATAGTGACATTTAATAATTATAATTATCAATATGATATTAGATGTGTATGTTACAATTAATAAATGCTTATGTTATTTGATTAAATTATATATCTAAACATGGTCAGTGAATATGCAATTTATATTCTTTCATCCGTATTATAATAAGTATATACGTTGTATATTAAAAATATCAATAACACTCCAAATTCAATGAATCCATGTCATTAATTTGCTCATAGGAAATAACATTTAATAAGGATTCAACAAAATTTTAAATATATTGTGTAGATAATAATAGAACTGTTGTCATGTAACTCATAGGTAAAGTGTATAAAAGAATGGCTACCCTGCTGACTAATAATGAGATCTTTTGGGATATCGAGTCCACAAGTGCGAGGAGGAAATTGGTTACTTTGATGACATTTGAACAAGAGTTCGGGAAATTTGAATGCCCATAATTTACTGTGTGTATATATAGGAAGTACTCATTTTAATCTATTGAATCTATTAACTATACATTTTAATTCGTAAATTTAGAACACTACCATACATAATAGATATTTAATATTCTACAAATATATATACAAATATATTCCAATATTATATATATATATATATATATATATTTCAATATTATATATGGATTGCACTAACTATAGAGTTGAAACACTTTGCGATGATGCCTGAACATATTGCGAGCCGCGCAGGTGTAGTTGCCGGCTAGGGATGCTGAGAACTTGATGACGACCAGCGTGGAACTGACGTACGATTCGCTCCAAGTGTTCACGTCATTCTACGAGTGGTGGTGGTAGTCGACATTAGCGAATAGCAACGCAGTTGAGAGTTTCTAACTCGTGAGACGCCGGCGTAAAGCGGGTGAAATAATTATATTGTCGGAAAATGTAATTCGTATAATATATTATAGCAATTTTATTTTGTTCTTTAATGAATAATTGCGCTCTTTTCCGATGTAAATATATTGGTGGACAGTAAAAATAAAACATATAATTCACTAAACTATGAACACTAATTAATATTACTTTATTCATCTATCTATCTATCTATCTATCTATTTATCTATCTATAACATCAAGGACACAACGTAGTCTAACGATAATAAAGTAATCCGCATTTGTATTGATCAGCGAACCATCTTTGTACCACTTAATGGTGGGCAGAGGTGTCGGGATTCCCTTTGTCTTGCACATCAGAAGAAAAGAGGAGTCTACCTGTTTACATTGTGTATGTATAATTGGTTAATAAGTTAATATGTTAATATGTTTATATGTATATATGTATATATATATATATGAAGTTAATGATATTATTAATAGTTGATCGATAATTTATATATAGTAGAGATATACAATAGAAAGTATAAATAGTTGCTAATGATAACATACGTTATAGAAATAAAAGTTAAAAATAAGTAAATAGTTATAATAATAATATTAGTAATAGGCCTAATAGCTATAGCCTAGGTTATTAGATATCAATTCAGTTACACCATTTTATGAATACACAATTTCTACAAAAATATGCCTATTAAATTTAATTAAGATAGATCACCACATTTTCTTAATTTAAAGATTATCATTAATAATTAATATGTAGGCGTATCATATAGGTTTTTTTCCTACATTGTGTACAAACATCATATTATTGATATATACTATAATAATATATATGTATATATATATATATATATATATATATATATATATATATATATATAATATATTAATTTTAAATAGCCATCACATTATATACATAGTATATAAACATAATTGTATGTGATCTGTAAATGTGGACGTCTAATTACATAACCCGTTGATGTATAGATGTGTAACCTCAATAAATACCTTCAGATATATTTCTATAATGCTAAATGTTTACATCCAAAACAGCTCACATATAAGATATATTCAATAATACACAATAATACATATCCTATCAATACATCGCACAAGCTAAAGGCTTGTAGCAAGACCTCCTATAACCTCGAGGTTATAGGAGGTCTTGGTTGTAGGGGCCTTCGAAGAACACCTTTTACATTTTCCAGAAATATGAATAATCATAGATATGTTTTAAGTAAGATGTACAGCTAAATTACTCGTGTTGAATTTATATTATATTTATTTATTTTTGATTACTATTAAAACTATTCTTTTAAGTTCTATATAATATTATATAAATGTAAACAAATAAATAGAATTTATATCATAATAATGAAATAATTCTATATATAAAATGTATATAATTATGAATCTAAATTAATCTAAAAATTAAATCATATATATTCTCCCAGTTGTATACATTATTATCATCATAATTAATATAAAATTAATGAATTCAACAATTTACAATAACAAAATAATTGAAATGACAATTTTAATAGTGTGTAATATTATATATAATCTGAGGCAAAACCATATATTTATTAATGAACTATTTAAATAATTTAAAAAAAACCAATAATAATTTATAAATTCCAATAAAAACATTATGATAAACATAATAGTCAGGTATATATATATATATATATATATATATATATATACTGTATAATATGTAGATATCTATTATATATATTATACTCCTCCTCCTGTTTATAATGGCCTATACTCAATATTAAACTGATGTTTTACTAAGTTGATGATACAGCATTGAACTGGAAACACTAATCACAGATAATGATAATGTGTATACAATGTATTACTATGCATTGACATTATAAGTGTCCTATTGTAATATCTATTACTGTGTATGAAAACCATTTTGATGGACTGAAAAAGTTTATCTAAAGGGGATATCCCACTACAAGTATTTCCGGAAACTTTCCGAAAATCTATGAAATAATGTAAACGATAGTGAATATATATATATATATATCCGAATATGACTTATATATACTCAAATTTAAATGACATAAGCTCTTTCAATCTTAAAGTATCCTATCTAATTTAATCACTCTATAAATTATAAAAGATACTCACAATTATATGTAATCATAATATGTTATACCTCAAATAGGATTTGGTAACATTCTGTGGGAAATGCATACCAAACTAAGTTATGATAGTAGAATGTATTCAACGCTATCAATTAGATACATATATGACTTTTGATAACAAACAATGGGTCTGTAATATTGTATTTTTCATGAATACATGTTCAGTATAGGACCTAACATGTATTCATGACAAATAAAATATTACAAATAACTATTTTAATTATAATGAATACTAAATTGAATACTAATATTGATCAATAATTATTGAATTATTGATTATAATCAATAATCAAGCACTATTTTATATTTTAGAATTCCGAAGTAAATAAATATACACTATCACACCAAGAATCCGAAGTAGCTCACGTAAGAAGTAGCTCAATTAGTAAAATACCTTTTAAAAATCATCCAAAATAAATAAGTGTATACTGATAATGTGCTGTCTCAGCTATGACAATTCATATACTTTATAAACTTATAGCCTATTCCATGATATTAATAATGCACAAATACATTTTATTTTAAACAAAATATATAGGAATGCACAATATATACACAATATATATATATATATATATATATATATATATATACACTATATACACTATATACACTGTAAATATATACCCTAGAGTAAATCATAATTGTGACAATTATGAAAAAAACAAGATATTTTCAAGGATTATGATAAAAGATAAAAAATACCTTTGAATAACTACAAATAACTAAATACAAATATTTACAATCATATTTTAATATATTGCCCTGAAAATGTTCTATTCTATTTAGATATCTATGCATTATTAATTTGTATTAAATATATTCAAAATATGTATATTTCTAATATAAATGTGTAGTTTGTGAAATAGAAATACTAATAATAATGATCATGTTAAAAATTATAAAATAAATCATATGGAATATATTCATTATATTATAATACAATAGAAATACTATAGTATACTATACTGCAGAGTATAGTACTGATAGTACTATCAGTACTGTACTGTATTGCATATATTATTCTACTTTCATTATATTATACTAAATTAATAACCTATGTGGATTAATAGGTTATGTAATAGGTTATGTTATAAAACTTTACAAAATTATTAATGTTCAATAATAAATAATGTTAACAATTGTAATATATGTTCTGTGATATATAAACTCAATATTGAAACTAAATATAGAATCAAAGTATAACAATAATTAATGTTTAGAAATATTAATGATAAATAATTGTTTAAATTCAATATTCTATTTGAAATAAGAATATTAATTTTATTGTAATCATTTTGTATATATTTGACATTAAAATAGATATATGATTTAATTTTTTTCAATTTCTAAGACCCTTGAAACTATTATTATTTATAAAATTTTTAAAAATTAATCAATCTTTAATAAATGAAAATTTAAAAGAAATTTACCATCACAAGCAAAGAGTAATAGTAATATCATAGACAGTTGATCCAGATATGGTAATAGCATCTAAGAAAAATATATATGTTATTTCTAAAGGGGATATCCCACTACAAGATTTTCTGGCAACTTGCCGGAAATATTGTAATTTTAAAACCATTTTCTATCAAGTTGTAATGGGATACTCCCTATAAAGTTATTATATAATTTATTATTATATGATATTCCTATAAATATAATATACACACGTATATACAAACTTTTGGTTGGATACTTTTATTACTGTACGAATACCAGCTTTTTCCATCGAATTCCATCTTATGAGCCACAATTCTCCATGGTTTATCTGTGGTTATTGTTATAAATTGCTATAATGTGTGGCCTTTCAGTTAGGAGCTATCTACCATCTGCTCATGCCAACATGATATGTTGTCAATGTGTTTTTATTATTCTTAGTAGTGTGTTAATACTACATTGCCATGTGGTAGGTACATTTGTGCTTACAAGTTAATAATAACAACTACATACACTATATTACATATTCACACACATATACACACACACACACACACACACACACACACACACACACACACACACACACACACATACACACACACATATATATATATATATATATATATATATATATATATATATATATATATATATGTATGTATATATTATAATAATACACTATACAAATATATAGGTTAAAAAGCATAGGTTTTCGAATTAATAAATAAATAAGAAGTAATATATTAAATTATATGAATAACTATCTAGTCACACACACACACCAGCTACGCACACACTAACTCACTCACTCGTACAAAGTCGCACAAGTGTGCATATACAACATCTTATACACGCGCACTGCGCGCAGTGCGCGCCGAGCACCCACCCACACACCCACACACAAGCGCGCACTCACCCAATGTTGCACACACGCACGCACACACACACACACTATATCACACACGCGCGCACACACACGCACGTACACATACCTTCCACCATGATGTTGAACTTGTACGAGATGACGGGTTGCACGAAGTTCTCCAGATAGCAGGCGTATACCCCTGTGTCTGCACGACTGGCGGCTTGTACGTGAAGGTGGTTACCCTGGTGGTCACGTGACAGGGTAATAGAGGTGTTAGGCACGTCGTGTGTGGCTCGGAGGTGTTAACGCGGGTGTATTGGTTAGGGTTAAGCCGAGTTGCATAACGGTTATGCAACTTATATTAAGCTAACTGCAGATATGATGGAATAAAGTTGTGAATCATACACATTTGTTCAGTTGCTCAGCTAACAGTAATAGTCTCATAATAGCAGCATAATAGCATAACTAATAACCTTATATGTTTATATTGTGCTATTATGCTGCTATTATGTTGCCATTAAAAGTCTAATTACTGCTATTATTTTAAAAAGTCTATTATGCTGCTATTATGTTAAAGGTATACCATATACTATATTAAATGTATAATACAGTACATAGTGGATGTAGGGTCTACATTGTAGGGTCTACATTGTAGGACCTACAGGCATTACAATGATGTACGACAGAAGAATGCAGTATAAGTAACCACGCCTATCTATGCTATCTCTCAGTTAGAGAGCTATTCGTCACTATCGTTAGTGATAACGGCTATAGATAACGACTAGAGATAAGGCTATCGATAACACTAGAGATTATCGTTATAGATAACGGCTATAGTGATAACGAATACTGATAAGGCTAGTGATATTGATGGATGTTACGGTTATAGATAAGAATAGTGATAATGCTAAAGATAAGGCTATCGATAACTATATAGATAACGGTTGCAGATAACGTATATAGTAATAACGACTACAGATAAGGCTAGTGATAACGACTACAGATAAAGCTACAGATAAAGGTTAGATATAAGGTTAGTGATAAGGTTAGTGATAACGGCTATAGTGATGAGGAAGGGGTGAATGCGCTCACATACCCAGTGCTGCTTTTTACCGTTGGGTAATGGTTTTCCCCCCTCTCGACTCCAGTACACCATGGGTCTAGGGTAGCCTGTACCATTACACCATAGGTCTAGTTGTCTTCCCTGGCGTATCTTTAAGTTAGTCGGGCTGGTGGAGGCGTCTATCTTGGATTCTGTGTGTGAGTGTGTGAGTGTGAGTGTGTGAGAGTTTGAGTGTAAGTGTGTAATCACGTGGTGGCGATGACGTCATTGCATATTACGCCACCATTACGTAACGCGCCGTCACGTCATAATCGGATAATTAGGAGGACATCAGGAGGACATTATCACACGTATACAGTAATCATTAATCTGTGTATATCGTAGTTTTACTTTATAATAATACATTATTATATTTAAATTCATACACAAATATATATATATATATATATCTTAGTAAAACTATGACCTCCCTGATTATACTACGATTAAGATAGCATACATATCCTATATGCCTAGATCCCGTATACAGGAGGAAGAAGCCTACACGCATGCGTATCCTCAACTGATACTACGAAGCACACGAGCTATGACGTAACCACGCATAACTTAATCAATAACGTTACGTAATGCTTTGATTACGTAACACACATCCGCAGCGATATCTTCCATCCAGCCAGGTATCCACCACCACTACCACTACCACCAGAGTAGAGGTGCGTATACGCATATCTAATATAGTTTCAGCTGCCATCGCCGCCCGGTAGATGCAGCTATCTGAGGTGAGTTCAAAGGGCACCGCCGACATTGCTGCCCCCGTAAGACATACACACACGCGCGGCGCGCGCGCGCAATCGAGGCGCCCATAAATACTTGTAAATAAACACGCCCCTATCGGGGGGATACGGGGAAATAAACCTGGACATGTTAATTTCTAAAACAATGTTTCATACGTGGGTGTACCCATATAAGGGTTTAACTACATTTATTTTCGATTAGCCTATTAATCTGTCAATGAAGTGTATTCAAACATTACACGTATACATGTATATATATATATATATATATATATATATATATATATATATATATTATCTATGTGAAGTATACTTATTACATACATATATTAAATACACATATATGTCTGTAATACATTATTAATATGTAATAATATAAGATGTTTGTATACACTATAATGATGTCAAAGATTTTTCTAAGGAAAGATATTTTGCTTCGCAAAATCTTTGGTGATGTTGTAGATAATTTGTAAAACAATATATAGGTATACCTATATGATTATTGTGATATTATATATGTATAATGATTATATATTATATATGTATAATGATTATATATTATATAATTCAATATTATTTAATATAAATTTGTAATAAATATAATACATATTTATTATTTTTAATTAAAGCAAAGTAATGCATACACGCAGCAACCGCACGCTTGGGTACACATATCTATAGTATTAAAGTATGCAGTCATTACGAATAGTTAATATCTATTATTTTAAAATAAATATATTCTGTATTTCAAGAAATTCGATTTAATAACATGTATCTGTTATACATATATATATATATATATATATATATATATATATATATATATATATATATATATATATATATATATATATATATAGTATACTATCTATAGTATACTATATAGCGAATAGTTCAGTAAGTTAATATCTATGTTAAGGGATAACGAGTATATACTATCAGCTATGTTAATATGAAGATGATAGACTTATACATGTATATGCATATTTCATAAAATTACAAAATAGTTAAATGCATATGATTTCTAATATAAAGTGAATTATCTACCACTGAATACGCAATATATTCTAATCCCTCTAACTCGAAAAACATCGATTACTCAAAATAATAGTTTGGTGTTTACCTATGAAGGTATGGTGACCTATAGGTCACCATACTTATATGTTAACATACGATACATTTGGTTTGTTACCTACATACATGTAATATTAATTCCATATCTCAGACATATTTTGTCGGCCCCATTAGGTAATAATATGAGTAAACGGGACTTGACCAATGGTCAATGGTCAATGGCCATCCCATTAAAAATCTAAACTACACGGTTGTTGGTGATCATTGTTATTAGTATATATATATATATATATATATATATATATATATACCTATAGGTATACGGTACACTACATATAATATATATATATATACAGTCAACTGCCGATAAGTCGGACTCGCACGGGAACGAAAGTTATCGAAAACTGCGACTTGCCGAGAGTTTACTGTATATGATTATTATATAAATGGTGACCATTATACTTGACAATACATGATATATATGTTCTATATATATTGCAGTACACAATTATATACAGTACTCATAATAGTATATATTTAAATACCTATAGGTATACCTATATATATATGTATATAAATATATAATAATATATATATATATATAAATATATAATAAAGTAGTATATGTTCAACTCTTATTTCAATATATATAAATTATATAATTAAATATTATATAAATAATATAATATATAGAATAAACTGTATTTCACAATGTTGATTATATTTAACTGTCAAAAATAAATAGGATATAATCGAGTTTAATTTAATTAATTGTTTATTAATCTCAATTTACGTTTCATCAGATTTTAATTCGTAATTACCATTAAAGTACACATTACAAACGTTAGTGTAATACTTATAACATATAAATTATACATATAAGTACATGAATACTCGATTACTATAATTTACTATTTATATATTATATTAAAATTCGAAATCATTAATTATTAGCCATTTAAACAATATGTTAAATGGAAAATATTTCTCGGAAACTGTGTATTTGTTTATATTTATGACGTGTCACTAGAATATATAAAATAATCAATTCTATACAATTTAATATTTATTTAACGTATTCCAAGAATATATTGTATATTATTATACAGTGTATATATTTAGTATATACATACACTGTATACTGTTGTAATGTAAATATATATATATGTTCAATAATCGAGTCATATATGATTTATCTAGACACAAATATTTAAAAAATGGTTCTCGGTTTATGTTAGAACAAAATTACTAATAATTAATCTATAACATATAAATGTTCTCATATATATGTACTATGTTATAGTTCAATCATAACTATACTAGAATAACAAAAATTGTAATATTGGTAATATAAATAAAATAATATAATGTGATAATAAATTCTGTGTAGTATTCTGGATAGTAGAATAACACGTCTGCCTATATAATATTATATATATAATGTTTTATATATAATGTTATATATATATATAATATATATGTGTGTGTGAGCCTATATTATATTATATATATATGTGCCTATAAAATAATACATACTCAACAATAATATAAACTCTTCGTGTAACGTGATTACCCCCTCACTATCACCCCCTCTACAACCACCCACCCTCCACAGAACTATGCAGAATCCACCCGTACGTCGCCTCAACTCGGTATATTCGCTTCGCTACTACATTGCTGACATAAAGTATCGTCTGTCCGTGATGCATCACCAGACCCCGATGGAACTACAGGGGCGTTGCAGGTCGCTGATTGGTCAACTCGAGGAACTAGTGAACCATAACGAACACTGGTTGAGTATATTATCTTACGGGGACAATCAGGCGACCCAGAACATTTCTAAACTGCGGATAACCATCTCCGATATGATGATGCGAATAGGCATTTTGTTAGATCAGATGTACGATTATAGGAATCCCATGTAACGGGTTAGACGAACCCCCTTCCAACCTTAATACCCCTTACCACTACCCCATGTTATCCCATATTGTATTCTCGAAGTATAAATATAAAATCAAATCAAATAAATATCACTCATCTACTTATCAACTAATCTACTCAATGTTATTATGAATAATGCTTGTTCTATGGGTCAGTAATACGAATCATTGAAATGAATATAGTAATCCCATAATAATCACTGTTTTATTATTCAAAATGTAAACATTATTTTGACTGGTGTTTTTATATTCCTATATATTGTTATGTTTATTTTGTTATAGATCTAATACAATGTTTTACATTGTATTGTATATCATGATATTTCATTATTCACGTATAATAACTATTTCCTATATACATCAAATAATATTAACTATATATATATATATATATATATATATATATATATATATGATATATGATATATGTCCTACCCACTCTTTTGTAGTCTACATCCATTCTACACTATATACGAAGAGTTAACATATGTATATTGTAGGTGTCGGTTGCCGGATATATCACCTCGCGATAAGAATGTTCCAACATCTTCCAGAATATCACGATCGAGTGTTCATTTTTTAATAATATATTTGTAATATTTAATAATAAAGTTTTAATAATATCGTCATCTATTTTATTTATTCAATATTATATTCGTAAATAGTCAGGGTTGGTATATGTATAGGTTTTTAGGTATACACCCTTTAATAATTGTAAGGATATGTGTGACCTATGTTCTATAAATAGATGTTTAATAGTAAAATAGTGGTCTACTAAAAGTGTATTCACTTTTTTTAAATTTATTTATTCAATATATTATTAAAAAAATGATAGATATTATATAGAATATAATAATTGCATTTTTAATAGAATATAAAAAAAAATTTAATATTTAATTATTATTATTTTGAAAATAAAAGATAAAATTATAAATATTTTAAAATTTACTAATTATTAAATTAAATAAAAATGCAAATATTATGTAGTTATATATATTCTAAATGTGTAATTCATTGAAAGCATTATTAAAGGTATTGGTAGTTTTAAATGAGTTAAATTAGTCAAAATAATTATTCAGAGTACAATTATTCTAAATATTTACAATATAATTATGAAATACATTTATATAGACGATAACTTATCACATTGTATTATTATAAATAAATAGCCACCTATGAATATGTATTATTTAAATGTATATATAATATTCTTTATTTTAGCTTTTGAAATTATAAAAATGATCTTATTCATTAAATTATTATGATTATTAGGTTTAATTAATTCTTTTTAAATTATTATAATTTATTAATATATAATTTATTAAATGATATACTTTTAAAAGTGTTTATATTTGACGTAAACAAATGATGTATATATATCATTTTAAAGATAATAGTTAATATTTAATGGTTAATGGGTTAATATTATATATATAAAAAATGTGAAACACAATTTTTTTAAATCAAAATAAACAATTTATAATAAATAATGTAACTGTACAAATAATGTATTTATGTTAATATAGGTAAATCAAAAACCCAAAAACCTCAAAATATTTCTTAGATTTTTGGGGTTTTTTTTTACCAACTCCCCCAAATAAAAAATGTATTGATTGACTTGGTTGACCTATATTAAATAGTAAACCAATAGATATTTTATTTTGTGATAATTATTTCTAAAAGTTAACATCAAAGTATACTGCTACTAATACAGCATATAAGGTATGGGTATTAGTAGGTATGTAGTGATGTTGATATTGTTGATTATAATCGTATAGGTCTTCTATATATCCTACTATGGGTTTATTCTTATTATCTAACCTATGGCATTACTATGTCAACTTATATAAACGATTACACATATTAGATATTACTTCTATTGTTACATAACTTACATTTAAACACAATGATTAGGCTAAATAAATCCTATAATTTATTTGATAACAGCATGATATGACCTACGATAGTATAATGCATTGCATATGCTCATAGACATAGATTACCATGTTACACAGTAAAAACTAAACGTTCATTAGACACATTCAGAGTCTAATGAACGTTTAATATTATAAAATTTAACCTAAACGTTCATGAAATATAGTTGTGTAATGAACGTTTATAAATGGTGTATAAACGTTCTTTAGACATTTCAGAGTCCAATGAACCTTTAATATTATAAAATTTAACAAAAACGTTCATGAAATATAGTTGTGTAATGAACGTTTATCAACGGTATATAAACGTTCTTTAGACATTTGAATTCCAATGAACCTTTTATATTATTAAATACAGAATTATTTTTAAAAAATTCTTGCCAATAATATTAATTTTCGCCTAGATTATTTATTTATATATAGATACAATATCATATTTTAATTTTTCTTTATTTTGTTAAATTGATTTAATTTAGCACTAATGGAATTAAGTATCAATTATTATTTTATTTCTATATTTAAGTTGATATTATGATTTAATAAATAAAGTTACTATTTTAAAATAATAAATTCTTTAAGTATCTATGTTATTTTGATATCATCATAATTTCATTTATGTATCAACTTAATTATAATAATCAACAATAATTATAATCATAATTATATTGATAATTAAGATAATATAAATTTGAAATAATGTTATAATGATTTATCAATATTAAATATTGAAACATTGTATTTAATATTAAAAATATTATTAATGTTAAATTCATGTATTAAATATAACATATATGTAATTATATAATATTGTAATATATAAGTCATTACAAGTTAAATACTAATATTAACGTATCTCCGCTAATACATATATAATTATAAGCATATTAATAATATAAAATATTCAGAATATAGAGTCTAATGAACGTTTTTGCATAAACGTTCATTATAATATAGAGTCTAATGAACGTTTATACAAAAACGTTCATTAGAATATAGAGTCTAATGAACGTTTATGCAAAAACGTTCATTAGAATATAGAGTCTAATGAACGTTTATGCAAACACGTTCATTATAAACTGGAGTCTAATGAACGTTATAAAAGGTTCGCTATTTGGACCACCCAATGAACGTTTAAATTGAGTCTAATGAACGTTTAGTTTTTACTGTGTACTCTATATCTATGAGCATATGCTAGATATGTATGTACACATACAAAATATATTTAAATTCAATATTATTTATATCGAATAACGTATAGCATAGCATACGATTGTAGATTTGTAATAAAGTCTGCAAAGTTTACAACTGTTATGTAATAGTTTAGAAAATATACAAATATATTGTTATACAACTATAGTTATGTCATTATTAGTGACTAATTAGTAATGACTCATCAGTAAATATAAGTAGGGGAAAGTAACATAATACGGACACTGTAACAATAAATGGTCTTAACTTTGTATGACTGATTATTTTTATTCAAAAATTACAATATATTAATATTATATGATTATAGATATTATTGTAATTTTAAAATTTTATTTAATATTTTAATTCCATAAATAACGGGGGTGTCCGTATTCGGTACCCATGTCCGAATACGGACACCCTGTGTTATAATACGGACACCCTATATACCTCTAGATAAACTATATATTATTGATGAATCAATCAGACAAATTACAATTACGTTATATATAATTAATTTTATAAAAAATATATTATAATTTAATTAGTTAATATTTTATTTATTTTTATTATTTTTTAATTAATAATACAATTTAAGTGTCTAAATAATAATTTTTTTAGAATTAGCTTTATTGGTAGCATTAATATTATAACGCACGCGATTTTTATGAAAATCAGAATTGTTCTTACATTGCGCGCTGATTGGTTATAGGGTGTCCGTATTAAGACATTTAGAGTGTCCGTATTAGGAACTTATATGACCTCTGGATATATGCTTATAACTTAATGAATATTTGATAAAAAATATAGAAATTAAAAATACAATTTTTAGAATGCTTTATTTTTTAATAATATAGTGTTATATTTTATATCGATACATTTGTATAATCTTGAGAAGGTTTTAAGTTGACATTTTTTTTCATAAATTTAAAAACTTAATAAAAAAATCAGTTTATTGGATATATTATCAATATTTTGTATAATTCAAAAATAAAAAATAATTTTTTAGACTATTTTTATAATTATGAATATTTTATTCATTAAACATTTTTTTGTAGGATAATGGTTTCTGAGATACCGAGAGTGTCCGTATTAGGGCACTGTCCGTATTCGGTTACTTTCCCCTATATACTAATCGTTCTTTAAGTATTAGATGTCACCCTATACAATCACATATAATGTATGCCCACCAAACTGCTACGTTATCAATCTAAACTAATAATAATGTGTATGCATAGGTATGTAGACTATGATGGTAGCTGTATAAATATAAGTAATCTCCTTTTAAAAGCAGACGGCTTTCGTATTACAAGGTTATGAAAAGTATACCTCAATATTATTTGAGATAAAAATAAAAATTAATTGTATTGACAAAAGTATATATATATATATATATATATATATATATATATATATATATATATACTATAGTATACCTATAGGTATACCTACCTAAGTATACACAATAAATTCTTCAACATATTATACTAATGAAATATATATATATAGGTAATTAATTAAGTATTACCTACCTAGCTACTTAAATAATTTAATTTAATAGTTTTCATATGATATATGTAAATGGCATTGCCATTGTACCTAGAGATAACAGTGCAACATCAGAAAAATCAGCTATAGTTAATATACTAGGTAATATTATGCCACAGTTAGCATGTGTTGACACGCCATAGGTCAGATGAGAATATTTACGACGAAGTTTGATAAGTTAAGATTTATTCTTTTATCAATTTAAATAACAATTCCTATAAATGTAATGCTTGCTATAATATCGGTACTGTTACTATAGACTATCGGCTACACATGTTATTGATTAGTTACTATGACGGTCCGGTGATATTCATATGGGAGACCTCAGTGGGAGTAAACCAAACACAAATATGTTTACATTTAAATAATTAATATTTAGGGGAGGGAAGGGGGTAATGGCCGATAATTAATATGCCTCAGAAGATTTCTAATATATCGATACATATTGAATTGTAGGCTCTTATTTTTTTGAATTAACTAGAAATCATATAGTTCTAGAATATTGTGATTTCACTTTTATATATAAAGTGTTTATCATAATAATATAAACGTTTGATTAGGCATTAAAAAAATCACCAAAATAAGGCAAGGCTCTAGTAGTGTCCGCTAGTACCAGAAAATGCGATAGGTGTCTCGTAATGTATTCGATTTATATTTTTGTAATTATGTAATATTAAATAATTATATTTATGATGCATACGCACCTTATTTGATTCAATGATTTAATTATATATACACACACTCTTACATATAAATAAGCATAAATATATATAATCATGTTTTTTGTAAAAATTTGACAAAAAATGATTATATAATAAATTAGAGTAATTAATTAATTATTTTTAAAAAAAATGTACTATATATTATAGATATTTGGATTATCTAAATATTGTATATAGAACTTTTTATCCTATCAAGCACCATTTAAGCGTTAATTAAAACGGCCACTACTCCCTCCTCGTCCACTACCCCCTTCCCTCCCCTATTAAGGTTTCAAGGGCGGGTTAATGCTAAAAATAGTATACCCCAGCTATTTGAAGTGGAGGCATACCCACCAAACATTAATAGACTCATAATAGCAGCATAACAGCATATTGAATAGCTCAAATGTTTACATTATGCTATTATGCTGCTATTATGTTGCCATTAAATGTCTATTATGCTGCTATTAATTTGTCATGCTATTATGCTGCTGTTATGTTGCTATTTAAAGTCTATTATGCTATTATTATGCTGCTATTCATTTTAAACGTATATTATGCTTCTATTATGCTACCATTCTAATAATAGCAGCATAATAGCAGCATAATATACTTTTTAAATTAATAGCAGCATAATATACTTTTTAAATTAATAGCAGCATAATAATAGCATAATAGACTTTAAATAGCAACATAACAGCAGCATAATAGTATGACAAGGTAATAGCAGCATTGTATATATTTAATGGCAACATAATAGCAGCATAATAGCACAATGTAAACATTTGAGACTCTTAAATATGCTGTTATGCTGCTATTATGAGACTAATACTGTTTGCTGGGTATATTCAACCCCACCCCTCCGACGGGCCTCCGTCCCCTTATATTGTCACCCTATCACTGATAGGGCCTGTATACTGATTATTCTGTATAATTCTGAATTAACATAATGTACATATATTTTTTAGCTATTTATATATATATATATATATATATATAAATATATAATAAAGTAGTATATGTTCAACTCTTATTTCAATATATATAAATTATATAATTAAATATTATATTAATAATATATAATATATAGAATAAACTGTATTTCACAATGTTGATTATATTTAGCTGTCAAAAATAAATAGGATATAATTGAGTTTAATTTAAATAATTGTTTATTAATCTCAATTTACTTTTCATCAGATTTTAATTCGTATTTACCACCAAAGTACACATTAAAAACGTTAGTGTAATACCTATAACATATAAATTAAACATTTAAGTATATGAATACTCGATTACTATAATTTACTATTTATATATTATATCAAAATTCTAAATCATTAATTATTAGCCATTTAAACAATATGTTAAATGGAAAATATTTCTCGGAAACTGTGTATTTGTTTATATGTATGACGTGTCACTAGAATATATAAAATAATCAATTCTATACAATTTAATATTTATTTAACGTATTCAAAGAATATATTGTATATTGTATACAGTGTATATATGTTAGTATATATTTAGTATATAGTGTACACCGTTGTATTGTAAATATATATGTTTTCAATAATAGAGTTCTAGATGATCTAAGTCACAAATAATACACAAATGGTATCGGTATGTGCTGAACACAATTACTAATAATTAAGCTATAGCATCTAACTTGGCCCGCGTATATTTAATATGTTGTATTACACTCATAACTATGCTAGAATATACTACAAAATGTACAATATTAGTAAATATTAATTAAATATAATAATTGAATAATACAATAAATGGAATATTAAAATTACTAATAATAAATTCTGTGTAGTATATGATTGTAGAGTAATACATCTGCCTATTATAATGTTATATATAATGACTCTATAATATTATATATATATATAATATGATAAATATTGTGCCTATTTAATATTATATATGCCTATAAAATAATATTAACCTGGCAATAATAGGAACTCTTCGCGTAACGCGATTACCCCCCCTCCCCTCGCCCACCACCAACCCCTTACCACCACCCCACCCACCCCACAGAACTATGCAGCACAGACACGCCCACAAGCTACACTCGGTGTCTTCGATCCGTTACCGCATAGCTAACTTCAGGTCTCGTCTGTCGGTCGTGGATCCCAAGCCTTTCCCCCACAAGGGGCTACAGCTGAGGTGCGGCACGCTGATAGACGATCTCGAGGAACTGGTAACCGCTAACAAACACCTGTTTAGCGTGGCACCTTGTGGGGATAATCAGGAGTCACAGAAAATTGCGAAACTTCGCGCCAATAGCTCCGATTTGATGGCGCATATAGACCTTATTTTAAATCATCTAGCGGGACTTAGTTTTCCTGAATAACGGGTTAGTCGCAACCCCTACTACCCCTTATCACCCCTTTACCACTATCCCATGCTACCCCATATTGTGTTCACGAAGTATACATAGAATAACATACGTATCACTAAACTTATCTACTCAACGTTATTATGAATAATGCTTTTTCTATGGGTCAGTAGTACGAATCATTGAAATGAATATAGGTATCCCATAATAATCACTGTTTTATGATTCAAAATGTAAACATTATTTTGAATGATGTTTTTACATGGATATTTATTGTTATGTTTATTTTTTTTATAGATATAATACAATGTTTTACATTGAATTGTATATCATGATATTTCATTATGCACGTCGTATAATAACTATTGCCTATATACAATAGTATATATATATATATATATATATATATATACATATCATAATATTAACTATATGATATATGTCCTACCCACTCTTTTGCGGTCTACATGCATCCTACACTATATTATATATATATATATATATATATATATATATATATACGAAGAGTTAACATATGTATTTTGCAGGTGACGGTTTCCGGAGATATCACCTCGCGTTAGGAATTCTCAAGAATGTTCTATAATTGTTTAATTGTTTGTTCATTATTTGTAGTATTTGTAATAAAGATTTAATAATTTATTCTATTTCCTATTTATTTATTATATATTATATTCATAAAAAGTAAATGAATAAGTGTTGTATTTTATTATCATTATATCTAATAATAGCATCATTGTATGATATTTGTAAGTATGTAGTAGGTCAGTAATCTTATACTATGTTTTTCTTATTGTTCTTCACACTAGTGTTATTACTATGGTAACTATATGTCAACACATGTAATACTCTCATGGTTAACTAAATATTTAATTAATAGTATATACAACCTACTTAGATTAGGGTGAATATAAAATAAATAAATCATATAACCTATTTGATAAAACATATCTAATCATACATATATGCATACTATATTATAATGCATTTCATAGGTATACCAATTATAAGATATGAGATATAAAAATTAATAATATATTTAAATTAAATATTATTTATATTGAATCACGTATAAAATAACATTTGAATGTGGATTGGTAATAAAGTTTGCGTTTACAATTATTATGTAATAGTTTAGAAAATATATAAATAGTTGTGTGATTAGTAAACATCAGACCTAACACGATGTTTAATTAGTAGAGGTCACCCATCACAATTATATATATATTGTATTCACTCCAAAATTCTACTTTATCAATCAAAACTAATAATAAGTTGTATGTATTGTATGTATATAGACCACAATAATATATAGTAAGTAGGGCAGAAGATGGAAGGCAGCATATACTTATAAGATGGATTTATAGTTTTAGAAATATAATGCAGCGTGTTCTAAAATCACACCCATGCCCTACTTAGAGTGTTATACATATACACCACTATGATGGTATACCTAGGATATATGTGATTACAAATACAATTAATTTTACTGATAAAATATATTTACATAATTATAATTATATATACAACATAAATTCTTCAAACATTGTTACTAATAATGTATATATATATATGTAATATTTAATTTAGTAAATCTTTTTCGTACGATATATTTAAATGGTCCTATTCCCATTACACCCAGTAGCAGTGAACAATCACCTATTATGTCATAGTTAACACACGCCATACGCGTTACCACTATGTTTCAACAATTAAGAGGTATTCTATTATGAATTGAAGTAAACACTTCATACATATATAGTCATATAATATAGTGGTATATATATAGTAATACATTTAATGGTTGGTAACCACTGGTTATAACCATATAGTATACTATACTATTAGTAGCGTTAATAGGGTACGTAGTACGTTAGTTAGCCGGGTTATATAAGTTAGTTACTATGGGGCTGGCCGGTAATAGGGTTACCCGCAGGTTTACCAGTTAACCCCTTGGGGACATCCAAGCATGGGGTAAACGTTCCACACGGGGAATGCAACTATACACACATAGTTACACATTAATATAATTCATATTTCAATGAAGACTAATACATTATATATATATATATGGTATACCAAAGGTTATTTAAAGTGGGCATATCTCCCATAACCACCCCACCGACATTATGGATATTATTGAAACTTTATATACGGGTACCTATGGGTATGTATATCATAATACCTTTTAATTTTTTAATTTTTAGGTTTATTACCCACCCACCTGGTTACAAAATAAAAAGTGTCAAAAATGTACATGGGAAAATATAGGAATATTTGTATTAAATTACATAAATGTATATTTTCCATGGAAATAATTAAGATACATAAATTATATTTTTAGAATGACTGTAATTAATGTAGTTTATATGAATTGTATCATAAGATTTTTTTTTAATATTCTAGGATTTTGTAACTAATAATTTATATATTTATTGAAAATATGTTGTTATCTACAATTAACTCACATTAAGTTATAAAAATAGAAGTAATCTATGTATGAAAAAAAATGCATTAGCTTACTACACAGTTACTAATTGAGATTAATTTTGAGTGTGTAAAAAAAATATGATCTCAACAATTTGTTCGTATTTTGACATGAATTTTTGTTAAAATCTATGATATTTCATAGAATTTACTTTTTTAAATAAATATATCTATATACAATTATAATTAAATTTAAAAAATGTTTTTATGATATTTATTAAATTTTTAGAAAATAATATTATTGAAAAAAAAATGAAGTTACCTTAATATTTGTTATTAAAAAATTCACAGAAATGAAAAAAAAGGCTAGAATAATTTAAAAAAAAATCTAATGATATATTTCATATAAACTACATATATTACATACATCCTCAAAATATAATACCTGCACCTTTATTATTTCTATTGAAAATACACATTTATGTAATTTATGCTAATTTCCCTATAGGAATATATAAAAGATATATCTAATACCTATGCAATTTTTGACACCATTCCGATTTTTAAATAAACATCCAAATTAAAAAAAATAAAAAGTATTATGATATTAATACCCATAGGTAACCGCTTATGATGTGGCAACAATATCCATCATGAACACCTATGCTATCATCTTGAAGTCTTCCCGATGAATTACGCACCATGTCATCATTTATGAGTTTTAAATGTCGACTACATACATATATGGTATCATTATAATGTCTTCTTTTTAAATTTATTATTATTTGCGTAACTATTTATTTGTTTTATTATTTCAACTTGACGCACATAAACGTCCATCGTTTTCTGAGTCAATAAACCTTTCTATTATTATTATTATTATCATCACTCTTACCCACCGTCCCCCCATGGGGCCTGGTATCGGGTACATATCCTTTACCATGCATGATATGAATTACCTATAGCAATATTAATACGTAAATATAGTTTGTAGATATAGATATATACACTTACACGTATATTATTCGTTTAGGTGTATACATATATGTATATGAACCAATATACACTTTTATGTGTATGTACTTGGATATTTCAGCTAAAAACCGAACACGAATTCCAATAGTTTATATATCATAATAACTTCACTAATATCATTGCATTACAAGTTCTAATAAATAGGTTACCAATGGAATATGGCAGATGCATACGATATCCTATAAGGTAGACCTATTATTATCGACTAGAGTGCACAATAATCCACAATGGTAGACTTAAGGGATCATGTGAACAAGCGTCCGTTCGCGTTCCTTCATGTAATAGGTAAGGAGAGAGATTATAAAATCGCGTTGCTTACCTATATGAGCAAGGAACACGATTTTAGAATCGCGTTCCTGACCGATTTTAAAACATTTAAAAATACACCTCGTATAAGTGGTACTATTCATTTATTAATAAAATAAATGAATATACACATGTATACTTTATATTAGAATTTCCTTATACGAGGTGTATTTATAAATGTTTTAAAATCGGTAAGGAACAATATCCACGATGAACACCTATTCTATCATCAATAGACTACGTAGTGTACTATAGTATACTATATAGTATACAGTATAGTACACACTTCAAGGTCACGTGAACTAACCAGTGACGTTCAGCACTAGAAGCTTCTGTTTAGTTTTGCTACCGTTAAGGTCGCATCTGTAGACACCGGCGTCCCGCTTCTTTATGCGGCGAATCTAGGCAACCGAGTGACACCGAATTAAGCCGAGTGAACGCGAGTGAAACCGAGTTGAGCCGAGTGAACGCGAGTGAACGCGAATTAAACCGAGTTAACGCGAATGAAACCGAGTTAAGCCGAGTAAACCCTGGTTAAGCCGAGTGAACACGAGCGCCGATAACGCCATTGCTGTGCGCATGCACTAACCATGAGAACGGAGAGAGCTCCCGAATGCGGTCGATACACTTTGAATCTTCTGTCGGTGGTTATCACGTGTTTACCGGAAGCCAACACGTCCAGGGTGGAAGATATGCCACCACGTGACCTTTCTTTCATCCATCCGATCTGATCAGTATACAATAGTGATTACGTGTATGTATACATTGTGGAGAGAATATATATATATATATATATATATAATATTTAATCATGTATGTATTTGATTTGTTAATTAAAAGAGAAGGACATATTACATGCAATATATTGTACTTCCTGCACAATGCATTGACCAACATACGCTAACATACACTAACATACACTAACATTGGCGTCTCTAAGTTTGGAGTAAATGGCGTCGAAGCTGCAATGGAGGACCGCCGTGTCGCCAATAGCAACCGTGTTCCTGCTCCATATGAACGGTTCGCTGTCGTCTTTGTCCATTTTACTCGATAGGCGGTTCTTACTTCTTCTGTCTTTGCGGTCTGAAGGTCAAATGGGCGTAAATATTGTGAAGTAATGATGTTATTCGTCGGGAAATGTTGATGATGATGATGATGATGATGATGATGATGACGATGATGATGATGACGATGCTGATGATGACCAGTATAAAGATCATAATGATGATGATGATCAGTATAAAGATCATAATGATGATGATAATGTATAATAATAGTTACGCGATAATATTATTTAAAACATATTACGTTTTTGGGAAATATTAATGAAATATTGCGTAATAATGTGTGTTTGATCTCTGGGTATTATAACAATCACACACGTATGTATATATTATACGTTATAGTATTAATTACACTATACATTTATATATAAAATTAAAAAAATCAAAGAGATTTTCGATTCGACGATTATATTAATGTGATGATATATTATATAATAACTCATCGAGCCAATCAAAATGAATCACTGATAATTAGACATATCACGTGATCCATTTGAAGCAGACGAAATACGTGATGTTATTATGTCATATGAGTCATACGGTATGACACAATGACGAATACCAAACTGGTTAAGAATTCCTCTCATTTATTAAAGAATAAAATTAAATATATTTTTTTTATAAATAATTATATTATATATAAAGACTTATTTTCAACATAAAACTAAAGTGTGCACTGGTTATCGTTTACACACTAGTAATTAGATGTAGTTATGACGCAATCACATAGTTATGGGGCATTGCATCATAGTAATAACGCAACAATAGCGGCAACAGTACAGTTATATGCACATTGTAGCAGATGTTATATCATAGTATGTATCTCGTTAATATATATATATATATATATATATATATGAACCGACTCCATTAATCATACGGAAGATATATAGACTAGACTAACTGCAGTTAGCCATGCCTACAATAGATTACGTAATCGCAGTGTACACACTTCACAACAACAACAACAACAACAACAACAACAAGTTTCATTAATAACACCGAGCGCGCTGTGACGCAATCGTGATAATGAGAAATTAATAATTAAAGCCCCTCCTCCTCGCTAGATTACGTAACGAATAAAGTCCTTCATGTTGTGTTGTGCGTACAGTATGCACAGGTGTACACTCCATTGTATACACGGACTCGAGTTGCTATAAGATGAGCACGACTACATGCGTGTGTGCGACTACACTCGGGTGTATACAGGTGCATGTGTGCGTGAACGCGCGTGGGATCAGCACTGCGGGTACGTAGCTACGTATGTGGGTGTGTGGGTGTGTGTGTGGGTGTGTGTGTGGGTGTGTGGGTGTGTGTGTGGGTGTGTGTGTGGGTGTGTGTGTGGGTGTGTGTGGGTGTGTGTGGGTGTGTGTGTGGGTGCTTGTTTGTGTATGCCATACCGTGTATAGGAAACAGTAGGTATGCGGGCAAGTGACATATGACTATAGTCAGTGTACAGCCCTGTTGTGGTTAGCATGCTGGTTAGCACACCATGGTATTAAACCGCTGTATATACGGTAGGGGGGATCGGTTCTAGAGATGCACACCTCCACATCTCTACGTCTGAATATAACTGTGAAGCTAGTCGCAGTAGCCATATCACCGTAAGGATCGTGTGCTATCACTTAACTTGTATGCTTATCTGTAGCACATACCCATACGCACAACCACACACTCAAAAACACACACACATACTATACTATATATATATATACATATATATATATATATATATATATATATATATATATATATTATGTTATCGTTTATTTATTTATGTATTATTATTTTGCTAAAACCCAAATGAGATCTATCTTTGTTATATTTGTGTATAAATAAATAAATCATCATCTAATCAATCATCATCAATCATCTAAATATGTGTGTGTGTACATGGTAATACAACTAGGTTGCGTACCGCTATATCCGCACTACAGTTCGCACTACACATAGTACCAGACGGGGTATCTCGGACTACTGATGGCAACGCTCAATACAGGTAACACTCTCACGAGACACGCGCATAGCTCCCCGTTAGATGTGATCTTTAGGCAGCGCTCGATAACGTAGAACAATGGGTTGACGGGCTATTGTTTCATTGTTTCATTGTTTCAACGACCGCGTATACCGTTGTGACGACACGGTCAGTATTACACGCTCCTATTGTTACGTGCTGGCATTGTTACGGTGCTGGCTCGTGTCGTGGTTAGCTGGCCGTCGCGATGTGGTCGCCGAGGTGTGGGTGGTCTCTTTAAGCTTGCTTTAAGGGAGGGTAGACGTCGTGGGTGGTATCGGTGTGCGCGTGTGTGTGCGTGTGTGTGCGGTAATAGCTTGTTAAGATGACCGCAACGTTAGACAACGATGTCGGAGGCCGGGTGTTACCGCATACAAACACCGATACCACCCACGACGTCTACGGGGGGGGGGGGACACGCGTATGTAGGCATGCGTGTGTAGGACCTACTGTATGTAGGTTTACGTGTACACGTGTAGGTATACATGTATCGCATACACGAGGGTAACTACCCTAACCGCCTATGTAAAGTTATAGAGATATGTACCGGAAGTAGAGTACAACGTGTGCGTGAATAACGTCGTGACAGTGACCACGTGACCGAGTGTTGTATTGTCACGTGACGTATACCTCGTGTATTACCACGTTCGTATCCTCCCGCACACAGCGTGGGTCATACTGTTACTTTAACCCTTATCTCCAACCCCTAATCGTTACCCCCCACGCCCCCCCCACTACCGCTATAGATACAGTGATATTCGCCTAACTAACCGAGTGACATTTATCATTATCATTGTCATTATATCACAGTAGTCGCTAGGGGCGCTGGAACGATTTTGTATGTAGGGGGACCAACCAATCAAAATAAATGGTGTGGTAAAAGTGGGGGGGGGGGCAATACATAGGAGGTCCCCTTATATTTTAAAGTGGGGGAACATATCCCCTCGTCCCTCCGTTCCCCCCTGCTGTAGCGCCTCTAGTAGTCACGTGTGACTGATATGTCAGTATATATATATATATATACAATATATGAATGAATGAATGAATGAATGAATGAATGAATGAATGAATGAATGAATGAAATCAATTTATAGAAATACGACATACGACGTATATTATATGTCTATGGAGGATCAGTGAAAGGCTTTATTTAGTCGATACATCCAAGATGTTCATTTACATATTAAACTATTAGTAAATAGTAATACTATAATAATAATGATTCATGTTTTTGCATTCGTTGTAATATAATTAGTATATGAAAAAATCAAATAGAATATATATTGTTATTATTATTGTTATTTTGGTGGAGTCATTTTATTCCATCCAGGAACTTAGATGACGTTTTCACGTATAACCATATGGATCTAATGTCCCTTCGAAGCCGATCTCATGTTAAAGTAAAATTAAATCCATGGTTTTAACGAGATCCGATCATTTATTTATACACAATTATATAATATTACTTCTAAATATGATTTTAAGACCTATTTTAATATGCCGGGTGAAGCTTGAACCCTATTCCTACTGATTGTGTGTCTGACGTCTTAGCCAACTGATATCAGGCAATTATATATATATATATATATATATATATAAGTTTTAACTTAAAATACTATTCCGAATAATAACATATACGTCTTAAATAATATTTAAAAATGATCTTATATATGTGTCTGTAAACAACGAAGAGGCATATCTTACATTTTCTATATCTAATTACAATATCAACTTAAGTTCCTGAAGTGGTTACCCATGGGTACTTGCATGGGTGTGATGAAAGTAATAGTCCATGGAGCTCCACCACAATACAAATAATAATCACTATTATATATATATATAAATACATATTTGTATATATATATGTATATATATATATATATATATATATATATATAAGATGTTCATACATTGGTACATCTACATAAATGTATACATTATATTGTGTTGATAATATAAGTTATTTGTCATAGGTAAGTAGATAACATACTACAATTATATTTCTATTGCATAACATTCTCGTGTACATGTTACTGGCTTAGATATGATAGTAATATAGGTAATATTGTATACTATGTTTCACAGTATGTGGTCCACAGAGCATATTATCTATATATCTATACATATCTATATATAAATATATATATGCAGATATAAATAAGTTGATAACTCTACTTTACACGATATATGAGTTCACACAACTATAAATATGTGATGTAATTAATAGATAGTATTATTATCAATTAAATCAATCACACAGTTATATATATGTGTGTGTGTATATATGTCCGATCTACTTTCTCGTTACTCGTTAGTTACTTACTCGGTACAGGTACTAAAATAAAAGTATTTTCAATTTTATTTTTTTAAATCTTAAATATAAATTTAAGTTATCACATTATACATATATTTTTTTTTCAAATTATATTAAAAACATAGATGTTTACCTAAATATTGTATACGTAAGAAATATATATATATAATTTCATATTAAAAATACATATTTATTTCATAGATTCATAGCCGTATAGGAAAATAGGTATATATATATGTGCATATATCGTAAATTTTGTATATAAGATTATTGTTAAATGGAAACAACAGTATATTTGCTTATATAAATATATTTAAGGAATATTTGATGACTTTCCTATACGGGTTTGCATATGATACCTCGAAATGGCGAGACAGATTGACAGTATATTGTTATACCAGTATATCAGTATTATATATATATATAATAACTTATAAGTAACATATCGAATGATTCATCACAACCTGCATATCACGAGGTGACTCACCGGTATCTTATTTAGGCAGTGAGTCATCGATAGCGTTCAACCAATGATTAACACTTCTATCTAAACGTATACAGCAAACGGAACATATTTTTAGGATTAGTACAATTATAAATAAGTCAAATATATTTAGATAGATGCTCACTTATTGTAATTATATTACTATAAAGTACATTACAGTATACTATATATATAGTATATATAATACTATAAAGTATAAAATAGTATAATACTATAAACTTTATAGTGTAAAGGATAATAGTGCAATGAATACATTATACTATAGTATTGAATGAAAATATACGATACCATTGTTATTTAATAAATGTGTTCTAGAATAAATAATAAATATACATATATATATATATATATATATATATATATATGATGATGATGATGATAATAAAATAATAACATATATGATATATGTTCACATTTCAATATTAATCAGACGTATTGTATGAGTATATAGGTTGTGCACAATGACCCTACGCACTGTACGCGGATAGTAATGGATATTGCCTAAGTAAATATCACTTCTGATCATAATAGTATACTGATGAACCACAACCGAGATACGATAACAATTGTGCGGAAGAGTGGGATGGGGTGTATGTGAATCCACCTCATAACAACCCCACTCGGGTGATACTACTATTATAGTAGTAGTAGTAGTAGTAGTGTAGCAGTAATAGTAGTAGTAGTATAACGTAGATATATCTACTATAGTACCTACTAGATACTTTATGATTACGCCCGTATACTATGGCCTACATTGGATATCAGAAATACAGATACATATAGCCTAGAGGCTACCTATAGGTATTATACTATGTTTGATTACTGTTGATAACTGATGATTATTTAACCGCAGCGATGAGTCACCGGGTATTACTGTTAACAGTACACATACACACACGCATACATACACATGTATATACATACATATATATACCCAGCTAGTATTTTCTAATGGTAATTAACAAACCACAGTATGATATGCCTGAAGGTTATTAGAATAACCTTCAGGCATACCCGTATATGGTCATGTGATCGGTAGTTACGGCGGCCTATTGCTCACATACGTAGGACACACTAACACTGATAGCGGTAATGGTGTTTACCATATACTATATCAACATCCTAAATAAGTGGACCTTATAATATGTTAGTGTGCATGATTGATACATGAATGATACATGCATGATTAACGATTAGTACATGATTGATACATGATTGATACTTGATTGATACACGATTAAGACTAATGATTACGTTAATGTACATGATTACTACTACGATAACATGCATGATCGCGTACAGTGAACATGCTCGCGTACACGGTTTTCTACATGTTTATGTGTAATGCATGTGACCATTAGTTACTATTGTAACTAACGTACACATATGAGAAACTACGAACATTAATAAGTAACAGCCGAACTACTTTCTGGTATCAGTATAACGGTTTATAAAGTTGTAGTATTTCGTACACTGTTGCGCTTTTTAGCGAACGCTATTTTCATGTGGACGATACGTGTGTAATACTAGCTTAACAATGGCCCGAGGCCTAGAGAGGAAGCTCTATATCGACACCCCCTGTATCAAGCGTGTGTCGTACCGTGATAGATATGCGTGTTTACAGCAGTGTACTGGTTTACACGTATGCTTAACTGCCTGGGTATGCCCGTATAATATAGGGGAAAGTAACCGAATACGGACAGTGCGCGAATACGGACACCCTCGGTATATCAGAAACCATAAATCCTACAAAAAAATGTTTAATGAATACAATATTCATAATTATATAAATAGTCTAAAAAGTATTTTTTATTTTTTAATTATTCAAAATATTTCTGATATATCCAATAAACTGATTTTTTGATTACGTTTATAAATTTATGAAAAAAAAATTAACTTAAAACCTTATCAAAAATATACAAATGTATCGATATAAAATATAACACTATATTATTAAAAAATAAATCATTCTAAAATTATATATTTATTATCAAATATTCATTAAGTTATATGCATATATCTAGAGGTCATATATGAAATTATATATAAGTCCCTAATACGGACACTCTAGGTGTTTTAATACGGACAGTGTCCGTCGGACAACCTATAACCAATCAGCGCGCATCGTATGAACTATTGTTAGTTAGTATAGTAGAATATATTCTGATTTTCATAAAAATCGCGTGCGTTATAATATTAATACTACACATAAAGCTAAATCTAAAATTTTATTATTTAGATTCTTAATTTGTATTATTAATTAAAAAAAATAATTAATATAAATAAATTATTAACTAATTAAATTAGAATAAATTGTTCATTAAATTAATTATAAATAATGCAATGGTAATTTTTCTGATTAATTCATCAATAATATATAGTTTATCTAGTGGTTTATCTAGTGGCATATAGGTTGTCCGTATTATAATACAGGGTGTCCGTATTCGGACATGGGTACCGAATACGGACACCTACGTTATATATGGAATTAAAAGATTAAATACAATTTTAAAATCACATTAATATCTATAATCATATAATATTAATATATTGTAATTTTTGAATAAAAATTAGTCATAAAATGTTAAGACCATTTATTGTTAAAGTATCCGTATTAGGTTACTTTCCCCTATAGGCGTATATGCTTCATCGGACTAAGGTGCCATTACGTAGGCATTAGTGAACAGGTGTAATCCCTGCCCGTACCATTAATATAGGTCTTAAAAAATGGTGTATTAAAAATGATCGACTATCATTAAAACATGGGTGTATTACTATTAGAGCGTCTTCAAATGTACACTAGACATTTAGTTATAATTATTAATTAATAATTTAATAACTTAAGTTCAAACTACTTCTAAGTTCCTGGATAGGATGAAAGGACTCCACCAATATAATAAATAACAATACTCAACATAGACTATCCCCTATCTCACTTTCCCCATTTTCATAACTACTTCTCATATATATATATACCACCAGGACCACCTCGGCATCAATAATAAACATATTGGGCGAGAAAGGTAAATATACCTGCTTGTTTATGGATATCATTGTGAACTTGTTCGTCACGCTTCAATGAATATATCGTATTGCATAAAGTCCGCTAGATAGCATGTTAAATTTATATATTTGGAAGAGAACATTTAAACTAAAATATACAAATGAAGAATATATGTGTAGTTATCTAAACCCCATAATGCACCTATTTGAAAGTTACCATATAGGACAGACAAATGTCCTTGTTTAACCTTAACATAACTATTATTGTATGTAATAATGTGTTATATTACATACTTATACCAGGGATCCTGCAGGATACTATATCCATGGTTATACTCACACACATACGCACACTATAATGTAAATACCATGTGTGCCGCACATTGTGCTGTAATATATATATATATATATATTTATATATATATATATATATACACGGCATGGAGACGATTTGGTAAAAAAAAGTAACGGCCCTCCACGTGAAGAGCTAAGGGGCCAAGGTAATATACCCCTGGATACACACAGTAGTATACTGTATATTATACTAGCTATTCACACGGGTGCACACGCTGTGCTACGGGATGCACACGTGTGTATTAGATTAAGACGTATAGATGTTATATAAGCTAGATCAACAGCTTATAAGCCTATATAATAACTTCAGTAGTAATTTAAATAAATGTTTGCATTGTTCACAAGTGCGGTAACATGTGTGTATGCGTGTGTGTATACGTACACTGTACGTGTGTGTGTACGTGTGTGTGTACGCGTGTGTGTACGTGTGTATGTGACCAGCGAGAGCACCGTAAGTTTAGTTTTACATCTACTATAGTATATATATATATATATATATATATATATATATATATATATATATATATATATATATATACTATATTAGATTATTGAAAATTGTTTTATTATTTACATAGATAAATAATATATACCTATATATATATTATATTTATAATGTATATTTCACACACACACACACACACGCACGCACACACATACACGTATATATATATATATATATATATATATATATATATATATGTATATATATATATATACATACATAATAAATATGGTTTATGAAATTTACATACAATGTATAGACATTTGTATGCAATAACAAAATGACGCAACCCTCGCGAGTGGTATTACGTAATATTAACTAAGCGATGATCGCGTGACCTATGCTAAGGGTTATGTCCTCAGTGCGGACACGGGGACATGGGCGGCGCAGCTCTACCACTTTAGCGATCACGTGTTAAAGCTCCGGAAGTTACAGACTTATCTGCACGTGACGCTACGAATTTAACTTCCTATAACAACTATATAGGCATATATATATATATATATATATATATATATATATATATATATATATGTATATATATATGTATGGTGTTTATCATGTTATTAAATTGCGCACGGGGGTGACATATATTTCATTATAAATGTTGAATTTTTAATATCGACTGCATTGAATTTAATCCTATTATCTATAGATAAGATAAATAATACAGGCTTTTTTAATCTCATTATGTGTATATATATATATACGCGTGTATGTGTATATTTGTAAGAGTATGGGTGTATACACCTATAGATGTATACATATGTGTGGGTGTGTATGTGAGTGTTCATGTGTATGTGAGTGTTCATGTGTATGTGTGTGTACGGAATACACTGCGTGTGTGCGCATGTGTGTATGCGTATACGCGCGTATGTGCGTATGTGCGTATGTATATATACAGCCGGCCGGCCGGGTGTGAAGTATGGTTGCAATAGGACATAACAGGACATAGAGCTAGATCGCATTACCGGTGCGGGGTATGCTGCACTATGCCCCACTACTACTGCTGCTGCTGCTGCTGCTGCTGCTGCTGCTGCTGCTGCTGCTGCTGCTGCTGGGGCTCTTTAATAGACCTATCATATAGGATGATATCAAACCGTGTTTTACGCCTCTACGTGGCGGTACCTACCTACCCTGATTTATTACTTCTTTATTTATTACGCAATAAGTATAACTTTCCACGCCTCCACCGCACTCCTCCGTGCTCTATAGCAGACAACAATTCATGATATATATATATATATTGGGGTAAATATATACGGGTAAACGACTAATTAAGCATTACGCTTCTTCGTTTAACATAGTGATGCCTAAATTCTGATATTATTATTATTATTACTATTGCTTATTACATCATTGATATCGTACCATAATACCTATAATTTATAAAAGTGTAATCCATAGTTTATAGTTGTATACTCGGCATTGTTAGCGATTGAATGCATTAGTGATGCGATTTGAATCGTGATGTTATAATTGGTACTGTAATATTATATAATACTAGATTAGTATCCGTCGAGGGTAGGTTATAGGCTCCCAGATATACACACTAGGTTGGTATGGCCACGCGTGTATGGTCAAGCTATTGTTCGTTAATGATCATGCGCACATGCATTCTTATTTCTATTATATTTCATCATATATGATGTAACATGTAATATAACAATGACATGTATACTTGCCATGGTCATTGTTACATGTTGATGATGTCGAATAGTGTGTGTGTATGTGTATGTGTGTATGTGTATGTGTATGTGTGTATGTGCTACTAATATATTCAATATGAATATAACATATGTTAAAGATCAATTCTCAAAATATATATGTCACTACTAGTCACAGATTTTGCGAAGAAAAATATTTTATTAAATAAAGATGATTATAATATAATCTATATATTTAAATATTATATATATATATATATATACAACATTATATTTGATTCTATCGTAAATGATCTATAATATGTACAATGAATGTTAGGTATATATAAATATAACTGTAATATACGGTTACTATTTCCGTTACCCATGATATGTATACATGTTGCATATATATATATATCATTCTTATATATACACACAACACATAATATGTATATATATATATATATATATATATATATATATATAACTATCTGTGTGGTTCAGTTGTCCAAGGCGTCAGACACACAAACAGTAGGACGCGGGTTCAAGCCCCATCCGGTGGTGTCCGAACCATTAAAATAGGTCTTAAAATAATATTTAGAATTGATCTTATTAATTTTGTATAAATAAATGATCGGCTATCGTTAAAGCCATGGATGCCTTAACACGAGAGCGGCTTCGAAGTGACATTATAGATATATATATATATATATATATATATATATATATATATATATATATATATATATGGTTATAAGTGAAACTTCATCTAAGTTCTTGGATGGGATAAAAGGACTCCACCAAAATAAAATACCAATAAAATTAATAATATATATATATATATATTTAATATATAGTAATTATTAATAACTTTTATTTGTATTATAATATAATAACAGTATTATTGATGTGTATTATTTAGATTTAAACGCCATGGCGTGTGTACTCTTCATGTTTTGTATGTCTATCTATTTGTCTGAAGTTATGACAATATCCGGTACGCAGACGTGCATTATATAGCGCCACCTAGGTATAGATTACATATTAATAATCTATTATTTCTGGCACTACGAATTTCTTATAAGAATAATATATATTACTATATGTATTGAGTATTAATAGTTGTATTCATAAAATACAATTAATATATATATATATATATATATATATATATATATATATGTATATATATATTTATTATCTATTATAATAAGAGAGCCATATTTCTAATCTGTGCATGCGGTTAACACCTCACGTAACACCTTTAGTCTAGCCATGTCACGTGTTTAGTATACACATGTATAGAGATACCTTTACACTATACAATGTACATTGTATGCGGTACTTATGCGTTTACTGCAATGTACCCGATGTTTACTGCGGGGTTCAACCCATATGTAGGTGTACTGTACACCTATAGGTATATGTACAGTAATACCAGGGATTACGTATAGTATACTATATACACAATAGTGGTACCGTTTAACCGGGGGACCACTCTAGGTTATGCAGGTTATACACGTTAATTAAACCGAACGAATCATTCAACCTATCCATATTTATAGAAAAGTATGTAGGTATTTTATTAAAAATATCTAATTAAATACCAAATAACAAAACGCGTGTTCAGTGAGGCGAGACTAACGTTGCGTAACCTATAACTGCATGTTATTACGTAACTCGTGTTTTATCACACATATATGACGCCAATACCCGCGTGCGGTAGTGCGCGATTAGGTTACTGTGACGATTCTTACGTAATAGTTCGTCGGTTATCTATAAATAGAGTATTAGTATTATCTATTTAACTTATAATCGTTCATATTTCTCATGGTTCCTCCTGCCACGTGGACAAAGCTAAGCGCATGCATAGCTATGTGTATATGTATGCAAAGCTGTGTGTTCGCAGTCATTATTAAGGGTGTTGGCTATACCCTGACATCAATTGATGTTATACTTAAGTTATACTTGAGGGTAGTATATAACTATAGTTGAGCCAATAATACTGTTTACTGTTTACCATTGCTTATGTTCATAATGTATAAGTTAGGTATACGTTTAGTTATTGGTGTACGATATATATAGTAAACACTATTTTTACATTAAAGATAATGACATTAATATATTAATAAAATTATGTATTTTATTAAATAATAAAGACATATGTCCCTGCCCACACTGTGCGGTGTACTACTATTATATGGGTGTGCGTGTGTGTGTGCGCGTGTGTGTGCGCGTGGTACTAACGTAGTCTGCGTTTCTTACAGTCTCCTAACCCCGAGTTCATCACTAACACTAGCACTAACACTAGAAGTTTACAGTTAACCAACATCTCAGCTAATCTCATTAACCTTAATAACGGGAGTGGTAGTGGTAAACTTGTAACCGATGTCCTATCTCCTCTAAGTAGAATCGCTAGGAAGTGGGCGTGTCTAACCTGCGTTGATTGACAGTAATTATCACCCAGAGAGAATATTAAATCGTTTACCGGCTACAACCTATAATTATAACGTAATAGTATTTTAGTCAATATCCTACCCCGAGATAACATCTTACATAATACTTTCATTGTTAAAACTATAATACTATACTAAACTTGTAGCTACGTTTTTATGAATGGTGTAATTACACAATAAACTATAGATTAATTAATATGGGAACTACTTATATAGGCCTACATATATATATATATATATATATATATATAATTTTACAAACATATTTTACAAACATATATATATTATTTTCATTATGATTTATTACTATTTTATACAATATAATATTATTTGTCTATGTACAATTTATTATCGCTATATCTATAGATATACACATGGGTATGTTTATTACTTTCGTCTAGTATTTCCCTGTACATCATACGATATACCTACAGTGTTCAACATACAAATGTACAGCTATAGCTGCATCAATCGTTATAATGATTTATATAGCTGTATTTTATCTCCGTTTTATGAATTTGTTATCCTATAAGAATGCATATTTAGTATGTTGTATACATAAACTATGTACTTAGTTAAGTACACGTGTACCTAGTTATGCCAGACAAACATTACGTAATAGCTAACATTATAATTTATGTATACATCAATATTGCATAGTTCGCTATTTGTTAATAACAAAGTTTTGAAGTATCAATTATTAGGCGAAAGTAACCGAATACGGACACTCTCGGTATCTTAGAAACCATAAATCCTACAAAAAATGTTTAATGAATAAAATATTCATAATTATATAAATAGTCTAACAAAGTATCTTTTATTTTTTAATTATTCAAAATATTGCTGATATATCCTGATATATAAACTGATTTTTTATTACATTTTTAAATATATGAAGAACAAAATTCAACTTAAAACCTTCTCAATAACAAATGTATCGATATAAAATATAATACTATATTATTAAAAAATAAAGCATTCTAAAAATTATATATATAATTGCAATATTTATTAAGTTATAATCATATATCTTGAGCTCATATAAGTCATTAATACGGACACACTATAGTGTCATCTATAGATGTCTTAATATGGACACCCTATAACCAATCAGCGCGAGGCTTATGAACTATTCTTATTTTCATAAAAATCGCGTGCGTTATAATAATAATACCACCAATGAAGCTAAATCTAAAATTTTGTATTTAGATACTTAAATTTTGTTATTAATTAAAAAAATAATAAAAATAAATAAATTATTAACTATTTAAATTAGAATAAATTATTTATAAAATTAATTATATATAATGTACTTGTAATTTGTCTGATTGATTCATCAATAATATATAATGTATCATGTTATATATATGGTGTCCGTATTATAACACAGGATATCCGTATTCGGACATGGGTACCGAATACGGACACCCCCGACGGGGGTCCCCCGTTATCTATTGAATTAAAATATTAAACAAAATTTTAAAATCACAATAATATCTATAATATATGGTAATTTTTGAATACAAATAGTGAGTTATAAAATGTTAAGACGTTATTTATTGTTAAAGTGTCCGTATTAGGTTACTTTCCGCTAGTTGAGTTTAGCCTATAGCCCATGTATACATATTAGCCAATAAGTTGGCACTCTCTATCTTACATTGTTTAATTTGTATTGTTCTAGTGTCATACTTAGCTATAGTATACTATATTCTAGAGCATTGGGTCCCAACCTTTTTTCATCATGACCCTTTTTTTAATAACTCTTAATTAATAAATATAATATGAACCAATGAAAAATTTAATGTTGTTAATTTTGTAATTAGAATTGTATTAAATTAATTTTTTGTAAATTAAAATTGTTGGATAACAAATTTTAAAATTAAAAATTGGCTCATGATCATGAGTCATGAGTCGTACAAAAAACCAAATAACCCATGTTCGGGTCATGACTCATGAGTCATGAGCAGGCCCAGTTATTGGGCCAAAGCCCAAAATAAAGAAAAAGGCCAAAAATAGCTTATTTTGGGCTTTTCGAAATCCTTATTTTGGGTTATTTTGGGCCTTTTTTTAAAAACTTCAAAATACATTAATATCAATCATAATTTATGATTCATATTATATATTTAATAACTATCATATTATTTACTATATATACTATACTATTTTTGTATATTTTATAAGTTATCAATATCTTTATTTAATTTAAGAAATGATAAAATTATAAAAAAATACATTTTTAATTTTTATTATATACAATTAGATTAAATAATGAGTAATAATAATTCTTTGTTTTAATTAATGATAATTTTACTTACATTATTCTTATAATTATTTTTTATATATTTTAGTATAACAAAATCTGACTCCATAGCAGATGTTACAGGAATAATGGTTGCTATGCTACAGAAAAATTATTTTTATTTTTTATATTTAATATTCTACGCATCTTCGAAATTGTTATTAAAAAAGGTTATTAGTTCTTCTGGCTCTCTTTCATATTCTTCTATAATTTCTTTATACTCGAATCTATATCGTAGTTATATTGTTTCGTAAAAAAAATATTTAGTCTGTCTATTGAAAACATTACCAAACACTTTTCCTTACATATTTACAATTCTTTGTTAGACGATCATATATTGGCTATTATGTGGTGAATTATTAGAATCTCTTTCAACCGATATTAATAGAAGTTTCTTTTGTAGTTTTAATATATTTATAGCAATATTTTGATAACATAAATGTAGTTGAAATGTATCAAAGTGAAACAAATTATCATTCGTATACGTTCCAATATCAAATTTATAGTATACATTAATAACATAATTATCATATATAGCCAGGATTTTTCAGTTTTGTTGTTGATATTTTGATTAAAAATAACCATGTTTTCATATGGTTATTTTTGTTTTATTTGGTCTATTTGGTTATTTTATATACAATTATTGTAAAATAATATATTAATTTCAATAATTCCTACTAATAATATAATTTAATATTAGTATGAATATTGTTAATAATAGTGCTGTCCAGAGGGAAGTGTGAGTTACATAGTTGTTCTGTTTTTTTGAATTTGTTTGTTTGTTGCTTTATTCCGTTTTTTTTATATAAAATAATTGAATATTAATTTCAATACACTATTATAATTTAATATTTGTATTAATATTTGTAATAATAGTATATATTATGTATATTATATAAATTTATTCATTTAATAAACATGCCTGGCCGAAAGAAAAATAAAATTTAGAAATAATTTACTGAAATAACTAATAAATATGTGTATAAATTATATTATAGTATATATAATACTTTTTAATATAATATATATGAAATATCTAATAATAATTATAAAAGTATTTATTACAAATAACATTCACTATAAATATGTTTTAATAACAATTATTATATAGATAAAAACCAATACTTTTCACACAAAAACCAAATAAACGGCAAAAAACCAACAAATCTGTATATAGCACATATAATATAGGTTAGCAGAAAATTCACTTAAAATGTATAATAAATAAAAACTGTATTATGTAAATATAATACAAACATTTATAAAGCTGATAATTTCTATTTCTATATTATAAATTCATTGTTTAAATTAAATGTATCCATTATTTATATTGTATACAATCCGCAATTGAAAACTAATACATTACAAATATTATTAAAATTTATTTAGTTTAGAACATTTTTAGAACTTACAATTTTTGAAAGTAGTTACTAAATTATTAATGATATTATTTCTTCATGAATTGTCAAATTAAGATTCTGTAATTTCTTAAATGTTATACCAGTTCTTGTCGAAATCGTATTAAATATTACCAAAAAAACCCACAATTCCTTATTTAATAAATTAATATATTCATTATAAATCCCTACTAAATGATTATATCACTATAAATCAATTGCATATAGATGCACCAAATGTTAACATGTGTATTGTATTATATTTAATATCTATATATCACTTAAATGAATATATTTATATATTCAAATAGGCTTATATACTTATATTTCAATATACATAATATATTATTTTCTACATATATGTAGAAAATCAAAATTGTATATATATGTATACGTTTTATACTTGTTAGCAAGTTAAATTGTTTACCAAATATACTAAAAATTAAATATAATTAGTTAAAATGTATAAAATAAGAGAAAAAGTAAAAAAGCCCAAAATAAAGTAAAAAGCCCAAAATAAGTTATGTTGGGCTTTTCAAAATTCTTATATTGGGCTTTTTGATTTTATTTTGGGCTTTGGCCCAAAATAACTGGGCCTGGTCATGAGTCATGTCCCATAGGTTGGGAACCACTGTTCTAGAGTATGATAGGTAATATATAGGTAACTATGGTATAATTCATAAGTATACTGTATATATATATATATATATATATATATACACAGTCAACTCTCGGTAAGTCGGACTACGGATAAGTCGGACTTCTCGATAAGTCGGACACATTTAGTTGGTTTGGTTGGATTTGTATCTAGTTCCGTGTTAAATTAATCGGATAAGTAGGATAAGTTGGATTGGATAAGTCGGACTTTTCTATAAGTCGGACACATATTATAGTCATTTTTATGATTTTTATACTGGATAAGTCGGACTTTTGATAAATTGTCAGAAATGTTTACTTTAAATAATGAATATTATAATTTTAGTAAGTAATATAATTGAATACAACATGTTATGTTACTGATTGTTGCATAATTCCATATTTCGGTAACCATTTAACTCGCGCTGCGCATTTCATGTCTTATTTGCATGATATGTTAATCTCGGATAAGTAGGACATCTCGCTAAGTCGGAAACTTTTCCCGGTCCCTTGCGAGTCCGACTTATCGGGAGTTGACTGTATATATATAGTTAGGTTAGGTTTAAATATAGTTATAATATATGGTTATATGCATATAGTCCATGGACTCAATTTATTTATGAAATATTTAATTTTTACACTGAATATAACAGGAAATGTTATTCATATTATGGACAATTATCCATTATCTTTTGTTTATTAATTATAATATATATATATATATATATATATATATATATATATATATATAATATGCTCCTATAGATGTATACAGTGTATAATATACACCAGAAGTAGATAACATAATATATAATGTAACATTAATATTTTATTTATATAAATAATATAATAATATATATGGAAATCTCATCACTATTTTATTTATATTGTAAATATTGGATATTATTGGGACATCAAACAAGATTATATATATATATATATGGTATAATTCATAAGTATACTGTATATATATATATATATATATATATATATATATATATATATATATATATATATACACAGTCAACTCTCGGTAAGTCGGACTACGGATAAGTCGGACTTCTCGATAAGTCGGACACATTTAGTTGGTTTGGTTGGATTTGTATCTAGTTCCGTGTTAAATTAATCGGATAAGTAGGATAAGTTGGATTGGATAAGTCGGACTTTTCTATAAGTCGGAATAAATTTAAATAAATTTAAATAACAGAAATATTGAAAGAGTTACATTTTATAAATTTTTAGGCGTAATTATAGACGATATATTAAACTGGAAACAACATATCTTGTTTTTAAAATCAAAACTAAAAAAAATCATATGGATTACCAACATTATTTCCAAATTTATAAATAAAAAAGCATTACTTCATATATATAATTCCATATTCTTGCCTCATATAAAGTATTGTAACATATTTTGGGGAAATACATATAAATCTAATGTATCATGCATATATATTCTTCAAAAGCGAATGATAAGAATTATATGTAAAAAACATTCTTTATTAAAAATAAATGAAATTACATATATAAGTACATGTGAATTTATGTTTAAAATTTTCAATGATCTTCATCCTGTTATAACAAATGCATTTTTTTCTGTAACTTCATCATCTCACAACACTAGGAGCATAAATAATTTCTCAATTATTAATTTCAAAAAAGAACTATGCAGAAGAACATTAATATACATTGGACCAATTACCTGGAATAAGCTTGATAATATTTTAAAAAATATTTCAAATTATAAATTATTCAGGAAACGTATGTATACAAATTTGTTATCTTCTTACTCAGTATACTTATAATCTAAATCTCATTTTTCTAATTTAATATCTTTTATCATGTCTTTTATCTAATATTGTATTATATACTAAGATCCACATTTTATTCTTATTTTAATTTATTGACGTTTATGTAAAAATTAAAAAAAAATTAATACTTTTGAGTGTTTTACTTTACAATATTTTATTTCCCCGACATTAATAATATTATTTTACTGAATTTTTGCATTTTATATTTGAATTTACTTTCATGTTTTCTTTCTTTTTAATTGACGTTTATATAAAAATAATAAAATTAAAAAAAACTGTTAGGTATTTCTTTTTTCTTTAGTATTTTCTTTAGTATTTTTTATTTCCCTCTGACTAATAATATTATTTGACTTTATTTTTAATTACATAAACATTTTGTATTGAATCTTTTTTCTTGTATACTTGATTATACTTCTTTGTTTTATTTCTCTTTATTGACACTTATATAAAAATTAGTAATTAAACTAACATTTCAGTTTGAACAAATATTTTACATTCTTTACATTATTATAAAGTATTACAAAAAAATTCCTAAAACTTATTTACTGAAAAAAAAAAAAAAAAAAAAAAAAAAAATGTTACATACAGTTCTTACCATCTTTCTAGATATTCTTTTTGTTATGTTTTATTCAGTTTTATTCAGTTTTACTTCATTTTACTTCATTTTTTTCTTCTTTTATACTAATACATCTATATTTTTGTTTAGTGTATTATTTTATAGTACTTATTATTTATTTTAGTTATTTATTTATAAATAATTAAATGATGATTACATAATTTTATGGCAAGTTCAAACAATTTATATTATTTTTCTATTTTATTCATTGTATTGTATCTATGTAAACAGGAAGTCATCTAATATTTTATAATATTTTATTTATTTAGTTTTTTTTTGAACTTGCTTTAAAATTAAGGGTAATTGTCTCGATAAGCTTTAGCTTCTACAAAAACCCTGGTGCAAACCTAAATCTGATAATAATAATAATAATATATATATATATATATATATATATATATATATATATATATATATATATACGTATTAATACAATATATCAGGCGTATAAAACATGGAGCCCCAAATCATTAATGTTATAGTATATAAGAACAATAACAACAAATATTTGTGTATGTTAATTACATTTTTATAAAATTAAATATAATTTACTATAAAGTAATTATATACAATCATAACTAATTTAACTTCTTTCGGCATTTCAATTCCGGTAATTCTTTAATTATTTCGTGTGCGCCTATTACAATTTATGGAACCGTCGCTCTAGATATATAGGGATATATCTTCGGAACCCTACCATGGTTGCAAGTATTACACATATTTAACACGACCTTTTTATATAGGGCCATTATATATGTATGTTTTAGTGTATATCTATACAATAATACAAATACATTCCGGATATGAGGTGGGAGAGTTTTGAAAGTTTCCAATTACCGACCTATAAATGACTATTTATAATAACTTATTCAATTTTCAATATATATATATTGAAATATATATTATCTAATATATAAATATATTTATTTGAATTTTTGACCTTAGAGTAATATTATTGCAATACAACATTTTTCTATTTTGAATTTTTGATATAATTGCATTTCCAACAATAAACAGGTTGCTAATAGAATAACTAGTCGTAATACCGACCCCCTTTTACAATTCCCGACCACCTAAATAACTAGTTGTATATATAATGTTGGTAGTATAATATACGATAAACATAAATAAGTTTTTTTTCGGAATTGACATCAGGGAGTAATATACATCCCTGATTGACATGCACAATTGTATTTAGGTTTACATATGTTTATTTTATTTGATAAACTATAATATAAAGTTTTACTTCACTGCATTCGTGTCCATCTAGGGGAAAGTATCCGAATACGTACAATGCCCGAATACGGCCTCTCAGTATCTCAGAAACCATAAATCCTACACAAATAATGTTTAATGAATAAAATATTCATACTTATATAAATAGTTTAAATAAGTATTTTTTATTATTTAATTACTCAACATATTGCTGGTATATCCAATAAACTGAATTTTGTTGTATTACGTTTTTAAATTTATGAAAAAAAAATTCAATTTAAAACCTTCTCAATAATATATAAATGTATCAATATAAAAAATAACAATATATTATTACAAATTAAAGCATTCTAAACATGATATATATAATTTCAATATTTGTTATCAAATATTAATTAAGTTATAAGCATATAAGCATATATATATATATATATATATATATATATATATATATATATATATATATATCTATATAAATCCTTAATACGGACACTCTAGATGTATTAATATGGATACCCTATAGGCCTATATATAATCAATCATCACGCATCATGTGGACGCATCATTTTCATAAAAAGCGCGTGCGACGCACGCGCTTTTTACACACGCCGTGCGTTATAATATTAATAACACCAATGAAGCTAAATATAAAAATGTTATCATTTAGATACTTAAATTGTATTATTAATTAATCTAATAATTAAAATAAATAAATGATTGACTAATTAAATTAGAATAAATTGTTCATTAAATTAATTATAAATAATGTAATTGTAATATGTCTTATTGATTCACTAATAATATATAGTTTATCTAGTGGTATATAGGATGTCCGTATTCGGACATGGGTACCGAATACGGACACCCCCGTTATCTATTTAATAAAAAGATATAATACAATTTTAAAATAACAATAATATCTATAATCATATAATATTAATATATTGTAATTTCTGAATACAAATAGTGAGTCATAAAATGTTAAGACCATTTATTATTAAAGTGTCATCCATATTAGGTGCGGTCCACTTTCCCCTATATAAGTTTGTGAGGATACTTCCAACCAACGACACCTTGTAATTCATTAGCGCATCTGATAGTTCTGCTGAAGCATGAAGCGAAGTACTTAATAAACATACTTATCTAACTCCTGTAGTTACTATAGTAACCCATTCCGCATTGAAATATACTGCAATTAGGTATATATACAACCTACTATATATAACCTATACAATGTCTATCATTTAAATAAGTTTTATATTTATGTTAATAATTTCATTGTTTTGTATAATTCCGAATGCAATTGTATGTTAAATGTTATTATGTTAAATGATTTTTGTTAAATTAATGAATACATGATATTACGATTATATTAACGGTGTATTTATTTGTTGGCTATAATTTAAGCAATTTCCGCTAGTGCTCCTCACGGCTCTGAATAATGGTAGTTCTTCCGTAATTAAAAAAGTTTCGTTATACATTATTTAAAACTACTTTTCTTGGGTGGGATATTATCAAGACCTCCTATAACCTCGAGGTTATGGGAGGTAATTATACTTAGGCATTGTTCGGTAATGTTGGGACCATTTGAAGATTGACTTGTTGTGGTAACGAGATAACTAGTGATTATTCCATTCTTCAGGCCTACTCCTACTCGGAGAACATATCATTAAACTCTACTAAAGATATCTAATTTTAATTCAACACCATTCGTATAAATGCTAAAGGATATGAATTCGACAGCCTTAATAAGTGACCATAAAAATTCTATTTGTACAAAAATATGTTAATAATAAACAAAGATTTTCCGAAGGAAATATAATTCACTCTAATGAAGTTGTGAAATTAATGAAAAATTGCACCATCTGTACTGATAGCTATATATTTTAATTCTATTTTTGTTTATATTTGTTTACATGGTAATTTGATAAATATATTATTATTATAAATGAACAGTTATGTACACTTTTGAATACAATACATATTTAATTTATAGTGTTTATTTTAAGATTATAACATTATTTATAATTCGAACCAATTTTCTTAAAATATACAGCCATATTCGATAAATATAATAAATCAATAAATCCATTTCAATGTAAAATTATACATATTTTGTAACATTTTAAACCTATTAATAGGTAATTACCAGGGAGGTATTATATCCCGGTATTATATAACAATACTTTGACAATTCGCTATTGAAAATATTTAAAACTACAGTATTGCCCCTATGTCTAAGTATTGCCTACTATCTCATACTATTCATTATTACTATTCAGCATTAAAATGTGTTTCATGTAAATAGATACAAGTAATATATGTTTGCATAGAGCTAAAGAGAAATTTCTCTCACGCTAAATGAGCTCTATGTATCTTTACTACGAAAAATAATTGTATAAATTAGAAGAACAGCAAAGAAGGAATAATATATATATATATATATATATAATGTGTATGTGTAGGCCTATTACACATGCGTTAATTATAATCATACATTTATGGTTTACCTGGTAAAATACAAATCATATATGATTATAATAATAACTATAGTATTTTATTATTTACTCATTATATCATATACAAAGCTTCATGAGACGATGATATATAACTATAGTTAATATATTTAAGTGAATATTGTAATATATAAATTATTATATCTATAATTATAAACTATAATTATATTTAAAAACTTAAAATATGTGTTATTGAAATGGATATATATATATATATGATTTTACGAACCTACTTTTTCTACCAATGTTATTTCTATTATTATTGTTGTTTTAAAACACTCAGTGATCAATCAAAAAATGTATATTTATTTTTTATTTTTTTGATATATCAACAATTTATACTAAATTAATGGTATTATTATATACATTACTCACTATCTAGTATTAACTATTCATTATTTATGTATATATTTAATCGATAAGGTTTTTATTAATTAGATTATATAATAATTCAGTTTTATAAAAACAAATGTTGCATTATTTGCACGTATTGCATGTCTGAATAATCTAGTCATTTGCATAGTGGTTGTAATCATTCAATATAATATTAAATATTGACTAACAATTTAAATTACATATTAATGATGATAACGGATAAGTTATACAAGTTTACAGTGGATTCCCTTATATAGTATTTATGCAAACCAATTTTAAATTGAATTTAAAAAATTTTTAAAAAATAGCTTCGTTTAACATTTATAACATTTAATAAATGATTTATGATAAATAAGGATTATGGTCAAAAGCGAGATTTTAACGCCCGCAAAATTGTTTATTCGAATTAATGATTTTACAATAGCGTATGATTTACCATTATAATGGGCTTATGTCTAATTATAGACTATCATTATTATAATTATTATAGGTTACTGCACGAGTTGGGAACGGTTTTCAAAATGGTACCAGCAATTGAGGCGGGCGGCTGACGCGCATAGTGTATATACGGTATACACTATGCCATTTTAACTGTATAATATATTTAACAATGGATTATATGTTAATTAACTCATCAATATTATCAATATTAAGCATACCTATATTGATAAAGCTTATATAAAATATATAATATTATATTATATATTTTATATAAATATATTAAATATATTTTATTTATATTTATATTATATTATATTAAATTATATAATTTATATATAGTATATATATATACACACATAAACAACATATAATATATATATATATATATATATATATAATATATAGCGTTAGGCGCGCTCGCCGCCATCCTCAATTGCTGATAACATTTTAAAACCGTTCCAAACTCGTGCATCCCCCTCATTATGATCATATATTATATGATATACTCATGCATGCAACGGCATTTATATAGTAATATAAATTATATTTTATAATATTATAATAATTATATAATATTAAATATTATATTTAATATAATATTAAATATAATATTACACTATTATATATTATATAGTATATAGTATATAATATTACTATTAAATATTATATTAAATATAGTAAGTTTAACTTAAAGTTACAATTATTATAATTATTATACTTATAAGTAACTTATTATTATAATAATTATACTAAAGATATTTCAAATTAAAGTAAAACACTTACGCGAAATTGTGTAATTCAATTCTATACACAAAATATGTATAGCGTCACCTACTTAGGTTACATTTTCGGAAAAATATGTTGTTTATAAATTAATTTGTATCCAACTATACACTTCAAATATATCAAATAATATGTTTTAAATCATTATTTATATGAAAAAAAACTAAGTGTTCACTACTAATATATAAAAAAAGCAATATAGTATATTGGTTTAAATGCTATATATATCCATATGTTGAGTAAATGCAAACTTATATTACATGTCATTTAATAGAACAATGGCAACATTGGGGTATAGGAAAGGCATCAAACATCAATATTTGTCAGTGATTTAGTACTACTGCCAGCAGCGACAGGGAGTAATATTAATTACGCTGCGTAGATAAGGTGTGTTATATCTTTTTATTTGCAAAATCTTTGATTATACTATAATTTAATTCAAATTTATAGTTACTATTAATATATAATAATTATAATAAAAGTTATACCTAATTTAAGTAATACTTAATATAATAATTATACTAAATAGTATAATTATTATTAGTATATATTTTAACTTTTATACCTATACCAAAGATTTTGCGAAGCAAAGATATAACACTCCCTATGCATTACAATTTTCAGACAATTTAGAATATATACAATTAAACAATATTTGCATTTTTTATATTTAGTAAATAGTAAAATTTAAAATAATCATAATTTTATCTTTTATTTTCAAAATAATTTATTAGTTAAGGGGCCGCGCAACACCCTGATATTGAAAACAAAATATTATTTTTTTTAATATTTTTTATATAATATTCATAATATTTGATTATTTCTCTTTAAAATGGTATATCGGACAGTCCATAAAAGTATTTAAAAGTGACATAAATAAGCATTTATAAATACGAGCTCGAAAAATAGTTTATATAAATATGATATTTTTTTCTAATCTCGATGAACACAAAATTCAAATAATTAGTTTACGTTTTTATTATAATTTCTATGAAATAATAACGAATTTGAATATTTTAAAAACTATAATAATAAGTATAGATGTCGCTACATGTTTTAATATTTAAAATCGGTTAAATTTATAGCCAATGGGTGTTAGAGCATTCAATTACAACGTTTATAAATACAAATAATTTCTTTTACTATTTGATTTCGCTGCTACAAATCACGTTTTAATTTGTATCATGCCTCAAATTTCCAAACGTGCTAGAAATGCACGGTTTAGGGAAATAGTAAATCAGGTTTATATATATATATATATTATATTAAAAATAATATATAAATTATTATTATTTGCTAGGATATAACACATTTAATTTGATAAAATATTATAATTTTCATCGGCCATTGAAAAAAAAATAAAACGTAATAATTGTCTTCAATTTATAACTAATTAAAATTATATAGCTATACTAATATACTATAACTATCCTAATATTCAAATATGTATAATATAATAAGATTATATAACTAATTTTTTATTACAATATTCTAATATAGTTATAATATCGTTATTTACTGATTATATACTAAATATTTATAATATAATTTTATTATATATGATATTTATTATTATTTATTATGTATTATTATATTATTTACTCATTATCTATGTTATTCTTTGAAAATAAAAGCTTCATTATTTTCTGCAAACATTCTACAAATGTAATATTATATTTTAACATTCATAACATACATATATTATTTAAAAAAATACAAATATTGTATATAACATAGTATATATTCATGTACAAATTATACATATTATTTTAGAATTCGAGATAGCCAGCCTTCCCCTGAACTTACTCTGCAACCTATGGAACATACTGCACTAGTCGATATGGTTAGTTATATATTACATACCTAATATTAATACATGATATACATATATATATATTATATTTTCTATGTTACTTTCTAAACATATTTTACAAATTTATAATATATGTATTTGTATATTCTAGTTATATATTACATACCTAAAATTCATACATGATATACATATATATATATTATATTTTCTACGTTACTTTCTACACATATTTTACAAATTTATAATATATGTATTTGTGTATTCTAGTTATATATTACATACCTAAAATTCATACATGATATACATATATATATATTATATTTTCTACATTACTTTCTACACATTTTTTACAAATTTATAATATATGTATTTGTGTATTCTAGTTATATATTACACACCTAAAATTAATACATGATATACATATATATATATTATATTTTCTACATTACTTTCTACACATTTTTTACAAATTTATAATATATGTATTTGTGTATTCTAGTTATTATATTACATACCTAAAATTAATACATGGTATACATATATATTATATTTTCTACATTACTTTCTACACATTTTTTACAAATTTATAATATATGTATTTGTATATTCTAGTTATATATTACATACCTAAAATTAATACATGATATACATATATATGTATTATATTTTCTACATTACTTTCTACACATATTTACATCTACAATACATTGTGGTAACTATGTTCAAAGGTATATATATATTTATAAAATGCATTGTAAATAAATTTATAAAATATATATTTTACAGAGAAAGTTAGTTTCCCTTTCTAAGCTCCAATGTGCTGTGACGAAGGCCATATCCATCTTCAACAACGGGGAGTCTGCGTTTGCTGATCTATCAAATAGAAATCTGAAGTTTACCACTGTATCATCTGAGTCTAAAGCTATTGATGCGAAACATCTCTCCGATACGAAAAGAATTCGTATCAAGAGAACTGATAAGATTATAAAAGCTACTTCAGCTTATGGTGCTGGATGTGCACTGCAAATAAATATCCATTTATAAGGCTGCACATTGTGCAGCCTTATAAATGGATATTTTTTGTATTTATATATTTATATATATATTTGTATTATTACTTATTATATTTACTATTTTATAAATAATCATTAGCATACATTTTATAAACATATATAAATATTTGTATTATTACTTATTATATTTACTATTTTATAAATAATCATTCGCATACATGTTATAAACATATATAAATATTTGTCATATTTTTATTATTTATATAAATAAATTCTTATTACTTATAATATACACCTACGTCTTATTTGTATAACTTATAAATAACAAAGCAGATTTTAAAATTAGTTAAAATTATGAAGTTATGACATTTTTAATAATGTAATTTTTAAAACGTGAATATATCTGAATAAAAAAAAAACGGTTACCATCTATGTTTGAACTACTTTCGATTATAGAAATACTTATTCAAATGACATGAAATTTTCACAGTATATTAGTATTATGTTACTCTTCAGATATAACTATATAAATCTAATAAATTATTCAATTATATATAATATTTTTAATTTATTATTGAAATTTCTTGCATATTTTTTTTTCTAGAAATAGGTATTATGTTTGTCCATTGTTAATATAATTTTAATAATCTAATTATCATACGCTATAGTTATATTTGTAGATACATATTAGTTATATGATATATAAAAAAAAATTAATTGATATTTTGAAGTATTCATAGATTGAATCTATTTTTAGTATTCCATGATTTTCCTATCTCCACCATGTTAAACGCAGGGTGTTGTGCGGCCCCTTAATTAGATAATTTATATTAAATATATTCCATAAAAAATGCAATTATTATAGATCTATATAATATCTATCATTATGTCAAATACTGTATGAATAAATAAAATAAAAAATAATTAATACACTTTCAGTAGACCACTATTTTTCCTATTGAGGGGATCCCGCACATAACACGCAATTTGCCAATTTCGTGTATAAATAAATAGGAAAAACATAGGTCCACTAAAAAAAATAGAACTGAAATTCTATTCATTCAATTGACCTAATTTTGTTTGTAATGTATTCATAACATATACATGCATAGGAAAATAGAAAGTTATTTTTAAAATTATTATTTATTATATTATATATATCTAAATTAAAAATTAGCATTTAAATTAGCATTTAAAATGATAGTATTTCTATAGAAATTATCATTTTATACAATGAATTCTATACATTTTATTAATTATCTCTCTATTTTGCTATTCACATAATTAAATTCTATATAAAGCACAACAAAATAATATTATAATTATAATAGTTTTTATGTTCTATATTTTTGAATGCACATACCTTGTGCGAAATAATTATTCTGAGAAAACAGCGTTTGAAGTTTGACAGCATAAAAATGTAATATTGAATAGTATATAATATAGCATTATCTTATCGTCATAAAACACATTTTTATGTCATTTCTAGACTGAATTCATGTCTAATTTGTTTACAGATACTAAAAAACACTATAATAAGTATTACTATTTAATAAAAAATATATAAAAAAAATAAATTATCATCACTTTAAATGTGCGGGATCCCCTTAAACACGATGTACAAATCTATTTATAGAACAGAGGTCTAAACACCTACCTTTAACAGAATACACCACCTTAATGATTGTATTTATATATTTACAACATTTATATTAAATTATATCACTACATTATTAATAATAATATATAATTATTTAAAGTATATGGTGGTTGCTATTTATGTTATGTGAACAGGAAGTAGTATTATTAATCATAGTAAGCACTAAACAAATTAAAATAGCAACGTTGTATAATGATCTGATGTATAATATGTCATATATTATATATCATAGTATATAACATACTATGCATCATTATAAAGAGAGTATAATTAGACATTTAAAATAGTAAATGAATATGACACTTTATCTTAGATGTATTATATATTACTTATATACATGTATAATATATCTCATATATGGAGTAATTAAAATTAATCTCTTTGAATTACATAGAATTATATATATATATATATAAATATATAGATATATATCTTTTTACCTACAATTTTGAGCTTATATATTTATAATATTTTATTAATCTTTCTGTACCAAATATTCTCTGATACACCGATTACAGATATATATCAGATAACTCTCATAATCTTTGCAAGACATGTGTTATTTTAAATAAATTTGTGTATTTCCATCATCTGCTATCTTAATTTACCATTATTTTTATTTTCATAATTTCAATATTATTCTATCAAGTCAACAAATTACATAACTACACAATTGTACTTATTTTCAATAATCTTTACCTTATATATACCCCATAATACTTATTATATATACGTACTCAACCCAATGTTTTTTTTCCCAAATCCTCCATAGACTGTATGAATATAAAATTTGACCTTAAGTAAATAATAGGTTTATCTTTTTCAATTTGAAATAATTACTACATTAGTAGTACAAAATTTAAAAAAATTAGATATTAATAATATATATATATATATATATATAACATTTATATAATTTATTGTATATAATTATATATAAATTAATATTATGTATATATATATTTATAATTAACTTAATATATCATACACTAAAATATCATTTAATAGTGTAGTCATAAAGTAAATATTTTGTTCAAACTCGTAGAATAATATACAGTTTTCGATTATTTTAATGTTTCCGTGGTTTTGCCCAATCATCAATAACTAATAGCGTAATGAATGCATACCAATACAGCTTAAGTAAACCATGCCGTCCTAATATAAATAGGGTTCCGCCCACCCATATATCGTATTTCTTCAGATAAGAAGTCTAATAATAACTCTATAACTTAGTAAACTTATAGATTTGTTTATAATCTCGGCCCCCATAAACACGAGTAATGTAGTTTTTATCAATTTATGAATGAATGTATATAAGATATAACATTGATTTGTTTACAGTGTAAACTATATGTATATTAACTAATGATAAATACATATTTCATTTAAGTTCCTAGATGGGATGAAAGCATTACATAACAAAATAAATTAACAATAACATAATTAATGTACTAAAACATTATTTATACAATAATAGTCATCACTATAGCTAACGTAACATGTTAAACAAGCTAAACATTGTATACCCCATATTAAATTGACAGCATAATCTACCCTTCCCGATTACATATAGTTACTGAATAGTTTAATTGCATAACATAAATTACCTAATAAGTAATAATCGTAAGCCTCTGTACAGTTGCACCTAAGTGACACCTAAGTGACACCTAGTGACACCAGTTGACAACTATTCACATGACATGGCCTAATGTATTCTGTCGGGCTCTAATATCTACTGTTATTGTTATGTGTAATTATCAATAGTCATAATAACTATTAGTGAACTTTCTACACATATATGTGACATATTAGTGTCATAATAATAGCGACATATCATGTATTCTTACCTTCAAATGATTATTCGCAGTGACTTTCTGTGACGATGAATGGTATTGTTCTAGAATTCCTCATCTCCCTATTGTCATACTCTTTGGTGTTCTCGGATGAAGGTTTACATTCTACTACTACTACTTCTACCTCTACTTTTAAAACTTATATTACCTACATATATATTATAATTATTATATTAAATAAATAATTATATATATTAAAATTCATTATTTTTGATTTTAGATAAGTTAAAACATTTAAATATTAAGAAATATATTATTTATAATTATGTATTACATTATGAAACACTTATATAACACATGATATATGTTAACCCATCAAATCACATTACATTACATCCAACAGCTAATTCAATAACTACTTATGATATCAGTATGCCCGGAGCATTAACGCAAAAAGTTTGTAAATTAACTAATTATCATCTCATTATTATTATTATTCATGATTACATAACAACAACCCATTGTCACGCTTCACTAACCCTCAGGATGATGCCTACATGTGCATTACGAAGTCCGTTCCTTCAGCTCGTACTTCATATCTAGGTTATATGTTGCCTATATTCTGTAGGCTTCCGTTATCTCATTCCATACTTGATCACCCCTTGATTAGCTTATATCTATCTCCCCTCTTTCATCCATATCTCTATGTACCCCTCTCTCTTTATCTCTCTCCATCTCTCATCCCTATCTCTCTACCCCTCTCTTACATCCCTCTCTCTACCCTTATCTCATCCCTATCTCTCTGTACCCCTCTATCTCTATCTCTCTGTACCCCTCTATCTCTATCTCTCTCTCTCTCATCCCTATTTCTCTACCCCTCTCTCACACCCTTCTCTCACTCCGCTCTCTATCTCCCCTCTCTCACACCCCTCTCTCCCCCTCTCTCCCTCCTCCTCTCTCACCCCCCTCTACCCCTGCCATTACAGTTAGCTTTACGCCGTACGCTGAAGAAACCGTAGCTCATCACCTGATCTTGTTTCACTGTAGACACGCCTTCAATGTTACCTCCCACATATGGTGAGTCACTCTCCCTCTCTCTCTCTCCTTCTCTATCTCCTCGTGCAACGTTATATGATATCTTTATTACGAATGCTTTCATACGACCACAGCTATAACCACACACGCGCACGCACACACACGCACGCACACACACACGCGCACACACACACACGCGCACACATACACGCACACACACAATCTACTGAGATACCGTTACCCTCACCCCCCCCACATCGCAGGCCGTGTCACAACATCTGCACTGGAGCGGAACACGCCACAGTGCTGTATGCCTGGGGTCTGAATGCTCCATCTGTTCACATGCCTAAAGGTACCACGCGTGTCTCTCTATCTATCTTTACCAGCATCTTTACTAGCATCTCCTTCACTATTGCTTATCGCTTACTAGTTTTTTATTTGAAGTTTATAGATTAAAATGAATATATATATATATATATGACATTATTAAGAGATTTAGTTAGTCTATGAATGTTAGCAACCCTTGTACACAATACATGCAGTGGTATGTCCGACTACTTTTCTATATAAATTTAGTGTCAATACTAAATATTTAAATTGTAATGCTGCACACATATACCTATTTAATATATATATATATATATATTTATTGTAAAGTATAATTTCAATTACTAATGATAAATGGATAACCCAATATTCTATGAATACATAATACTCTTGTAGAATGTCACCCATAGCCCATTTCAATATGTACATTACGAGTACATTATGCACTGATAATAAAGTAAATGAATATTAGGATTAATATCATTACTATTATTTCAAATTGCTGGCATAAGGATATTTAATAATACATTAATAATTTCTATAATTGATATATATTTTATTTATGGTATTGATATATATTTTATTTTATTGATATATATTATTATTTTAGCTTTGTTATTGTAATATAAATCTTAAAATACATGAATTCTAACTAATTATACGGCATGTATATTGTAGTTAGTTTATATATGTACTAATATTTATGTTTAATCTTATTATATAAGACAGTGGTTTATGTGTGCCACACCTTCAGGCATTCACAGTGATAATAATCCCTCAATAATGATATCTGACACTAGAATTGCCTGTGTGCCTGTGTATACATGCGTTTAGGTAACTCTTTACATGGCTTCATTAATCATTAGATTTATATGTACAATATTAAGATATATATATAACATAACTAATATATATATATATATATATATATATACTAATATATAGCAACATATATTTACAATTTATAATAAATATATAAAACTAAAAATAATATTATGTAAATATTTAACGTTTTTTTTATAAATATTTGTTTATAATATATAAATAATCCACATTTCATAAATGATTCCGCAATATAATAAATGTATTATTTACATATTTGTCAGTTATAGATATTTCACATTTACATAATTAATTTATGTGATATTTATTTTGAATATTAAGATATAAATAGTTAATCATGTATTTAGCTTATGATAAGCATGTATTGTACATGTAAATATGCATGTTTTAACAGTTATTTTCTAGACTTGTATACATTATTAGCCTACTGATGACTGGGCAATAGCATACCCTGTGTATACATTACATGTAGGTAGTATAGTTAACAATTCTGTACAGCAACTGTTAAAGTTGAATGAATAATCTTCGTATCTATTCATATTTATTAATATTCATATGTATTTTATTCATATTTATATTAATATGTATGTATGTATATTAATATGTGTTTATATTAATATGTATGTATCTTCATATGTATGTATAACTATTGATCAGTGTAATATGCAATATCCTGTTAGTAAGTATCACATGCTAACACACGATCACCTCCCACAGATGTAGGGTTCGCCATACACAAGGGCTTCTTCGTGTTACAAGTTCATTACCTGCACAGTGTCTGTTAGTATTGCGTACACCTGTCTCTCTCTCAACCGCTACTGGGTGATCTATATTAGTGACTCAGCTCCTAGCGAATACTAAATACAGTTCAATGTTATACGGAATAAGGCTGCGTATCATAAACTAGCGCAAGCTTAGCGTTACCGCGTACATCATTATAGATTGAGGGGGTGTCGATTGAGGTGGTTTAGATTGAGAGGGTGTAGATTGAGGGTGTGTGGATTGAGGGTGTGTTTGTTTCTCTCTAACTCACTAACCACTAACTAAACTCTGTAGCATCACTCGTTGTTTACATCACATTAATGATTACATAGCTGTACTTTTTGTTTATGCGATAATCTATCATTTGAAACTAGGTAAGCGTGTGATTTAGTAGGTCAGGAAAGTAGGTCAGATGCACAATCAGTCGAGATTACATTGAGCTAACAGAGCGGTAGTCAGTCCTTCCAAAACTTTCCTAGCTTCAAGCTCACACCCCGAGAACAGATTGTTACTGACGATATTACATAATCACGACTAATACGGACACTACTGCACTGCACTACTGCACTATCGTATACTAACCATTAACCCACCCTCCCACCCACCTACCCTTAGCCAGCAAAGATTACACAAGAGTTCAGATTTCCAGTACCGATGTTAAGTTAGACGTTGTCCTTGTGTGTGTCCTTATGTATTCGTTATTATCTAGTACTAACTTACCATACTATAACAGTTCACATATAATGTCATAAATATATATATTCTATATTAGATGTAAAGTTAATTATGTAAGAATAAGACTTTTTAAACATTTCATCTTTATTTAATGTAATAATGTATAGTAAATGGCGTAAAGTGGATGTACACAGTGCACTACACAGTGTGTTCAGTACACTGTGTGTAGTATTCAGAGTGTAAAAGATAGGTAAATGGCTATTTTTTAAAGCTGATTTAATCTTTAAAATTTTTTCTTAATTTGTTTATTAAAATAATACTCATTAACAACATAGATAGGGAAGAGGTTTTTCTGTCTATTATTTCTGCGACTAGACCTAGTATACTTTGTCAGACCCATTATACACCCATTATACATCCATTGTACACATCGCTTGTAGACCAAAGTACAACGCCGGTATGATGCTGATGTTTCCCACCACTGGAGTTATCCCCATGGGTCTGAGCAGTTAGTAGCCGCCATCTCGTACACGCGTGACCTCTGAACTGATAACCTTGACATCAGTAACGACGAGGACAGGACATAGTCCGCTCTATCTCTCTCTCTCGTCCATTCGGTAACTCTCTATCACTGTTGCGCTCTACAATTTCACGAGCGACTACCTTATTATCGCATGATTACGTCATCGCTGCATTGTTGCATAACTATTGTCACCGTTCTGTCCACAGAAGTGCACTTGGACGTATCGTGTCTGTACTCTGGTCCCGATATCACCCCGTTTGCCTTCCGAGTACACACGCACTCGTTAGGTTCGTATGTACCCAACATCTCCTCATACTTGTGTACGTTAAGGTGTTATATGTAATACCATATCATAGATCCTTATACCAATGTAATGCCTTTTTCAGTATTTATCTTATATATATATATATATATATATAGAATATTTAGAATATATTTTCCCAAATGTCGAATATAATAGATGGAGAGATATCCAGAAGTCATGTATATATGGGTAATACCCACTTGGTATATATTTCATATTATTAAATGATTAAATGTGTTATCCTCATTCTATAAGTTTGACATTAAACTATGACCTTGAACATAATTGATAACAACATCGCTGCTCACATTACCGCGACCATTAACAACCCTTATGTACTGCGTGCGGTGACCTCTGCACCAATAGTGTGGTATTAGCACCGATATCAGCTGACCTCCCCCCTCTATACGTGGTATTAGCACCGATATCAGCTGACCGCCCCCCTCTATACGTGGTATTAGCACCGATATCAGCTGACCGCCCCCCTCTATACGTGGTATTAGCACCGATATCAGCTGACCACCCCCTCTATACAGGCAGAGTGGTCACTGCTTACGTGTACAGAGATGACCGGTACGAGCTGCTGGCTAAAGGAATGCCCTACCTGCCACAGGTTTGTATCACACCCCACCACCACCACTAGCAGCATTACTACTATACTGATGTATCTACATCGATAGGCTGTGCAATAAATATAATGAAATTGAAATAAAGTCTAAATTATAATATAGAAATATATAAATAATTATAGTTTCATAAAATTAACGAGAAAAACGACTTATCGAATTAATATAACTTATAAAATGTTCATTATGAAATACTTACTTATCTAAGTTTCCAATAGTTTCATCTTTCATCTGCGTAATAGCTATTAGGTTTGCATGTATCCATCAACTAACACACATGCTTATACACAGGCTTTCTACCCTCTGAACGGCAAGAAACCTATAAGAAAAGGAGACAAACTGGTAAGTATTGATTGATTGATTGATATGGTTAGGAGTATATTAACTAACAAAATGACATAACCTATTAATATAACAAATAAACGAATAGAAAATATTATAAATATGTAATGATTTTTAAATTCCGTAGTAAAAGTTTAAATATATGTATAGTAGGAGTGTCGATAACTACATGTGAAAAACTATATGAGTATTATATAGCTTACACATAATAGCACACACACCTATACACAAGCACACATACACACCACATACAAGCACATACACCTAATCACATACACACACACACACACACACACTAATATACTAAATAACATCACATTCTCCCTCGCTAGCTGGCCAGATGTACTTATAACTCCACAGAACGCCATTACAACACCAGCATAGGGTTAATATGAAGCCCATTATGTCATTGTGCATACTATGATGTAATAGGTCTAATTATAGCATATAAGCATGCTTATGTATAATGTTGTCAATTATTATTATTTTGCAATTGAACATTTAAAATCAACTAATATAAAGTTCCTATATGAATACTACTAATATTCGTACTCTGTGTGTATATCTGCAACACTTACTATACCTGCAACAATACTTAATATGTCTGCAATACTTAATATGTCTGCAATACTTAATATGTCTGCAACACTTACTATGTCTGCAACACTTACTATATCTGCGAGGAAATATATGATGACATTTGAAACAAATACGATTTATGATTTTATTTTCTTACCATTAAAATATAATATTTTAATTTTATTACTATTTTATTTGATCATATTTAACGGTATAAGCTGTGGCACTTTATTTTGAATATATTAAATACAATTATTCATATATGAAAATAAGAAAATTAATTTGAAATATTTGTGTTTATGTAATTATTATTTTACAGAAGTTCAAGATTTAGATATCACTTTTATGTTATAGGTAATATTTGATTATAATGTTCAATCAATATCAAATATCACTTACTTATTTATACCAATTATAAGTATCATTATAAATTGGATAATATTTCTTATAAATTTATATATATATATTATAATTGAATTAACTAACAATATTTCTCATATATATTTCTATTTTTTATTATAAATTAAAATTTTTTTAAACATTTAATATAGTCATATAATATTATAATATAAATTCTAAAATATTTTTAAATCCAAATATTATTATTAATTTCTAGGATTATTTAAATATAATAATTATAGTAATATCCAGGAACAAATTATGGAAAATATGAATATTATTTTTTTAAATTTCATTATTTATATTGATTATTAGTTTGAATGTTATATTTGTTACTACCTATTCATAATAAATTTCATATTATTACCATGTTAAATATAAAAATATTTTGCAAGAATTTTAAACATTTAAAAGAAAGATTATAAAGATAATAGTTTCTGAAATTGTTTAAAAATCAGATTTTATTTAATATACCTGAATAATAGAATAGAATCTCTTACCCTTATATCTATTAACCCCTTTTACCCCAGTAAACCCTGACTTACACCTCGATACCCTACACAGAACTACGCATGCAGATGAGATGTGCAACTTTTACCTGATGTACTATACCCTCCACACTGAGCAGTTGTTTCAGACCTGTATCACTAACTCATACCGCGGGCTTATGTCTCATCTACCACAAGGTACTACTATATATATAGAATGTATAAACAATGTATATATATATACAATTTACACACATATACACACTATCACATAATATCAGGCAAAAATAAACATATCATAAATCAAAGTTATGAAAACAAGTCAATAATATACGAACCAAACACAGACAAGATGAATACAATAATATATTATACATATACAGTAAAAGCAAAATTTATGTGTTAATATTGTTAATATTAATAGCTCTAGATATAATTCATATACATGTAGGTCTACCTAGAAACTTTATCTACTACTACTACTACTACTACTACTACTACTACTACTACTACTACTACTACTACTACTACTACTACTACTACTACTACTACTACTACTACTACTACAACTACTACTACTACTACTACTACTACTACTACTACTACTACAAATTTACATTCCTTCACTATCCTATCTTAACAGGAAATGACATCCCTGAGCCAGAAACTAAACCTGTGAAAGAATTAAATCTAGGTTCGCACTATGATGCAACTATTCTATTTATAGATTAACTGTCTTATGAAATATATTCTAGACTGGTTATATGGATATAGGCGTTCATGCTTAATAGTAACCCACGCATACATAATATTCATATTATGATTTATTATAATTAAAAATCATAATTAATCATTAAATAATATCATATAATTTATATTTGTAATACACATATATATAATTAAAAATCTATTTGCTCACTTTCTCATGTACAATATTGGCATTTTTTTTTGATTAAATGTTTAAATTAATGTTAATTAATGTAACTTAAATAACTTCATATTAATACTCAATTCTATAAATTGAAAGTTTTGATGTATATATTTTTTTTAATTTGATAGAATTATAATAAATATGCTGTAACATTTTAATTATTACATGTAATACATTCAGAATGTAAATATGAATGTTATCTAGATATTCTAAACACATCTATAACAATGTATCTGTAATAACAGAGTTATGCTGCTGTTCAGTAATATTAGACTAATCAAAATACCAGGAAAATTAAGCTTAAAATTTAGTAAAATATTTCAATATTAAAAGTAAATTAAATAAAACAACTAATAATATATATCATAATAACTGTGTTATATAATAATATAAATATATATATATATATATAATTTTGTCATATTTTATAATTATATTAAATATTAGTTGTTAGGAAATATCTTAGTTCTTACTTAAACCATATGAAAGTGCTACCAACAATATCGTCAAAGATATTATAATATTGATATGGCACCTACAATATCCTTAACGATCCTATTTAGCAATTCACATTATATCGTCGAGGATAATACTACAAATAAACATTACATTAACACCTCCGTTTTCTACTTTCATTGGCATACAAGTACAAATAACATTGTATACCTATCATGTGATAGTTTATATATAATATAATAAATGTGTACACACACACACGCACACATGTACCATCTGCTAATATTCTACTTCTGCATTCTTCACTTAGTATTCAGCTGATGACCTAGTTAGTCAGCTGATGACCTAGTTAATCAGCTGATGACCTAGTTAATCAGCTGATGACCTAGTTATTATGCTGATAACCTAATTGATCAGCTGATGACCTAGTTGATCAGCTGATGACCTAGTTAGTCTGCTGATGACCTAGTAGTCAGCTGATGACCTAGTTAGTCTGCTGATGACCTAGTTGATTAGCTAATGACCTAGTTAGTCTGCTGATGACCTAGTTGATCAGCTGATGACCTAGTTAGTCTGCTGATGACCTAGTTAGAGAGCTAGCTAGCTAGCGTGTGCATGCAGCATCATAGATTAGCATCATACACCCATCGCTTTAGCATCACCAGCATCAGCACCAGAACCAGCTGTAGAAGAAGAAGGAGCGTCTACTCGACGCCGCCACCACCGCAAGCGAGGGGTCATAGGTCAGAGGAGGCGACCTCGAAGGTCGTCGTCGTTCGCTGCCGTAGATCACCACCTAATGAATCACCGTCGTAAGAACGGCGTCCACCCGGTGAAGGTTCACTCGACTCCTATGGGTATGGGTTCCGTTGTAGTAGTCGTAGTAGTCGATACTACGGGTCTATCTAGCCCCTGACCTACGTACCCCGCATGTATGCTTGATGTATCCAACCCGACCCCCTCGACCTACGACGTACTTATGATATGGACGAGATTAGTGGAATTGTGGTAATAAATTGGTTATCAATAAAGTTTCGATGTTTTCATCAATGTATCCACCCCCTTTACACACTATACCACTAATCTCGCAGCTAACATCTCAGGGCTGTGACACTCCCCCCAATAGAAGCAGCCTTTCCTCGTAACACCCACACTTCTCATATTGAACCGTAACTACAAAGTGAATGTAAATAAACTCATTTGTTTTCAAACTAACTACTTATAAATTCAATTGAACTTTGACACACCTAGCTTATCATTGATTGGCAGGCTGCTCTAGAGGCCTGCATTTATAGCGATTAAAGCGATAATAAGTTTATATATGCACACGATATTAGTTTAAAAGCACGCAAATTATCTTAATATCATGCTATTATGCTTTTCATTAAAGTATATGAATAACTTAAATTACAACTAAACGTTACAACAATATAATTAGCATGTCTCATATATGTAGTTTATTAACATATATTAACATATATTCAGTAATAAATGCAATCACACATTTCTTTAAAATAAATGTCTCTATTTGTTTTTAATATTTTATCACATATTATATATTAATTGTTTTCTTTCCAACGATTAATATATAATCACACGCAGTAATTTTAATTATACGTGAAATCATTATTTATTACGATTAATCTCTTGTCAGCATGAACAAAGTCCCAACACTGCTAATAAATCAGTGTACAAAACATTATTACTAATTACATAGTTGGAAATGTTAACCTTGATAGTATACATCATGTGACATGACATCGCGTTAAGCTAGTTAACACTATGACCTTGTCTTACAGCCACACATACTGCACACTTACTGCACACCTACTTCACACATACGGCACACCTACTGCACACATATTTGTTGCATGATCGCCTTATCTGTGTATGATAGTGTGTGTGTAATGCACGTCTATATCAGTTGTTATTGTGATTGTTTGTGAAGTAAATATATGTTCTAATTAGTGTTGTCTTTTAGTGTTGTTTTAGTGATGAATCATCACTAATGAATCACCGTCATACGTACACACCGACTTCCTGTATTACATCATAGAATTACATAATACGATGCCTCCGTTACAACTAAACCTATACAAACACGTTTTATCCGTTTAATCTTGACTACACTACTACACCACTACTCTGGTATTTATAAGTAAACTGGTATCCCCCGATAATGGGCTCTCTCTCACGCTACGATGTACTAATCTAATAATAACTCTCCTCGATCTTGACCTCAGAAATCCGCGAGATAGAGGATTGGTTCAAAGCATCACGAGAACATGAGAAGTACGAGATATCGGCTATTGATACAGACTCGGAGATGAGACTGTACGTGTTTCATAGGTCGCATAGGAGATGGCATATAGGGTAGGTATGATAGAATATGTCTACAATAATATCTATGTTAATGATATATATACAATAATATCTATGATATAATATGTTTACTATAATGTGTAGAATATGTCTACAATAATATCTATGATATAATAATATGTTTACTATATTATGTATATTACAATAATATATCTACAATAACATGTTGATGATACCGTCGACTCTCTTACAATCAGGACATTTGACTTCAACAAGGTGTATCAGGAGTACAGTAAAGGAACCATACAAGAACACACCATATTGATATTTGACAACAATAGCAACCTAGTCGACCAATTAGCTGATAACATGTTAGCCAATCACATGCACTTAGTCAGGCAACAGCCAATCACATTCACTCGTACCATCACATTCAGTGAAATCTATAATAGTTTTTTAGTGGATATATCATCTAATATTGAGATAAGAATACGTTCATAATAATATCATTCCTAATGTAAATGTAAGTATTATTAATAATCATTAGTGTGTAACCCATAGCACTGCCCTGTTTGTATCCACCCCTCATACACTCAATAGATTCTACTTCCCCCACGGCATATCAATAGACTCTGAAGATAACATCTGGCTGACAGATATAGCTATGCATCAGGTATGCAATGTTGTCATCATAGTTGCCACTACTACTGACCACTACATTGACCACTACTACACTGACCACTACACTGACCACTACTACACTGACCACTACACTGACCACTACTACACTGACCACTACACTGACCACTACACTGACCACTACTACACTGACCACTACACTGACCACTACACTGACCACTACACTGACCTCTACACTGCTGTGTTGATCTGTGTATCTTGATATAGCTTTACTAGTAGTTGCCCTGTATATGTGCAAATAGCGTTGGCTTTACCTAGTCCACATTGTAACCATTGTCTACATGTTCCATAGCCAACACACAACACAACACCAGGTAATCTAACTTTACCCTAACATCATTTCTAAAGTCATTTTTTCGTCGAAATTTCTGACGAAGAAATCAAATATGTTCGAATTCTCACGAATTGAGCCGTACAAATATAGTATGCGATAAAGTAATATGCGTAATTTCTTATTGTTCTCTCATTCCGTCGATGATATCACTCTTAATGTATGCGTGTATATGTATACACACATAGCTATGTTTAGATAGCTAAGTTGTTGGCACATATGTCGGTGATGTTTGGATTGCATGCACCATCATGTGGTCAAGCATACGTTTACATTACTGTTTAGCCTCAGTATGATAAGCTCTTTACCACACTCACACTCGTAAGTGGAGGGAGGGGGTGCAGAAAGGGTGAGAGGGATAGATATATGGGGTAGGAGGAAGGGAAGGAAAGATACATGGAGAAAAGGTAGGAGAGAGATATGGAAAGGGAGGGAGAGAGGGAAAGATAAATAGAGAAGGAGAGGGAGAAAGGTAGAGGAGGGGATAGGTAGGGGAGGGAGAGGTAGGGTAGGTGAGGCGAGTAGTCTGTAACAAACACAACTCCCACCCCCAGTAATATCTGCATTACGCAATACAATCAGTATACAATAACCCGTGCGTGGTACAACAGGTGTTCAAGATAAACAAGGGAAGTCGTACTATAGACATGGAACTGGGTGAGAGATTCAAACCAGGCGATGGTCCCGCTCATTTCTGTCAGCCTACCAGTGTTGCTATTAGTGCTGGCGATATCTTCATATCAGACGGGTTACTACTACCTCTTGTATTACACTCTAGTTATACACACACACACATACCTTCATATTCGCATTCACACACACAAACATGCATATGTGTGTGGGTGTTAGTATTCTATACATCTGTTATTTATTGAACCCTCTGAATAGCTGCAATAGTTTTAGTTACACCACTATATAGCTGCTTATAGCTTCTGTTTCCAATACACTATACCATACACTACAGTACACATTACAGTATACATTATGCCACACACTACAGTATACTAAAGTACACACTCTAGCACACTGCCAACTACTCTACACATATAATCATGATACATCTCTACATCAACTGCAGATACTGTAACAATAGAATAGTACACCTGAGCAGTACTGGAGAATTCATCAATTCATATGGAGGTTAGTGGTACAGGAGTTTAGAAGTGTATAACTGTGTGATGGCCTACTTCCTGTTGTTTGATAAACTACATTCTATAAATGAGGGAGTATACTATATTTTTTAATTTAATTAGATAATATTTTATCTATACACACATATATATGATGATGATGATGATGATTATGATGATGATGATGATGTAATGTATGAGAGAAAGCTCAGAGAGCTATACACAGTTGATAAGGTAGCAACATTATGCTGAGCAAGCATTAACATTACTTCAAGGTCATCATAATAGACACATTATTGGTAATATAACATATTTGTATTAGTTGTAGGTGTTACGTTATAAGTATAAACAAAGTGTACCCTAGTGATTATATTATGTATTAATAAGTACCCTAGTGACTATATTATGTTTTAATGAGTACTTATTAACCATAGATTTATAGTTTACATAGATCGGTAGTCACGTGGTTTTTCATGGTCATACATGGTAGCTGGAATGGGGATTTTGGATTGTTAATTTTTGTAAACTTAAGATGGCCGACATCACGTGACACATGATATTTCATAACAAATATTTAAATAAATAATATTTATTTTTTACATACATTTGGTTTATTTTTCTATATACGCTTATAAAATAGACGTACATCTTCAAATAGGTACCTGATGCATGCGTCTTCAGAACTTTTATATATATAATTTATATATATATAGAAAAATAAACCAAATGTATGTACAAAATAAATATTATTTATTTAAATATTTGTTATGAAATATCATGTGTCACGTGATGTCGGCCATCTTAAGTTTACAAAAATTAAAAATCCAAATCCCCATTCCAGCTACCATGTATGTCCAATAATTTTACGTTGGCAAGATATAGCACTACCGATCTATATAAACTATAAATCTATGTTATTAACTAGTCTATCTGATATTATATTTTATTAATTTATTTTATTCAAAAATATATACATAATATTCTTTGAATTGTAATTTTATTTAAATAAAGTGTTATGAACATATACTGATATACATGCAAGATGCAAGATGCCTACATATATGCAGGATATTCAATATTATGTAAGAAATAATGATCTACGATTTATGTTATTTTATTTTCCTATATTGTATAATATTAAGCCGCATTCACACCAAAAAACCTATCCTGATTTTTAACCTTATATTTTACTCTGCTTCAAATTTGTCAATTTTTGAACATTTACTAAATATCAGGCAAGTAACGTTAAGGGCCGGGCGTATACATATGAATATTTATATGGTGAAGATAGGACATTTATTATACAAAAAGTATTATATATTCTGAAATAAATAAGAAAATTTCTAAATTTGATTATGTCTTATTAATTATATTTAGATCTATATATATATTAAGTTATAGAATTATATGATAATTATAAAATGAGATAAATACAATTTTCAATAATTTCTTGTACCTAAGTTTTACTTTTAAGGTCATACTAATATAAAGAGATAATTATTATGATTAAATTCTAAAAGTTCATATAAATGTACCAAGTAGATTATAAGTTATGGAGATTTAAAGATTCAACATTCATTTTTTTTAAAAGAGCAGTTAATATTAGTTTTTAAACAAATTTATAAATATTTTCCTTTCATTTTAATCTTTATTTTATACGGTTGTATTTATAAATGTAAATTAATGAAACTTATAGTTATTATTATACATCAAGCCATATACAATTTTAAAGATAATATATTAAATTTACTGATTTTTATATAATATCATTTTTAATAAAATATATATTTATTTCAAAATCATATGTTTAAGCAAATTATAATAAAGTAAAGCAGAAATAATATGAAGCAGATGATATCTGCAGGCTATAACTATAAAATCTGAGTAAAAAGCAGGCCCATTGTTATGGTGTTTAATGAAGCCTTATATAGTCATTTATGCAGTTTATATAATTTGAAGTGTATTGATAAATTGATTGCTAGTATACTGTCACTTTTAGATTCTAGAAAATATTTGTTTCTAATCTTATATATATATATATACTTATGCTAATTAATATTGATACAGACGGAAGATTTAATCTGAACTTTGACCTGCCACACGATGTTTTATCATTATCTAGAGGTTAACCTACCTCATTTATATATTAATATTTATTTCTATAGAAATATACATAAATATATATATATAATATAAATTATTAAACAATGCTGTATTTTAACCTCTGCGTATTTATCTTATTATTATAAAGAAAATAACCCATTCAAGACTATTTATACACTATTGATACTGTTGTTTGCAGCGATATATGTTAGTGAGTTGAACTATAACCGGAGTAATTATTATTATTATTATTATTATTATTATTATCAGATTTAGGTACAAGTACCTGGGTAATTGTAGAAGCATTCCTGCTTGTCGAGACAATTATGTATGCTTATCGTATCCGGACAAGTATTATTAGTCGTAGATGTATATAGTTGGAGGTGGTAACTAATATCTACGCCTTATGATTGATATGATACCATGTAAGGACATGATCAATGAACATAAACAAGTACCCTTATGAAGTAGTAGTGGTAACCTCATGTAACCACACCATCTCTACGTATAGATAGGAAAGGAATCTGTGTGGCCGATAGAATCAATGCCAGAATTCAGTGTTTTAATCCCGTCTACGATACTAATCATATTTATGTTAGTGTTAACCCTATTTAGTTTACACTACTTTAATAGCCCTACTTTAGATAACTCTACTTTAGTTAACCCTATTTAGTTAACCCGACTTTTGTTATCACTAATATATACAGACTTTCCGATTTGTTGTTTTTTGTAATAATATGTTTATTTAACCTTGATTAATTCTACCCATAACTCCGCTACTATTACTACTACTACCACCACTATTCTTACTCATACTCCTACTAACTCAACATTATAGAAATACACAATATCTGAGATAAAATCTAAGCAATTCAACGGTTCCGTGTATTCGATAGCGTACAGTGAAGCTCTAGGTTATACTTACCCACTAGTACCACTAGCACCACCTATCTATCATCACCGTCACCTGTGTTGTAGACTACCTACTAGCTGTGAACGGACCCGCCTACCCAGCTCGCGAGGTCACCGAGAAGGCTTTCATCTTGAATCTGAGCACTGGCAAGGTCATCCAGTCTTTTCTACCCAAACACGGGGTCAGTAATCGTTACCTTGCAGCCTTCATCACCTTGTACATCTTCATACACCTTTTATAACTTCATACACCTTTATACACCTTTTATAACTTCATACACTTTTATACACCTTTATACACACCTGTACTGTGGGTCAGCCACAGTATTCAAATTATACAATATTACAAAATTAGTAATACATTATTAAGTATACATTATATATATCTATAATTTTATATAATAAATTATATAAATCTAAATAATATTCTATATAATGTATTTCCGAGTGCATGTAATATAATGTTTATACACTGTGACCTCTCTATACACTGTTACCTCTCTATACACTATGACCTCTCTATACAATTCTTTGTAGAACTTCACTCAGCTGCATTCTATTTCTGTCACAAACGATGGCAAGTTTATTTATATCGCTGAATTTGGCCCGAAACAAATTTACAAGTTTGCTATATCACCCAAGAAAGGTTATTTAAGTTATACATGTATTATGCATTATACACTATATATATATTGTATATTGTACTGTAGGCTATATTAATATTTCAATAATTTAGTTACTCAAGTAAAACTTCAATAGTAAATATATTATGAATTGTGAATATTATCTTTAACATACAATTTTGTTATGAGAATGTATCACTGTAAAGAATGTAACAATGGCAGTATTATGATTATCTGTTGTACCCAATGATGAAGAGAATCACACACGCTTTCTATCTTTATCACAGCACATCAATCTCATAAGAAAGTTCTGAAAGTCACGTCTATGATGAATATTTCAACTGAATCGACCAAGAGCTACACTTATTCAACGATTGATAACTTAATTCTCAATGTCACCTCTACTAATACTACGTTAGTTATTCTAAGTTTGCACATTCTCACTTCTTCTCTTTATCCTTCGATTAATTACTCATATTTTTCATATTTGTATATAATATCGCTATATTAAATAAAATTCTAATTTTATAAGAATTATACGCCAATTAATAAGATATTTCATAGTAATGAATATGAATATAAAGTGATATATAATAATTTTAATATTAATTTATCGTGAAGGTATAAATAATGTGATTTAAATTAGTATTATATGATCATTGCGTATTATTATAATCACATCTATGCACGCTCGCGGGTAGAACAATGATTATAGACAACCCTTACTATTTCTATTAATAATAGTTTAATTATCTTTTAAATTAAATAAAGTATTTTTAACTTATTTATGATCAGATTCCATCGTATAATAACCTATTGTGAACAGCCTTATAATAATAATGCTGAATAGACAAAACAATAAATGAAACTAATATATATTTCTATATAAATATTACAATGATTTTAAATAAACTACGATATATATATAATGTCTCATGTTACCTATAACTTGTATGGTGCACGTACACTAACTAATGTAACACCTTCAGTGGAGAAGAACAAGTAAATCTACGCATATCCCTGGTAATAGGAGCTTGTCTCCTGGTTCCAGTGCTATTAATAGTCATTCTGGTTACCATCTTCAGACTGAAGAGAAGAGGTCAGTGTGTGTGTGTGTGTGTGTGTGGGTGTGTGTGTGTAGTAGTAGAGGTAGTAGTAGTATTTATTTATTCATACAAATCCAATTTTTAAATAAATTGTTCGGAAGTGATATATTAAGTTATGGCGACTACAAATAAAATAATAATAATAAGAATTAGTTGTTTGGAAATATGTTTTAGAGTGTTTTAGAGTGTATTGAAGTGCAGTTCATAAAGTTAGTTAGTTCAGTTTGAGTAATTATCTATGTAGTTTGTATTTAAATTTGTTTGAGTATTTTAAATTATTACATCTTATATATTGTATATATTTAATTTATTATATACTTTTTTTATAAAAAAATCAGTATTTTATATTATTTGTATAAACTATATAAATTTGTATATATGTAGTGATGCAAATATGATCTCGGAGTATTGATCTTTATGTGTTAAATATTATTGGGCGTAATTCATGAGAAATTCATATAGACTACAAAGAGTTATATTATTTATATCCATATATATATATTTTCATTTTTACATACGATTCCTAAACCAGAATAATATTATATATATTTATTTTTAATAAAAATCAAAAAAATACATAATTATTATAATTCATAAATAAATATATATTTATTTATTTTAATGTCATCATTTTATAATATATTTTCATATTACTATGTAGTAGTAGTAGTAGTAGTAGTAGGGCATATTACTGGTAGTAGCGGTGGTATTTATTGTCAATATAATCACATATATTTATTAATAGCATTCAGAAGATCCTCCCAAGGCATTAACATGGGTTAGTTTTATTTAATTAAATATTATCTATCTATATTGTTATTTTGGTGGATTCCTTTCATCCCATCTAGGAACTTAGATGAAGTTTTCACTTATAACCATATATATATATATACTATATCTATTTAGTATATAATAGAGATTGTACGTGATATATTATGTGTGTACCCATGTGTTACAAACATTTTATAATATTTAATTTGTTAGCAATTAACTTATATGATTATAAACATATAAACCTATGTAAACAATGTAAATTTACAATGTAAACCTTCTCGCACGCGCCACTCTACGACATAATCGCACTATTTACCCGTGTCAAGGTCGTTTCCTGAAGTCGCGGCGTAAGTTCGGAGACGGGTTCCGTCAGGTCACTCAGATAGGATCTGATACGTCAGATTCAGACGGAGACGTGAGAGCTCGTCGCTATCACTCCAACACCGCAGCCTCTCTCGGCCTCGATGATGATGACGAGGAGGATGACAGCGCCGATGAAATGGACGAGTTCATCGCCTCCACTAAACGTATCTGAAGGTCGTTCTCAAGGTCACGCCACGTCTAGTGTTCGAGTGTTTTAATAACGTCAACGCTCACCGTCTACATTCGACACTAACTGACACCTACTCGATGTAACTGACATTAACTGACACCTACTCGATGTAACTGACATTAACTGACACCTACTCGATGTAACTGACACTAACCTACACCTACTCTATGTAACTGACACCTACTCGATGTAACTGACACTAACTGACACCTACTTAATGTAACTAGTGCTAACTGATATATAGTAATTGTAACTGATGCCAACTGACACCTAATTATTGTAACTGACGCTACTGAAATTTAGTTATTGTAATTGATGCTACATGACAACTGCGTATTGTAACTGAGGCTAACTGACATCTGAATATTATAAGTGATGCTAACTGACACATGCGTATTGTATCTCCCCTACCAATGATTTCCACCACCACCACTCTCACTTACGCTAATATCTTGTGTACTTGATTACCTGTTCATGAGGTACTTTGTGCGTATGTTTTGAATAATTTATTAATATTTTAGTTAATAAAATGATTGTTTACTCACTATCTTTATAATTTAAATTCATGGTTCTAATAATATATTCTGGATATGATTTAATTATAAATTTAATTCATTAATATCTAGTTATTGTATCAATTTTAATAACATGAATTCCATTTTTATTAAATTAGTTGTAATTTCAAATATTGAAATAGAATTTATTATCATTTTTAAAATTGTATTACAAAATTATATATATATAAGCATTGTATAAGCTTATTATTATGATATATGAAAGTTACTTGCTACAGTTAATAATCTAAATTAGTAATTATTATACATAAAATTAATGAATTAAGATCAATTATTTATTAATAAAGTATGAAATAATCAAGTACATTGAATAATAAATATCATTTTATTCAGTAAAATATAATCAATACGCTTTTTATTAATAATATATATAAATATAAGTTTATAATATCTATTATATATATATATCCGAGTATATAGATTATTAAAGTATTTACACTAATTTAATTATAAGAAATCATCACACACACAATAATCTACTAGTTAAATATAATGTCCACCGCCCGTCTCTTCATTCGGCTTGCATATCACTGCTCTCAATAGTTCTTATGATGAACGATCGGATATCCTGTAGGAATGTCGCATGAGATAGAGGTCGCATAGAGGTCAGACGTGTCTACCGTTAAAGAGTAGAGTTAACGAACGAAACGAGAAACGAAAGCGTAGAAATAAACTCTTGTAAACTGTTCGCGAGCGAATAGCGCGTGATGCGCGTATAGTCGCATCGAAGCACGTAGAAAACGTTACGGCTAAGGAGGTTAGCGGAGTGAAGAGTGAACTTAGGGCATACTTAGCTAGTATTCTTGCAGGTGCTGCGACCGGATGTGTCAGTCAACAGGGGAGACCGCTAATTAATACGTGGTTGTGAATAGTGGAACGACATAGGTGTAGGGGTGTGTATGTGTGTGTTTAATAAGTATATTGGTTAGTAAGTTCAGGTATGATCAGATTTCACAGAACCTATGATAGGATAGGATGAAGTCATTCAACTGTAACCTAATATGGCACCGATGTATATATAATATATAACATATATATATTTATAAATATAACATATATATATATATATATATATATAAGTATAACATATATATAAACTATAGTTGAAATAAATCATGAACAATTAATATTTGATGCAGCGATTTCTATCAAGTAATATCTATCTATACATCGGTCTACATACATCTATCTGTACATCAGACAATGTAATAGTGATTTACAACACAACTCGAAAAAGTGTATATTATATGTTAGATTATTGAGTTCATGTAAGGGACATTATTAAATTATATATTTATGTTACGTATATTAATTTAATCTTTTACAAAATAATATGCAATATTTTATATTTTCAAATGGTGTTAAATTGTGTTAAAATACGGAATTATATTAAACGATATTGTATTCATTAAGTACAAATGAACCTATATAAATATACTTATAATATCTCTACAATATATTCTAGATACAAAATCATCATATAGTAATTAATATATATTATAAAAATGTTCATATATAATTACATATGTTAAAAAGTTTTATAATTTGAGTTATTAGTATTTTCATATATTTTATATTAAATGAAATATTGTTATTTGATTATGATTATAAAAAATTACGATAAATTATGAAATTATAATTATGAAGTATTTCATATATATTATTGAATCAGTAATTCTGACTCTGTATCAATAATTATTGATACATTATTATAAATAAATTAAAGATAAGTTTTCTATAATAAACTAAACTTAAGATCGAACGTAATATAAAAGTAATGATTATAATCATTACTTTTATATTACGTTTGATCTTAAGTTTAGTCTATTAGAGAAAACTTATCTTTAATTTATTTAAGAATACTTAAATTAAAATCATAACTTTAACTAATTAAAGGGCTGTCGCATTGAAGAAATATTGCAATTTGTGAGTTTTTCTAAAATATTCAATAATTTTATCATTTATTAACTGTATTATATATTTATAATTTTTATATTGTTATATAATGTGTATATAGATGTTTATATTTACATTATACATATTATAAACATCTTTAGTTACATCTTTGGTTATACTCTCTATTGTATTATGGTATAAATCGAATTATATAAATAATAGAAATAATGTCTTATAATAAATTTATCTCAGAATAATTATTTTCTCACAATCACTAGTATTTAACTTGTATAATAGATCATAGTTTATAAGATATGCTAATATTTTTTTTATATAGAAAAAAGATAAAGTTATTTAATTTGTAAAATTGTTTTCTAATATAAATATGTAGTTATATAAATAGAAACGATTATAAATTTTATATTGTGATACATTTTTAGAAAAATCCAAATTAATAATAAAATACACATTTCACATAATAATATTATATTTATAATATATACCTTTATTTTAATAGTATATATGTCGAATTTATGTAGGAAAAAGAGGGTGTAAATATTCCAAAAATTGTTGCACTGGATACACTATGTATTAATTCCCTATCTATTAACATGTAAATGTATGAAATTGCTGTTTAGTGTGATATCCCCTTAAAGAATACTAAATGTTGTCGAATACTTAAGTGGTCTTTACATTTGCAATTGAAATATACCGTTCCTATAGGCACAGTAATCTATGGTGCCTATAGTAGGTATTATAGTAATTGCTATAGTAGTTGATATACCTATACGAGTTCAGATGGTGTAGATGTGAAGGGATCAAACCAAACATCTAATGATCAATAAGAGATAAGAGGAGATGCTTAAGTGAACAAGTTACCACCGTTACTATAGAAACGGGTGTTCCACGCTTTACTGACCACTGTATGGTAATGATTAGTGTTGGTGATGATATCAGCTAGTGTCGGGTGTTCCAGCATTGTTCTGAACGGTAGCAGGTAGTTAGGTTCACACGCTCCAAGCTCACCAAACATGTTCCGTAGCCGATCCTAAAGGGAGGGATGGAGGGAGGTGTCAGAGGAGGGACGGAGGGGGTGATGGAGGGAGGTGATGGAGGGGGTTAACAGAGGGAGGTAACAGAGGAGAGATGTGGGAGGTGATGGACACGTGGTAACGTGAGGGAGATGACAGAGGAGGGTAATATAGGGGGGTAATAGAGAGGGGTAACAGAGGGGGGTAACATAGGTAGTAACAGAGGGAGGTAACAGAGTTGATGACAGAGGTAGTGATGGAAGGAGGTAACAGAGGGAGGTGACGGAGGGGAGGTAATAGAGGTAGTGATGGAGCGAGGTATCAGAGGGAGGTAACAGAAGTAGGTAATAGAGGGAGGTAACAGAGGAGGGTGGTGATGGAGGAAGGTAACAGAGGAGGGTGGTGATGGAGGGAGGTAACACAGGGAGGTAACAGGTAACAGAGGGGGGTGGTGCCGGATGCTAACTATGGAGTAGATGTCCTGCGGTGCGGTGATCTCGTTGTAACGGTGGCTGTCTGCGCATACCTTGTGGCCGTGATGCAGTACCTGTTATGTGTTTGTGTGTGTGTGTGTGTATGTGTGTGTATATGTGTGGATGGGTGCATGGTTGTATTTATGTGCGTGTGAGTATATCTATATATACTACTAAATATTGATAAATATTAGAGCGCGATATGATCGCTTATTTCTCAATGATAAATTACTAAATAAGAATAAGATTTACACCCGAGGATGTTGTTCCCTAAAAGTTTAATCATGCAGTTTTAGAACTATACCGTATATTTTCTCATCTTTATAAAATTTATCAGTATTATTATTATTATTCTTTATAGATTAATTATAATTAGATGTATTCGTTATTAATAATATTCGGTGAAAATTACATTTTGTGCGCGAAAGTTAAAATCCAATACACATGGAATCAGTTACAAAAGAGAGTAGTTACACCGCGATACCAAGAGAACTGGCTACGCGCTAACAGTGTAGAAAGCTTCGACGGGAACCAGAGTATCGGGGGATGGAATGCAGGCGCCGGCTTCATCTTCGGGCGATATCGACATCTCTTTGATCTCATTGTCATCGGTGTGGTGCACTATGAGCGGGGCTGGCTGCGAGGGCATTGGGGTTTGCGGGTCTCCCGTCGCGTCTATACTGTGAACGGGGGCGGGGGAGGGGTCAGAGTTCATCGGAATAGCCACTCGTACAGAGTGACTGCTGATAACCGTTGATCTAATGCTACAGGTGAATATATATACAGAGAGAGTTTAAGAATCAGGTGTTGGGGGTATTTTCAAAAAATAATTAAAAATTAATATTATGAAATCATTTTAGAAACCATTTAAATAAAATTATTATATATTACCATATACTTTATATATTTATGTGAACGGAATTAGAAAAATTATTTATATTGAATTAATCTAGTTTTAAATAAATGTTCACTATGTTTTGAAAAAATAAATAATTTCCTGAAAAATATAAATATATGTCATGCATAAAACATGTCATACATGTAACACATACATTATTATATTTATAGAAACTAATATATATCACGAGTATAAATAATATAAATATATATATATATATTAAAAATTAAATATAATTGTATTAATTGTAATAAGTATGACATATATATTGATTTATAATTATAATGGCATTTTAAAATACTTTTATTATGAGTTCTATTTCACATAAAATCATATTCTATGCATCATTTTTAAAGATAATATTTATTAATATATCAATAAATTATAAACAAAAATTAAAAAATGCAACATAAATTACATACAATTTTTCAAAATAATGATCCTGAGTAAATTGATTTTAAGATTTACAATACAATCATAAAAACAAATTTATGTTTACATTTCAAATATTTATAGATTTATATATTCTAATATAATATATAATATAAAATATTTAATATTTACACAAAATATAAATATATATATATATATAAATATAAATATATATATATATATATATATATATATATATATATGTAATGGTATTATAATAAAATGAATATCAAAATTTAGATATATCACATTTATAATTATATAAATATGAATATAAATGGAAAAAAAATGGTAATTAATTTAAGTTTGAAATAAACAGACACTCCTATATTTATCATGTGACATTATTGTAAATTAGAGTATAAGCTATCATTGAATACAAATAATTGATATATATATATATATATATATATATAAATATACTTTATTATATTTAAAAATTTTTAAAGATTAAATAATTATGATCAATATTATTATTTATTTATTTATATACCTTTTAAAAATGATATATTAAATGTTATATTTTACGTATCAGGATTGATCCAATTAAATATATATTTTTATATTTTTAAGATATCAAATAAACTTAAAATGTAAATTGTAAATGTGCGTTCTTTTCATTAAATTCATAACTATATTAGTATCGGTAAACGTATTTATGCATGATACAAATAGTAAACGTTAAGTTGCCTCACTAGATAACGAATACCTCTTAGTGTACGTGTACGAAGCATTAAGCCCATGTCACACCGAAATGATGGCCGATATCGCTATAATATCGCAGCGATTTTTCACCGATTTTTCACCGATAAAAAAACTTAGAGAAATCATATTTCTAATCGGCATTTTAATGTCATTGGAAAAATAATGATTTCAAATTTTAAATAAATAAACAATTTAATTCAAATATTAATTTTATAACATAATAATACAATTTAATTCAAATATTAATTAAATGTAAACATTTATATTACAGTCTGAAATAGCACCAATGGTTTACACCAATTTCAAAATAGCGCGTTCGTTATTACAAAATTATTAAGTAACTAGGTTACATAGTAGTTACGAACTGTTCTCAAACGAGAATGAGATTTTTATAATGATGCTATTATAATAAAATTAATTTTATATGATTTTATATAATTTTTATATAATTTTATACCACTTGGTATCATTGGAAAGCTTATTAAATTATATGAAATATTAATTTCAAATTATAAATATGCATTTTATTTATTTCGTTACTGCGCATGTTTTATAAACATGCGCAGTAAAGAAATCGTTGAGAAATCGCTAAATATTTAGAGATATCTCTAAATGATGAATATCGATATTCAGCGCGATATCGTAAGATATCGGTGGGGGTGTCACACCGAGAGAGAGAAAATCGGTGAAAAATCGCTACGATATCGGCGCGATATCGTCCGATTTCTTCGGTGTGACAGGGGCTTTACGATCACAAACCTAGTGGTGCTCTGATTGGGTGAATCTTTGCCGCGCATCAGTAGCGATTCCACGATGGAGAGTTTCTGATTGATAGGTTGCGACATCTCTATGGGCGTTCCTATGGCGACAGACAGAGCGCGTACGAAACCTTCGTAAGCCGAAGCCGAAGCGCTAAAGTACAACAACTGTAGGTGGCGACGCTAGACGTTAGCGATGAGTCATCGTGTGTGTGTGAGAGAGGGGTGAGACTGAAACAGATGGGTTAGGGTAAGCATGGGTCCAAGATTGTTACGAGGGAATAAGTTTATTAGGAGTATGATGATAGCTAATAGTCTATCTATATATATAGTGTTTGTATCTATATATATATTTGTTGTATTTCGTTATATTTCGTTATATTTCGTTATATACATACATATATACACATATATATTCTATATATATGAAATGATGACAGATAAGTGAATGAATGGCCGCCGCAGCTGTTGTTGTTGTTAGCGATGGTTACCATGGAGATGTAATCGAGTGTCTTCGGAGCCTGTTGGCAGTCAGAGAACCAGTCGAATAAGTAGTACTTGAGCGAGGCGAGCCGGTTGAACCTAGCGCCCCCCGCCGCCCCGCTGGTAGGAGACACGGCGGTGGGGTCGCAAGGTGAAGGGGGTGGTAGGGATGGGGTAACCCCGCCGCTGCCCCCGCCACCACCCCCTCCGCATTCGAACCACAACGGCACCAGGTCGTATTGTTCTCGCGTTACGTAGCCGGTGTTCCTCTGGTCTAGTTGTAGGTATCTCTGACGGGTCTGTGTGTGGGTGGGGCAGTGTGGGTGGGTGGTTGTAGGGAGGTGTGTGTTGATAGGATAGTGTGTGTGTGGGTGTGTGTGTGGGGCGGTGTGTGTGGTTAAATGTGGGGTAAGAAATGCAATGGTAGTTAATATACTATAATATATATATATATATATATTATTATTATTAGTATTATCAGAATTATGTAATACCAGGAGTGTTTATAGAAGAATTACTGCTTATAAAGACAACTACCCATACATATATATGTTCATACTTATTAGAGATAAAAACTAATATGGATTACGAATTAGTATACTAATCTCTATGGATATATCGATGCGTTACTGTAAACACAGAACTAAGGTATACGAGAGAGAACTTTGTCCTAGATAACGATGCACAAACGATAAGTAGGTCGTTCAGGGAAGCCTGGGGCCAAGGTTCAGCGACTTCGAGGATGAACAGTCTCCAGTCAATGTACTCCCCGTCCGAAGCCAGAATGGTTGCCATGGTTTCCACCTGGTGATGTCGTTAAGATAATATATATATCATTATATCTAATTACGTGCAATACATCTAAATATGTAAGTATGAAATATAGGTGACACTACTATTATTTTTTAATATTCTAGCTAACTTTTAATAGTACTAAATTGTTTATGTGCATATTTTAACATACATTTTTTGTATTCAAAATTTGAAAAATAAATATTACTTGTATTATAGAATTTAATAATATTTCAAATGATACTTATTATAATAGAACACTATGGCAAACATCACTTTTATATATAGTTTTGTAATATTATATAATGCGTATACTTAATATTTAGTATTTAATATATAGGTAATTATATAAATGTATTTAATTAGTATTTAAACATTATAATGATTATCTATTAGGTTAATAATAATACATAATGTAATATATATATATATATATATTACATTAATAATACATATTTTATCATCAAATTTATAAAATATAATTATTAATATAATATTATTTAATAAATAACATAACATTCGATGTTATAATAGCAAATCACATTAAATCACTAATCAAATTAAATATATATATATAATAAATATTAAATATATATATATATTATATATATATATATATATATATATATATATATATATATATAATAAATATTATGGTAGGTATTATAAAATAGTGTTATATTCTTAAAACAAACACTATAAATTCAATAAAAAATGAGCATAATTTTTCATTTTTTAGTGATATATTTTTAAAATTTACAAGTAATCAAATATAATCTAGAAATATAATTTTTAGTATACAAAACTGAAGCGCAATTCGTTTTTTAAATAATTAATTAGAGTGGCGTATCTTTGCTTCGAAAAATATTTGCCATCGATATAAAGAGCAATGCACTAATATGTACAGTACATTTTTTTAATTATTATCTTAAATTCAAATATATAATTAAGTAAAAAGATTAGCTTATATTGATAGATAGTTAACTCTCTGAATATTTGATTATACGTTACATTTACAAGAGATCAAACACTCTTTACGTTAGCCAATGAATTCATATATCTGTATCTCTATCTCTATCTTGTTATAACTCGTGGAGTGGTTTACTTTATATCACGAGTATTAATTCATAATCTACGATTAACAACAGCTGATACGAGATAGTAGTATCCATATATATATATATATACATATATATGTGTGTGTGTGTACGATGAACTGTGATTATATAACTATATAATTAGGATACGAGATACACGTTTATAAGGAACGGTAGGTATGTAAGGGTGCACGAGTGTGCGTGTCCTAGGACGTGACCTTCTCGGGCAAGATGTTCAGCCAGATGTGTGGTATGATCTCGCTGCCGTGACTCAGAGAACTGTAGTTCACCATCGTCTGCACGAAGATCTTGATGGAGATCAGACTTTGTGGGGCCATCGAACAGAACTACGAGAGCGGAGTGAGTAGTAGGGGAGGTTAGGGCAGGTTAGGGCAGGTTAGTGCAGGTTAGGGCAGGTTAGGGCAGGTTAGGGCATGTTAAGGCAGGTTAGGGCAGGTCAGGGCAGGTTAGGGCAGGTTAGGGCAGGTTAGGGCAGGTAAGGGCAGGTAAGGGCAGGTCAGGGCAGGTCAGGGCAGGTTAGGGCAGGTTAGGGCAGGTTAGGGCAGGTTAGGGCAGGTTAGGGCAGGTCAGGGCAGGTTAGGGCAGGTTAGGGCAGGTTAGGGCAGGTAAGGTCAGGTTAGGGCAGGTCAGGGCAGGTTAGGGTAGGTTAGGGCAGGTTAGGGCAGGTTAGGGCAGGTTAGGGCAGGTTAGGGCAGGTTAGGGCAGGTTAGGGCAGGTTAGGGCAGGTTAGGGCAGGTTAGGGCAGGTTAGGGCAGGTTAGGGCAGGTTAGGGCAGGTTAGGGCAGGTAAGGGCAGGTTAGGGCAGGTCAGGGCAGGTTAGGGCAGGTTAGGGCAGGTTAGGGCAGGTTAGGGCAGGTTAGGGCAGGTAAGGGCAGGTTAGGGCAGGTCAGGGCAGGTTAGGGCAGGTTAGGGCAGGTTAGGGCAGGTTAGGGCAGGTCAGGGCAGGTTAGGGCAGGTTAGGGCAGGTTAGGGCAGGTAAGGGCAGGTTAGGGCAGGTCAGGGCAGGTTAGGGTAGGTTAGGGCAGGTTAGGGCAGGTTAGGGCAGGTTAGGGCAGGTTAGGGCAGGTTAGGGCAGGTTAGGGTAGGTCAGGGCAGGTTAGGGCAGGTTAGGGCAGGTCAGGGCAGGTTAGGGCAGGTTAGGGCAGGTTAGGGCAGGTTAGGGCAGGTTAGGGCAGGTTAGGGCAGGTTAGGGCAGGTTAGCGCGTTCGTGTGATGCTATATATATCGCGGCGAGTAACAATGTTTAATGTAATCTAAAATGTAACCCAATTTTTGATATGAATATAACCAATTAGAAAATTAGAACAATTGGATGCATTCAAATGTAATGAAATATATTTATTTTTGTGATCTTTATTTAATAATTTAAATTTGAATTTATATTAATTTTAAGGAATTATTCATATGTAATAAAATATATTTATATTTTTAACTTTTATTTAATAATTTAAATTTGAATTTGTATTAATATTTATTCATGAATTATTTTAATTCATATAATATTAATACGTTTTCATAAATGGTGATTAGAATGAGAAGATACAGATATTTCGAGTTTATTTAAATCATGTTAATTATTAAAACTAAACATTTTAATAGATTTGTCAGGTAGTGATTAAAATCAGATATCTTTAGAAATCCAAATTATTTATATTAATTATTGAATAGTATTCTATTGGCTTTATATAATCTAATTCTATTAATTTTAGAATAACTTAGATCAATTTTCATCGATATCTGTAAGATTAATCCATTGCTTATAATTACAATATAAATTTAATAAAAAAATTAAATATAAAATAATTACCTCAATGATTATAATAATATTATTAGTATAGCCAACAAAATCAAAATAAATCGTCAAGGGAATTTTGCGTGTCAAAAATATCATTATGATTAAAAGTGCTGAGAAGTACATAATTCTATCTATTAAAATTTATTTATTTTTCAATGATTTCATCAGAATGATATCCCCTAGAGACGATCTCAGCCTAAAACGCAAGGATACTAGAGGAAACACTTATTATCTGTGAATAATCATATTAGTAATAAGATTATAAATAGTTAACTTGTTTATGTAAATAATCAAGCTGCTGTATGGTGAAGATGTTATCCATCTGCTGTTCAATAAGGGGAGGAGTCGGAGGAGGGGAGGGACTTTTCATCAGTTTCACATCCTGTTTATTTGAGGGGTGATCACTATGTAATAATACAATGAGAATATTATTATTATTTAATAATACACTATGAATATTAGTATTATTTAATAATACAATAAGAATATTATTATTATTTAATAATCGCAAATAAATATCTTTAATTATATATTAATTTACGTATCTATACGGATGTATAATATTCTATGAATATATTATTGAGTTGTAACGAACGGGTGTGATTAAGAAATCTGATTGGTCCAGAACAAGTTCCTCTTTTATTAGCTCCCCATTCTCTATGGCATAACGAAGTAACTCCGATAATTCATCGATGCTAAAGTAATACACATGTGTTACTTTACTTAGAGACGGTTATCGCTTGGTGAATGATTTGTAATACACTATAGTTAAATGTAGATATACTATATATATATATATATATATCAAACTATATACTATATATTTAATACTATAATACAATCAGAGATGGGCAGTATCGCCGATATATTATCGGCGATATATTATCGCCGATACTTTATTATCTAATATCACTATCTATTATAGAAATTATTAAAGTATCGATATCTGTATCTATTAAAGCTAAAATTGTATCTAATATAGGTATCTATTATAATAGAGTATTAAATTAAATGTATTTTAAATAATAGCTATTATGATAATGCAAGATTCTATTTTATATATATATATATATATAAAATGTATTGGATTAATTAATACGATTATTATTATATAGAGGTAAATACATATTGATTAAAAACATAGTAATACCAAAGATTTTCCAAAGGAAAGATATTGCATTCCCTATCTATCTCTAGTACCTCGAAATGTAAATTTAAAATGAAAAAACAATATTAACACTAGATGGCGAAATAGTATATGAAATGTTAAATCATGTGATATTTTTATTTAAATTTCTTATTTTCTAATTATATACATACATTTAAAATCATTACAATATAATACAATACATGTAGTTTTTTTAATATTAGATTTATAACAATATATTTATCATTTATTTTATTTGTTTATATTAAATATAACTAATCAGTGTATTCTATTGTTATATAATTATATTATCATTTTAAAATCATGTAAATACATATTATAATACAATATACATGTATATTGTATATAATTTATTATTTACTATTACAATAAATATAGAAATGTCTTATTATCTGAATAATACCCCTAGATGGCAATATCGAATTATTAGGTGACACAAGTGCAATATCTTTCCTTTGGAAAATCTTTGGTAATACATATTATATATATATATATATATATATATATATCAAACAATCTCTAATAATAAGTATTGTAAATTATTATATTATTGTATATTATTATAAATTATTCTTTGTTCTATTGAATATAATGAATATGTGAATATAATGAATATCCTATATACTATAATTATATGTATTAAATATACGCGTAATCATTGAATTGGTGAATTCATTGGTACTTTATTTAAATAAAAGAAATAAAAACCTATATAATAATTATATAAAATATTATTTGATGTACTTTTATTCAATTAATTTATTCAACTAAAATTATTTACATATAAAATAATTTTTTATATTTAATGTTGATGATTCATTGGTGCTTTATTTTGAATAATCAAAAACATATTTAATAATTATATAACATATTATTTGATGTATTATTTGTCATATGCTGGGCAAATCAATAACCCGAAAAAAGGTGTTTGACAGATTTAAATTTTAGCAATCTGGTAATATTAAAATCCAATTCTCATTTATTTTAATTTGTATTATATTATTATTATTATTTTATATTCATTATATTATTATTATTTCGTTTATATTGTAGGTTTATCCTATATATTTATACTTTGCTATGCTTAAATATTTGATCTAAATGAATTTAGTATAATTTACTATAATGCTTTTATAATAAAATAAATTTAAAATGTCTATAATTGATATATTTAAATATATATAAATGTATTTATAATTTTTTATATAAAAAAAGTATCTAAATACCTGTATCGTTATCAGTATCTATTATAAAGTTTCTAAAAATATCAGTAGCAGTATCTATTATATAAATTATCCAACTTATTTTATCAGTATCTAATATAGATTTTTTTTGAAATTTGCCCATCTCTGAATACAATATACTATACATATTATATATCATGTATATAATCTTCAGTAATAATATATATATATATATATATATATATATATATATATATATATATATATATATATACTATATACATAATTATAACAATGTATAAAGTATGTATTATATTATTTTATTACATGGCTTAATTACACTAAAACTTGATATGGTATCTGAGAAATTTTAATGTAATTAATTATTACCTGACAACATATATACTCGAATTACTTTTATAATACAATGCGAATAGTGATTATAAATAATATATTAAATATAACTGTTCATAAAGAAGTTTTATATTTTAAATATTTCCGCTGTATTCCAGAAGTAATAATCACTCCCCCCCACCACCAATACCACCGCCCATACAACCACCATAATACTACCTAGTAGTTGATATTACATAATATATGATATTACATAACGTAGTATCATGATAGAGTAAAAGTAGTAATATGGAGTACAAGCAGTAGTAATATGGAGTACAAGCAGTAGTATCATGGAGTACGAGCGGTAGTGAGCAGTAGTATATAAGTAGCGGAGAGGTTGATTACAAACGATTTCATCTCCTGAAGGAACCTAGCGCCGAGCCAGTCGAACATGTCATTGTAGGCAGAGGCTGAGAGATTCTTCAGATCTCGCAGCAGTTTGTTAGACACCGACCGAATCACATCCAAGCGGATGGCTGTGCTGGCTCCTATGAAAGATAGGCGGGTAATAGGGGTATAGCGGAGGTTAGCGGAGGTAGGGTAGAGCGGGATCGAGAATATTATAGCAAACTTTTATTGATTGATTATTTATTTAAGCAAATATGTGGTCGAAAGTATAAAGTTAAATATTTGCTTACGCTATTGAAATACACATATTTATGCGGATTTATTTTACTGTAGTGGCATAATCAAATCAATCATATTTTATATTTTATAAATCAATATAACTAATTCAATTAGTGATATTTTAATTGCCTATTTGGTAATTAATTAACATTCATTTCTCTGCTTAAGGGGATACATCATAGGAAAATATGTTAAAAACCTAAAAAAAAATAAAAAATATTATAATGGAATATTAATTAATGTAGTGTTATTTAGTATATGTCAACAAATTAAAATTAAATCCATTTATAAATAACATAAAAAGCATCTTTATGGTAAATATCAAAAATAAATTATATAATATAGTAAGCCTATAGAATTGTATATAAATATATAATCAATAAAATAGTATATATATATATATTATATATATATATATACATTAAAGGTATAAGATAATACATATTTATTTCTTATCTAAGCAATATATTTAGAGATGTTTATAATATATGTATATATATATATATATATATATATATATATATATATGTATATATATATATATATATATATATGTATATATATATATATAGATATATATATATATATATATATATATATATATATATAATATATAAACATCTCTAAATATATTGTCTAGATAAGAAACAAGTATTGTTTTATGCTAATGATTATATAATATATTAGATAAATGTGTATATATATAAATTGTACTTTTTATATTGATTTTTAATATTTTTATATTGGTGACATTTAAATGTGATTTACACAGAATAATTATTTACACGTATTTCTTATATAAAATTAACCGCACAGATAAAAAACTTATATAGAAATCTTACTATTTTTTTTTTGCTATATATAAATAACATACATGTGCAAAATAATATGTAGCCATAATTTTAATATATTAGAAAATAATTTATAATGACTATTTTCTATGGAATATTATAAAAAAAATAATTTATACTTTTATGTATTTATATATGAATTATATTGAAATGTAAAAATAAGACTACATATTGTTGTAGATTTATATTTCCTCTGTATATCACAAAAAAAATCAATAGAATTCATTGAATATATTTCTGTATGTGGAGCTTTATACAAAGTAATGTATTTACTCTCTCTATACATTGAATGGCACGATTTTAATGGCGTTATGCGATATCCCCTTAAAAGCAGATTTTTAATTTTATTTCAGCATACACATTATTCAAAAAACATATTTATTATTAGCTGATTTACTTACAATACTCATGTAATTATTTAAAACATATTTATTACAATAATTATATATATATATATATATATATATATATATATATATATACAAGGTTGTGTAAAAAGGTGTGAAACCTTCTTCTTTGATGGCAGCGAAGAACTCCTGTACTGCTCGAGCTTTGTTAAGTTTAGCCATCATCTCTTCTTCTGACTCCATAGCTACAATGGTGGGTGTCATTGTATTCATATAGTTATGTGTATAGTAATATGATTCTAAATATAGATATTCATATAGTATTACAATTCGAAAATAGATATTCATATTGTTAGTATAACAATTATAAATATAGATATTCATATATTATTACAATTCTAAATATAGATATTAATATAGTATCACAATTCTAAATATAAATATTAATATAGTATTAAAATTCTAAATATAGATATTCATATATTTACACACGGTATCACGATCGTAAACACGTAGATATGCATGACGTAAACTCACGTAGGGGAGTGGTTTCGGGTGTTTCGTTAGCGCCCCCTTTGCCGGCTTTCTTACCGGTCGGGGACGCCGACTTCTTAGCTTTACCGCCCCCGCCGCCGCCCCCTTTACCCGCCTTCTTCTTGGCTTCGGCGGCTAGTCGCAGCTTCTCGGCCTCGATGTCGGCCAGTCGTTGTCGCTCCTTCTCGTCGATTTCGTCTTGAGCCGCCTGTTCGCTGACCAACTGTCGCGGGGTCAAAGGTAAAGGTCAATGATAGCTAGATAGTAGCACAGGGCGGGGGTAAAGATACCCTCTCACAAATCTAACTAATGAGAGAGAGAGAGAGAGAGAGAGAAAGATGGAGACTACTAATGTATACTACTACTACTACTACAATGTGAACGACTACGGCTATCTGGAGGGCGTTAATACGGAACGATGAGGAGGATAGGCGGGAGGACGATAGTTTCGAGACTAGGATAGAGGAGGAGGATACAGTTTAAGAGGTGAAGAGGTCAAGATTAAGATGGAGAAGGATAGAGTTAACGGAGAGAGAGAGAGACACGGGGTGGTTAACTACAACATCGGGGGCGCAACCTTTGCGTGGAAGTTAACCAGCACCAGCATCTGTTTATTGTGGTGAACGTTAACGCGACGACCGACCAATCAGAAGCAGGCGAATACTACATGTACGGTACCGTGGCGCGACTACTAACCACCGATTCGACGAACCCATTGGCCGCCGCGAAAGCATCGGTTATCACTTTATCGTCGGTGTCAACCGCTACATTCTGCGAACTGAACATGTCTTCGCTCGCGGATCCCTATCATTGGAACGTTTCTATTATAGTCCATCGATTATATCGGTATACCGTTGCAATTATAAATATATTTTTAGTCGTGTTATCGTAACATACGTCCACTAACCACTTTTTGTCCTGCTACTTTAGTTTGCGATATCATCTTCTGTCTATTGTAATCAGACGAACCAGGCCGTCGTATGTTTGTCGGAATTCTGCAAATATCGAAATGTTACAGGAAGTATTATTTTTAATCGTATAAACTATATACTTAAACGATTTATAATAGTAATTGTTTTTTAAAAATATAATAAAAAAGCATAAAGCCTAGTACCCTCTAAGATATAGGTATACCTATAGATAGGGCCGCTGCATTAGGGGGGGACGGGGGGGATATATCCCCCCACTTTAAAATCTAGGGGGACCTCCTATGTATTGGCCCCCCCTCACTTTTACCACAAAATATATTTTGATTGATTGGTCACCCCTACATACAAAATCGTTCCAGCGCCCCTACCTCTATATAAAGAGAGAGAGAGAGAGATAAGATAACACTCTTAGCCTATAGGTATATATAGAGAGAGAGAGATAAGACAACACTCTTAGCGGACACCTCTGTGACTTCTCATCGGCATCGTCTTCCCCGCCCCCGCCCCTGCCTCCAGTCCCGCTACAGGGCACCAGTTCCGCGTCGTTAGCTTTAGTAGGAGTGGTGACGTTGGAGGGCATCACAGACGTTTGATTGACAGGCGCGCTGTTGTCCGCGATCATCACGTCGCCTGCAGCCTCGTCGTCCTGGTTGTGTAACGCTGATGCCGGAATCTGACACGCGGGGGGGTTGTTGTCGGTTAAGGGGTGTAGCGGGGTGTTGTTATAGGTTAGGGTGTAGCGGGTGTCGGGTTAGTGACATTATCGTACGGAAGCATTACGCGGCTTAGTAAGATACTTGAGTTTAGTTATTACTTAAATTATTGAATTCTAATATTATGTGGTGTAACTCATTGGATCGCAGAGGTAAAGCGGTGATATAACTATTCGCATGCTTGTATATCGATGACGATTGAAAATGTATAATCAAAATTAATTATTTAATAAATATATACAATGTTTAAATAGCGAATTTTCTAATATATTATATTTGAGTACACATTTAGTATACATATATATATAGATAATTGAAACTACATTTTATAATTCCTATCATTATCGAATCAATATCGTGGAATTTAAATACGAGAATATATCTACAATATATAAATGATATAAAGTTAGATAACTTCAGTTAGAGGGAGACGAGGGTATTCTTCTACTGCTCCAGCCTCCGTGGGTATCTTAGTCTGCATTCCATCGTAGTAATCTTTCAGGAACTCTACCGTGTCTTGATATCTGGGGCATAGTAGTAGGTGTTGTTGTTATGTATGGCGGGGGTAATTAGGGTGATAGGGTGATAGGGGTGGTGTTGATGTTGGTATTATATTTATAAACAACAATGAGGAGGAACCAATGATGTAAAGAAAGTGGATAGGCATTTGAAGTTAGTGTTTGTCACTTTACGATAAAGGCGCTGCCACTCTACACCTAAATAACAACTACATAATTACTAAATAACTACTAAATAACAACTAAATAACTACTAAATAACTAATAAATTTCCAATTATTATTATTTATTTATAATTACATTGATAATTACGATCGATTGTAATGTGGTTTAAAAATATTAAAAAGAATATTTATATATACATAAAATACTACATACCCAAGTAACACATATTGGGTCAAACTTGGTCCATACTTGGTTCACAAATAAAATACTTGCTTCATAGTTGGTCTTATTGACTTAAGTCAACAATCTGGTTCAAAACTTAAGTCAAACTTAAGTATTTTTAATTTTATATAACTTAAGTCACTGTAACTTAAGTTATTTCTTAAGTCTAACTTAATTCGAAATGACTTAAGTTTTTAAGGCATGAAAAACTTAATGTATGACTTAAGTCAAACTTAAGTCAACTGAACTAGGTTTTATTTTGTGTATGACTTAAGTTATAACTTAAGTCAAACTTAAGTCAGCTGAACTAGGTTTTATTGTGTGTATGACTTAAGTTATAACTTAAGTTAAAACTTAAGTCAAACTTAAGTCAGCTGAACTAGGTTTTATTGTGAGTATGATTTAAGTTATAACTTAAGTCAAACTTAAGTCAGCTGAACTAGGTTTTATTGTGTGTATGACTTAAGTTATAACTTAAGTCAAACTTAAGTCAGCTGAACTAGGTTTTATTGTGTGTATGACTTAAGTTATAACTTAAGTCAAACTTAAGTCAGCTGAACTAGGTTTTATTTTGTGTATGACTTAAGTTAAAACTTAAGTCAAACTTAAGTCAAACTTAAGTCAGCTGAACTAGGTTTTATTTTGTGTATGACTTAAGTTAAAACTTAAGTCAAACTTAAGTCAAACTTAAGTCAGCTGAACTAGGTTTTATTGTGTATATGACTTAAGTTATAACTTAAGTCAAACTTAAGTTTGATTAATAAATTAATTAATTTAAATGAAATAAGTTTTATTGTGTGTATAACACATATAATATATTATATTATATTAAAAAAGATAATTATTTATTGTTATAAAAAAGTGTCATAACAGAGATTAACATTGTATTTTAGTACATCTTATTATAATCAAGTGATACACCAACTGTCTTGATATATGTTATATAAATATTTAATTATATTGTATATAGTTTTGATTTAATTATCTTTATAATTAGAATATATTTTATAATTTTCTTTATAAATAAATAAAAACTATATATATAAATATTATAATAGGATAACATCAATAACTTAAGTTAAACTTAAGTCATATAACATACGTTTATAATAGATTTAAATATATAATAATAATAATAATAATAATAATAATAATAATAATAATAATAATAATAATAATAATAATAATAATAATAATAATAATAATAATAATAATAATAATAATAATAATAATAATAATAATAATAATAATAATAATAATAATAATAATAATAATAATAATAATAATAATAATAATAATAATAATAATAATAATAATAATAATAATAATAATAATAATAATAAGAATAATAACAACAACAACAACAACAACAATAATAATAATAATAATAATAATAATAATAATAATAATAATAATAATAATAATAATAATAATAATAATAATAATAATAATAATAATAATAATAATAATAATAATAATAATAATAATAATAATAATAATAATAATAATAATAATAATAATAATAATAATAATAATAATAATAATAATAATAATAATAATAATAATAATAATAATAATAATAATATTAATATATATATATATATATTAAATGGTATATAATATATATATAAATATATATAATAAATATATATTTATATAATAACTAATATATTATAAACTTATGATACATGACTTAAGTTCAACTTAAGTTGTTGATGTAAGTATTATTATTAAGTTTATATCATTATTTAATTATAGAAAGAATAAAATATTATAACTTTTAATTATTTTGAAATATTGATTTAATTTTTATATATGCAAATTAATTAATGATTATAATTTTAATTAATATATTTAAGTTAATATACTGTTTTTAATAAATAAAATATTATTTTAAAAAGTAAAATTATTTAAGTAATACTATGTAATTTAATACATTATCACTGAATTAGGTTTTATATTGGTCCATACTTGGTTCACAGACTTAGGTATTATTTGGTCCATACTTGGTCCATACTTGGTTCGCTGAATTAGGTTTTATATTGGTCCATACCTGGTTTGCTGACTTAAGTTTTATATTGGTCCATACCTGGTTCGCTGACTTAAGTTTTAAATTGGTCCATACCTGGTTCGCTGACTTAAGTTGTATATTGGTCCATATCTGGTTCGCTGACTTAAGTTTTAAATTGGTCCATACCTGGTTCGCTGACTTAAGTTGTATATTGGGCCATACCTGGTTCGCTGACTTAAGTTTTAAATTGGTCCATACCTGGTTCGCTGACTTAAGTTTTAAATTGGTCCATACCTGGTTCGCTGACTTAAGTTTTAAATTGGTCCATACCTGGTTCGCTGACTTAAGTTTTAAATTGGTCAAAACCTGGTTCGCTGACTTAGGTTTTATATTGGTCCATACCTGGTTCGCTGACTTAGGTTTTATATTGGTTTATACCTGGTTCGCTGACTTAAGTTTTAAATTGGTCCATACCTGGTTCGCTGACTTAAGTTTTAAATTGGTCCATACCTGGTTCGCTGACTTAGGTTTTCGGTATCACAGGTTACTAACTTTTGAACCAAGATTGACTTAAGTCAATATGACTTAAGTTTCCTAAGTCTTGAACCAACTTTTGGTTACTTGGGTATCAACATTCCTTATAATGTTGGAATTTCAATGTATTTTAATTGAAGATATCATACTATTTTATCGATTTATATAATATAATTCCATAGTTATGAATAGAAGTCACTTATATCTATTTTGACGAAAAACTTAATTTTTTAATATTTCACATATATAATATGACTAATATTCAATCAAAATCACCGATACCATTTCATTAATTTAAAGTGACATTCGCCAACAATTATCTACATGCATCAATTGCTCATCCACACATTCTTTACAGCGACGGTAGTAACCTATCGACTTCGGCCTGCATGAGAGTGACGAAAGCGTTCATCAGCAGTGACAGATGATCGTTGAGCCAGCCGTCCATGAGGATGTCGTCCCTCTCGTCTTCGGCTGCCTGCTTCCTGTCATCGCAGATAGTCCACAGACGATCGCGAAGGTCGTTCACTCGTTGGTGTAACTCGGCCTTTGTCTCTTCGTCGGAACGGAGGGAGTACGATATCTTGTTGTAGTCCTGGTGGGTGGGGTTAGCGGGGTTACTAGTGGGGTTATGAGTGGGGTTAGCGGGGTTACTAGTGGGGTTATGAGTGGGGTTATGAGCGGGGTTATGAGTGGGGTTATGAGTGGGGTTATGAGTGGGGTTATGTGTGGGGTTATGAGTGGGGTTACTAGTGGGGTTATGAGCGGGGTTATGAGTGGGGTTATGAGCGGGGTTAGTAGGGTTACTAGTGGGGTTAGAATTACGAGCGGGGTTAGTAGGGTTAGTAGCGGATAAAGTAACGACGATAAATCTAATTTTAAATTTGAAATGATTTCCATATATTCAGATGATTTAGAGTATTACGTGATATAGTTATTTAGCGATTTAGTAATATCCGAACCTTTTGCCATTCGATTAGGAAGTCTTGTTTATGATCGGGCCGCCTTAAATAACTCAAGTATTCCTGTCTGTGTATATTTAAATCTATGACTTACTAATGTATAAGTATTCATCATATTATATAATCATATTTAAACTAGAATTAATATAGAGTTGTACTTTATGCTACTAATTATAAATATAATGTATTTACATTATTAAATAGAATTTTGTGTAGATGATTATTCTTATTCAAATTATAAATTAGTTAATAAATAAATATATTCTATATTTTTTAAATGGCATATATATATATATAAATCATAATATATCGAATTGAAGAGTAACAAATTCACATTATAGTATCAACAAACCTGATATCATATAGATATCTTATTAATAATTCCCTTTCAATTCTTAACTTATTAAAAAGATATTTGCAATGATTCAGATAAGAATTTTCCAGAATCTGCCAATGAGAGACCAATACTTCTGATATTTCCTATTATATAATAGTATAAATATCAATTATAATAATAAGTGTAATATAAATAATAATCAAATATTATAAGACATTATGATAAGAGATATTAAGATAAGACATTATGATAAGACACATTATGATAAGATACATTATGATAAGATAAACTTCATCTACACGTAATAAAGCATAACTTCATATAATAGAGTTATTGTTATAAACAATACTACAATATTGATAACGAATACAAAATGACCGACCATCTGTATGTCGACATCGACGTAGACCCACTCATCTGTTCCGGGCTGTATGGGTGGGGTTTTGGGGCTCTCCTCGACTTCCTGTTCGGGTTCCGGGGGCTCAGGGGTTTTCTGTTTCTTACCCTTCCCACTCGCAACTTTACTGCTCTTAGAACTGACCGCTGTATCGCAGATTTTAAACGTAATGTAAGTTAAACAAAGAATTTAAGGTCATGGTGCGTCCTTTAAAATCATGTAAAAAATTAATTATCAAACATTTTTTATAATTTATTTCTAATATTTAAAATATTTTCTTTAAAGTCATAATTTATATAATAAAGTCAACATTTATTTTTAGGTGAATAATTTAATCAAACTAAAACCTCGTTCTTTCCCAGCAGATGATTTTGCACTCTTTCCAGGAGATTTAGTATTTTTATCAGTTTCGGCGACTTTGGCTTGTTCAGCTTTTTGTTCTACATTTAAAATATGACATAACTGTAATATAACTAACATATATAGGACAATCTGCATTAGGTGATAGGTCTACCTAGTCATAGCTATGTGGATATCTTGTATAGTAAACCCATCTCTTCAAGCTTTTGCTTTTCTTCCAAAAGTTGTTGCTCTTTTTTCAACGATTCTTCTTTTTCGGCCTCTTCTTCGAGTTTCAAATTCGTGGTCAGTTTATCAATTAAACCTTGACCATCTATCTAAAATTAGGATTTAAATATTGTATTAATATTTGTCAAAAACAAATAAATAATAATTAATTAATTTGTTCAGTATTGAATATTAAGTTATCCACCAACTCATAAAAATTGTGACTTTTAATTTTTGAATAATATTTCTATGCTATCTTAGTTGTCATTTATTATTATTGTTATATTGTAAAGAGACAGTAAGAGGTTTAGTATAAGCTTTATTATAGAACGAACACATGAGACTGATGTGTCATGGAAGCGAGTACCCGAAGGCTAGTGGTGCTTATAATGGTTGTGACCGAAGTGACAATCTCGTACTGGCTAATTCGGGATGCAAATGCAAACGCACGTAGTACATGCGTCGACCTAATTAGCCAGACGGTAAACATATTATGTAAGAATGAGCGGTGAAAATACATACATACATATATATATTTGCTTAGGTAATATATATATATACCAAAGATTTTCCGAAGGAAAGATATAACACTTACGCGAAATCGTGTAATTCGAATTTGTATACAAAATACCCTTGTGCCACCTATAGCGGGTTACTTTTAGGAACTATGCGTTGTTTATAATGTAAATTCGTATCAAACTATACACTTTTAAAATGTTAAATAATATGCTTTAAATTAATATTTATATGATGAAAACTGAGTGTTCATTACTAATATATAACAAACAAATATGATATTTATGTTTTAAATGCTATAAGTATATATTTAGTAAGTAAAAGTTAATTTATATAGCATGTAATTTAATAAAGCAATGAAAACATTGTTGTATGCAAACAGAGCCGAACCTATATCTATTTCAGTGATTTCGATACTACTGCTAGCAGCGGTTGGGGATATTACTAAATTACGTTGCATGCATAGGGAGTGTTATATCTTTGCTTCGCAAAATCTTTGTATATACTGTAATAATATACTGAACAAAAATATCAGAAATTAATTTATTATTCTACAAAAATTTCGTAAATACCAACAGATTTGATTTTCTCTTCAATCAGAGCTTCAATTTCGTCGTAGACGATATCCTTATCCTTGCAGGCGTCTATGACTTTAAGAGAAGAATATCGTTGAAACCATTTCTCTAGTTTCACCCAGTTCTCATCGAAATGTTTCAATCTAGGTGTAAGTGGCGGCACATTATTGCTAGATTAAGCACGCATTAAACTTGTCGTTTGTTTACCTATCTTGAATTTGTTCTTGATCGTGACCCGGATCAACGACATTGATGATCTTGGTTTGACCTTCGATTACACCGGTTATGGCTCCGTCTGGTGGTGGAGAAAACTCTTCGTGATATTGTTGATTGGTCGTTGGATTCACTGCGTGTTGAAGTTAGCATTCGTTAATGCAGTAATTAAACAATATATGTGTTCATTGACATGGATGAACGATATATCGTGATATATTTATAAAGATTCATTAATTTCGCTGAGATAATATATGATATTACATTATATTGCGCTAAATAAATATATTTACTCAATACACATTCATTTCAGCTTACCAAATGATGTATTATTCAAGAAAATATATAATAAAAATTATATATTAAAATGTAAGTTAAATTATTAATTAATTATATTTAAATAAAAACATTGTGAATATATAATGTATAATATATTGTATGATATTGTGAAGAAGAATGCAATAATGAATCTGCGATAGTAAGATAGCAGTACTTTGCAGTAAGTTAGTAGCACCCTGTACTAGAGATGAACCTGTTCTGCCGGCAGATCTCCTCAGACATATTTCATCCGGAATGTGCATCTTAATCACCAAGTCGATAGCGCTCTTGTGCTGCTCCTTCTCGGGCTCGGGTTTGGGGTTAGGGGCTAACAGCGAAACCTGTTTGCCCAGCTCGGGTTTACCCTACAGTATGTGAATAAGGCAAGTTGACTTATGTGTACCTACCATGTAAATCCTACACTTAATACAAAGTATATTTGATTATTATAGTACAGTATAATAAAGCGATATGATTTATAAATATCATATAAGCAATATTACACTGATATCGAGTTAGTTGGTTTGAAGAAATACTCTGGTAATGTTCACTGGCAATCTCAATACAAGAAACATATGTTAATACATACAAATATATATTAATACATACAAATATATGTTTATACATACAAATATATATAGTACACCTTTGATATACCGGCCAACTCTGGAATGGCCTCTTTGGCCAGTATATTAAATATAATATGTAATAGATAAGCTTGAAATCCGTTCCATCTCTATTTGACTTATATCAAGAATGGGTAGTACAACAAGGGGTAGTACAACAAGGGGTTGGGTTACAATGGTGCAATGTATACATAAACTTGCCCGATACACACGGACACTAATAACCTATCTAACTGGCCCCTATATGCCGCATGGACACTAGTAACCTGTCTAACTGGCCTCTATACGCCACACGGACACTAATAACCTATCTAACTGGCCCCTATATGCCGCATGGACACTAGTAACCTGTCTAACTGGCCCATTGGAGTCGACATCAAAGCCCGTCAGATGAATCTCGAGAAGTTTAGCCTGATCATAGGTGGTGGGGAAACCGTCAGTAATCCATCCGTTCCCTTCTCCTAGGTTCCTTAAGTCGGGGGGGGGGGCCATGTTAATGTATTGTAAGGTGTAGAATGTAACATATTCGATCCGCATTAATCGCATTAATAGAGATAATCACGTATTTAATATTAGTATATATATATACATGTTTATAGATTTAAATTAGAATATAAAATAAGTATTTATCTTACATAACAAGTTATTATGGTAGAATTCAGATTAATTCTACAATAATAATAGAAATCAATCACTATTATGTTAAATCACACTTGCGGTTTTGAACTTTAACCTTATCGCGTTAACCACTAGGTAAACTAAGAGTTGATCGGATACTGGCTTGCCATCTTTAATGAGGTCTAAAATCTGCTTTCCTAATTCTGCACGTTTGCTGGCCTACAAACAATATCACATAGTTAAATATAATTTAAACTAGTTTGTTATAAGTGCATATATATGTGCTATATATATATATATATATAGGATAGGATAGGAGTGATTATTTATTTAATACACCAATACAGTAAAAGAATACCCTTACTGGTGTAAAAACGAAACAATAAAATAAATAAATCAAACAAAAAATCCAAGCAAAGTTAACATATATCATAATATATAAAAATATAAATAATAATTATAATTAATATTAGCGAAATAGTTAATTAGAGTTTAGGTAATATTTTAGCTCATTCGCAAAGCACGACGGAGATGTATTATGTAAATAATACGGTGAACGATTCCATGAGCCTTGTATAATCGATGAAAACGCACACAAAGTATATATATATATATATGTATGTACTATTTACTATATAGTTTATGTATTAAATACTTATTTATAATAATTAATAGGTTACCATTGGGTAGTATTTCTCTGAACTGTCACAATGATCAATAACATTGATATCATTAATAGCGGTTTCAACTGGAAAGGAATTGTATCATTATAATTATTAGTTTGATTATTTACAATATTAAAAAATTTTTATATCAAAATAATTTGAAAAAGATCAATTAAATTATATATAATTTCGAATAGTTCACGGTAATGATTACGTAACATTGAGTAATAGTAACCATATATAGTGACATCATCTTTCTGACTCATAGCGGGATCAGGTGTGACTTTCTTAGAGGCTGCATCTAGATCATGTGATATAAGAGTGTGTGTAAATGTATTGATCATATAATCAATGACTACATATCTAGGATTTAATTTTATTTACTAATTCTTGAATGTGTTAATTAATTAAATTAGTGTAATAATAATAATTCTGAATATTATAATTATTAGTTAATATCTTAAATATCTAAATATTCACATAACGCATGTGATCAATTCTACAGGTTATATTGATATGCTTGCGTAAAACTATAAGCTATGCAATAAGTCCTACAAACCATTACACGTATTCAATATACTGATATATATATAGATATATATAGCTATATATAGCCAACTCCTGCTAATTCAGATGCATATATCGAAAAAATGTGCTCGAGATATTGGACTTCTGAGATAACAAATTATTATTACATGTATTTACATATAATCGAAATCAAAAGAGAACTCGTATACAGTCTAAGTTTGTGGGTTTTTTTTAATTACAGAGAGTTCACCGTATATATATGTATATATTGATGATGTATTCGTAGTAAAGAATACCTTGTTCTGATTGGTTGCCGGTAGTAGGTAGATTATCGTTAACGGAGAGGGGTTTAGAGGCAGTAGTCATCTCTTCAAGGTCCAGCCCTTCGTTGTTTTCCTTCTACAGAACGATGATAGGAGCGTTAACGGTACCACAATGTCAATAGAACATCGATAGAGAGCATATGATAACAGAGAAACAAGCGAATGACGAATGTGTATAGTGTAACTTAGAAGTTAACTGTTAGTTTGTTTACGTAATTTCGAATTAAATTCTAAATACAAATACATATTATATTTCTTTTTAATGCTACGACACTTCTACTTCTATATATCACGTGTATTATCGTTATCGTGTATTAGATATTAATTAGTAATATATAGTGGAATAATTCTACAAAATAAATGTAAATATTTCTATATATACATATATATATTATTAATTAATATGAGAACACAAAAATAGTACGAATAGTGACTTTTTGTTTATATCGACGATTACAATTTGATTATAACGTATTATTTAAATTAACAATCGTACGTATATACTACCAGATGTTAATCTAGTAGAACTACGTAGCGTAGACACGAGCGTTACACACCGACACTAAACTATAATAACGTCGGCCTCGTGTTCAGCTTCGGGGTCAACCTCGGGTTCATCTTGTTCGTCGCGAACCTCTCCGCTGTTGTAGGCCGTGATGGCGTTGTTGATCAGGTCATTGATACCCAGCACGCTGATATTGTGAACTGTAAACGTGATAGGTTTAGATACGGGTGGTGGTGAGTCACTGCGGATGAGTCACTACGGATGAATCACTATGGAATGACTAACAATTCACGAGCTTCTTCAGCAGGGTACTCTTCCCGGAGAACATTTTTCCTAATAGAAAAGCTTTAATCGGAACTTTAGGGAAAACTGGGGCTCTCGGGAGTGGCTGTCGCGATAAGTTACGGTTATAATACATCTTTTATATATATATATATATATATATATAAAGCGACGAATAAAATAGTGTAGTGATAATTAATTCATTATGATGATGTAATATCGACGTAATAACGGGACGATTAGTAACGTTTTCCGGATGAACGAGATCGAATATACGGTTGACGATGTGGCCCACGATGGGGTTGCTACGGGGCACTGGTACCGCCTCCACGCCCCATTCACCTATCATATTCTGTAGACGCAGGAGTGGGGTTAAGATAGGTGTCGGCATACAGCAATGGAGTGCGTGTGCGTGTATGTGTATGTGTGTGTGGGTGTGTGTGTGTGAATGCATCGCGCATGTTAACACATACTAATTTCCATCCACATAGCCGTAACCATTAGATAGGCACTAGTGCTGGTACATGAGATACAAATATTTATGCTACATATGTTGTACGCATTAAAGAGCATGTAATAGATAGTATGTATCAGATAGCATGCATCAGATAGTATGCATCAGATAGTATGCATCAGATGGTATACGTCAGTGATGCGTACCCTGTACTCGACGAGGTCTGTTTCATTAAGGATGCGTTCCTTGTCCTGTTCGACTAGCAGCTGCTCGTCCGAGATCTGTTTGTTGTGGTCATCGTCGTCATGGTCAAACAACGACTGACCGCTGGTGAACAGGGTCTTCCACTCTCGCATCAACTTAGGGGGCAACAGTCTGTATTGTATTAGTGTATCACTGATTAGCTATAGTGTGTCTGTAGCGTGTATACGCATATGCATATATATATATATATATATATATATATATATATATATATATATATATATATATTAATTATTATTTATTATTTATTTGGTGGAGTCCTTTCATCCCATCCAGGAACTAAGATGAAGTTTTCACTAATAACCATGTATGGCTCTAATGTCCCTTCACAGCCGCTATCATGTTATATATATATATGTCTATAATATAGTGTGTATTCGTGATAAGTAGTTTTATGATAAGTTTAAAATATCTTCTACAGTAATAACATTAATCAATACATTTATAAACATAATTATTTTATAAATATAATTTTAATATTTATAATATATAAATATGTATTAAGTATATATAAATAATATATATTGAGTGGATACTTAAATGAGTAATAGTTGTAACTTGTTGGTAAGATTTCGATACTCTCCGACTTTCAGCGAGATGTCCACGATATCGTAGACGATGCCCTCGCAAAGATTGTAGTGACGCTCGTACTTGTCTTGTACTCGTTGCTGCATGAGTTCTGTGTGAAGGTCATGGTCACGCGCCGCTTGCTCCGTGTATTCGAGCTTAGCGAGACGAGCCAGTTCCTTAATGTCGGAGGGGGGTCGGTATCAATGTCTGATCGTAGTGAATAGGAATTAACGATGTCAGTCGTTTTTAGCATATGAGTTAGATTTACATTTAATAATTACTTTTCATAATCTGCATTCAATAATAATGTAATCAATGAAGTGGCAATGAACTGAAAATAGCAGATCTTATTTTTAATCCTATTGGAAAATTTGAAAATTAATCTTAAAAAAAGAATAATTAAATTAAATTATTTAAATAAACTATTTCTATTCTATTCTATTATATACATCAGTGTTTTTTAAGGGTTGTGGTTTTGAAATTTTAAAAACTTATCAGATACAATCAATATATTTTTGAAAAAAGTGAATGTTACTAATGAAATGCTGAACAGTTTGAAATTCTGTTTATGCTTACGCATATTTAAAATTGCCAACATAAACTAAACTCTAGTGTTCCCTATTATACAAAATTCTCATTAGTTCTAGAATTAATATATATTTACATAAATATAAACATATCAGAGATATTTTAATAAAAGATAAATAAATGTAAAATATATATTTTTAAATATTTCATTTCGATTTTAAAATGTAGAAGTATTGCTAAATATGGATATTCTAACTATTAATAATTAAATTCAATAATACTGTATTTTAAATATCTAAAGATTCGTAGAAAATAAATAGTTTATGAAATATAATCACTTAACAAAATAATAACAAAGTTGTATATACAATTTTACATGTTGTTAGTAATAACTTAAAACTGTAACTAACTAGATTATACCGGAATGAACATTATATAAATCTGACATAATATATTATATTATTATTAATAATAGTGAAACAGTCAGTCAGTATAGTTCATTCCCCAATACTAACCAACTACTACACAGTATATATATATATATATATATATATATATATAACAGATACTATTACACACACTAGTACCCCCTGCTATCAACACACCCCACACTAGTACCCCCTGCTATCAACACACCCCTCACTAGTACCCCCTGCTATCAGCATACACACCCCACTAGTACCCCCTGCTATCAGCCCCCACCCCCCAAACACTAGTAAACTAACCGCCTCCCGATCCATAGCGTCTTCAAAGTCCATCATCCTCTCATTCTCAAACTTAGCTTCCTGAATGCAGCGGTTCTTAGATATCGTGAGTTTCTCGTGCCTGGTCTGCAGTAGCTGGACGCAGATTCTTCTCTCCTGACAACGCGAGTTATAGTGTTATCGGCAATGTTATATTCTATGTATACTTATATAACATATATACTATATATTACATACTATACATATATAATAGTATATACTATATACTATATACTTATATATAATATATAGTGATAATTTGTAATATATGTTTTCAATATTTTATATTTGTATCCAATTGTATATTATAATTTTGGTGTAAACAGGAAGTCAGGTATTATTTATTATATTAATTAATAAAATTGTAAACCGCATACATTAATAACAAGGTCAATGTATCGATAATTTTTTAAATTCTATATTTTCCCTGGGGCTTACCAAAATACAAATATTGCACTAAAACTATACTATATATATATATATATATATATATATATATGAATGAATAAATGAATGAATGTTTATATATATATATTATATTAAATACATATATTACGTATATCATATAAGCACGTATCCGTGTAATAGTCGAAACATTTATAGTTATCTCATTTTATTCGTTAATTTTTCTCGTGTTTTAATTTTATAATTATAAGGTTAAACATTTTCATTAAATTAATCGTTAATATAATCGTTAATATAATCGTATAGAAACATTCACTCGTGTACATATGGTTATACATAAACACAATCTAGCGAAGTGATTGGACAACTAATGTGTACTGTATACGACTACAAAGACTATAGACGTAACGGGAAGTACCTGTTGCGATCTCCTCATCAGTCTGGCGACGATGATTTCCTCTCGGCGCTGAGACTGTTGAGCCTCAGCAGCTCTCATCTGATCCACCATCACTTTCCTGCGTCTCTTTTCTCTACGCACGAGGTGTTTATTGTTTATTATTGTAAGTAGGTTGCAATTAGTTTAGGTGGAGTTAAATTATAACGTTATTATATTGCATAGTATATTACATGTTATTTAACATAGTATTATATACATATACATATATACAATTACTTGGATACATTTTATTATATTTTTCTCATCGTATTTTTTATTATAGTGAAAGACTCGCTATGCTTTTTCAGCTTTTTCTCGCTATCTTTTTTTCAGCCAGGTAATTTTGCCAAATCCGATATTATTATAATATGTATTTAATAAATATATATTTATATATATATATATATATATATATTGTAATAGTTATAATTGGATGCTTATTATTAATATAACACACAAATACACACAAATACACACACCTACAGTGTATGTCTTACACACACTTACAGTGTAATTCTTACACACACACACATACACAAATACACACACATACATACACAAACACACACACACACACACATCTACACTATTCACATACAAACCTCTCACTACGAGCTATCTCATCCTCGTTAAGTCGTCGCCTGATTTCATTAATAAACGCTGTGTTTGATTTCTCACGAATGTATTCAAACTGTTCGTAATCGTCAGACTTCAACTTCTCACCTTTTGCAGCAGTTCTAAGGTGGGGGGGAGGTTAAAACACTCGAGAGTGGAGGTAAAGGGGTCAGGGTGTAGGGATTAGGATATAGGGGATAGGGTGTAGGGTGTAGGGGATAGGGGACAGGGGGTAGAGTACAGGGTGTAGGGTGTAGGAAAAGGGTGTATGGTACGGGCGTCAGGGTGTAGGAGATAGGGTACATGGGGTAGGGTACATGGTATAGGGTGTAGGGGATAGGGTGTAGGGTGTAGGGTATAGGGGAGTTTCATTTATAATGGCTGATATGATGATTCAAATATTAATGAAACTATATATGTATATAATGAAATATAATGGCGAAATAATCAAATTATATATTTAAACAGTTTAACGATATTAAATAATATATATTTAAATAATGACTATTAACTAAATAATGAAACAATAGAAAGTTACATGAGATAGATGAGTGATATTAACCCGATGGCATGCGAAGGTGGAACAGTTTTCTTCATCCTCTCATCAAACACAGCCACATCGTGAATGGCTTCCTATTGGACGATAACTCGGGTTAACTCTACGACTATGACTACAGTTGGCATGTTCAATCTAGTGTTGAGAATATAGCATCGGTATCGTACAAATCAACTTTGGTATATCGTAGATATGTAGAATACGCAGATCTATGTGATTAGACAGGCACGCACATATATATGAATTGTAATGAAGACATATACAACACACTCACACATACACACACACACATAGACACACACACGCGCTTACTAACATCGACTACTTTCTGCCTAGCATTCTCTTTCCTATCCGCGATCGCCTTCAGTGTTTTGTTCGTCGGTGGTTTAGGAACGTACAACACCGCGGCTCTGTGTAGGTAGGTGTGATCGGTACTAGGGTTAGTCGTGTATAGAGCGGGGGGTAAGCGTTAGAGTATATCATGTTGACACGTAAGCTTCTTAATTACTTTTGCATGCGAACATCTAGACAATAATATAATAAGTGTATAATTATAATATTTACATATTATTAGGAGTGGCATGCGTGTATATATGATAATAATAATAGAACGTTTATAATAAACTTGTAATAACGTTGGTGAAATCTTTAAAAAATAAACAAATCAGGAAATAAAATCATGCTAGAACGTGCAAACGGAAATAATTGTAAACGAAACATGCAGAATAAACCTTCCCGCTTTCAAATCACGACTGATTTTAATAGCTTTTGAATCAAGTGATTCATCAAATCTAAATCAGTATATTTAATAACTCAATATTAGTAAGTGTTAGTAATACATAATAAAAACCTATATATATATATATATATATATATAAAATATATATAAAATATATATAATTCTTTGGAGTAGCTAAAACACTTTATATATCATATTCCCTAATTTATATATTCCCATGACCTTATATTTATGCTTATTAATATTTATTATTTAGTAAATATATTTATTGATAATGAAAAATTATTCTAAAAAAAATAAATATTACTACTAAAATAAATATTTAATTTCCTAATTGATACCATTATCTACTAAATTAACTTAAATAAACTATTATTATATATTTATATTTTCATTATCAGATTTAGGTTTTTACACAAGGGTACTAATAGTAACAGAGCTTATCGGCAGAGATCATTACTCCTTAAATGTAGTGAATTAGATCTTTATCATATTCTCATCTTAAATATAAAACTATAGTTATAACTATATTAGTCAGTCTGGGGGTTAAATAAGTGAAATAATATCTGAAATCTCAAATCTGAAATCTAAATGAACTAACTGAATCTTAGCGAGCATTATCGACTGTTTTGATTGGTGCTCGGCATATCTGCGCAGATTCTCCTCGCGTACTTGCATGTACTTAGCCTTTAGGGCTTGCTCCGCTTCAAATCTGTTACCAATGATCTCGATATACCACTGATCATAGCTTATAGTGGTTAGTTGAATATGTAACATATGAATATAATATAAATATGATATAAATATTATAGAAATAGAATATAAATATTATATTAGTATAATATAAATAGGATATTACTTTTCTTTGAATACAACTTGCTCATGTTTTTCATGTTTGTCTTGAAATTTCTGCACAAGCTCCGTCAGATTGAGATCACTTTGTCGTGGAGTTAACTTTTTCAGCCTCTAAATAAATAATACATAGTAAACAATGATAGATGAGTGGTAGATGAGGAAATTTAATGTTTATGGCTGGATGATAAATTATGGGATGGGTATATAGTGGATATACTGTACATTAAGTCGGCTTATATCAATAAATAAGACTGACTACGTACATTAAGATAGTACCTATAGAGAGTAAAATCCGAAAACAAAAATTAGATTCATGCATCATTTATCCAGCATTTTTTTCATAGAAAATTAGTATGGGATAGATACAAATGTTAACATGGGGTTAATAGGAAGCAATTTAAATTGTGCATATATAAGTTTTGATACATGATATTTTAATAAAAACACATATATTGTCTTATAATTATATTTATAAATTATTGTATATCAATAAAATGTTAAAATATTTGAATTTTTCAATGGCCTCCAAAAAAAATGTTGGCATATTTTTTGAATTTTTATAAGCATATTATTGATTTTATAATAACCATAATTTGTTTATGAAATTCTATCATATATAATTTTTGTTTGTTAATTTCCCTAGATATTATATATATATTACATATATTTTTAAAATCAAATAACACTCTTAAACTACTTAATTATGTTCCTTTTTATTAATGCCATATTAATACACGTGCAATTTCCTTTTGGGATCATCCCAGGCTTTTCAATTCTAAAAGTACGAGCCGGCTTAGTGTATTCTCTTTAATGTTCAGTGTATACAATAGACAGTATACACTCTAATAGATGTGTATGTAGCTCAATCAATTTCTGTAATCAACATTTGAAATAGACAAATGAAAATAAATATTTTGCTGTAACAACTACGCAGTATAACTAATCAGAAAGTTAACATTGCGTTCTTACTTATTATATTATATATGATATTATTATTATTGTAGTCACCTACATAGAATGCCAGACATTTCGTATACCGGACATTTCGTATAAAAATATCCGACGTTTCGTATAAGAATTCCAGACGTTTCGTATAATAATTTCGTCTGATATTTGTATACGAAACGTCCGGTATACAAAAAGTATGTCACCCCATACATATATATATATATTAAATATATATATTATTATACATAAAAACTCGGATATATTTATTATTCATCTACACAAGAATATTGTAGTTATAGCGCAAACACTTATCTATCGTATACAACATACGCCTCTTTATACAACGTTCATCCGTATATAACATACCTCCTTATAGAGAATACTTTGAACTGCCTCGAGTTTAACCGGAGCAGCCGGTCTCATAGTTTCCATGGCAACGCCGGTTAATCCAGACTGCAAAACGATTACGGGTAAGTTGTAACCCTCGTGTTAACTATAAATAACTTAAAACTAAGAATGTTCGTAACGTTATTAGGTCAAAGGGTAAATTTATTATTACGTATCAACTATTTTAATATTATATTTAATGCGCGGAAAGATAATAGATCAGGGTTTAAAAATATGATTGATTAAACATATATAGAAGTAATAATAACAAAGATTAACTATACGGTAATGTATAAAAATGACAGGAATATAGTGGTATCTGTTATATATATTACCCATGTATATACATAGCTCATTTATACCCATCCAGTTGTTTGTATACACACATATATACATACATATATCCAATTAGCGATAAACACCCAGCTATACAACAGTATCTAAGTGCCGAAGTGAGACCTGTTCTTTCTTCTGGAGCGCGACGTACAGCTGGTAGAGAAGCCGCGTGGCCGCGTCTCTCTTCTCCGTCATGACGTCGCGCGCTATGTTCGTGTTGAACGGCACCTCGAGTATCATCAGCGTCGGCTCCAACCGGATGAAGTTGTTGAGGCGGGCGTTCGCCGTACTGTAAACATCGGGGTCAACGGGGTCAATAGGTCAATAGGTCAATATGTAAATAGTGCGTAGGCAGTAGAGAATCAATAATTGTTAATTAGTTCCGATAATCATTTATTTGTATGTATACGTTTACTACGCTACAAAACATAAATAATAGTAGAATATCAATGATAATGAAGAATATCGTTAACTTGTTTTGCGAAAACTGCTCAAAATCATTTTGTAGTTGATATTTTTTCAATACCTCACCGATCAAATACCCTGTCTTGAATTCTGTTGCGAAATTTTCATGATCTGAAATGTATTAAAATAACATCAACATAAATAACTCTGCATTAATCTTTACAATAAGATTAATATTAATTATAAGCACTTTTAAAAAATCATAATTCAATATTTAAATAAAACGAATATAGAATTTAATTATGTATTAAATATGTATTCACCCTCAGAAGTTTAACATATATATATATATACAAAGCTGGGCAGTATCGCCGATACAGTATCTATTAAAGCAAAATATCAGTATCATAGATACATTTGTATTTGTATCTATTATAAAAATTAAAAAAGTATTTGTAATCGTATCTATTAGTCATAAATAGTATCTACAATACGTATCTACTAAGAAAATTATATAAACAAATACAAATAAATTTAATTAAATAATATATCATTTAATATTATATGTATTTTATATCAATATTTTATAATATCATATTATAAATTAATTTTAATATATTTTAACATCAATATATTTTTAATAAAATATCTTTTGTAAATATTGAAATCAATTCATTGTTAAAAATTATGATATATAAATATAGTGATTTATTCTCAAAAACCATTATATACATTTATTGAAAAAAAATAAATTATTTTGATAATATATTTTATATAATAATTGATTTATAATTAAACTACTTTCTAATAAATTCATAAAAAATCTAAATAAATCATAATTATAATAATTAAAATAATCCAATATTTATCTTTATAATTTTAAAATATATAACTTGCTCTGCAGTTCATTACACGTTACCTCCATTCCTTTATAATATAAAGTTTATATCATTCATCGCTATCGGTAATTCCTCATTTGTGTACATCGTGTCATATCTTTATTAAGACTTAATTTGTCTAAATATGTTCTCATAGACCTACATAGAGAGCGTCGTCAGTGTTGTTGATTCCAGAGTAATACTTTATAAAGTATTTATGAGTATACTTTATATACTTTATGAGTATACTCATTACTTTGCTTATGTTTCTCCAGCAGTAACCATAGAACCTCAGTCGTTGTTCGCATATTGTATCTGTTATTCTTGGAATTTTGCTGTACAACTCCTTATTTGTAACGTAGTCTCTCCATGACTTGTTTAGTGCAGCACTCAATAAACTTTTTTTTATATAATGTTGAAGTTAGAGTCCAAGTGATATAGTCATATACAAGAACAGTCTCAACTGTAGCTCTAAAGAAGTTTCTTTTGAGTTTACTTGAAAGGTTGGATTTCCAGATGGTGTTCAGGCTATTCAAGGTTGCCCACACACTCTCGATTCTTATGAATATGTCATGTTGAGTTGAACCAATATAACTACCTAGATATTTGAACTATTCTACATGTTTTATATCATGGTTTGATAGGCTTTTCATGTTTATCTGATTTTTGTGATTTAAACACATATATTCCGTCTTGTCTGATTTTATATGTAAACCGAAATCTTTAGACGTATCTTCAAATTTGTTTAGTAGTTTATTTGCATCTATCAGACTATTAATTATTACAGCTATATCGTCAGCATAGTCAATATCGGTAATGTGTACATCAGGGACTTTATTGCTTTTTCTTTTGCAAGAGTGAAGCCGGGATGTAAATTTCTATCCGCTGATTTTTTCAATATATAGCGGAGACATATAATGCATATAAATTTGTTAGTTTAGTTTATCTCCGTGTAGTACTCCAGTAGTTATATCGAAGAAAGGTGTGTCACCATCAGGTGATCTTACCATAGAGCAAGTATTCTTGTATAGCATCAATATGGGTTTATTATTTCAGTGGGTATACCATATATGATTAAGATATCTTTCATCTTTTCACGATTTATTGAATCAAAAGCCTGTGAAAAGTCTATAAAGAGGAAAGTAGCTGGTAGGTTTTTAGACTTTACCTCTTCTAGTATACATTGAATGGTTAACATTTTTCCTGTCGTTGATCTCTTTTTTCGGAAACCATTTTGATTTTTTGTCAGTGTAGGATCTATCTCTGGTCTTATCCTATTTAATAGCATCAGGTTATATATCTTATCTGCAATTGGAGTTAGTGTGATTCCCGATAGTTTTTTTGTGATAGAACGAACTACTTTTTTAGGGAAATGAAGTAAGCATCCTTCATTTCATATGTCTATTGGTTCTTGAGAATATTTACTATTGCACTAGTTTAGTAAGATTTCTTGAAATTCTCCTAGTTTCCATACTTGAGCTGGTATTTCATCTAAGCCAACAGCTTTTCCATTTGTTGTGCTTTTCGTAGCTATCTTTAATTCATCTATTGTAAAATGCCTTTTTTGATATCTAGTTCATTTTGTATAGTTAATGTACTTTCATCGTTTGATGTGGGAATTAATGATTTACCGTCGTTCCATAGTTGAATTCGTTCTTTTCCTCTGTTTGCTTCAAGTTTTGCTCTGTTTGAGTTATTTCTTCCACTAATTTCATTTACTATTTTCCAGATTAAGGCTGATTTTTTGTTACACATCGCATTTTGAATTTCACTTATTTTATTCTGAAAATATGTTTGTTCCTCCTTATACGATAGTAGAAGATATATTGAAGATATTTTTGAGCTTGTTGAAATGTTTGACATTTTCTGGTGTCGGTTGATTGTATTTATGTTGCGCTGCTTCGTGTAGTATTTTACAGTTTGTACAGATATTATCTGTTTCCCAGGGTATTCATTTTTTCAACTTAGGTTTCAATAGGATTATTTTAGCAGAAGTTTCCTTACATACAGTTTCAAAGTGAGTATACATTTTGCTAGCAGATAGCGAAGCTGTGGTGTCATGTAGAGCTTCAAATTTAATTTTCACTTTAGTAATAAAGGTATATCGGGTTTCTGTATCTGTATTTAATCTTGCCCAATCGTAATGTTTGATTTTACTAGCTTTCTTGTTATTAGCTCTAAGACTAAGTCTTATATTTACTGATATAATACGATGATAATATGCAACACTGATAAATGAGTTATAAGCTCTACAGTTTTTAGCATTTATGATATATATCTATATAGTATATTATATAGTCTATATATATATATATATTGGATATAATTATAATGTATTTATATCTACTAAGATGTATCTATTAAGAAAATTCTATATTTGTAATTGTATCTACTATGATTTTTGTTAAAGTAATTGTAGTAGTATCTATTATAAGAAAAAAGTGTTTAATTGTAATTGTATCTATTATATATGTTTTGAGTATTGTGACCAGGTCTGTATATATATAATTAAACTTCAATAAATTATTTATTAACACAAATTTCTATTTCGTATTCTACATATAATAATAATATTATTAAATATTTTAAAATATGCTATAAAAATCGAATGTTATATGCGAATAAAATTCTGAATAATAATACATCTACATTTGTCTTTATAGCCGATTGGTCTACTGTACAAATATATGTAAACCCAACTAATATTCTAATAAATGTCGCTATACATGAATCATTGTTATAAGTGATAGTTGATATAAGTAGTTTTCATTGTTGGTATATATGAAGATAGAACCAAAGATTTTCCGAAGGAAATTCCTTTGAAAAATCTTTGATAGAACTATTAAACCTTGTCATTTATAATTAATTATTTTATAAAATATATCATATATCGGTTACAATAAACTTTTTTTATTTTTAGATATTTTTATATTATTATAAATATTATATACTATATTTATTAGAAAAGTATTTGATTATAATTATTCTAGATAATAGTTGTACCTTAATTATCAATTTAGTCATTATTAATAATTAATAATTAATTTAATTATTAAAAATAATTGTTAATTTTATATTCAATATAATATAATTATATTAATAATGACAAATTACGATTATTAACTCTATAAACATTATATTAATTTTAAATTTTAAATATACAGGTATATGTATGATTTGTTTGATTACTAAGTTTAACTTTATATTAATTATTATTTAAATTATTTAAAAATTAATTTACTTGACATTTTATTGTAATAAGAATGTTATTTACTTGTGATTTTACTTTAAATTATATGTCTTACCAATTTTTCGTGATACTTTCACGTCATTATTTAACCATTTACATAATATATCAGTCATTCTAGAGTACTATATACTTAAGAACTTAACATATTAATTTCAAAAAAGTTAATTATTTACTCTACTAGTTATCAACACGTTACTATGGTAATGATTACAAAATAATTGTGAAAAAATTCTGTTATCTTTGAATATTTATATTTAGAAAATATTTCCCTGATATTCCCGATTTTCAGAATGAAAATATTTTGTCTTGATATTTATAGGATTTAATTTTTTTTTAATTTGTCAATTGGAATAATCTTTAATAATATATATATATATATTAGAAACATTTTTTTTTATATTTATAGATCATTTTCTATTAATTGTAATCCTTCTTAAGTTATTGAATGGTATCAAAGAATTCCTAAATAATTAAAACGCGAATTTTTAAATGTTTTTTTGAAATGCATTGTAATTTGGATTTGCATTTGAATTATCAATAATATATATTAATTTCTTTCTATATTATTTAATATTCAAATATGTTTTTAAAACCATTTCGTATCAAGTCAAGTAATACTGTCAAATCAACTGACAGGTTTAATATTGATGTAATATAAACTTATTTTTAAAATAATTGTAAGCAAATTTAAAATATTAATTTAATTAAATTAAATTGTAAAACTTAGTTTACCTATTTTATTTATCATAAAGTTTATACGATATTTACATAGGAACAAGTGGACTTTACGATCTATGGACAAATTCATCAGATATCAATGTTCATCTATACTAAATATATAATAAATTATATAATATATCATCATCAAATAAATATGATAATTATTATAATTATTATAATAATTATTATTATCATTATCATAATCATTATGATAATGATTATGATAACGAGTACCATAATTATTAAGATAATCATAACTTATCATAATGATTATTGATATCATCTGATATGACATCCAATATTTCAAATATTATTTGTATTGTTACAATAATTGTATTTAATGGATCATATATATATATATTGTACATAATGGACGCATTGTTAAACAACCTGTTTACTGCATAGCTATATAGGTCAACGAACGCAGCGGTGTGTCTGGCGTACTGAATTAAACATATATATATATATATATATATATACTTAACTACACAATGGACACATTGTAGGGTAATATGTTTGCAGCATAGGTATTTAGGTCGACGCACGGCGTGCGTCGCACGCTAAGGGTGATTATAGGAACCGAATTGTGAAATTGTTAAGTATATAAAATACTCTAGTAATTATCTTAGAGAGAATAAAAAAGAGTAAGTTACCAACAAATTTGATCCAATTTGAACAATTTTTGATATGGCGTCCATCGCTTTTAAGTATAATTTGCATTGAAAAAGATACGATTTTCGTTGTTTTTTTAACAAAATATATAAATAGTGGAATTAAAACACAATAAATATATTTTTATGAAACATTGGAAAATTGTTTATCATATAAATATATAATACAATATTAAAAAATTTAATTGTTAAAGAAAATATCCTTGAAAGGCTAAAAAATACTTTTTTTTACTAATTAACATTTTTTGTAAAATTAAAAACATATAAATACAATATAAATATGATATAAAAACTAAATAATACTTTATTTACATAACAAAATATTCAGTTTTTCTTAATAATCATTTTTGCTTAAAAAAATGGCCTTTTTTCCTAGAAATTTTGATCAATTTTGATATTATTTTTTTAAATTTGTATATCGATATTATTCATAAATATATATTGCTAACATTCAATGGTAAATTTTTATATATACACAATATTTATTAAAGATTTTTTTTTGGTTATTAATTTTAAATATTCCAAATATTTTAATTTAAAATAAATATTTAAATAGATAATATTATTGAATTTATATATTTAATTTAATTTATATACAATATATTTATTATATATTATAGTATAATGTGATTATAAATTACCAACATTTCCTTTACATTCACATAATATGTATAAGTAAAATATAGAGAAGTATAAAGAATAATATTTATTTTTAAAAATCTTTTTTAAATTTTGGATTTATATGAATGCATTATATGCCGTTCAATTAGTGTAATATGGATCCTTCCATCTCGCTCAATTGGGTCAGAAAGACACTTAAATGTGTTTGATACAATTTATATGGTTCTTTTAACGTGTGAGTATGACTATAGCCTATAGGATATTCCGGAAATCGAATATAACAATATTGTTCATATTGATTATATAATAATTAGTAATAGGTTTATATACAGATGAACAATTCAAAATAAGAAATATAAAAGTTCAAAATAAAATAATAACAATAGATCTACGCAATCGTAGAGTCATGTGGTAAAATGGGAAATATTTATTTCTGAAAAATTTATTTTGATATTTTTACGAAACTTTGAAGATCGGGCGCAATGTCTAAAACTAAATAAAAATAAAATCCGAGAATTGTATTGTTCTTAGAATTCAAATCTCTATAAGAAAAAAACTATAATTATTTATTTTATTTTGTGATCACTATTATTGCATGCAGAGGCTTACTGAATGGAACGCCATCCCAGTCACCTTCTAGTCTGATACACCACACGCTGCCTTATGTATTAATAAATATTACCAATACCCTTTATACTATCTTATTCATCTAATCAACAATCTTAACAATTATGATATTGATTATCACAATCATTATGATTTAATGACTTAATGATTTAATCACAAGTTATGATAATGATTATGACGATAATATGTTGTATCATCAATATTATATTGAATATAATCTTTATAATAAAGAAAGTGGATAATCAATTGAACACAGTGTATCATACACAGTGTATGACACTTTGCGATAGAGGCACTGCGGTCGAAACCTATTCATAAATTTCAAATTAATATTATTTATTTATATTGATAATTATGAGCAAGATTAATGTACTATCTGTACTACAACAAATAATTATTATAATATATATATATATATATATATATATATTATATAATATATATAATATATAATATATATGTATATAAAATACAATATTAACATTCCTCATAATTTTAGTATTTAAATATATTTGAATTGAATATATATCGTTATTAAATCTGTAGATATAGATAGAAGTCACTTCTATTCATTTCAACAAAAATCCTACTTTTTAATATTTGATATATATATAATAAGACTAAATCTAATCCACATCGCTGAATCCTTTTTTTAATTCATAGAGAAAAATACTATTAGCGTATCAATCTTTTATATGCATTGCATGCGTCAATTTCTTATCCACTTTCTTTATATAATGGTTTATATGTGAAGTAGTAACAAAAAAATAAGAAATGTGTGGTGGGCGATGAAAATCACACAGATCTACTCACTGATTGTGCATTGTAAACTATGTTTTATAGCATTCACGAATATTATATATAATGCTAAAGTATGAATATATATATATATAATACTGATCTATTTAAAGTTATTATAATACACTATTACATTTAATTAATGTTATCTTTTACAACCGTTATAATGTTGAATAATAACATTGAATAATGGTAATATATGTATAGGGCCTATACTATAGGCTATTCTGAATATTATTAACTCGTATTTATACCTCATACAAGACAATATTTAATGTGAAGGTATTGTATTACAAATACAAATGATTGTGTGCACTGAAATGTAATAGTGTAAGACACGCGAGGTGTCCACCTCACATTTCTTATTTTTATATTATTTGTTGCTACTTCGCAGATACCCCGTTATATTCTATGTAATATTGTAACAATAATTGTATTGTATAACAATTATATGAACTATCATTATATTGAGTATATAGCATATATATTTGTGGACACTTTGGTATAATTATTATAAATATATATATATATATATATATATATATCAGTGTTCATTCTAGAGCTACCCAGCTACCCAAATTGGGAAGTGCCCTAATTGTGTGGGTAGCTGCCCTAAATATATAATTATATGGATTAAGTTTAATTATTAAGTTATTATTAATATACTTGTAATATCATTAATTAAATGTGTTATATCTATAATTAAAGGAATATATTATTTATTAAATGTCAGTTTTCCAATGAATATTTATAAAATGACGATTAAATGTATTATTATTATATTATTATTAAGTATTAAAATAATGAAGAATTTATTATTTAATAAATGGCAGATTTTTAATAAATATTTGTAAAATGGCGATTAAATGTATTATTATTATTCTATTATTATTTAAGTATTAAAATAATGGAGAATATGAATAACTTCTGTCATAACATTAGGATAAATTCATTATTTTTCAAATAATGGCGAATATATACTATTTGCCCTTTGTTATATCCGTTTGATATTTTATATAAACAAACAATTTAGAGTCAAATACAAATTAAATATGAAATATGATAATAAACTGCTTGATCTATATTTAGAATAATCTATTTTTAGATTGGGTAGCAAATTCACTACCCAAAATGAAAATTGGGTAGCAAACTTTAAATATTGGGTATTGAATTTGCTACCAATTTATATTTATAATAATATATGAAAATTAATTCAATAATTATTTTTATTCCAATTCTTTTTCTCCCAATATATATAAATCACGTGATTGTTTTATTTAAAATTCGTAATTTTTATATATTTATTCAAAATCCTATTTTAAAACGTAATATTAAAGTGATATTAGAGATATTAAAAACCATGAAAATATAAAAATAATGAAACATTTAATCACCAATATTATTAATAAGTTCACTGTTTTTTATATTCATAATAATTAAACTGTATACTTTTTAAATTTATTATAATCTAATTATTAAATTTAAAATTATTATTTTTATTATTACATTAATATTTAATAATATCATATTATATATTAATTATCATACTTATCATAATTAATATTCTTATATATAATATATAATGTTTAAAATATAATGTCATAAATAGCATGTATTATACTACTTATTAGTTATTATATATATATTGAATTTAAAATCAACCGTTGTACGGAGTATGATATATAACGTACTGCATGTTGATACATGAGCATGACATATTTTATATTGATTTTATTATGATAAAAGTGGTATCAATGGAAAGCTCATTAAATTATATAATACAATTCATATTATGTTTTTTTTAATTTGTATTTAAACAAAAGATATTAACAAAAATGTGCAAACAAATTATTACATTTTAATAATCAATACAATAATAATATACATTCTAATTAATTTTTTATATTATGAAATTAAAATATCTTATATAAATTATATATAATAATGTGTACCAATATGATATAATAATATTAATATAGATATAGGTATTTTTGTATATTTTTATCTACATATAAGTATTTTTAAGTATTTATAAGTAGGATATGTTATATGATATATTATATATCGTTAATTGTATATATATAATATATTATTAATGAAAATAATTACTATATATATTATATATTTAGTATCTTATAATTTGTATTATATAGAAACTTATTTATTTATATATTCCTGTAAATACATTTCCAAGCAAATAACTAATCCTGTATACTTAACATAATAGTATACAGGTGTTTCTCGCAAAATATATCATTATGCTTATAATAATCATTATAATAATATAAAAGTTTAAATTATAAATATACTATTCGATTGATTAGTAATATTACCAATACATTTATATAAAAAAATAAGTGTAGGATATATATATAAGTTTGATAGAGTTACTATTACATTATTATAATAAATATATAATTATATATATGATATTACAATAATCATAATATTATAACTTATCGAGAACCAAATTACTTATATATCAAACTACTCGAACATCTAATTTTAAAAATATAACTTCTCGACTACCTAATTTTCAATATAACATATCGACAACATAATTTTAAATATTATAAGATCTCGACAACATAATTTTCAATATTATAAGATCTCGACTACATAATTTTCAATATTATAACATATCGACAACATAATTTTCAATATTATAATATCTCAACAACATAATTTTCAATATTATAAGATCTCGACTACCTAATTTTCAATATTATAACATATCAACAACATAATTTTCAATATTATAAGACCTCGACAACATAATTTTCAATATTATAAGATCTCGACAACATAATTTTAAATATTATAAATGCTCGAATTTCAAATTTTTAATATCTGAATATCTCATGAATCAAATGTTGAGAGATTGAATATAAAAAGAATTATTTGATATCAATGTATTAGAATTACAATTTGTAAATCATTTAATTGTAAACGAATAATAAGTAATCGAATCGAATACTTATTTGCTATTTATTTACATCTCTAATTCAAAAAGTCTCCTAAGTAGCTTTTGTAAGTAACAATTGTTACAGGTTTAAATTGCCTCAGGGTATAAGTGTCCATCTAATATATTATTTATCATAAATGAATTTATAAATAGATGGCGAAATTACCCATATATGTCATCCTACATTTTACTTAGTAAAATATATTTAAATGCCCTATAATAATTTTTTTTTGGTAGTTGCCCTGAAACCTAGAATGAACACTGATATATATATATACAAAAATACTGAATACAAATATAATAATAGTTGTTTGATTTAGCGATCGGAAGTAAAGAGAAAATAAAAAGTAAGATTTATAAATCTTTTGTGGGATCTAGTAGAATGGATGGTTGTAGGGAGGGAATTCCGTAGAGTGGGACCGGAAAAGCTCTATAATTTAGGGAAGTTTTACTAGAGTTCCGGGAGATAAGGAGAGGAGCATTTTGTTAACGAAGAGAAGGTAATATTGACGTTTTTAATTAGATCAGAGATATAGCTTGGGGTGAAAGAATATATTGATTTATGGATTATAAAGAGCTCACGTAATTTACACCTGAGGGAGAACGGTAGCCACATACGAGATGATTGATGAGATGTTGTAGTAGAGTAATCTAGTCGTGTTATGCATTAAGTAGTATGTATTGAGGAACGGGTAATCCGATTTAGTGCAGTATATATAATATATATATATTATATATTATATAATAACAGTATATATAATATATATATATTATATAATATATATATATTTATATATTATTTAATTTGAAAATATTCATATTTATATATGTATGAATTTCATTAAATACATGATTATTTAATGAATCATCAAAATAAATATTCGTGAAATTAATATATTACATAATAGGTATCTGGTCAAATGTTTCGAAATCTTTAATACGATACATTTTGAACGCCCGCAAAATTGTTTTTTCAAATTAATGATCTGATAATCGTGTATCTAAATATAATCTGCATAACTAGTAGTTATTAACTACACATATGTATGTAGATATCATAATCACGAGATTATGAGTTATAAATAATGTGTAATTTTGTATAATAGTTTGTTATATGATATACAATTACGATGAACAATTATTCTCTTAATATTTAATAAAATCATGTTAAACATGTATAATATATATATATATTTATACTATATATATATATATATATATATATATATTTATATAATCGCAAATTATAATAAAGAATGTTGTGTGCGTTTGACTATAATCCACATAATACATGTTTTTATAAGGAATGCATTATTTGTCAATGAAATCAGCATACTTTTGCTAATACGTTGTTTTTTAATTAAATTATTATCTTATGTATTAACTATATTAGTAAATTACTAGTATACTACATATTTAATATACACGATATCAGCTACATCTACGATTTATGATATTTTATTTCCTATAAAATATATTTTTACAGTTTATATTATACGTAACATATTATTAGTAACATAATATACATAATATACATATATATATAATATAAACAATATCGTATTGAATAAATCTGGCAACAACCCGAAAAATACCAGTTCTTATTTCGAAGCCATTCGGAAAATAAAATAAGAATATTGAAAACTAATCTTAAAAGAAAAACGCTAAAATTAAATTACTCCGATAAGTATTCTATCCTTTTCTAACGCATCGCGCGCCCCCCCGCCCCGCCAGGAAGAAGTTACGAGCGGACTGCGTTACCAAGTTCCCCAACCTGTCGCCGTCTGACCTAGACGGTCTGATACCGCTGAAGGCGCACGTCCAGGTACACAAGATAGTCACCCACTCTACGTTGACGATGCGCGTGTACACCCTCGAACGCGTGCCCGTCTTGTTCACCGACGATACCGGCGCCCTCTACCCGACCGGTTCGCGAGTCTAGCTTCTTTGTACCCGTATTTAGTGATCCTTTGTCTAATGTACACGTTTAATATATAATATCGTGTGTCTGATGTTTAACTATATGTTTAGTGTTTACTTTGTTGTTGTGATTGTTATTCGGTGGAGTCCTTTCATACCATACAGGAACTTAGATTAAGCTCTCACTTATAACCGTGTATGGCTCGAATGTCCCTTCAAGCATATACTTAATCTAAATATTGTCCATACCTACCTCTATGCCTTTGGTAATATTAGCATACTTAGTTATAAATATATTATACTATTTATTTATACAAACAATTTTAGTCTAAAATATATTTAATATTTCATATATTCATTTATAAAATATATATTTATATATATCTATATCCGTAAATAATATTGATGCAATCCTGTATATAAAATGCAAATCTTATATACTTATCTATTAGTGTTACTAAAGATAGATGCTAAAGACAGGTGATAGACAGGTCTAATACTTTGAACATACTTATATACTATGATGTATAAATAGTCTGGCATAATCTAAATATAAATTATATTGCAATCAAGAATATTCAATAGGTTATATAAATAATTCTGTAAAATAATTCTGTAAGTTAATTGTAAGAATTAATAATATAACTAAGAATTAAATATTTATCGTAAAAATGCAAATATAACTTTGATATTCGATTACTAAATGTTAGTGAATGGAATTATTTGATAAATTTGTATATAATAACATTTGTAATATCTGATATATAATATACTATACATTTTATAGTTTATAATATACTATATATATATATATATATATATATATATATATATAACAAATACTATTAATTATTAGTTAATAATTAGTAAAATAATTAGTTAATAATTATAATTGATTTTGTAATTTAAAATATAATTTAGAATAATATAATATTATAAAATTTTAAAATTAACTAATTTATAAATAAATAAAGTTTTAATACAAATTTATCAAAAAAGTATTACTTAATAGTAATAATATAATATATACAAATATTTTTCTAAGGAAAGATATAACACTTAATGAAATCATGTAATTAGATTTTGAATACAAAACAAATACATTGCCAAATACATAGCGTTAATTTTAGGAACTATGTGTTTAATATAATGTAAATTTGTATCAAACTATATACTTTTAAAATGTAAATAATATGTTTTATTGCTAATATATAACAAAGCAATAGGCTATGTTGGTTTTAAATACTATGAATATCTATGTGGCGAGTAAAAGTTAATTAATATTGCATGCAATTTAATAAAGCAATGAAACATTTTTTTATAGAAACCGCGCCAAACCTAAATCTATTTCAGTGATTCGATACTACTTCAAGCAGTGGCAGGTAGTAGTTATTAATTACGTTGCATATATAGGGAGTGTTATATCTTTTCTTTGCAATATCTTTGATATATATGTAGGTAATATATATATTTATTATATATATTTTTTATACATATTTCAATTCTTTTAAAATTTATAAATTATGTGATTATATCTTTTATTTACATTAAATAATAATAATAAATGTAATCGAGAATTCGTAAATAATTAACTTTATATATAATGATTCGTTATTGAATAATATTCCAATAGTGGATTAATAATTTAATAAATTATGTTGTCGTCAAAAAAATATATATTTTATAGTGATTGAATTATAATTCCGTCAGATTAAGATATATGTTTTATAATATTTAAATAAATATATATATATTCTCTCAGTTTCCTAAATGCTAATATTCATCGCACATTAACAAAGCCCTCTCCTCTCCTCCGCAGTGTTTGCGATGTGGAGATATCCTCGGATGCTGAGCTGTATCGTAATGCACGGCGGGGTCATTGAGTTCGCCAAACGTGGATCAGGTAGTCGATTTGAGTAGTCGTTATGCGCTATTTAATATGCGTTTAGATTCGTAACTAAATATTTATAAATATATATATATATAAATATATACATATATCTATTATAATGATATTATTATTTATAATACTAGATTATAAATCATGTATGGGGCTATACGAATACGGATACTAACACTTTCGCAAAGAATTAAATACAGACTCGCGTACTCGAATATTTATTTAATGTTTTTATTCAAATATAAATAACAATACGATTATTACCGAATACGAAGATAGATAGCCTTAATAAGGGATGAATAACTAAGTAATTTTACGATATGAAATGTATCAAACCTATAAACGTATATCGTATTACTATATATAATAACTATTACATTAACGTAACCATGCATATCATTGCAGATTACTTTGCTTTTCATCTCGTATCAAATAATATATAATATTATATTTACCGATGTAATCAATTATATACGAAGTTTAATATAATGATATTAATTAAACGTAATAATAATAGTATATATAATAGATAGTGTCTATCTATATATATATATATATATATATATATATATATATATATATATATATATATATTTATTAATAATATTATACTGTAAATAATATTATTTAACAATAGTTGAAAATCATTCCAAATTACTATGTCCAAGATTATGAGTACTGCAAAATAATTCATTATATTTTTTTTTTAAACTATTTTTCATAATATAAAATATTATTTTAAAATTATTATTAATAAAATGTGAAAATTTCCTAAATAAACAATTGACAACATTTTTAAAACACTATTAAAATATCTTTTATTTAATAAATAATTTAATATATTTGTAGTGTATTTAATCAAAAACACTAAATATATATACAAATATATAGTTTGTTTGGACTTGCTTTAAAATTAAGGGTAATTTTCTCTATAAGCTTTAGCTTCTACAAAAACCCGGGTGCAAACCTAAATCTGATAATAATAATAATAATATATCTCTTATTGATCATTCAAATACAAATACAAATATACCAAATCAGTGTATTTACAAATACAATAATGTATTCAATGCCCTACCTGTGATACATAACTAGACTGTACTAACATGATACCCCAGATAACCCAACCATCATGATACCCCCCAGATGTAATGATTCCCGGAATAATAACTAAAGCCCTAAAGTACATGATCCCGTTTTTCTCTGAAAATGAAACAATTTCTCTGTCATCCTTCGGCGAAGGGTTTTAACTTTATTATTAACTTTATTATTAAATTTATTATTAACTCTAGTATTAACTTTATTATTAACTTTATTATTAACTTTATTATTAACTTTATTATTAAATTTATTATTAACTCTGGTATTAACTTTATTAACTTTATTATTAACTTTATTATTAACTTTATTATTAAATTTATTATTAACTCTAGTATTAACTTTATTATTAACTTTATTATTAACTTTATTATTAACTTTATTATTAACTTTATTATTAAATTTATTATTAACTCTGGTATTAACTTTATTAACTTTATTATTAACTTTATTATTAACCTTATTATTAAATTTATTATTAACTCTAGTATTAACTTTATTATTAACTTTATTATTAACTTTATTATTAACTTTATTATTAAATTTATTATTAAATTTATTATTAAATTTATTATTAACTCTGGTATTAACTTTATTAACTTTATTATTAACTTTATTATTAACCTTATTATTAAATTTATTATTAACTCTAGTATTAACTTTATTATTAACTTTATTATTAACTTTATTATTAACTTTATTATTAAATTTATTATTAACTCTGGTATTAACTTTATTAACTTTATTATTAACTTTATTATTAACCTTATTATTAAATTTATTATTAACTCTAGTATTAACTTTATTATTAACTTTATTATTAACTTTATTATTAACTTTATTATTAAATTTATTATTAACTCTGGTATTAACTTTATTAACTTTATTATTAACTTTATTATTAACCTTATTATTAAATTTATTATTAACTTTATTATTAACTTTATTATTAAATTTATTATTAACTCTGGTATTAACTTTATTAACTCTAGTATTAACTTTATTATTAAATTTATTATTAACTCTGGTATTAACTTTATTAACTTTATTATTAACTTTATTATTAACTTTATTATTAACTTTATTATTAAATTTATTATTAACTCTGGTATTAACTGTATTAACTTTATTATTAACTTTATTATTAACTTTATTATTAAATTTATTATTAACTCTAGTATTAACTTTATTATTAACTTTATTATTAACTTTATTATTAACTTTATTATTAAATTTATTATTAACTCTAGTATTAACTTTATTATTAACTTTATTATTAACTTTATTATTACATGTATTATTAACTCTGGTATTAACTTTATTAACTTTATTATTAACCTTATTATTAAATTTATTATTAAATTTATTATTAACTCTGGTATTAACTTTATTAACTTTATTATTAACTTTATTATTAACTCTAGTATTAACTTTATTATTAACTTTATTATTAACTTTATTATTAACTTTATTATTAACTCTAGTATTAACTTTATTATTAACTTTATTATTAACTTTATTATTAACTTTATTATTAACTTTATTATTAACTTTATTATTAAATTTATTATTAACTCTGGTATTAACTTTATTAACTTTATTATTAACTTTATTATTAACCTTATTATTAAATTTATTATTAACTCTAGTATTAACTTTATTATTAACTTTATTATTAACTTTATTATTAACTTTATTATTAAATTTATTATTAACTCTGGTATTAACTTTATTAACTTTATTATTAACTTTATTATTAACTTTATTATTAAATTTATTATTAAATTTATTATTAACTCTGGTATTAACTTTATTAACTTTATTATTAACTTTATTATTAACTTTATTATTAACTTTATTATTAAATTTATTATTAACTCTGGTATTAACTGTATTAACTTTATTATTAACTTTATTATTAACTTTATTATTAACTTTATTATTAACTTTATTATTAAATTTATTATTAACTCTAGTATTAACTTTATTATTAACTTTATTATTAACTTTATTATTAACTTTATTATTAAATTTATTATTAACTCTGGTATTAACTTTATTAACTTTATTATTAACTTTATTATTAACTTTATTATTAACTTTATTATTAACTTTATTATTAAATTTATTATTAACTCTAGTATTAACTTTATTATTAACTTTATTATTAACTTTATTATTAACTTTATTATTAACTTTATTATTAACTTTATTATTAAATGTATTATTAACTCTGGTATTAACTTTATTAACTTTATTATTAACCTTATTATTAACTTTATTATTAACTTTATTATTAACTTTATTATTAAATTTATTATTAACTCTAGTATTAACTTTATTATTAACTTTATTATTAACTTTATTATTAACTTTATTATTAAATTTATTATTAACTCTGGTATTAACTTTATTAACTTTATTATTAACTTTATTATTAACTTTATTATTAACTTTATTATTAACTTTATTATTAAATTTATTATTAACTCTAGTATTAACTTTATTAACTTTATTATTAACTTTATTATTAACTTTATTATTAACTTTATTATTAACTTTATTATTAACTTTATTATTAACTTTATTATTAACTCTAGTATTAACTTTATTATTAACTCTAGTATTAACTTTATTATTAACATTATTATTATCTTTATTATTAACTTTATTAACTTTATTATTAACTTTATTATTAACTCTAGTATTAACTTATTATTAAATTTATTATTAACTTTATTATTAACATTATTATTTTCTTTATTATTAACATTATTATTAACTTTATTATTAACTCTAGTATTAACTTATTATTAAATTTATTATTAACTTTATTATTAACTTTATTATTAACCTTATTATTAAATTTATTATTAACTCTAGTATTAACTTTATTATTAACTTTATTATTAACTTTATTATTAACTTTATTATTAAATTTATTATTAACTCTGGTATTAACTTTATTAACTTTATTATTAACTTTATTATTAACTTTATTATTAACTTTATTATTAACTTTATTATTAAATTTATTATTAACTCTAGTATTAACTTTATTATTAACTTTATTATTAACTTTATTATTAACTTTATTATTAAATTTATTATTAACTCTGGTATTAACTTTATTAACTTTATTATTAACTTTATTATTAACTTTATTATTAACTTTATTATTAAATTTATTATTAACTCTAGTATTAACTTTATTATTAACTTTATTATTAACTTTATTATTAACTTTATTATTAACTTTATTATTAACTTTATTATTAAATGTATTATTAACTCTGGTATTAACTTTATTAACTTTATTATTAACCTTATTATTAACTTTATTATTAACTTTATTATTAACTTTATTATTAACTTTATTATTAAATTTATTATTAACTCTAGTATTAACTTTATTATTAACTTTATTATTAACTTTATTATTAACTTTATTATTAAATTTATTATTAACTCTGGTATTAACTTTATTAACTTTATTATTAACTTTATTATTAACTTTATTATTAACTTTATTATTAACTTTATTATTAAATTTATTATTAACTTTATTATTAAATTTATTATTAACTCTGGTATTAACTTTATTAACTTTATTATTAACTTTATTATTAACTTTATTATTAACTTTATTATTAACTCTAGTATTAACTTTATTATTAACTTTATTATTAACTTTATTATTAACTTTATTATTAAATTTATTATTAACTCTGGTATTAACTTTATTAACTTTATTATTAACTTTATTATTAACTTTATTATTAACTTTATTATTAACTTTATTATTAACTTTATTATTAACTTTATTATTAACTTTATTATTAACTCTATTATTAACTCTAGTATTAACTTTATTATTAACTCTAGTATTAACTTATTATTAAATTTATTATTAACTTTATTATTAACATTATTATTTTCTTTATTATTAACATTATTATTAACTTTATTATTAACTTTATTATTAACTCTAGTATTAACTTTATTATTAACTCTAGTATTAACTTTATTATTAAATTTATTATTAACTCTAGTATTAACTTTATTAACTTTATTATTAACTTTATTATTAACTTTATTATTAACTTTATTATTAACTTTATTATTAACTTTATTATTAACATTATTATTTTCTTTATTATTAACATTATTATTAACTTTATTATTAACTTTATTATTAACTTTATTATTAACTCTAGTATTAACTTTATTATTAACTCTAGTATTAACTTTATTATTAAATTTATTATTAACTCTAGTATTAACTTTATTAACTTTATTATTAACTTTATTATTAACTTTATTATTAACTTTATTATTAACTTTATTATTAACTTTATTATTAACTTTATTATTAACTTTATTATTAACTTTATTATTAACTCTAGTATTAACTTTATTATTAAATTTATTATTAACTCTAGTATTAACTTTATTAACTTTATTATTAACTTTATTATTAACTTTATTATTAACTTTATTATTAACTTTATTATTAACTCTAGTATTAACTTTATTAAATTTATTATTAACTTTATTATTAACATTATTATTTTCTTTATTATTAACATTATTATTAACTTTATTATTAACTTTATTATTAACTCTAGTATTAACTTTATTATTAACTCTAGTATTAACTTTATTATTAAATTTATTATTAACTCTAGTATTAACTTTATTAACTTTATTATTAACTTTATTATTAACTTTATTATTAACTTTATTATTAACTTTATTATTAACTTTATTATTAACTTTATTATTAACTCTAGTATTAACTTTATTATTAACTCTAGTATTAACTTTATTATTAACATTATTATTATCTTTATTATTAACTTTATTAACTTTATTATTAACTTTATTATTAACTTTATTATTAACTTTATTATTAACTTTATTATTAACTTTATTATTAACTCTAGTATTAACTTTATTATTAACTCTAGTATTAACTTTATTATTAACATTATTATTATCTTTATTATTAACTTTATTATTAACTTTATTATTAACTCTAGTATTAACTTTATTAAATTTATTATTAACTTTATTATTAACATTATTATTTTCTTTATTATTAACATTATTATTAACTTTATCATTAACTTTATTATTAACTTTATTATTAACTTTATTATTAACTTTATTATTAACTTTATTATTAACTCTAGTATTAACTTTATTATTAACTTTATTATTAACCTTATTATTAACTTTATTATTAACTTTATTATTAACTTTATTATTAACATTATTATTATCTTTATTATTAACATTATTATTAACTTTATTATAAACTTTATTATTAACTTTATTATTAACTCTAGTATTAACTTTATTATTAACTAGTATTAACTTTATTATTAACTTTATTATTAACTCTAGTATTAACTTTATTATTATCTTTATTATTAACATTATTATTAACTTTATTATTAACTTTATTATTAACTTTATTATTAACTTTATTATTAACTTTATTATTAACTTTATTATTAACTCTAGTATTAACTTTATTATTAACTAGTATTAACTTTATTATGTACTTTATTATTAACTCTAGTATTAACTTTATTATTAACTTTATTATTAACTTTATTATTAACTTTATTATTAACTTTATTATTAAATTTATTATTAACTCTAGTATTAACTTTATTAACTTTATTATTAACTTTATTATTAACTTTATTATTAACTTTATTATTAACTTTATTATTAACTTTATTATTAACTTTATTATTAAATTTATTATTAACTTTATTATTAAATTTATTATTAACTCTGGTATTAACTTTATTAACTTTATTATTAACTTTATTATTAACTTTATTATTAACTTTATTATTAACTCTAGTATTAACTTTATTATTAACTTTATTATTAACTTTATTATTAACTTTATTATTAAATTTATTATTAACTCTGGTATTAACTTTATTAACTTTATTATTAACTTTATTATTAACTTTATTATTAACTTTATTATTAACTTTATTATTAACTTTATTATTAACTTTATTATTAACTTTATTATTAACTCTATTATTAACTCTAGTATTAACTTTATTATTAACTCTAGTATTAACTTATTATTAAATTTATTATTAACTTTATTATTAACATTATTATTTTCTTTATTATTAACATTATTATTAACTTTATTATTAACTTTATTATTAACTCTAGTATTAACTTTATTATTAACTCTAGTATTAACTTTATTATTAAATTTATTATTAACTCTAGTATTAACTTTATTAACTTTATTATTAACTTTATTATTAACTTTATTATTAACTTTATTATTAACTTTATTATTAACTTTATTATTAACATTATTATTTTCTTTATTATTAACATTATTATTAACTTTATTATTAACTTTATTATTAACTTTATTATTAACTCTAGTATTAACTTTATTATTAACTCTAGTATTAACTTTATTATTAAATTTATTATTAACTCTAGTATTAACTTTATTAACTTTATTATTAACTTTATTATTAACTTTATTATTAACTTTATTATTAACTTTATTATTAACTTTATTATTAACTTTATTATTAACTTTATTATTAACTTTATTATTAACTCTAGTATTAACTTTATTATTAAATTTATTATTAACTCTAGTATTAACTTTATTAACTTTATTATTAACTTTATTATTAACTTTATTATTAACTTTATTATTAACTTTATTATTAACTCTAGTATTAACTTTATTAAATTTATTATTAACTTTATTATTAACATTATTATTTTCTTTATTATTAACATTATTATTAACTTTATTATTAACTTTATTATTAACTCTAGTATTAACTTTATTATTAACTCTAGTATTAACTTTATTATTAAATTTATTATTAACTCTAGTATTAACTTTATTAACTTTATTATTAACTTTATTATTAACTTTATTATTAACTTTATTATTAACTTTATTATTAACTTTATTATTAACTTTATTATTAACTCTAGTATTAACTTTATTATTAACTCTAGTATTAACTTTATTATTAACATTATTATTATCTTTATTATTAACTTTATTAACTTTATTATTAACTTTATTATTAACTTTATTATTAACTTTATTATTAACTTTATTATTAACTTTATTATTAACTCTAGTATTAACTTTATTATTAACTCTAGTATTAACTTTATTATTAACATTATTATTATCTTTATTATTAACTTTATTATTAACTTTATTATTAACTCTAGTATTAACTTTATTAAATTTATTATTAACTTTATTATTAACATTATTATTTTCTTTATTATTAACATTATTATTAACTTTATCATTAACTTTATTATTAACTTTATTATTAACTTTATTATTAACTTTATTATTAACTTTATTATTAACTCTAGTATTAACTTTATTATTAACTTTATTATTAACCTTATTATTAACTTTATTATTAACTTTATTATTAACTTTATTATTAACATTATTATTATCTTTATTATTAACATTATTATTAACTTTATTATAAACTTTATTATTAACTTTATTATTAACTCTAGTATTAACTTTATTATTAACTAGTATTAACTTTATTATTAACTTTATTATTAACTCTAGTATTAACTTTATTATTATCTTTATTATTAACATTATTATTAACTTTATTATTAACTTTATTATTAACTTTATTATTAACTTTATTATTAACTTTATTATTAACTTTATTATTAACTCTAGTATTAACTTTATTATTAACTAGTATTAACTTTATTATGTACTTTATTATTAACTCTAGTATTAACTTTATTATTAACTTTATTATTAACTTTATTATTAACTTTATTATTAACTTTATTATTAAATTTATTATTAACTCTAGTATTAACTTTATTAACTTTATTATTAACTTTATTATTAACTTTATTATTAACTTTATTATTAACTTTATTATTAACTTTATTATTAACTCTAGTATTAACTTTATTATTAACTCTAGTATTAACTTTATTATTAACATTATTATTATCTTTATTATTAACTTTATTAACTTTATTATTAACTTTATTATTAACTCTAGTATTAACTTATTATTAAATTTATTATTAACTTTATTATTAACATTATTATTTTCTTTATTATTAACATTATTATTAACTTTATTATTAACTCTAGTATTAACTTATTATTAAATTTATTATTAACTTTATTATTAACTTTATTATTAACCTTATTATTAAATTTATTATTAACTCTAGTATTAACTTTATTATTAACTTTATTATTAACTTTATTATTAACTTTATTATTAAATTTATTATTAACTCTGGTATTAACTTTATTAACTTTATTATTAACTTTATTATTAACTTTATTATTAACTTTATTATTAACTTTATTATTAAATTTATTATTAACTCTAGTATTAACTTTATTATTAACTTTATTATTAACTTTATTATTAACTTTATTATTAAATTTATTATTAACTCTGGTATTAACTTTATTAACTTTATTATTAACTTTATTATTAACTTTATTATTAACTTTATTATTAAATTTATTATTAACTCTAGTATTAACTTTATTATTAACTTTATTATTAACTTTATTATTAACTTTATTATTAACTTTATTATTAACTTTATTATTAAATGTATTATTAACTCTGGTATTAACTTTATTAACTTTATTATTAACCTTATTATTAACTTTATTATTAACTTTATTATTAACTTTATTATTAACTTTATTATTAAATTTATTATTAACTCTAGTATTAACTTTATTATTAACTTTATTATTAACTTTATTATTAACTTTATTATTAAATTTATTATTAACTCTGGTATTAACTTTATTAACTTTATTATTAACTTTATTATTAACTTTATTATTAACTTTATTATTAAATTTATTATTAACTTTATTATTAAATTTATTATTAACTCTGGTATTAACTTTATTAACTTTATTATTAACTTTATTATTAACTTTATTATTAACTTTATTATTAACTCTAGTATTAACTTTATTATTAACTTTATTATTAACTTTATTATTAACTTTATTATTAAATTTATTATTAACTCTGGTATTAACTTTATTAACTTTATTATTAACTTTATTATTAACTTTATTATTAACTTTATTATTAACTTTATTATTAACTTTATTATTAACTGTATTATTAACTCTATTATTAACTCTAGTATTAACTTTATTATTAACTCTAGTATTAACTTATTATTAAATTTATTATTAACTTTATTATTAACATTATTATTTTCTTTATTATTAACATTATTATTAACTTTATTATTAACTTTATTATTAACTCTAGTATTAACTTTATTATTAACTCTAGTATTAACTTTATTATTAAATTTATTATTAACTCTAGTATTAACTTTATTAACTTTATTATTAACTTTATTATTAACTTTATTATTAACTTTATTATTAACTTTATTATTAACTTTATTATTAACATAATTATTTTCTTTATTATTAACATTATTATTAACTTTATTATTAACTTTATTATTAACTTTATTATTAACTCTAGTATTAACTTTATTATTAACTCTAGTATTAACTTTATTATTAAATTTATTATTAACTCTAGTATTAACTTTATTAACTTTATTATTAACTTTATTATTAACTTTATTATTAACTTTATTATTAACTTTATTATTAACTTTATTATTAACTTTATTATTAACTTTATTATTAACTTTATTATTAACTCTAGTATTAACTTTATTATTAAATTTATTATTAACTCTAGTATTAACTTTATTAACTTTATTATTAACTTTATTATTAACTTTATTATTAACTTTATTATTAACTCTAGTATTAACTTTATTAAATTTATTATTAACTTTATTATTAACATTATTATTTTCTTTATTATTAACATTATTATTAACTTTATTATTAACTTTATTATTAACTCTAGTATTAACTTTATTATTAACTCTAGTATTAACTTTATTATTAAATTTATTATTAACTCTAGTATTAACTTTATTAACTTTATTATTAACTTTATTATTAACTTTATTATTAACTTTATTATTAACTTTATTATTAACTTTATTATTAACTTTATTATTAACTCTAGTATTAACTTTATTATTAACTCTAGTATTAACTTTATTATTAACATTATTATTATCTTTATTATTAACTTTATTAACTTTATTATTAACTTTATTATTAACTTTATTATTAACTTTATTATTAACTTTATTATTAACTCTAGTATTAACTTTATTATTAACTCTAGTATTAACTTTATTATTAACATTATTATTATCTTTATTATTAACTTTATTATTAACTTTATTATTAACTCTAGTATTAACTTTATTAAATTTATTATTAACTTTATTATTAACATTATTATTTTCTTTATTATTAACATTATTATTAACTTTATCATTAACTTTATTATTAACTTTATTATTAACTTTATTATTAACTTTATTATTAACTTTATTATTAACTCTAGTATTAACTTTATTATTAACTTTATTATTAACCTTATTATTAACTTTATTATTAACTTTATTATTAACTTTATTATTAACATTATTATTATCTTTATTATTAACATTATTATTAACTTTATTATAAACTTTATTATTAACTTTATTATTAACTCTAGTATTAACTTTATTATTAACTAGTATTAACTTTATTATTAACTTTATTATTAACTCTAGTATTAACTTTATTATTATCTTTATTATTAACATTATTATTAACTTTATTATTAACTTTATTATTAACTTTATTATTAACTTTATTATTAACTTTATTATTAACTTTATTATTAACTCTAGTATTAACTTTATTATTAACTAGTATTAACTTTATTATGTACTTTATTATTAACTCTAGTATTAACTTTATTATTATCTTTATTATTAACATTATTATTAACTTTATTATTAACTTTATTATTAACTTTATTATTAACTTTATTATTAACTTTATTATTAACATTATTATTATCTTTATTATTAACATTATTATTAACATTATTATTATCTTTATTATTAACATTATTATTAACTTTATTATTAACATTATTATTATCTTTATTATTAACATTATTATTAACTTTATTATTAACTATTAATCATAATTAATATTAATAACATGTACATTAAAATTAATACAAAAAATATACTAATAAAATCATATTATCCATTAATATAATTATATCATTATTAACTATTAATATATAGTTATCATAATAATAAGTTAATATAATCCAAGTTTCAAAGCAATACTTTCACATGATATCACTAGATGTATACCAAGTACACAGGCTTTTATTCATATTAATAGATACTACAGAGAATAATGCACTCTATTCTTATACTTTACATTGCGCAGTTTGTATACGGTATAACCGCCATGTTTATAGACTAATTATCAGTTATTTGATATTAAATGTGCAATTTACTATCACATTATATTTATTCAGTAGAAATGTAGAGTATAACATAAATATTGATAACGTTAATCAATATCGTGTTCCTAAATTGTATAATTAGATTTCGATAAAATAGTTGTTGATATCTATGATTATTTGTATGTATACGTTCATTGAAGTGTTCGATAAATAGGTCGAGCGTTATGATTGGTTTCACTCTAAGGACATCATTACAAGTGAGGCTCGAAGATAAAGGACATGCAATAAGGACAATGCACGTGATCGGTGATCATCTATGGTTTGTGCATCGCCACCGTCGTAATCAATGTATGCTGGATCGTTCACTGGATTTGTAATGTTATCTTAAATATGATATGACAATATCGATTGCACTATTCAATATTAAGTAGACGACATTAGTTTATCCAGGGGATATTCTTCATAAGCTGCGCATTGAAATTTAATTTGCTTACATTACAGATGTTTGTAATATTATCTACTATAAAATGTTATTATAATATTGATAATCTATCATATAATGGAGATTTAAGACAGTGCGTTAACATCAACAAATATAGCCCGTTATTGGCCCGATTTTGATATCCAGATATCGGCTGCTTACAATTATTGGTTTCAAAACATTTAGGTTGATATCTGGCTAGTCTAAGATTTAAGATTTGATAATAGATAATGATAATAAGTAATGATAATAGGTAATGATAATAGGTAATGGTTATATATAAACACATATAGTAGGTTACGTCAACCTAATTAAATAGATAAATATATTATGTATCTTTTTGTTAGGGCGGTGGGATATTCCTTATAATAATAAAAATGGCCTAGTTAATAATTCAATCATAGAAATGTGTAGAATTTAAAAATATTATATATATATACAATATCTAATTATATCTACCTATATAAAAACGATCATGTAATCATTATTAGAATTGAGGTTATAATAAATAATTTTATATTGCCACCAATTGTATTCATGCCCGTTATCGAAATGTATACCTTCATACCAAAACTGCCCAATTTGTATGTTCGATATCAGGCTATACAAATCAGGCTGATGTATGTTTTGGTGTGAACTCAACTTTAGTTTGTGTATATATATATATATGTATATGTGCGTGTATATATAAATATTAACGATGTTTTAATAGTACGATGGATAAAGTTGATGAGAAGCCCGACACTCCCTGCCTGACTATACCTATCTACCGGCCTTTGCCTGACTTGATATCATCTGATGGCCTCATCATAAGTTCACCAACAACAGAAGGTTTCGACTATTAATAAGAATTCCGCTATTATGTCGTTTATTTTATTTAATATAAATATTAACAAAGATTTTACTAAGTAAAGATATAACACCTATGCGAAATTGTTGTATTCGATTTTGTACACAAAATATGACAGCATCACTTATATAGGGATATTTTCGGAAAAATATATTTTTTATAATGTCAATTTGTCAATTTCCATCTATACACTTTTGAATTTTATTTTGATTATATTTACGTTAGCTTACACACCTATATAATAATAACCATATATTAGGTATATACTCAGAAAATGTTATAAAGATTCATATAAGAGTTCAAAAGATATAGAAATAAAAAAAAAATCAACAAAAAAACACCAGAGATATTGGCATCTAAAGTTTTACTTGCATGTTTTCTAATTATTAAATCCCACCATTTTGAATAGGTGTATGATTAAACTTCGTATTTGAGGCACTTATGTTTAATTATATATGATATATTATACATCATTTTAATGATAATGAATTACATTTTAATATTTCAATATAAAAAAATGTCCCTAAAAAATAAAAACGAAGGTTCTTAATTCTATACATATCTATGTGATGAGTAAAAGCTAACTTATATTACATGTAATTTAATAGAACAATGGCAATATTATTATATGAAAATCGCGGAAAACCTAAATCTATTTCAGTGATTTCGATACTAGCTAGTAGCGGCTGGGAGTAGGTATTAATTAATTTGCGTAGATAGGGAGTATTATATCTTTGCTTCGAAAAATCTTTGATATAATCATTATTATAATATTATTAATATAAAATAAGATAACCTAATAAGATACACATTATTGTATAATTATTATTATAATATTATTAAAAGTAATGCTCTTGTATAATTGTTATTATTATATTATTGATATCATTGTATTGTGTATGAGTGTATAATAACATTTTAATTTCCTTATTTTAAACATTACATAATAATTAATAATTCACATTGTTTCAATTGGGCAAAGCTCTACATATTTATCTAATATTTATATTTTTTATTTAGATTTATATTTTCCATTCATAATCAACATATTATTTAATAATATGTACAAAGATTTTCCGAAGGAAAGATATAACACTTACGCGAAATCGTGTAATTCGAATTTGTATACAAAATACCCTGGTGCCACCTATAGCGGGTTACTTTTAGGAACTATGTGTTGTTTATAATGTAAATTCGTATTTAACTATACACTTTTAAAATGTTAAATAATATGCTTTAAATTAATATTTATATGATGAAAACTAAGTGTTCATTACTAATATATAACAAACAAATATGATATTTATGTTTTAAATGCTATAAGTATATATTTAGTAAGTAAAAGTTAATTTATATTGCATGTAATTTAATAGAGCAATGAAAACATTGTTGTATGCAAACAGAGCCGAACCTAAATCTATTTCAGTGATTTCGATACTACTGATAGCAGCGGTTGGGGATATTACTAAATTACGTTGCATGCATAGTGAGTGTTATATCTTTGCTTCGCAAAATCTTTGATATGTATATTAATGAAACTTAGTTAAATATTATATTATCAAGAGTCATGTGTCACATGTGCAATTATTTGTGAAATTATCACGGAAAAACTAATTAAAAATGAAATTTGTTCATGATAAATTTGAGACCGATATGTGATAATTATTCACAATTATCGAATATATAATGGATAATTTAAAGGGGATATTATTAATGAATAAATTCTGTTGTTATTGAATAATTAAATTAAATGATGAACTTATGATAGCTATCGCAAGAGTATAATAAAGTGTAATCTATAATGCAGCGAAGTTAGTCAAATGGGAAAATAGTAAATGTTTAAAATTTCCGTTTAAATGTCTCATGAATAATTTTATTTTCTTTTTTTTAAATAAATGTTATATAATATTATTTATTCGAGGTCATGACCTACTTAACATAACTTGTACTTGCATAAGATATCAAAAAATATACAACTGCAATTATCGCGTAATACATAATTTTACTATCCGTGATATTTAAACGAAATAACGTAAACAACAATTCTGCTCAATAATTATTTCAGGTTTTGTAATGATGTTCAATTTGTACATTTCATATTCCATATATATGCTCTTTCGAATTAACATGATTTATTGTTCTTAATATAATACAATAATAGTAAACTGATAACATAATTTATCACTGAACAATCTCTGCCACAAGTTTATTGTAAATTGATGTCGCCTCTTAATACCTTATATTATAACTTAGTTGTTGACTGATTGCTATTATTATAGTTATCATATTTAGTAATCTATAGGAATGATAATAATTTATGAAGTACACATTTATATATCATTCAATTATTAAATTACAATTAATAAATTTTACATCAATTGATAATATCTATAGATTCACATGAAATGTTCAATTACCTCACACCTTGACACCTAGTTCTTTAACTACCTCACACCCTTATATCCCATTCCTTAACTACCTACCACCCTAACACCACATTCCTTAAATAACTCACACCCTGACATCACATTCCTTATATACCTCAGAAGATCTGAGTTCTGAATCAGAAGCGATTGAAACAAATGAATGCGACGAACTCGATAGAGACTTCCTGTTTGAACAGTGTTTCTTGGGAGCAGCGAAGCTATCAATTAAGAAGGGGGACCTGCCCCTACTGGTATCCAGTCTAAAGACACACCTCCTTAAGTACTGGTAAGTAACCAGCTATATCTATTTAAGTACTTATAGGTACCCCTAGTAACAGTCCTTAAATACTTATAGGTACCCCTAGTAACAGTCCTTAAGTACTTATAGGTACTCCTAGTAACAGTCCTTAAGTACCTGTAGATAACCCTAGTACCAATACTTAAGTACTGGTAGGTAACCCGTTATATCTCTCCTTAAAAGTATTTAATCCTTAAGTACCGGTTATATACGCCATTCCTACTCGCATGATTAGCTGCATGATTATCCGCTCTAGACTACAACATTCCTTATCAATTATAATGTATAACCTATATAGTATATTAGTGAAATGCACAGTTTCAATTCGTGATTAATCCATTGATCCGAGCCTCGTTACTCTTGAAGTGATATCATTACAATAAGCCACTACTGCGCGCAGCACACTGAACGTGTTACGCAACCTGACACTAACTGTAGACGTAGCTCAACCATCGCAGTAGAACCGGTAGTACTTTAGTTCTCGAATAGTCCACCAGGGATGACGCTCGACATCAAGAAGACCAAGTACAAGAAGATGTCTAACCTGATGAAGGAGATGAAGAGTAACGGGGTCATAGAGTTCACGAACCACAACGGGGTGGACAGTATCACGGCTATATATAAGAACTGTTCATAGTACGTATTATTGTGTGTCTATAATATATCACAAGTTTATTTGTATGTCAAAATTCATAAAATAATTACTCTTATGAATAACAGAGTATATATATATATATATATGTGTATATGAATATATATATATATATATATATATATATATATATATATATATATATATATATATATATATTCATATAAACTAGACATAATATAATTTATAGAATTGATGTTTTAGTGAAAGAATTTAATGGATATAATAAATATTTAAAAATAACAAAGATTAAAATAGAAAATATTGCTTTATTCCTGTTAATTAATATTGTAATATTAAACTTTTAAATATAATTAAATTAAAACTTGTATAACTACAATTACAGCATGACTGCGTTAACTCACACCCATGATTGCCTCATAGTTTCCGTAACTTTGAAGCGCTGCACGAGCCTGAACCAGCAGAAGAGGAGGACAGCGCTGACCCTAACACTCTTACAGTCACAGAGTTCTACACGCTGAAGAAGAAAGCTGTGCCTGTGTTCCAGGAGGTCCTCGATGCTAACACGAGGTATGTGCGTGCATCACGTTTGTATCCATGCATCACGTGTCTGTGCGTGCATCACATGTCTGTTTGTGCATCATGTGTGTCTGAGTGTATTCGGTGAATTTCATATATATAGCGATATATGGGTGAACATTTTTAAGTGTATACCTTCAGAATTTCCATTAAGGGGAATATCGCCATAGATACATTCGTTAAAATCGGAAAAAAATTTATTTTTTTTTATTATGTACTATTGATTAATGATATGTTATTTAGCAACTGTGAACAAATTATCTATGAAATCAGTTTAGAAATAGCATAAAAATCAGTTTAGAAATAGCATGCCTTTTTAAAAGAAATTATATATTTTAAAATCTACTTTCTTAACTATTATAAATTGTTATATAATGTTTTATATATAATATATAAATTCTATAAATATAGCATTTATATATAGATAAGAAAACATATCTATTACTTTATAATATTGATTTTATTAATATATTAATAAATGTATGTATAATTTTATTACTTTATAATTTATTTAAATTTTATTGACTTTATTTATTGTTAACTTTTCAAATGCATTTTACTTGGAATAATTTTTATAATAATTTTGTTTTATATGTTTGTGTATATAAATGAGTGTTTAGATAAAAGTACTGAAGCGATCAACCTAATTTATTTTACTATATATAAATAACATATGTATGTACAATTCCATGGAAACAATATTAAAAAATATATTTATGATGTATTATAGGATTTTATAAAATTGTGAAAAAATAAAATAATAAAAGTATGTCTATTATTATATAGGTCAAATATATATTTTTATTTTTAGTTGTCTCTAGAATTATAGATATAAATTTCCAAATTTAAAAAAAAATCAATGAAGATGTTTTTGTGAAATTTTTCTTTAAAACACTCAATAAACGGAGGCAATGCGTTCCCATCTCTATGCATGTAAATATAATAAAATTGTCGTCCATGGTGATTTTCCTTCAGAATTATTATTTAAAAAAAAAATAATTAAATTGTTTATGTTAAGCTGCGTTCACATATAGCAACTTTGCTGCAAAATCGCAGCAACTTTGCAGCAAAAATCACGACGAACAAAATCGCCAGGTGTGAACACCACGGCAAAAATTGCAGCAAAAAACATTCACGTGCAAAATCACTGCATAATCGCAGCAACTTTGCAGCAAAATGAATAGCAAACATGTTTGCTATATGTGCAAAATGTTGTCCAAACGCAAAGACTTTTCTATAATTATTGATAAACAATAAATAAGCATTATTAAAAATATCGGAAGAAATTAATAAAGTATCAAATATAATCTTGTTTTACGAGAGTCACATATGTTTATGGGATCCCGCGAATCGGGACTACTATAATAAAATAATTAAAAACAAGCTGTTGCAGGAAATAGCACTGGATGTCTTATATTTCTTTTTATATTAAAATATTCACTTAATAAATATTTTGCTATAATTTTTCTATTATTAACATTATTATTATTATTATTTGAGTAATACTTATACTTATGAAATGCATTATAATTTAAAGAAAATTTCATGTTATATTTATACGACTATTATCTTTAAGTATAAACGTAACAAATTATGTAAATCAAATTTTATAATAATAAAATAAATTTATAATTGAAATAATAAATAATTGTATTATCGCAAGTGTAACGTTCAAAGTTCAAAGTTCGACAAAATCGTAGACGAAAATGTTTGCTAGGTGTAAACACTCCGGCGAAATCGCTGCGATTTTACTGAGTATTTTGCTGCAAAATAGTTTGCAAAATTCTGTCTCGACGATTTTGCAAGCAAAATCGCTATATGTGAACGCAGCTTTAGAAATAAAATAATAAAATATTTATCTATCATTATATCTATAAAGTATACTTCAATCGTCATATATGTTCATAAAAAGAGTACTTTATTGGAAGTACCAATTTTATATATAATTTAAATTACCAGTAATAATTACTAAATAATCGATTAAATAAATGCTGTATAACTTTGTGATATATTTATCAATTTTTAAAATTTAAATATATTTATAAACATCAAATAGTATTTGTGTGTTAATAATTTATTTTATACTTTAGCGGTAACTATGATACGAGTATTGTCCAATTAATTAAATGCAAGCATTTTAGATTACAATAAATTGAAAATATAAAAATGTATTATAATGTATTTATTATACATATATATTATTCATATAACATGCAATAATACATATAATCTTACTTTATATATATAAATATTATTTTTCATATCATATATAAGTACATATATGTATGTAATATCATTTTCTAACTGGATATTCAAAATTGTATTATAATAAACTTTAAATGTCATTTACACAAAATAATGTTTTTCATGTACACTCACTCAAAATTCAATATCTTATTGAATAATAGAAATAATTAATTGAAATTTACAATATAAATAGACAATGCAATATGCTGTAATTAAATACTTTTTTTTTACTAAAAATTATTCATTTTAATTTGTCTTTGTTTATTAATTAATGATAAATAAAAAACATATTTATAAATATATATAATAAATATTTGAATGAATGGATATGAAATTAAAAAATTATGTGATTACTATTATTAAATTCATGTAATTGAATTTACTATAAAGCATAAATTCCTATCTATTTACATTGTGAAGGACGTTCCCCAAAAGTACTTATAGAATTAGTGACCTATACTTGTATGTTCTTCATCTCAATATGCTATGTGACTAAGTTAACATGATCTCTTGTATTATCTAGTATTCACATTCATAGTATAATATTGTACAACATATATAAGTTATATTAGTACTGACTTATTAATAACTAAATATATACTTATATATATACTTGTATATATATACAGTAAAACCTCTCTATAAGAAACCTCTTTATAAGAAAAACCTCTTTATAAGAACATTTTTCACACATTTGGTTGGAATTCAACCTTTTCCACATTAAAAAAACCTCTTTATAAGAAAATCTTATAAGAAAAATATAAGAAAAACCTCTTTATAAGTAACTTATTATATACAAAATAATTATATATAAATAAAAGTATTGTATATTGATAACAATTATAGAAATTAATTATTATACAAGATATTTTTTTTTCTTACAAACATTATATTACATAAATAGCTCGAAATGAATTAACATTAATTAATAAATGATATTGTATATCCATAAATTTATTAAAATTAATTAATAAATGTTATTATATCCTTAAAATGTATTGATGATACAATTTATTATATTATACAATTAATTGTTAAATAAAAGATTATTATAATATTCATTATATTATATTCATCAATTATGATTCATAATTTATAATTTCTAATGTAAATCTAATAAAATTTCATTATGTATTAACATGTTTAGCCCAAACAATACAGTATACATTTAAAACAGTATACAAAATAAATATACTATATATATATAACCTATAGATTATATAATGCATTTTCAATTATAAATTAATTCTTAAAATCATTGGAAAAGTAAAAACCTCCTTATGAGAAAACCTCTCTATAAGAAAAAAATTACTGAAAAAAAATAGTTTCTTATAGAGAGGTTTTACTGTATATATATATATTTGTATAAATTAATCTATACAAATACAATAATTAATCTATACTAATATAATAAAGTTATAGTGATATATATTATTAGTTGTGTATTAATGTTGTCATAATTAATTTCTATTTATAAAATAAATTTAGATTCAACTTCAGATTTCAAATAATTTCTTCCAATCAACTACTCCATGCATGGATCATAATAACTACCCCATCTACATCCACTACTACCCTATCCATTACTTCCCTATCGACTCATTAACCCATTGTATCCTAATTCAAAGTGTGCGCTCAAAGTTTGACTCAAAGCGAGTGTCTGAAGTCATAAGAGAATATGTCACATCTGTGTCCGGTAATAAGATGCTGTACGGGTAAGTACAGGTGTACTGGTGTGTGTGTGTGTGTGTGTGTGTGTGGGTATGTGTGAGTGCATGTGTGTGTGTGTGTATGTGAGTGTGTGGGTATGTGTGTGTGGGTGTGTGCGTGCGTATGTGTGTGTGCAGGTGTCACCTTCTCATGAGGTGTGTATGATGCGTGTACTAGGAGTGACAATAAGTGACGTGTATTAACGGATAAAATATATAAACTAATATTAGCTATAATAGAAATTATATGAATATTGATCAAACTAATATATATATATATATATAAATATATTAATAATAGTATAAAGAATAAAATAATATATTAATAATAGTATAAATATATTAATTATAACGTAAATATATTAATAATATATATATTAATAATATATATATAAATAATAATATAAATGTATAAATAATGGCTTAGAATACAGTTTTAGAAAAATTCATTTGCAATCCAAAATTTGAAATATGTAATATTTATAAATTATTAATTGTGAATTATAATTTATAAAAATTAGGTTATATAATCTATAAAAATTAAGTAGAGAATATTTGTTTATATCGTTTTAATATATATTCCATATATGTTACTTATACAGTATATGTTTAATGTTATTATAATAATTTATTATAACAAGTTTTTTTTACAATTCTCAACAATTATTTAAAATGTTAATGATACTATAGTATGATATCTATTGATACTATTGTATCTGTACACCAAATTTGTATATTTAAAAATAGTGATATCTATTTTTAATCTTATAAGTCATTCTAATTTAAAATATTCCTATATACCTAAATAGGATTTATAATTAACATGTAAATTCACATGCACGTGATGAATTATCTGTATAAGTTGTATAACAACATTGTTTGTAAATAATTTCTAATTCATAATCTGTATATTTTTATGTATGAGACTATGAAATTGACTAACCTTTGAAATATTATTAATGTATATATATATATATGAATTTTTATAATAAATTTAATATGCTCTTAATTTTAGTAAATTTAATACATCTGTAAATAGTATTCAATGATAAATATTTTTTTTTTATAAAAAAAATAATATTTATGTTTGTAAAAAAAAAACTAAAGGCATAATAATATTATTTATAAAATATATAGATGTATTTAATTTAAACTTATTACCTTGTTAAATTATAAGATATATTTAAGAATATTCGTGTGTATAATTAAATTATATATTAACATAGTGTATAATTAAATACAAATAAATTAAGATATATAATTATGAATTTTTTATCCAAAAGTATCAGCAAAAGTATCCATATATCCTATCGTCTCAACACTACCGTATACATGCCTCTAATGATGCTCACATCACGACTGCTATTGTAGGAATGTTACATTGGATGCTAAACTCACTGATGCACTGCAGTGTGGCGGTGTGCTACCTCAAAGTGTACAGCGGCTGGACTCTGTAGTCAGCTCGTTTATTGAGGTTTGCTTTGGTGTAGCTATTTCTACTTTAATTATGTGTTTAAATGTATTAAGTTTTTATTTATATCTATCCGTACTAGAGCATTGTAGTATGAATAATATTTATATACATTTCAAATTATACTATGATGTGTTATTTAACTTTCATAAAACTGTAGTCTATATTTTTATAGGGTTAATATAAATAAATTTATAAATTTTGTAATAAAAAAATTAATATAAATACATAAAATAAAATCATTAACATTGTAAATCCCTTTATTAAATTTAGTGAATAAGAAATAATTTAATATCATTAATATTATAATATTCATTAGAAAATTTAGAATTAGAAAACACATTTAAATATGCTAAATATATTTAATAATTATATTTTTTTATAATTACTTATATTTTAATTGAAAATGAATGATTATTTAATAAATATATAAAATAAATGTATAAAAATATAATATTATTATTATAGTAATAAAGTAAAATTAAAGTTCTATTGATAAATGAATGATTATTTAATAAATGTATACAAATATAATATTATTATTATAGTAATAAAGTAAAATTAGATTTCTTTTATATTTTTATATAATAAATTGTATTATAATCAGGCCCAGTTATTTTGAAAATAAAGAAAAAGGCCCAAAATAGCTTATTTTGGGCTTTTCGAAATCCTTATTTTTGGTTATTTTGGGCCTTTTTTAAAAAACTTCAAAATACGTTAATATCAATCATAATTTATGATACATATTATATATTTAATAACTATCATATTATTTACTATATATAATATACTATTTTTGTATATTTTATAAGTTATCAATATACTTTATTTAATTTTAGAAATGATAAAATTATAAAAAAAATACAATTTTTATTTTTATTATATAAAATTAGATTAAATAATGAGTAATAATAATTCATTGTTTTTATAATAACTTTCGTTTTTAAAAGTGATGATAATATATTGTATTGCTTTGAATGAAGCATATCTTTATGATCATCTTTAAGACTAATTTTACTTACATTATTCTTATAATTATTTTTTATATATTTGTTATGATTTATGTATAACAAAATCTGACTCCATATCAGATGTTACAGGAATAATGGTTGCTATGCTACAGACAAATTATTGTTATTTTTTATATTTAATATCCTTCTATGTATCTCAGAAATGTTTACTTAAAAATATTATTAGTTATTCTGGCCTCTTTCATATTCTTCTATAATTTCTTTATACTCGAATCTATATAGTAGTTATATTGTTTTGTAAACAAAATATTTAGTCTGTCTATTGAAAACATTGCCAAACACTTTCCTTACATATTTACAATGCTTTGTTAGTCGATCATATATTGGCTATTATGTGGTGAATTGTTAGAATCTCTTTCAACCGATATTAATAGAAGTTTCTTTTGTAGTTTTAATATATTTATAGCAATATTTTGATAAAATAAATGTAGTTGAAATGTATCAAAGTGAAACAAATTATCAATTGTATACGATCCAATATAAAATTTATAGTATACATTAATAACATAATTATCATATATAGCCAGGATTGTTCAGTTTTGTTGTTGATATTTTGATCAAAAAAGCCATGTTTTTTTGGTTATTTTATATAAAATTATTGTAAAATAATATATTAATTTCAATTCTAATAATATAATTTAATATTAGTATGAATATTGTTAATAATAGAGCCGTCTGGATGGAAGTGTGAGTTACATAGTTTTTTTGTTGGTTTATTCTGTTTTTTTATATAAAATAATTGAATATTAATTTCAATACTATAGTATCATTTAATATTTGTATTAATATTTGTAATAATAGTATAGATTGTGTATATTATATAAAGTTATTTATTTAATAAACATGCCTGACAGAAAGAAAAACAAAATGTAGAAAGAATTTACTGAAATAACTAATAAATATGTGTATAAATTATATTATAGTATATATAATATTTTTTAATATAATATATATCAAATATCTAATAATAATTATAGAAGTATTTATTACAAATAACATTCACTATAAATATGTATTAATAAAAATTACTATATAGATAAAAACCAATATTTTTCACACAAAAAAACCAAATAAACCGCAAAAAACCAACAAATATGTATATTGCACATATAATATAGGTTAGCAAAAAATTCACTTAAAATATATAAACCATATTATGTAAATATAATACAAACATTTATAAAGCTGGTAATGTCCTATTTCTTTATTATAAATTCATTGTTTAAATTAAATGTTTCAATTATTTATATTATATAATCCGCAATTGAAAACTAATACATTAAAAATATTATTAAAATTTATTTAATTTAGAACAATTTTAAACTTATAATTTTTGAAAGTAGTTACTAAATTATTAATGATAATTATTTCTTCATGAATTGTCAAATTAAGATTCTGTAATTTCATAAATGTTATATCAGTTCTTGTCGAAATCGTATTAATTATTTCCAAAAAAAACTACCATTCCTTATTTAATAAATTAATATATTCCTTAAATGGGTTTCACACCAACTCGAACGCAATTATTAACTCGAATTATTAGAGGTTAAAGTTTAACTATATTTTTTAAAAGAGGTTTTACACCTACTTTTTTAGAGTTAATAATTGCGTTTAAGTTGGTGTGAAACCCCTTTTACAGATAAGCATTTATTGTATTTTAAATATTGGATTTAAATAATAAAGTTAAACTTTAACCTCTAATTATTAGAGTTAATAATTGCGTTCGAGTTGGTGTGAAACCCCTTTTATAAATACCTACTAATTGATTCTATCACTATAAATCAATTGTATATAGATGAATCAAATATTAACATATGTATTTTATTATATTTAATATCTATATAAAACTTAAATGAATATAATTATATATTCAAATACTTATATTTAAATATAAATAATATGTAGAAAATCAGAAATAATTTGTGTGCCATAATATTTTTTTATTATTCATTTTAATGATTATAAATTGAAAGATATTGATTATAAAATTATATTATACATATTCATTATTATGTTAATATTAATGATATTCATCATGATAAAATATACAATAATAATGATTTTCATTTTGTAACAAATAGATAAATTGAAACAAAATAAATATAATTCACATGGCAGATTAATATACAATTAATATATTTATTTATACTTAACATCCCTTATATATTGTATACATATATGTATATATTTTATACTTGTTAGCCAGTTAAATTGTTTAAAAAATATACTAAAAATTAAATATAATTAGTTAAAACGTATAAAATAAGAGAAAAAGTAAAAAAGCCCAAAATAAGTTATTTTGGACTTTTCAAAATTCTTATTTTGGGCTTTTTGATTTTATTTTGGGCTTTGGCCCAAAATAACTGAGCCTGATTATAATTAAAAATGAATGATAATTTAATAAATGTATACAAATATAATATTAATATTATAATAAAGTAAAATTATATGTATTTTATATATTGATATAATAAATAATATATATTATATTATATATTAACATAATATATTATTATACAATTTATTATATCAAAACAACAAATAAATCTAATTTTACTTTATTATTTATAATAATTTATTATAAAATAAATATGAAAGTTCATATAGTTTAATATTAATTATATACAAATATAATGTATATTATACATAGATTGTGATACAATCTCCATGTCTATCACATTAAATAATACAGAAATACTCAGTGTTATATTGTAACAATATAAATATTATAATAATTATAATTGTCATACTAACTATATACTATATGATTTAAGACAATATGATGTAATGATGCTAATAATACAGATAATATATTATTCAAATTAATAATGATTATTTATATAATATGTAATTACTTTATTATTATTTTATTATTTAACATATCTACATTATTTAAGTAATTTTATTTTTTGTAATAGAAAAAAATGGATTCAAAATGAATTAAACTAATTAAAAACAAAAAAACCGTTAAAAACATGTTTTAAACAAGAATTGATAAAAAACACAGTTTTTTAACAATACTATATATATATATATATATATATAGATAAACATCTCCTATATTCACCATGTAAATATTCATATGTTTCGCCGGACCTTAAAGGGTTTAACAAATAATCATAACAATCATTATAATTTATGTATAGTTTATTTGCAATATATTAATATTTACAAAATATAAATATTTACAAATTATATATATTTTCGCGAAAAATTAAAAATAGAAATTTATGCTCAATCGTAATTTTCATCTTAGAATATCAAATTTTAATTACAACTCCATGCAATATTTCACGCGTACCATACAACCGCCTATGCCGGCCCCTTTCAGAATGGAATGTGCAAATGTCACGTCATAAGGTCGGGTGAAAATCGTGAGAAGAACGTGAACGGCAACCCTAGAACTATTGACCTGGCCATCGTGATCAGAAGTGGCAACAAGAAGGTAGTGTACGGGCTACTAACATCGGTGCGCCGTAATTGTTATAAATATCTGATATGACACCCCCGTATTCGTGACATGTAGCAAATGGACTCGTCCAGTTATGCATGTCACGCTCGACCACCTCTCTATATGCCGAGTTTCTATATAAAGACACTAATTCTATAGAGAGAAACATTATAATAATAAATATGATAAATAAATATACATAAGCCTTGATGCTTTATTTCATATACATAACTATATAACAGTATTCAATAGACGTATCAGTCTATTCGTGTAACGAACGTACGCGTATGTGTTTAACGACGTATAATAGTGAATTATATATTACATTAGTCGTTGAGTTATGTTAATATAATTATATATAATTAAGCTGAAATATTAAATATTTAAAAATTAAAAATCCTAACATTAATAATAAATAGTAGTTAGTTATTTAGTAATGTACTTGAGATAGGCATACCTCACACCCCGCCCCCCCCCCCGCCCGCCCCCCAGGTGACCACGATTAAGAACCTTGACCAGTACTTCATAAGCGCAGCAGACGTAGCCAGCAGTGTGAAGCTAGCCTGTTCCTGTAGTACATCGGTGTTGCAGTGCGACGGTAAAACTGACCGCTGCTACGTCACGGCTCAGGGTAATCAGATCAAGTACATCAGCAAACTGCTCATCGGTTAGTACCACTCCCTGTCTCCAGGGCTACGGACGGGTATAGTGGGATGCAGGATTTTTGGTTTTTTGTGAAGAATATTGGTTTTTTATTTATTAAATATTTTGTATTAATAAATTGTTCTATTGAATGTTATTTGTAATAAATACTTCTATAGATATATGATTATTATTAGATATTTCGTATATATTATATTAAAAAGTATTATAGTATAATTTATACAAGGATTCAGTAAATTCTATCCAAATTATATTTTTCTTTCGGCCAGGCTTGTTTATTAAATGAATACATTTATATAATATACATAATCTATATTATTATTATTAATATTGATACTAAATTAAAATGATATGATATTGAAATTAATATATTTATCAATAATTTTATTAAAATGATATGATATTGAAATTAATATATTTATCAATAATTTTATATACAAAAATCAAAAAAACAAAAAAAACAAAAACCAAATAAACCAAAACAAACTAACAACCTTGTAGGTATGCATGCGGATATAGTGGTATGAGAGTGTAGGGGTTATCAATGCTCACTGAGTAGGTATATGGTAAGCTATTTAGAGATAATGCACTTTATGAACACTAAATATATTCCTCAATATACTCTTCGAATTATCCCACTATATTTCTGCTTCTCTAGTACAAAGATCTTCTCTTCTATCTCTTAGTTAACAATGCATCTCATCTTCTCTCTACCCCTATTCTTCGTCAAAAATGAATACTCAGGCCCTTAGTTATAATGGTCTTAAGCTATGGAATTCACTCACACACTCTATTAGATACATAAAATCCTAAAAGACATTCAATAAATATATCTAAAGATTTATCTCTGGTTGCAATATTAGTATTACATGTTTAATACTAAAATTGTGTGTCATTATTATTTTATATATTTACTAATGATTTACTTATAATTTATTTAAGTGTCTAAATAAACGTTCAATATGTAACATATATTTGCGCTTCGGTGTGTATTTTATTTTTAAAATCTATTTTTTTTTAAATTAATCAATTATTATTATACTAGAGAAAATTTAAATTTAACATATAATTGATAGGAAATGTGATAATGTTATAGATATATAATATATTAAATACTTGTTATTTTATAATATAGCATCATTAAATTATTTAATCAAGTATATATATGGTTTAAAAAAGTTTATTATGGTAGTAATTTATTATTAAATTCTGGGAAATATATATATTTCTATGAATATAACAATAAAAATATATTTTTATAATATGTTTTTTATTAAATTATTCTCCATATATAAATTAGTGTCCCATATTTAACATATATATATTTAACATATAATGTATATCTACAATATATAAATATCATTATTGAAGAGCGAAATTATTATTAAAAAAATAATAATATTTATTATAACCACTTGTAAGATTTAATGAGTTTGTTTCTTTACACATGTTTATTTAATTTATGAATGCATCACTATTTACTTAATCGGTGCCCACTGATAATATCCCCCACTAACCTTGTCTCTCCTCACACAGAAGATTACAATGTTCCTCATCGATTTATCACCGGCATGGAAAAGAAACTGAAAAAATAAGCCTCAATAAATTAGTTCTTTAAATCTTAACGTCGCGTTGTTTTCTATTTAAATGTACGATAAATTATTGAACACGAAAATGTTGTCAAATATATCGACAGTGAGAGAGAGTTACGCATAAGAAATATATTTGTTCGGAAATGACCTATATTAAAATTAAATATTCATAATTATAAGGCCATGAGGCATAGAGCTGATTACAATTAGTGATAGTACTAGGTACTACCTATAGAACTATCTATAGTACTAGGTACTACCTATAGTACTATCTATAGTACTACCTATATCGTGAATGTAGTTATCTGACCAGCCTACATACATAACTTTGTGTTTATTTCCTTGTGGGGAGGGGTTTGCGGTAATGAATAGTTGTTATGTTCAACAATACAAGTAATATTATAAGAGGGTTGTGTGCGATTAGGTTATGTTTAGATATGCTTGCTCAGCATTAATAATGTAATTATAGTCTATAATTACGTTATTCGTACATCTATTCCGGCAGGATATACTGCGTAGTTATTATTTGGTTTGAATCATTACTATGGGTGCTACATTAGTCATCGCTGACATGAGCAGTCGTACAATAGTTAGTTATTGAAGTAGTCGAATGTTTCACATGATTCACAAATAATATTCAGAGTTTATTTATTCACTTCAAGTTCACTTCACTAATAGTAGACAGTAAAGTTATCAGTACCCAGCTTTGTGGAATAACAATGCGTTGTTTGTAATCTGTTATCTCTTAATGTAATCTTAACATTCCCACTGCTTAGGCTATATATTCTGAAAGTGTTTTCAACTTTTACGTTAATCCACAATACTTGATATTATGAAATTAATGAAATGTCCTCTTTCAATGACTTCAGTTAATACGTTCAAGTGATAGCTATAGCCATGTATACATGATAGTATTGAGTTTATTGTTATCTCGCAAACTTTATATAACATATTGTATTAGCATTCTTTATATTGACAATGAATACAACTTTGATCTCCTATCTGCTAATTGTATATACTAGTTCAGTTATCTCACATAATGCAATAGTAGAAATTTATTAATAGAACCAATGAACCACAGTTGTGTATATTAACAAGGTTGCCATAGTAACTACTGAAACCAACGTGTTATATAATAATACATCTAAAACGACAATAGCTAATAGATAACGATAATTGTACATGTTTCAAGGTCAAATCTAAATTCAGTAATCTAACATCGAATATTACGTATACGGTAACCTACAAGCAAACAATAGGGCTATAACAATGGCATGTATACACGGATAAGGGTGGGATAGAATGTATTATATTATTGTAATTCAAACCCAGGATAATACAAAAACAAACATCCAAGGTAAGACTTTCAAGGTGTTTGACCCTAATAATGCCGTATGTGTATTATAATAGAAATATAGTGTATATTAAAATTATAAAATATTATAAATGTCATAACAATAACAACGCACGGTAACTGTAAAACATTTAATTATTTAATGGCGTATTATTCTTCGTTTAATTCTATAACGTAGGTTATCGTTTGCGAATATTTATACGTTATACTTTAGATGATTTATTTCGCTTATATATTAGCTAAACTAAATATGACATCAACGCAGTACACACACATAAAGTGGTGACCACCGTAACGTTGCGGCCGTTACTGTTCTCCCCCCACACGCCCGGCATCCAGAGACCCTGCGTAGGCCATAGCGTGGTACAGGTAATGCTGCTCGTGCACCCCTGTGAATAGCGGGGCCCTAGGACCAGTGGCGTAGACGGAGACGTCTTGACCGCCGTGGCTACTGTACGGCCGCGGTATCAACGCGTCCTGCACGAACTCGGGGTCAGCTGCGGGGTGTAGGGGGTCGGTATAGGGGGTGCCATGGTAATGCGCACTTTATTATGCGCGTACGCTAATGAATTAATAATATAGAAGAATTGTGTTTGTTTTCTATTAGTTTTCTAGTTTATAATATTAATATGCTTTTCCTCCTAAAGGTTTTCACAATAATTTAGCTGCATATTGTCTGTTGTTGTCGCCCGTAATTGATGAAGTGTTTTCACTTAATCATGCTTTATTATGCATATAATCAAACTAACTTCTTCCCTTACGCCCGCTATTATCGCAATCGAACCGATTAAGTTTTTACATCTCATGTCAAGTATAATAGGTAAGTAAGGAGATAATATAGATATAATGATTTAAGGATGTACTACGTTTTAATTACATATTAAATATATTATCAGATAGTATATATTGATAACTATTTACATTAATATATTACTTATTATAAATTATTATTATGAACTTATAGAATTTTTTATTATAAATATTTACATTAATATATTACTTATTATAAATTATTATTATGAACTTATAAATATTTTATGAAATTTGTATTACAAATCTACTATTTTATTTTAATTATCACCACAACAACAAACGAATATTCAGAAGAATTACATACCCTCCCTCTATGCCCTACAATACACGTATACACAGGCTATACGCTATACACTCTCAGTACACTTACTGGTATCTACACCCGTGAGGTTCTTCCTAGGCATAAGGTGGCCGTTCTTCAAGCGATGTACCCCGTACCCTGTTCCTGTTACGTAGTTGACCGCCAGCGAGGGTTTCAGGTCATCGAAGGGCACGAACAGGGGGTCAGCGAACCCTGGTGAGCATTACGGGCATTACTGTTACTCGAGAATAATAGAGAATGAGTAACAGCTGTTATTAATAACTATTTGTCATATATCTATTATTATATAAATAATAATATGAATAATAATTACTTATTAAAGTATTTACTTTATGGTATAATAAATAAAGTGAAGCAATATATTTTCCATCTATTTCTTAATATATATATGAATATAAAATAAATGTATGAATACACACCTAGAATATCGCCGTCTAATTTCGGATAGCTCGCCATACCCATAGAGGAGCCGTGGTCTCCCGTTACCACTACGAGGGTGTCACTCTTGTTTATCATGTTCATCGTCATCTCTATGGTGTCGGAGAACATCGTAGTCTCGTTGAAAGCTCTGAACGCGTTGTTTGCGTGGTGACCGTAGTCTATCAGACCTCCTTTGTTGTTATCAGCAGTAGTATTGTTATCAGTGGTATCAGTGGTTATCAGTATTAGTATTGTTACTACCGTTATCATTATTGCTACATCAATATTATTAATATCATTATCACAATCATCGTAATCATCTTATCGTTTTTATCACAATTATCGTTGTTTATAATTTGTGAATCTAATTACAACAACCTTCGACGATCAGAAAATAGCCCTTGTCTCCTTTTCTTTGTAGTACTTTTAGAACGAATTCCGTCATTTCCATCAAAGATGGCTGATAAAATATATTATTTTTCACCCTATCGTATTCATAATCTAAACGTTCGTCTGCGAATAATCCTGTACAACATTGTTAATCATATGTATGTATAGCATTATTATAATATCTATATCACTGTTATAACTAATAACCCATGATATAATCTATAGATGAAGTGTTCAACTTGTTCATGTGTTGTTTAGTTTCAACGTAGCTGAATGTCGTGTCCTTTGTGAATGAAGCGTTTTCTTTCTTAGAAATCCATTCCTATCATCAAATACAGCGTAATGAAATGTATCAAGATATAATATATATTTGTTATCATACTATAAAGTTTATCAATACATATTATACTTATATGTTATATATATATACGTATATGTATTAACATCGATGAGATTGCGACCATCAGTTCTGTTTCCATTATCTTTTACATCTTTCATTGTAGTTCTCCCTCCAGCAAATACCACCTACACATGTATGATATTGAAAGATATACATACATATGTATATGTAGTTGCATTATAGCCTATAATGTATAAGTAAGAAAATGTAGTTTTCAATTTTGTATGATTAAATATTTCTATTGTAGGAAATTATATATTTAAATAGGTATATACATTTATTTATATAATATAATTTAGTATATATATATACATATAAGTAATGTATAGGTATGTATTATACTATAAGTATAGTTAAATATTTAATATATATGACATAAAAATAATTACATAAATGGGTATAATAGACGGGGATCAGGAGTAAGCCAATTACTTGGACACCCCTAAATAAAATCTCATTAAATTTCATAAAAATCTTACTATAATTAATTATTTATGGTTGATACCTATTATTAGTTGGCCACTAATATAGTGAGTTGTGAACAATCTTTGATTTATAGCCTTACAACTCTAGGAATAATTATATTCTAAAATGTGGACCCCTGGAATTACAAACTTTCAAGCTGTTCTAGTCACATATATAGACAGAGCTGGGCAGTATCGCCGATACAGTATCTATTAAAGCAAAAATCAGTATCGTAGATATATTTGTATTTGTATTTGTATCTATTATAAAAATTACAAAAGTATTTGTAATCGTATCTATTAGTCATAAATAGTATCTACGATACGTATCTACTAAGACAATTATTTAAACAGATACATTTTATTAAATAATATATCATTTAAATTTAAAAATCACCCTTAGTTATTATATTTATTTTATATCAATATTTTATAATATCATTTTATAAATTAATTTTAATATATATATACATTATATATATATTTTTTAATAAAATATCTTTTGTTAATATTGAAATTAATTCATTGTTAAAAATTATGATATATCAATTATAGTGATTTATTCTCAAAAACCATTATATACATTTATTGAAAACAAAGAAATTATTTTGATAATATATTTTATATAATAATTGATTTATAATTCAAAATTATATATTATATAGAAATATAAAATCGATTTAGACTGACATCGGCCCCCAATATGTCACGTGACTAACCGAGAGTTAAAGTAAACAATGCGTGTAGGGCTTATATAATATCATATTAATATATAAACATACGGTATTATGATATGTATGTATATATAAAACACAAATTCACTACTCGGTGAATACTTTACTGAGAAATATAACGCCAGCCGCGAAATGTTTATTTTAAATTTTGTTTGACACGTGATTTACTGGGGGCCGATTTCAGTATTCAGCATAAAATCATTTTAATAAATATGATAATTCTAAATAATAATAATTAATAATATATTAATAATTTATTTTTTGTATATTTGATATTTTACTATATTCATGTTTAACATTCGAAAGTAAAGGTCGCTGATTATTTTTAGTTGAAAAATAGATTATTGTAATAATGTATATTTCTCTATAGTCTGTAATGGCTCATAGTATAATTTAAGGTGAAATAAACGCTGGTACACTAACATATTTATCGTGGGCATCATTAAATGTAAATAAATATCAACTAATGTATTCTATATCATCTATTGAAGAACACGTTATAAGGTGTAAATATTTATTATTTCATTTTAAAGGAAGTGTCCCACTAGCAGTATTTCCGGAAATAATGTCCTGAAATATTTGTAGAAAGTTATTTTCTAGCTAGTTAACTACAATTTTAGTGGGTTACCCTCTTACTTTCCGGCAACTTTCCGAAAAATAGTAACTTTAAAGGGGGTATCCCACTACAAATTGCTAGAAAATCACTTTCTATAAAACATTTCCGGACATTATTTCTGTATAGGGGGTATCCCACTACAAGATTTTCCGGCAACTTACCGGAAATATTGTAACTTTAAAACCATTTTCTATCAAATTGTAATGGGATATACCCAATAAAGTTATTATATTTCAGGCAAGTTGCCGGAAAGTAAGGAGGTTTCCCAGTAAAATTATAGTTTCATAGAAATTCATAGAAAATAGTTTTTAAGTTAAAATACTTGTAGTGGGATACCCCCTAAATGTTCCTTGATATGTACTTTCAAATCGACATCGATGAATATATATATATATATATATATAAATATATATATATTATATGATATAATATATATATATATATATATAAATATAATTTATATCTATATACTATATACATTGTATATAATTATAATGTATTTGTATCTACTAAGATGTATCTACTAAGAAAATTATGTATTTGTAATTGTATCTACTATGATTTTTTTTAAAATAATTGTAGTAGTATCTATTATAAGAAAAAAGTGTGTAATTGTAATTGTATCTATTATACATTTTTCGAGTATCGTGCCCAGCTCTGTATATAGATATATTATATATATCATATATATATATATAGATAGAGAGAGACTAACATTAAAATTACTATCTTCGACGAGCTGCCTGGCGATGTCCTTACAGCGGTGGGCGTGGCTTATTGTGGGCGGTACGTTAAACTCGAACCTACGATCGGGCACGTGAGCGAAGATAGCAGCAGGGGTACCGTGTGTGATACGCGTGTTAGTGATGAAACCCGTCCTCCAACCTAGACGCATGCGCACGTTAAATAGGCCGCAGTTACGGAAGTGACGTAACAACAAAAACAATGACGTCATACGCAAATGTCAATAGTATACTATATGTATATTTTAGATTAATGACAATGGTTAGGTAACTTTTAAATTGAATTTGTAATATACATTTATTAAAGTAGGTTTACAAACCTATGTTTATTTATTTATATATATATATATATATATATATATACAAACATAAACACAAACACAAACACACACACACATATATATATATATATATATATATATATATATATATATATATATATATATATATATATATGATATTTGATATATAGGGGAAAGTAACCTAATACGGACACTTTAACAATAAATGGTCTTAACATTTTATTACTCATTATTTGTAAAAATTTGCAAAAATTACAATATATTAATATTATATGATTATAGATATTATTGTGATTTTAAAATTTTATTTAATATTTTAATTCCATAGATAACGGGGGTGTCCGTATTCGGTACCAATGTCCGAATACGGATACCCTGTGTTACAATACGGACACCCTATATACAACTAGATAAACTTATATATTATTGATGAATCAATCAGAAAAATCACAATTACATTAATTATAATTAATTTTATGAATAATGTATTCTAATTCAATTAGTTAATAATTTATTTATTTTTATTATTTTGTAATTAATAATACAATTTAAGTATCTATATAATACATTTTTAGATTTAGCTTTATTGGTGATATTCATATTATAACGTACGCGATTTTTATAAAAATCAGAATATTTCATACGTTGCGCGCTGATTGGTTATAGTGTGTCCGTATTAAGACATCCAGGGTGTCCGTATTAGGGACTTATGTGACTTCTAGATATATGCTTATAGCTTAATGAATATTTGATAACAAATATAGAAGTTATATATATCATTTTTAGAATGCTTTAGTTTTTAATAATATATTGTTATATATAATTGTTATACAAATATTGTTATTTATATAATATATCGATACATTTGTATATTCTTGAGAAGTTTTTAGGTTGACATTTTTTTTCATAAATTTAAAAACGTAATAAAAAAATCAGTTTATTGGATATATTAGCAATATTTTGAATAATTAAAATATACAAAATACATTTTTAGACTATTTATATAATTATGAATATTTTATTCATTAAACATTTTTTTGTAGGATTTATGGTTTCTGAGATACCGAGAGGGTCCGTATTAGAATTAATAATATAGCCTCGTCTACATTGTCGACACATTACTGGTTGGGTACACTTGACCTTGGTTATTCCGGTGAAGGGGAACCTATCCCACGCGAAGTGAGTTTCCTGTACGAGCTGACCACGTGACTTGGCCATATAGAACCGGGCCGCGGTAACAGTGACCGGACCCATACCGTCGCCCACGAACAGCACCACGTTACGGGCCTCGGCTTTAGTCGGCCCCATTCGCTCGGCATCGCTCGGCTTCTCGCCCAGTATTCCGAGTCGCTCGCGGAGTTCTCTACGAGCGACGATAACATCAAAAGCAATAACAATGCTGTAGTTGGCCAATTGAAAAGCTATATAACCGCAGTAATTAATATAATGAAATGTAGGTAATTATGTAGGTAATCATTGTGATTTATTGTGCCTTATCACCCGTTAATTACCATATGTAATATAAGTGATCATTCCCCGATGAATTATGTCTACAGGAAAATCCCATGGGATTTGTAGCAATGCAATTTGATAGGAGATAATCCCACGTTTTGTGTGTATTAAAATTATAAAAATTCCGCCTATATATAGGCCTACAGCCTATAGGCTGTAGGCAGTAATCTATAGATTACTTCACTCGATACTACATTACCTAACCGTCTACTCTTACGTAACTCGAGTTACAATTACGTCATACTATTCCGTTACATAACTATTCGTCACTGTTGTGAATATGACGTATCGTTACATCAGTTATTTAAAAGTCGAGAACAATAGCATAAATAGACATACGACTACGGTTATAAAACGGAAACCACCGATTCGATAGAACACACTCGAACAGGCGAAACTTACTTTTGAGCAACTTCATTCCAATAAGAGGTTCCAGCCTTCAGTTCTCTCTCAGCCGCTAAACATTCTAGTATGTGTGTAGGAATATGTGTAGGCGAGCATAGGGAATTTCGTGTGTGTATAGAATAAACCTATATTAGTTATGTTGATAAATACCTATTACTATGATATTAATACAGGATATAAAATAGGATATTATATATATATATATTAATATATATATACCTATATATATATATATATATATATATATATATATATATATATATATATATATGGTCATGTATTTGCCCCATCAATCGGCGGGAAATAAATAATTAAAAAAAATGTACTGATATACATGTTATAATATCATTTTCCGATAACAATTAGAAATTAATAATATATAGAAGATATAACGAGATAAATATAACGAATACATAAATAATAAGTTGGATTATTTATAGATTAGAGGTAGAGAGGAAAGAAGAAGTAATATTTATGAATCATATGACTCATCTGGCAGAGTAGGTGGTAGGAGGGAGGGAATTATATAGGGAATCCTATAGGATATATCCTGGTCTATTCTATAGAACTTATAGTAAATTTACAAGAGTTCCGGGAGATTAGGAGAGGTATATTTTGGTAACGATGAGAAAGTAATATTGTACTTTATTGATAGAAGAGATATAGCTATTACTTATAGGGTTGACAGAATATATAGATTTATGATCTATGGAGAGAACACTTAATGTAGGGGATGTGAGGGATAAGGGTAGCCACATATACGAGATGATTAATGAGATGAAATACAGTAGGTAGTACTTATTTGGAGCAGTAAATTTAGTAGGAAGTACATTCATCAGATAAGTAGGTAGTAAAGTGGGGAGAGCCGGCAGAGAATTGTGTGGGGTCTTCGTACGGTTTCTGGAAGGTGGTGTAAAAGCGCACATATGAATAGTAATTTAATATAGATTAATAAGCTTATTATATAATACTATATAATATTATATATATATATATATAATATTATATAATAAGCTTATTAATCTTATTAATGTATATATATAATATATATATATATATATATATAATCAATAAATCTGATCACTTTCATTGATTATCCTTAGACTTTGTCTATAAACTGAATTAATTCATTTATATAGGTATTTCTATATACCTATTTCTATTTACTTTGTTATACATTCATATATGTATATGTATATGTATATGTATATATATATATATATATATATATATATATATATATAGATATACCCACCAATACACACACACACACACACACACATATATATATATATGTACTTATATTATAATTATATTATAATTATAATGATATTAAACCTTGAACGCATAGCAATCCAACAACAATATAGTTGACCTAAAAACAATAGATAATCATTAGTTATACCCTTAATCGGTATACTGTGTACAGATATAAATATGTAGCTGAACATTATACATAGAAATACCTATAAATCTTTGGAAATACACACATATATATATATATATATATAAAGTATACTTATAGTAATAACTACATATCATGTCCTATCTCATGTTTATATCAACATATTGCTATACATTATGAATTATTGTGTTAATGCTAATGAATAGGTATATATATATATATATATATATATATATATATATATATATATATATATGTGTATTAATATACACAAAATAACAAACCAATTGTAGTGAAATCATCGTTGTTAGTAAAATGAACATAATTACAATTATCTCACTTATATACCTCATGAACAGGATGATGACGATATATTTATTTATTAAAAACGTTAGAAAATGCATAATTCATCAACTTTATCAATAGTCGCTTTGTTTGGATGATGAATTCATGTTGACCATGCATTGATAGCAGGATGTATCAATTTGTATTCATGATTGATATACCACATAACATCATTTATATATATATATATGTCAGGAATCGATCATTAATAATGATTCATTATACATGAACTTTTTTTATTGTATAGAAATACAAATGTAAGAATAAATATATAATATATTTACTAATTAGGATATCATACATATCTACATATACATATACAAATGATAAACATATTTCATATTATTTTATTATTTACATGTAATTTATTATTTACCTATATATATATATATATATATATATATATATATATACATAACTTATGCCTGATGATAACTGTGCATTTTGATAATATATACTTGATAATATATAATGGTTTATAACATATAATTTTTAATTTATATTAATTCACTAATTAAATATTCAGGACATAAATATTCATTCATATGATGTACATATTCTCTAGTTACAGATTATCATTAGTTGGTAGAGATTATCATCGCAATAGGTACTACCTAGTACACTAGGTAGTATACCTAGTACACTAGGTAGTATACCTAGTATGTACTACCTACTTAGGGGAAAGTAGACATATAATACGGACATTTTAACAATAAATGGTCTTAACATTTTATGACTCAATATTTATATTCACAAATTTAAAAATGTAATAAAAAAAATCAGTTTATTGGATATAAAAGCACTATTTTGAATAATTAAAAATTATAAAATACTTATTTAGACTATTTATATAATTATGATTATTATATTCATTAAATATTTTTTTTGTATGATTTATGGTTTCTGAGATACCGAGAGTGTCTGTATTAGGGCACTGTCCGTATTAGGTTACATCTACCTTTATATGTACCTATAGTTACTACCTACCTATAATAAAATACGTTATTAAACTTAAGTATTATTACCATCATTATCATCGTCATTATCAGCTATATCTTCACTTCCATTATCATCATTATTATCATCATCATCATAACCACCGTCACCATTATCATATGTAGCAACACTATAGTCATCATCATCATCATTATTATCATCATCATAACCACCGTCATCATTATCATATGTAGCAACACTATAGTCATCATCATTATTATCATCATCATCATAACCACCGTCACCATTATCATATGTAGCAACACCATAGTCATCATCATCATCATCATCATCATAACCACCGTCACCATTATCATATGTAGCAACACTATAGTCATCATCATTATTATCATCATCATCATAACCACCGTCACCATTATCATATGTAGCAACACTATAGTCATCATCATTATTATCATCATCATAACCACCGTCATCATTATCATATGTAGCAACACTATAGTCATCATCATTATTATCATCATCATCATAACCACCGTCATCATTATCATATGTAGCAACACTATAGTCATCATCATTATTATCATCATCATCATAACCACCGTCATCATTATCATATGTAGCAACACTATAGTCATCATCATCATTATTATCATCATCATAACCACCGTCACCATTATCATATGTAGCAACACTATAGTCATCATCATCATTATTATCATCATCATCATAACCACCGTCATCATTATCATATGTAGCAACACTATAGTCATCATCATCA
>OZ025239.1:72529689-72539689 GCA_964019155.1 Osedax fenrisi | reverse complement strand
AATACGTAATAGAAGTAGGCGTATCGTGCAGTGACGTATCATAGAAGGCGACATCAACGTGTTGAACTGCAGCATAGCGTGCAAGAATTCCACTCTCGGCAATATGTGTTGGTCAGCGTGCGAAGCTAGGTTGTAGCGTGGCAGTACGTTGCCGACTAACGTGTGAAACGCGTGTCTCCTATTCTTGATGACGCGACTTCTCACCCATCTTCCGGCCTTTTTGCCGTTCACCATTTTTGACGCGTATCGATACTTTATAATGAACGAATCCATCTTGAATTGCTTTTTAATATGTTGTTATATAACCTTATACGAATAATTATTACTGAATTAATTTAGTTTTCTAAAATATATTGAATAAAATGTTGTATTATTTTATAAAATTTTATTTTAATTCGTTGAAATTAACAATTGATAATTGAAATATATATATATATATATATAAATACATTGTATATATATATACTAACATATAAGAAATATACTGTACAAATATCGTATTATCTAAGTCGTAATGTGTGTCCTTTTCTACAAACCTATTACGAAATATTTTAAATAATTGAAATATATAGATAATAAAACATAAGAAATAAATTATAATTTGTAGAGAATTTATAAATTATATATAATGGTTGTACCTTTATTTTAAAGTGCCCAAACATAGGCATACTTATCCATCTAAAGTGAAAATAAAATTAAGTAAAATCAATGAATAATTAAGATGAAGTAAATACGGGTTTACATACATGTATTTGTTTACAATTTATATAAATAATGGTAATAATAATACAGTTATTAATTGAATAGTAATTATTATTTAAATCAGATTAATTAATTTCAAAAATTGAACTCAGCTATACTAGTCTTCAGTGATATGTGAATACGCCCATCTTTACCGTGAAACCGGTAAACTAGTTTACCTGGTATATACGTTATAGGTGTATTTACTGTTTATATGTACTGATATATTTACACTATAGTGTGTACAAACACACACAGTTATATATATATATATATATATACTATAAGATATCATCAAATATAAGCTTGATGATATATCATATATATACCGCATGAATACTATAATATAATAGGGTGGCGATAATAAAGCGAGGGAGGAAATACCACGAGTTTTGGTCACGTGTTAACCTCGTATAGGTAGTAAGAGTTATGAGTCACCCGTAATGACTCATCACTGATTAAATAATAATCGTCGTGCATTACAGTACATTAACGAACACGCCGTATAGTAGCTACTCGACAGTAAGTGTACATATAGAAGGATGTTAGGGTAGACGATGTAGATATATAGTTTATATAGTTTATATAATCAAAAGCATTAATCAATAGGACGTACATTTAAAATATACTTTATGGTGAATGATAAAATGAATGATAAATATTGATAATATAATTTCAATTTGTAACTTCGTAGGTTTGTAAGTTCGTTGTGCTATAGCATATCTATAGATTAGTTTCATATATGAAACTTTATACAATATCATAGAAATTATTTTATAGAGTATATATATATACATATAGTATGACTGCCTATACCTACCTTTATATATACATACCTATAGCTACCTATACATATAGGTCCCATATTACACTCCGGAGTATAGTATTTAATGGTAATATATTTGTAGGACTACATATGATTAACAATCATTGCTGATTTGTAATTATTTTTATATTTGGTATATATACCGAATCGACGTCGAATGTTCTTTTAATGAAAATTCCACCTACTCGTATTATCTTATTATCTTAACATTTTAAAATCATAATAATATCTATAATCATACAATATAAATATATTGTAATTTTCGAATATAAATATTGAGTCATAAAATATTAAGAATATTTATTGTTAAAGTGTCCGTATTTGGTTACTTTCCCTTATATATTACCTTTATTTACCAACCAAATATTTGTATAAAGAAAGATATAAAACTTATGCGATATTTTGTCATTCGATTTTGTCACAAATATGAACATAATCACCTATAGGTATATATAGGGTCAATTTTCGGAAAAATGTGTTGTTTATAATGTAAATTAGAATTCAATTATATACTTTTAAAATATCAAATAATATGTTTTTAATTATTATGTATATGATAAAACTAAGTGTTAATTATTAATATATAACAAAACAATAGGATATGTTGGTTTAAATGCTATACATATCTATGAGGGGAGTAAAAGATAATTTATATTGCATGTAATTTAATAAAATAATGAAAACTTTGTTTTTATAGAAACCGCGCCAAACCTATATATATTTCATTGACTTCGATTCAGCGGCAGGTAGTAGGTATTGAATAAGGTGCGTAACAATCTATGGATACGTTTGCTACACAACATATTTGGCTATACGCTCCAACTATATTTATAGTTTATAAGATCGCCCTCATTTTTACAATATCTAATGTCTAATATAATCATCGCATTAATTCCCTCATTAACTACACCAGTATGCTACTCTGGTTACTCATTATTGCAATCATCGATCTCTCGTTGATGTAACCTAAATATAGTCTTATATACACACACATACACACACACATATATATATATATTTATCCTTTATGGCTATATACTGTGTCACCTGTCTGCTAATTAACTCCGAGTGTTCCGTATCAGTTCGTATAATTTGAAATGTAAATAGTTCATATCAGTTAATAAATTGCTATGTACGATGTCCTTCAAAGTAAGCTCTCCCATCTATGATCATTGATGATAAAGTGACGTAAAACCTTCTGATTCAGTCAGTAACGCAGACGTCATTGTGGACAGTTCTTTATCTTTCGTTCATACTATGAATGCTATATATATTGGGGAAAGGTGGGTAGTAGTGACATGTGTATAGTAATGACACCCCACGTATCTCAAAAACTACAAGTCCAATTACATTTATTTATATACGTAAGTTGTGGGTATTCACAAGCTTTATTGACATAAGTATTTTTTATTTCCTTAATTTTCAATATAAATAAATTAAATCAATTAATCGATGTTGTGAATATATTCTTAACAAATTACGAAATAAGTTTTTATAAAAGTATTTTTATTTTTAATTCCTTATTATTTAATGGAAAATAGAAAATTTAATTTAATAAGACTTAAGTCTTATACTAAAGATGAATTTAATATCTACAAGAAAATATAATTCATATTAATTTATAATTATTGGAAATGTTTCTACAATAAATTATGATCAACATGTCACGACTACCCTCGGGTGTCATTACTACCCGCATTGGAGTATAGTAATGACACCCTCGTTATCTCATGTATTATGATTATATTAAAAAATATTAATAGCAATTATTTAGATAATATTAATTTATATACAATATAAAAAAACGTTATATAGAGGATCAATAGTTTAAGAGTTATTGCAATATATTCAAAACTGTCACTACTATACACCTTTCCCCTAGGTATGTATGTCTGTAAACATCTATTTATGTAGAATATGACTCTATATAATATCTACACAATCAGATAAATTGCGAAATATATAATTGTTCTGCAAGATTGATTACCTCGCCTAGAGTCTAGAGTATTGAAATGTAATACATTTTTAATAAAATAAATAATAATAACAAATATGGAAATATTATAACGATGCTACTCAACAATAGATTCAGGCATTTAAATCTATATATTTAAATATATATATATATATATATATATATATATATATATATATATATATATATATATATCAGTTATGCATGTAGGTATCAGACAACTGAAGGTAGCAGTATTTATCAGAATTATACAGATCACTTGCTAGTATTAACAATTACTTTATTACATCTAGTACATCCTATAATCAATTATTATTTAATTTATGTACGGATATAAATAATAGTTAAGTTGAAATGAATCATTAACTATAAATACTATTATTCTCATAGTAACTACAAGTTTAGACATATCGTCCTCATCATCAAACTATTCTCGAAGGAATTGTGTAACTAAAATACCATTACAAGCCATCGAGAACATTATAGATACAACTGAAGATCCGTATTAGGAACTAATTTACCACAGTATAGGTATATATACAATGATATATCATTAGGAATATCGATGGAATAAATGTACTTGGAAACCGAACTTTATATACAACATTACCATATCTAACCAACGATACAATGATGAATACGTTAGTAAGAAGATTGGAGATTGAAGAAACAAAAGCAAATGAATACTAAGATAAGATTAACCATATTCGAGAAAGAAAAGATATTAGTATTATAAGATGATAATGTATATATCAGATATCTCCATATAGGTAAATAGGTAAACAAATAAAAATATAAGTAAATTAAATAATATAAACAATAATATCATAACTGATAATTCGACATTTGGAAGAAATCAAAGTGAAATATACATTAGTTAATTAAAGGTTAATACATTTAGAGAAGATCGATAGAATCATACAATCTCCACGATAAGTGAGAAAACACGACCACAATCATAGTTTAATAGAACAATCATTTTATATCGTAAGGTATTTCAAAATATCTAATTAGGTATATATCTAAATACCTACTTCATTGTATCTAATATAATCAATTCTTATTTAGTTTACGTATGTATATAAATAATATTGAACTAGAAATGAAATACCTATAAATACTATTATTCTCTATATAATAAAAAGTGCTAGCTTATATACATATTTTAATTAACACATTCGTTACATTTATTTAATTGGATATTAATTGTATTCTTATAGATATTTATATCTATGCAGCGCCGTAGCCACGGGGGCCTGCGGGGGCAAGGCCCCCCTGAAATAATCTAGGCCCCTAAAACTTGTTTCGAATTAAGTTTTTTTCATATAGTATTTACTAGATATTCAATTATATTTATATTTTTATTTTATAATTTTATTTATAATATATTTATTTATTAGAATGTATGTATGTTAGTCTTAGACATTATAGTGAGGATCCAATTCAGTATTTATGGTTTTATAAAATATTTTCTAAAATTATGGTAAATATTAAAAATTTGTAATTAACTAACTATAGTTTACCTATCATGAGCAAACAACAAACAAGTAGGTTTTATTTGGTTTTCTAACTAAAATAGGAGCAGACAAATTAATAGATCACAGAATAGCAGTAACAGAATAAAATATCAAACCAACCCCAATCTCAAACAATAGCACTACAATATATGAAAAAATAAATTTAAATTATCGTCCATCTGATCTCGGAAATGTTTGTCCTAAACGTACAAGTGCACTTACCATGGTAGACCATCGTTTGGAAATAAAATAAAAATATTTACCGATAATATGTATATATATATACAAAATAAAGCAAATTTATATATATTTGTAGATTATAGTACTTTCACAGTAGGTGAAAACAACCTAAATGGTAACCATTTAGGTTACTACAATTGCAATTCCGCATTGGAAAAAGAAATTAGTTTGATAAATGGTCCCAATCATGTGATTCATTATATGAATCGCGTACAAACAGTTCCAATTATGGTTAACTACCAGTGCACTTTCCTAAAAAGTATTCTTTTCAACTCCTCAATTCTAGATCAGTACGAAATAAAGTTGATTTGATTACACAATTAATTATTGATTCTAATTGTTCTATATCTGTCATTACTGACACTTGGTTAACTATTGGTGATTCTGCTCTAGCTTCCCAACTGACCCCTGATAGTTTTAAAGTATTGCTTGCTAATAAGTATATACTTTTTATATACCTATATATATACATCACATCGTCGTGGTGGCCTAGCTCTGTTATTTTCATCAGAACTTAAGCTTATTTCGTCATCTACCCCATGTTTCTCTTCATGTGAAATTCTGATCCATAATATTCAGTTTCCTTCATTATTTACCTTTATAAGTATACTTATATACCGCCCACCTTCATCTAGCCTATGGAGTTTCTTAGCTGACCTATCTTCTATTTTAGAATCTTTCACATCAGTTAATACGATTATTCTATGTGATTTTAATATTCAAATTAATAATGAAAAGCATGCTTCCTTATCTCTGAATACACTTATATTTGAGTATTCACTAACGCAACATGTTTTATTTAATACTAACACTAATAGTAATAATATTGATTTTTTTTATATTTAGCTGATTCTAATTTAATTTTATATCCCACTCAAAGTTCTCTAATATCTGATCACTTTGCCATATTATTTGATTTTAACTTGACGGTGATACACATTATTCGACTTTATATATCGTTTCAGAAAATATTCTCTATTAATAAACCAATGTTAACGCTCTATTCAATCAACTTAGCAACAGTATATATTCTGATTTTTCTACACTTTTTGATTATTTTAATTTGGCATTACCTTATTCGCTTGATATTTTGGTACCCTCCATTACTCTTATCAGCCGAACTTATTATAAGTTTCCCTGGTTTAATATTGAGCTTGTTAACCCGAGGAAACTACTTCGTAGACTACAACGTAAATATGCATCCTCTAAACTTGAATCTGATCTTAATTTATTTAAAGTTTTCTATCGCTTTACAAGAAAAAACTTCTCTCTACCAAATTGTCATATTACACCGATATGCTCAGTAGATATGGAATATATTCTAGGTAAGCTTATAAATTATCTTTCACCTTAGTAGGTAAAACCTAGACCAAATGTCTACCTGCCCAACCTGATTTAGTTATTTGTTCATTGTTTTCCAATTTATTCCAACACAAAATTTCTAGCATTATTCCTATCAATGTACTTCCAAACATCAACTCAGCACAACTCAATCTCAATTTAACATCCACTCATAATCACTGTCCATGTGTTTCGCTTCCCACACATGACATTGCACTCTCTTTGATGAAAACCAATTCCCCCTTAATCCTATTCCACTCAATCTACTTCGTCCATTATCACCATATTTTATTGGACTTATCGGTGAAATCATTCATATGTATCTTATATCATCTATTATTCTACACCCAATGAAATATTCATAGATTATTCCGGTTTAAAAAAAACTACTCTTGACCAATCTAATATATAAAGTTATCGTCCAATATCCCAACTATCATCAATAGCTAAGACGTCAGAACGAGTTATGTCTACTCAACTTATTAATTACATTATGCCCATTGATATTGTTGATAAATACAAAGTGCGTATCTTTCTCATAGTAGTACTGAAATTGCCCTTACTTTTATCATTAATGATATTTTCATATATTTTGGTAATACAGCCCCATGCTATCTCTTACTACTAAATTTATCTAGTGCTTTTGATACTCTCGATTACACTATTCTTTCTATTGGACTTAATGAAATCAGTATACATAGTCAAATCCACAGTTGGTTTATGTGTTTTGTTTCATCTAGAATATCTTCGGTGAAGATTAACTCCTCGTTGTCTCCTCCTCATTTCAACATAGATGGTGTTCCACAAGGCTCTGTCCGTGGATCTATATTTTTCATTATTTATATTATTCCTATAAAATCAATTTTTTTAATCAAATATCCCAATATTAACTATCATATTTATGCTGATGATCTTCAGATATATAGCCATTTCCTTGTTCTAGTGATTCTGGTATGATTCAAATGTCGATGTTTAATTGTATTACTGATCTCACTCATTGGTTCTCTCATAACTAAATGTCCTTAAATATTACTAAATCTAATACTATCATATTTACAAGACCCAGTTATCTTCTATCGATCACACATCATTTTCTACTATTTCTTCAAACTTCTCAATCTATAACTATATTTGATTTCACTATAACCTCACACCTAGACTAATCTCGAAACATTAATAATATGATGCACTACTAATTATTTTCTACATAATATTAGAAAATATCGTTTTAAGCTTACCCTTGCCATGACTAAATGTTTAATTCAATCGCTAGTATTCAGTAGAATTATCTACTGATGTTATTATTATATACCTTGCCTGTTAACCTGATCCTACTGCTTTTTATATTTTATTATATGTATATAAAGTTATGTTTATATAGTGTATATATATATATATATATATATATATATATATATATATATACACACATAGTGTATGCTTATGTATTGTTTATTTATACCCTGTTTAATTCACATTGTGCGTTAATATAAGTAATAGAGTATACTAGTAAATTACTAGTAATGATATTATAACTAGTACACTAGTTTATATTCATTACACTTTAGTCTTAATATTTTGTGGGGCCTTGCCCCTCTGGTATACATTTATGGCTACGGGCCTGTATCTATGCATGTATCATTATTTTAAAACAATTACTATTCTTATAATAAATATATTACTTAATGTACCTATATGGTAATAATGATAAGATTATTAAACAAGTATTCTTTATTATATGAAACATAGATTATATTACTATATAATAATATTAATCTAATAATATTTAAAACTACTGTATGTTAACAATAATGTGCAATATTATAGAAACGTAAAACAATTGTTTTAATGATATATTTAGCTTGAGATGGAATATTATTCTCACGAGAAGTTGATAAACTTAACAAATCTGATCACTTCATTGAAAAACAAGACATTTGTTATTTTACTAATTTTAATTGTAATCCTCCATACGGCTCAGTGATTCAGATAAAAACACCTACAATGATTTATATTCATTTAATTTTTTATCAATTTAAACAATTTATATATCATAATAATTAATATATATTATACATTCATTCATTCATTCATTCATATAATTGATATTAGTGATATTACCAAGGCTTATCTGTATAGTATAAATTGTTTTTAAATCGAGATACATACATTTATATTAATAAAATAGTTTATGGATATATGAATATACCTTAAAGGTTATACCTACCTATTACAAATTAATGATTTAATTATTAAACAAACTACTGACTATATTATATTTTTGGGTATATTTATAGATGAATATCTCAACTGGAAAAAACAGTTAATAATATTAAATCCAAACTTAATCAATGTATCTAAATTATTAAAATCTAAATTGAATATAGAATCACTTATAAATATATATTACTCTTTATTCCATAGTCATTTACACTATTACTCAGTACTATGGGGTAATAGTATTACCGTAATACGTATTTGAGTAATATTCAATGTAGGTATTACTATATTATAGAATATATGTCTAATGGCAATCTATTATCTAAATAATAGAACAAATATTGACCATATTTATATACATAAACAACGTTTATTTAACGTATCTCTAATTTAAGATATTATTGATTTAAATATTTATAAATACTTTTACTTTATTTTGAAATTTCTAAATTTGTGTACTCTATTTTTACTTTAATATATTTGATTTCCCATTCCATTTGCTGACAGGTAGATATTTCGATAAGTTCACTGAACTTCTATAAATTCTATATCTAGCTGGGTTCACTCTCATTTATTATGAGGAACCAATCTGATCATTATTATTATTATTATTATTATTATTAATTATTGAGAATTATTATTATATTGAATCATTATTAGGATAATAATGATACAAAATCACTTATACTTAAAACTATTTCTTAGTTTTATAATAATATTATTAATTAACATTCTCTTAATATACAAGTTAAACATTCTGAGATTTTGCTTCCTCAGTGTTAACATTCAATATAATTACATATTACTAATTCAATAATTATTAACCCATTTAATTAACATAAATATTAGCCAAAAACATAAATAAGGCTATATTTTCCTTAATCTATAATTCATATAGCGGAAAGTAACCGAATACGGGCACTCTCGGTATCTCAGAAACTAAAAATCCTACAAAAAAATGTTAATGAATATAATATTTATAATTATATATATAGTGTAAAAAAAGTATTTTTTATTTTTTTTTAAATTCAAAATATTGCTGATATATCCAATAAACTGATTTTTTTATTACGTTTTTAAATTTATGAATTTTTTTGTTATTATTTAGATACTTAAATTTTATTATTAATTAAAAAAATA
>OZ025239.1:72509689-72512189 GCA_964019155.1 Osedax fenrisi | reverse complement strand
AAATGTTGCATGTAATATTTGATTTGGTTGAAGATTCTCTAAATTTATCATTATTTGTATTCATTATTATAAAACATATATTTATAATTCTTTTATATATATAAATAAATAAATATATATAAATATATATATATATATATATATATATATATATATATATATATATATATATATATATATATATATACACATATATGTGTATATTAATATCCATCAGTTAATCTAAATATATATTATATTTTACAAATATAATTATAATTATACTATATAATATATATATTCAAATATATTTATAATACTTGTATATATATACAAGATATACTACATTTAAACAGGATATTTCACAAATTTTACATTTCATATTGGATTTGGTTGAAAATGCTCTAAATTTATCATTATTTGAATTAATTATTATAAAACTTATATTTATCATAATTGTATATATATAAAAGATATACTTCATTTACACATGTGCAATATATCCAGCAGGATATATCTGAAATGTTGCATATAATATTTGATTTGGTTGAAGATTCTCTAAATTTATCATTATTTGTATTCATTATCATAAAACATATATTTATAATACTTGTATATATATAAATAAATAAATATATATATAAATATAAATATATATATATATATATATACACATATATGTGTATATTAATATCCATCAGTTAATCTAAATATATATTATATTTTACAAATTTAATTATAATTATACTATATAATATATATATTCAAATATATTTATAATACTTGTATATATATAATATAATAATAATAATAATATAATTTATTGAATATAGAAAATAGATATTCAATATGACATAAAACAGGAGATAAAAATAATAGTACGAAATAAAATAAAAGTGTTAACATTATTGATTTACATATGCTATTTCTTAGCTCGTGTATGCTAATGATATGCCAACAAGGCCGCGACAGATCTCAGCTTTTAGGAAAGGGTGAATCATTTCCTATGCCGTGGGGAGGAAAATTTAACCAGTAGATTCCACGCTGGCATCCTTACTCCCCGACACCCGTCACAACCCCACTGACCTAACATAACACACGAGGACAAACAGTAAATAAGGTAATAAATAAAAATATATAAATAAATGTACAAGGTAGGATGAACATGTTCATCAACTACCAGACAGTATCGCAGAAACACCCGATTTAAATAATGGAAGAGACATCATTACGGTTAGATGAACAGGCAGATTGTTCCATGTAGCCGAGACCCGATTGCTGAAGAAGTTGTGTGATCGGTTATTCTTGGAGATATCTCTTTTAATTTTCACCGAAGGCCCTCTAAGATGATTCGTGTAGGTCCACAAGAAATCATCTTATCTCATATATATATAAGATATACTACATTTGAACAGGATATTTCACAAATGTTACATTTAATATTGGATTTGGTTGAAAATTCTCTAAATTTATCAATATTTGTATTCATTATTATAAAAGTTATATTTATAATACTTATATATGTAATAAATATATACAAGATATAATTAATTTGAACAGGATATATCACAAATGTTATATTTCATATTGGATTAGGTTTAAGATGATTTAAATTTATCATTATTTGAATTAATTATTATAAAACTTATATTTATAATAATTGTATATATATATAAAAGATATACTTCATTTACACATGTGCAATATATCCAGCAGGATATATCAGAAATGTTGCATGTAATATTTGATTTGGTTGAAGATCCTCTAAATTTATAATTATTTGTAGGCCTATTTGTAGGCCTATTCATATTATAAAACATATATTTATAATACTTATATATAAATTATTATATATATATACACACACATATATGTGTATATTAATATCCATCAGTTAATCTAAATATATATTATATTTTACAAATATAATTATAATTATACTATATAATATATATATTCAAATATATTTATAATACTTGTATATATATACAAGATATACTACATTTGAACAGGATATTTCACAAATTTTACATTTCATATTGGATTTGGTTGAAAATGCTCTAAATTTATCATTATTTGAATTAATTATTATAAAACTTATATTTATAATAATTGTATATATATAAAAGATATACTTCATTTACACATGTGCAATATATCCAGCAGGATATATCTGAAATGTTGCATATAATATTTGATTTGGTTGAAGATTCTCTAAATTTATCATTATTTGTATTCATTATTATAAAACATATATTTATAATATTTGTATATATATATACAAGATATATTACTTTGAACAGGATATTTCAAAAATGTTATATTTCATATTGGATTTGGTTGAAATTTGCTCTAAATTTATCATTATTTGAATTCATTATTATAAAATTTATATTTATAATAATTGTATATATATAAAATATATATTTAATTTACACATGTGCAATATATCCAGCAGGATATATCAGAAATGTTGCATGTAATATTTGATTTGGTTGAAGATCCTCAAAATTTATAATTA
>OZ025239.1:72467189-72494689 GCA_964019155.1 Osedax fenrisi | reverse complement strand
AATCGTTTTTTATATGTGTATGTATTAAAGAACAATGTTTATCCATTAGAAAATTTAACTTTTTAATAAAACATGAGTAATAATTTAAAGGGTCATTACTTACAATTTCATTTTGCCAATTTATAATATTCAATTCTTTTTTCAAATCATTGATATTTTTTTTATTTCTAATGAATGGTTTAGTATTAGTATTATGTAAATTTGTATGTTTAAAATAAAAAATAAAAAATAATATAGAGTCATCTGTTATATCAGATTCTATAATACCGCTAGTTAATATATTTTTACTATTAGTTATGATATTATCTATTAATGTATTTGTATTTATTGTTGTACGGGTATATATATTAATAATGGACGAGAGACCTAATTGAGTTAGTATATAATTAAACATTTTTGTAGTATTTGAATTTTTTGAAAAGTCTATATTAAAATCTCCGCATAGAAATATATCTTTATTAATATAATTTGAAAATAAATTAAAAATTAAATCATTGAATACAGTAGTATCACTATCAGGCGAGCGGTAAATAGCAGATAAAATATTGTGTTTTTTTGATTTGTCATCTATTATTTGAATAGAAACAATATCAATTGAATCTGTAATTGAAATAGATAGATTATCAATTATTGATGTTTTATACATTTTTTTCACTAAAATAGCTACACCACCACCTCTTTTTTATTTTTAAATGATCTATTCGTTTGGTATATATTATAATTTTTAAAATAAATAATAGGATCATCATATTTAGTAAGCCACGTTTCAGTCAAAATTAGTATATCTGGTTCATATGTAAATAAATATATATATATATATATATATAAATATCTAACTTATGTATATAAAACTAATATAATTTATATTGATACAATGAAATGTCATTAGTGACATCAATGTTCCCATTTGTATTTATAAATGGTATTCCTCTTACAATTAACATAACATAACTATTATGTTTTATTAATAGATAATTTATAATGTTCTATAGGTCATAAAAGATTTTATTTAAACTTTAAACTATAATATATAATATATTTTTTAAATATTAAGAAATGAATTATATTATTATCATTTCATTATATGATATAGGTAGGTACTATTCAAATAAGTATTACTATAACATTATTAATAATAATATAAGTAGGGTAACGTGTTTATAAACATATAGTATATTATCTATTATAATACTATATGATAAAGTATATACTATAATATAATATAATATGATATAATTATACCTACTCAATATATATATATATATATATATATATATATATATATATTATCTATATATAGAATACGTCAATTATTGACTAAATACCTTGACAATATGCTGATGAACAATTATTATTATTATAAATGTAGTAATTATGAATATAATGATAATGTGTGCATATAATTATATGATATCATTAATGATAGGAATATAGGAACCTATGAATATAATTAATATTGCAATCAACATTGTTTTTACATGATCCTATATTGGAGAATTAATATTGTTTAGAATATTAATAATATTGTCTAGAAACATAAAATGACGTAAATAACAATGTAATGTTTCTAAATATAACCAGGGAGTATACTCCTCGATATAATACTCACTGATGTAACCTATAATTAGCATAGTAATTATGTGTTATTAATATATTAATTATAATACTTATTTAAAAACCTCGTATATCAATATTATGATTGATAATTATTTTCTAATAATTTGTATTCGATTTTAATTTAGATTTAATAATTGAATAATATTTTCGCAAATCATGATGCATAAAATACATTAGTAAACAAAATAACGCAATTTTTAATTATCACGTGATTAAATAAACCTTATTGGTTAATTTATAAGACGATTCATCAATTTAATAACAACGATTTTGGGAATCCATTATTGTCTTTGTAAATACAATATATATATATATATATATATATACATATACATTTCTGACATATTTACCTTAACGCCTTCGCTCATACATTATAATGCTCCTCCTTCTTTATCATGATTTGAATTATTCTTCCATTAATTCCAGAGCCATCCGTTACTTTCTCTTGAACACATTCCTTCTTTAAGTATATTCTTTTAGATCGTATACTTATGACATTAACTAAATGGTATCCTTACTTGCCATGTCCAACCTACCACATATGTGTTCCTATATCTTAAAACTGGTTTCATTATGTCATTCATTGTTTGTACGTTCTATTATTTATGAATTAATTTTATTTTTATTTTCTTAATTTATCCGATATAAACAAAATAAAGAAACCATGGTTACAAGCATATATATTATTTAATTTCGTTGACATTAATGTCTTTGGAAGGCTAATTTAGTATAAATAAACATTTAATCATCATCAAGTTTCATCATAATAATTATATATATATGTAATAAATCTATATCTATATCTATATATATATATACGTATAGTCTATATATATAGTATATACCGTATAGATTTATAATATGATATTATTATAAAAGTAACAATTTAACTTAGATGTAAATTACTAATACATGTAACATATCATATAGATAGGCACTTATTATAGCTTTTTTAAAGTGGATGATATTATATATATATAGTATATATTAGTAGGTATTATCTAGTAGGTATTACCTACCAACTATAATTAAATATATATATATATATATATATATATATATATATATATATATATATTAAATAAACAAATCTATAATTATTTATTTTTCTTATAATTATTAATTTTCCTACAAATATACCAGGTAATTAAATTAAATAAGTAATTTTCTTATAATCCTATATTTTATTTGTGTAATATGTTTTACATAATTATACTCAAGATTACCTTGGGACATAAATAAACAATTTAACAATATTGTAATTAATATTTATAAATAATGTTAGTCATCTATTATTTTGAATACATCATTAATAATAATTTAATATATATATATATATATATATATATATATAGGTGTACTATATAACAATAAACAATTTATCCTATCTTGACCATATAAACTTCTTAGCAAAATGTAAATTTGACCTAATAAACTAAACCATATTGTAGACTGTGTACAATGAGATGAACACGCACGTTTTAAGAAAGTACTAAGTATGGTATACCATATATGGTATATATGGTATACTATAGTAGCTACTACATTGGTACATTTAGTACGCATTTAGTACGCATTTTAACCTCGCAATGTTAACGGAGAAATATCAAAAGAACCTATAAGGGAGTTATGGGGACTTACTAAGCCATAAGTTCTCCTATCCATGTTTATATTGACTTTAAAAGTATTCGATCGTGCTTGGAAAGATTGAATATAGTCACGTATACGTCTATCAATGAAATAAGTCTTGGTTAGGGGCGTAGGAACAGGGGAGTCATGGGTGTCCATATATGGGGGTATACCCCCCATTTATATATAAGGGAGGTCCAGATATCTTTGGACCCCCCTGTTATGGCAAAAAAATTAAAAATAATTTAATAATTGTTAATAATTTGTTAATAATTTAGAGAATATGTAATGTTAGTAGATAGCGATTATTAATAAAATACATATTATAATCTTTAATTTGTAGTCAAAATGTTATTTAATATTTATTAGATTTCAATTAATATTTTTTAATAAAATGGACCAAAATAATTATGTCCATTTTAAATTACCTCCATTTTAACTTAAGTTCATTATATAGAATTGAAATAATAAACATAATGATGAAAGGTTTGGAATATTATAATTAATAAAACTTAACTATTGTTTTAAATTCATTCATATAATTAATAATAATATTAAATATATAGTTGAAAATTAATTTCAAAATCAAATAATTTTTTAAATACTTTTTTTTTATTTATCTAGTTAGACTTTATAATTATATTAAAATTAATAAATATATATTATAAAAGTATTTAGAACAAAGAAACAAATATTTCAAAAATACGTTTAAAAATTAATATTGCATCATATAAGAGTCAATAATTAATAATTGAAAACGCTAAAAAGGCGGTTATAGAAAACTTTGATAAACTCTTCCAGCCATATGAAATATATATTAAAAAGTATGTTTGTTGTCGTAATAGCAAAAATAAAATGTATCATTGCAGAAAACTGGTAGGAATAACAAATGGCAATGGAGTAATTGGTGTGGTGAAAAGAAATCAGTATTTTGTTACTATTGTATTACAAATTATAAAAAAAACTAAACGTGATAATATCCCAGCATTTATAATTACTAGACATTCAAATTGGAAGAAGTCAATGTAACGATTTACTAGTTATGGAACATATAATATGCATCGTATGTCAATGGAAGCGGGTAATAGAAATAGTATTAAAATTGTAATGATTATACATAATACAAATGATATATAAAATAACAATATTGTTGTGAGAGTTATATTTATATATTCTATAAGATACATTGCTCAAAACATAGATTTTAGAGGTAAAATACATTTTATGGGTAAATTCCTAAAAGTAACTATTAAATTAAGATAAAATTAAATTCTCCAAATAGATGCATTGTTAAATATTGTAACCGATAATACTAAGAAAATAATCTAATATCATAGAAAATTCAAAATGAGATTCTTGAGTTATTTCATATAGGGGAAAGTAATAATACGGAAAATTTAACAATACATTTTCTTAACATTTATTACTCAATATTTGTATTCAAAAATTACAATATTATATGTTAATATATATCTTAATATTATATTATAATAAATATTATTGTGATTTTAATATTTTATTTAATCTTTTTATTCAATAGATAACGGGGTGTCCGTATTCGGTACCCATGTCCGAATACGGACACCCTACAGGGACACCCTATATACCACTATATAAACTATATATTATTGATGAACCAATTAGATAAATTACAATTACATTATTTATAATTAATTGTATGTATAATTTAATATAATGTAATTAGAAATTAATTTATTCATTTTTATTATCATTTTATTAATAATATTATTTAATTAATAATACAATTTAAGTATCTAAATAATAACATTTTTAGATTTAGCTTCATTGGTGGTATTACTATTATAACATACGCCATTTTTATGAAAATCAGAATAGTTCACATGCTGCGCGTGTGATACCTTATATATACTAAAGATATTCCGAAGAATTGCTTCGCAACATATTTGCCTATACATATACAAAGATAATAGAAGTAATTAATCTAAATGTATATATCAACTGTAAGACCTCGTACGGTCGATATGCGCATTTGTTATTAGGTATTATTTCCGCAATTTAAAATAAATAATATAATATATGTAGTATCATCATTTTCATATATACATTTATTAGCTTCATTTAATAATTACAATTTTTTATTTCAGATGGTATATTTAATATATTTATTTATAATGTATAATATCCGTCTTGTTTCTCATACATTCTATAATAACATAATGTAACATCACCAGCTAGTAATTATTCTATACACATAGTAAGTCCGTTTGAATAAAGTCTATGTGTATTTTAAAGTCTATGTGTATAGTAATGACCTCTAAAGAAACTGAATATCGCCGATCCTATCTCCGAGACGTTTACCCCTAGCGTTAAGTGTGAGTCGTGTTATCGTATGACTTCCGTGACCGGTAACTTAAGCTGCGGACACGAACTGAAGCCATGTAGTGACCCCGACAGCTGACCATCCAATCGTTGAAGGGCATGTACCTCGTTTAGAGGGCATTACGTTCGATGGAATAACACTGTCGGAACCTAGCGGTCATATTTGTAGAATATACTATATGTTTATTTTCCATAATTATATTAAATAATATATATTGATATATATATATATATATATACAAATATATATATAGATATATAATAATTATTACATATATATAGTCAACTTCCGTTAACTCAGACTCAAAAAATGTGTCTGAAGATTAAATAGTTTTCATATATTTTCATATGGTTAAAAAACCAAATAAGCACTCGTAAAAAGTCTGATTTAGATTTTTTTTAGAGTTAGCGGGAGTCTGAGTTAATGAAAGTTGACTGTAAACATGTGTGTATTTATGTAGGTCTATATTCTAAAAATATGTATAAGCAAACACATTTTATAATAATTTACATTAATTTGTATAATAATATAATTATACAATAATATTATTTTATAAAAATGTAGAATCAAGCTTACTAATTATAATATGTATATATATAAAGTTCATATACTATATATAGTATATGTATTATATATATTATAAACCATAATGTTTATTAACATTAAGTTGTATTATTTATATGATTATATAATATTAGATTATTATATATAAACTAATCTAATATCATTTACTATATTAGTAGTAAGTTTACAATATATATATATATATATATATATATAAATTTATATATCTATATTCTGTTTAGTTAACTAAATTTCATAGATAAAGAATAGTAAATATATATAGTATACTACATATATATGATATAGTATATATGATATATATATATATATATATATATATATATATATATAGGTTACATTTTGTTTACATTTATAGGTTACATTTTGTTTACATTTTGTTTACATTTGTCTGTTTTTGGACTGTGAACTGTGCTTATGAAGCAATCGGCCGTCCATATATAAGTTAATGTTTCAGATTAAATAAATGGGTTTTCAGTAGTTTATTGAATTTGGAGTTGATGGTGTAGTACGGATGGATGTAGGGATAGTGTTCCTGGAGTATGGGACGGATATTACCCAGACGCGAGTGTTAGTTGAATGTAAGTTATGTTTAGGAGGGAGTTGAAGTAGAAACGTATTGGTACCCAGAAAACAGTAATAGCCTCATATTAGCAACATAACAGCAGCATAATAGATTGAAAAATTAATAGCAGCATAATATTATTTATTTTATTTTATATATAGTTTATTGACTACAAAAACACATGGTGGTTATAGGCGTCGTTAGAATATACATTTAATGGCAACATAACAGCATCATAATAGCACAATGTAAACATGTGAGGCTATTAAATATTCTGTTATGTTGCTATTGTGAGGCTATTACTGTTTGATGGGTGGAGCGTGTAGTGGTACTATAGTTGGTAGTTTAATTTTGAGTAGGGATACTAGATAGTCAGGAGAGTCATGGTGGATTACTTTATGTCCCAGTAGTAGGATTTGCGTAGGTCCTACGGCGTAGGGAAACAGGTAACCAATGCAGTTTATCTAGGAATGTAGATATATGAGCATGGGAGTATTTTGCTATGCTAAATATACACCTATCTATAGAATTTTGAAGAATGTTGAGTTTGGTAATATACGATGAGGGGTATTATAAGGATAACATTGAAGTAGTCGAATAGAGGTAGGATATAGGTAGAACCTAATAGTATCGTTAGATATTTATATTGAATGACGAATAGGTCGCAGTGAATGTAGTTGATAGTTTAGTAGCTTTGTTATGTGGGACGGTTGTCTATAACAACTAAAAGTATTGTCAAATATAACACCAATATATTTGACATGCGTTGATGAGCTGTCCATAAATGTTGATTGGAGGAGGTGTTGGTATATGTAGTATATAATATAGGTATAACAATGAGATTCAAAAAAGTTCAAAGCATCTTATTGGTCGTCGGATACGCATTCATTTATTTATTTAAATTTAAAAAAAAACGATCATTTTAAAATGTTTTACAATAATTATTAATAATTGATATCTTTGCTCCAATCATAATTAATAACAATTAGTGGAATATGATTTATTATCCTGTCATAATAATACAAAATAAATCAAACTCACTTCCTTTAATATTTTGAAAGTCAAGGTAAGATGATGCGTTTTTTAAATATATAGTTAATTTATAAATAAATATATATTTAAATATAACTATTAGAATGAGTAGTTAGATTATTACAATAACTATGTTATATAATACACTCTTATTATACCGATTAATAATATTATATTTATTTAATAATTAAAATTGTTTAATAAATTTTAATTATTATTAATAAATATTTTAATATGTATTGCGCTATTTAATAATGTAAATTTTATTTAACACATATTTTATAGATTATACATATACACTGTTTATTATTTAATATTATAAGTATAATATTATATTTAATTACGATCTATAGTAATATGAATATGAACTTTTAAGATTAATACTATTAAAAAAAAAATGCAATTTATGACGTTTTTTAAAAACGATATTTATTTAAATTGTAAAATTAACTAAGTTATCCAAATTATTATTATTAAATATATACAGCACAGAGTTCTTCAAATATTGTAGATTATTATTAATATATTTTATTTACTTATAAATTAATAATTAAGATAGTTGAACGTGCCTAGTAAACTTACATATTTATATTTTAATATTAAAATCTGTCAATCTTAAAACAAATGATTTTTTTTACAAAGATACAAGTAATTATAATGGTATAATGGATCTATTTAAATTCTCATAAATGTATAATAAAACTGCATTTGCGATTTTTGTGCATTAACTTATATTTATTTTATATAATATATTAAATAGTAATTATATTGTATTTAAATAATTCTAATATTAATTATAAATGTTATTAATTAATTTGTTATTTGAGTTTATTTAATACGCATTTAAAATGTGTATTTATTAAAATTTATATAAAAATATTTAAAATATGTATTGCTATTACAATGATAATTATAGTTTAAATTACATGCATGTACTTATTACAATTTTATTTGATAAATAAATAATAACTTATTGATATATTGTATGTATTATACATATATTTAATATAAAGATGTTCTTATTTTAGCTCAAATATGTCTGTTCAATTGCTTGAAAAGTATCGTACACCTGAAACTGATGAAGTTAACTCTAACTGAAACTGAAAAAGTTGGTTATATTATATATTTATTAATATGTATTTATAGTTATATATATTTATTAAAAAGTGGTATCTCTGTGACTGTAATAATAAATTTAATTTAGATTCTAGTTTTTATATTAAAATTAAAGGATTTAATTGTAGAATTAAAGACAGTTTTAGAAACAGATAAAACTGTATTTGTGGAGTGGTGTAAAGATTATTTTTCACATTCTACAAATAATTAAATACTTATACTACATTGAATAAACTACATTGATGAGTTCACAATATAACAAGGTAACCACTGATTACTAACTAGTGATCACGTGTGGTTTGTTGATTTCGTGCTGTGTGAATTTTACTATTTATACATAATTATTTATATTAATATGTAGTATCTGTGCGCACGAGATCACTGGTCAGTATTCAACAATAAACTTATTACAATTCACTGCAAATTTATATTATTAAATGGAATGCCAGTATGTGTTTTTCCAGAATATATCAATTAGAAAATTATAATCAAGTTTCATTACTAGTTAGAGTAAATACTCTTTAAATAGGAGGAAAATTTACTATATTGAGAATTTGATTAACTAGATGAGATACTTAAAACTGTGTTTCTATTTACAAAGTAATGTATACACACTGAAAAAGTGTATAAAATATTGACATCAATCATCATTAAAAATTGTAAACAGAAATAAGGTAAACGAATTGAATTTTAAAATAAATAGCTTATGTTAGTGAGTATACAAATAACTAACTTAAATGCAGTAGTATACGACCACCAGTTAAAAATTATTGTCGCTGCGATTATAATGTGGGGGGGGGTGTACACATTATTTAACGTGATATTGTTAACAATAAAATTACTGAGGGATAAGGTGAATGAAGCAACTTATAATGATTGTTGATAAATTGATTTGAACATCTGTTATTGTCACTAACACCCCCTTGATATAGTAACATCCTCTACTTTATAGGTTAACAGTTGAACATCAGATGCATTTTGCGGCCTGCTGCTAACGCCTATAAACATTGGAAACAAAGCTGTGAAAAGATACCGGAATTATGGAATTCTTCTGTTAACACATTTAGGTTAACTCAATAGATCTCCCAAAACCATTTAATCATCTTATCTAATCATCTTTTTCGAGTATAATTCCTATATAATATAATCATATAGTTTTTTAAATATTGTCCCTTATTAATTTACTGCACTTATCTAATATATAGGTGATGTATGAAACTTCAGATGAATGTTGCGGCCAGCAGTAATGCAAATAAAAGATTGGAGGCTTCTAAGATAATGGAATTATGTAATTCTGCTATTGAAAATCATTTACATTAATATTATCTCTTTTAAAATAAAATTTAAATAATTTCATTGTACATAAATATTATTCATTTGATTTTATAAATACATATACATAAATATTCTATTTAAGAGGAGAATATAGAATATGGCTCCTGTAGGTTTTGCTAACAATTTACGGGTTTAGATGTAACATATTTTATATATCGATAGATAATTTAAAATAATACAAATGTATCTGATATTATATACCATATTTCATTCTTACTATTTATTATGATGTAAACTAGTGTGGAAACTTAAATGATTATTTTAACCCATTATATTAGTAATCAAAAATTACGCTTGCTATATTGGATGCAGACCATTTAAAATGGAAATTTAAATACATAAATTATAGATAACTATTATTCAATTAATTCTATATATACATATTAATTAGGTTATTTTTAATGGAAATAATGCTAGAAAATTTATTTATATAAAATATAATTTTATAAACACAATTTAAAATATTTTGCAAAAGTAATATAATTTTTTTAATATATTTTATAACTAATAATAATTTATAAGTAAAAAAATTTATTTAAAAAAAAATATTAAAAATTATATAAAAAAATATTAAAAAATAAATGGCCAGTTGAAAATTTAGCCTTATATGACCATTTTGAAAAAATAAAATAAATTTTATAAATCTATATATTAGAATATATTTAAAAGAACAATGTGTGAAAAAATTGATGTATAATATTAATTAACAAGTTCTGTACATTAAATTTTGTTTTCATGACCAAACAATTTGTATACATTACATGTAAATATTTGCTAATTTTTAGCTCATAAATTTACCAGTTTTTGATCTATAACTTTTTATTTAGTTATCTGATTACAAAATTAATATATGACTCTTATATTACTTTTTCATGCTCTTTCCAATGGTACTAATTATTTTAAACTAGCATCACTAGAAAAAATCTCATTGTTATACCTATATAATATATAATATATTCTACCTATATTTATTCCATTTATTAATATTAATTACAAATTATATTGAATTAATAATTGTAGGTATACTATTATTAATTAAGTATTATGCTAGATAGTATTATAATAATAATTATTAATAAAATATTAATATTTAATTATTAAATTAATAGAATAATTTAAATAAAATGTTAAAAATTTAGCAGAACGAGGTTTCGATCCTCGGACCTCTGGGTTATGGGCCCAGCACGCTTCCACTGCGCCATTCTGCTATATATGCATAATATAAATATAACACTAATAAAAAGATGACTAATATTATAATACTTATATTTTTTTATAAGTGTTATATTTATTATTATAAATATATAGCAGAATGGCGCAGTGGAAGCGTGCTGGGCCCATAACCCAGAGGTCCCAGGTCGAAACCTCGTTCTGTTAAATTTTTAACATTTTTAGTTATATTATTTTATTATTTTATTAGTAAATTACTAATTAGTAATTACTGAGTCATTATTATTATAATTTTATTTTAGAAAATCTTTGTAATTATGATAATAATTATTATGATAATCACAATAATTATTATAAATTATCATAATAAAATTTATTATAAATCTATCATAATCATTATGATAATAATAATAAAATATATTAACTTAATAATTAAGTATTAATTTAATAATATACCTATATCTACCAAGGGCAGGACATCTGATTTGCTGGGATGATATTAAATTAATTAATAATTAAATATCATATTTGAATTTAATATTAAATAAACCCATTTTTAAATTACTGATCTCGATATGACCGTACGACGTACGACATACGGCGTACGTAGGAATACCTACATTCAATGTGTAATTCACATATAATTACAAATAATATAAAATAAACATATTTCTATTTAAAGCTAATTTATAAATAAATTCGTATTTTAATATATTTATTAATAATAATAATAGGTACAAATTAATCACAAATTAATAATAATTAATAATAATACTACAAATTAAAAAAATGAATTAAATGTATATGGTTAGGGGAAAGTAAATGAATACGGACAGTAACCAAATACGGACAGTGAACTAATACGGATACTCTCGGTATCTCAGAAACCATAAATCCTACACAAATTTTTTAATTAATAAAATATGAATAATTATATAAATAGTCTAACAAATTATTTTTTATTTTGTAATTATTCAAAATATTGCTGATTTATCCAATAAACTGATTTTTTTGATTTTAAATATATGAAAAAATGTCAAGTTAAAATATTCTCAAGAATATACAAATGTATCGATATAAAATATAACACTTTATTATTAAAAAATAAAACATTCTAAAATTATATATATAATTTCTATATTTGTTATCAAATATTCGTTAAGTTATAAGCATATATCCAGAGGTTATATAAGTCCCTAATACGGACACTCTAGATGTATTAATACTGACACCATATAACCAATCAGTGCGCAGCGTATGAACTATTCTGATTTTCATAAAAATCGCGTGCGTTATAATATTAATACCACCAATAAAATCAATCTACATTTTTTATTATGTAGATACTTAAGTTGTTTTTAAATTGTATTATTAATTAAAAAATAATAAAAATAAATAAATTATTAACTAATTAAATTATATTAAATTGTACATACAATTAATTATAAATAATGAAATTGTAATATGTCTGATTGATTCATCAATATAATATAGTTTATATAGTGGTATATAGGGTGTCCGTATTATAACACACATTGTCCGTATTCGGACATGGGTACCGAATACGGACACCCCCGTTATCTATGGAATTAAAAGATTAAATAAAATTTTAAAATCACAATAATATTTATAATCATATAATATTAATATGTTGTAATTTTTGAATACAAATAATGAGTCGTAAAATATTAAGACCATTTATTGTTAAAGTGACCGTATTAGGTTACTTTCCCTTATGTGCACGAATAATTACTATATATAAATATTATTAGATATAAACTAAATATATCTACTTGTATGAAATAATACAAAATTGTATTCGTTATATTTCAAAAGAATACATTCATTCAGTAATGCATATTAATATAAAGTAACACGTATTATAGCGTAATTCAAGATGGATGATAATTCATACATTTGCTAGTAATCAATCGGGTTACCTATCGATATACGATAACAATGGTGAATAGGCCGGAAGATGGGTGAGGTGTAGACTGTAGAGAATATCAAACTTGTAGCAAGACCTCCTATAACCTCGAGGTTATAGGAGGTCTTACATGTAGGCTATTTGTATAGAGATAGAGATAATTGGTCTCTCTAGCTATATGACTATTGTATACACTAATCGACTATGAACTGATGTAAGGAACTGATATCGTCGCACTTTAACGTATTGCAGTATTGTAGGTATTTAAAGTAATGCATTTCTAATTTTATTATTATTTTAATGTTTAGACATTCCCTAACTTTTTATTGTTATTTTCTTATCTTAACATCGTATGTGTGCTTATGTGTTATATAATATAACTAATATAATATGTGATGGGCAGGATCGGCGATCCGATCCGGATCGGGTACGAAAGAGAGGATCGAGATCGGGATCGGCAAATGATCGGGTAACGAATGGATGATCGGGATCGGGAAAAGGATCGCTATAAGATAATAAATAGAGGATCGGGATCGTTATCGCCTATCCAGGATAAAAGGATCGGTGCCCATCATTGATCATATTAAATATGTGTGTATATATAAATAATGCAAATAGAGGACATTAGTGATATATCGTGATATTGTAAAGCTGATTAATATTACCTGTATTCATGTTTTATAAGTGTAATCATTCTGATGTTGCCGTCATAGAGTTATATAAATATGCCTATCATTCTTATAAGCAGATATCTTAAACTTATAATTATAATTTAATAACGTACATTATACGTATAATTTATAAAATAAAGAATAATGTAATATTACATATAATATCATATGGTAGTCCATAACTTCCCCTTATCTACGGAACTCATATTACTGTCCAGTGGACAGTGTCCATTCCGCCTCATCAAGCGTACCTTTACATACTATAATAGTATACATTTAATTAAATACCTGTATTAATTATACCTTTAAAATCAAACTTTTCCTTAACTTTAACACATTTAATAACTTTCTCTATATTGGACGGCTGATTAACCGGGCACAAGTAATTCTCTAAACTATACAATTAAATAAAACCGATCATTAGTCAATGGTTTATTATTGAATACTTCATAAATCACCTAGTAGGACGTAGGTCATACGTTAGATACAAATATGTTTAATAAACATTGTTTATATTTCTAAAAAAAAGAATGCAGGGAACGTTAGGGGTTTTGGTCGACGACAATATAATCACCACGGTAATAGATATGAACATATGTTACATTATCGAACTGTGTAAAATGTTACCGTGTATGTGTATTACATGTTTTAAGACAACATTAATAAACATAAAATATATTGATTAATATTATCGATTATGTAAAAAGTGCATTTTCTACTACATTATTGTAATAAATAGCAGAGAGTTAATGGTAAAATGTTGCATTTATATAATTAATTACAATTACTTGTGTATTATCATATTTTATATCATTGAATTATAATAAATCATCGAATTAGTTAATTTAACTCACATTTTATTATTTGAGTATATAGGGGAAAGTAACCTAATACGGACACTTTAACAATAAATGGTCTTAACATTTTATGACTCATTATTTGTACTCAAAAATTACAATATATTAATATTATATGATTATAAATATTATTGTGATTTTAAAATTTTATTTACTCTTTTAATTCCATAGATAACGGGGGTGTCCGTATTCGGAACCCATGTCCGAATACGGACACACTGTGTTATAATACGGAATCCCTATATACCAATAAATTAACTATATATGTTGTATGAATCAATCAGACAAATTAAAATTACATGATTTATAATTAATTTTATGAACAATTTATTCTAATTTAATTAGTTAATAATTTATTTATTTTTATTATTTTTTAATTAATAATACAATTAAAGTAGGTACCTATCTAAATAATAATTTAAATTTTTTTCTTTAGTGGTGGTATTAATATTATAACGTACGCGATTTTTATAAATATCAGAATAGTCCATACTCTGCGCGATGATTGGTTATAGGGTGTCCGTATTAGGAACTTATATAACCTCCAGATATATGCTAATAACTTAATGAATATTAGATAACAAATATAGAAATTATATATATAATTTTAGAATGCTTTATTTTGTAATAATATATTGTTATATTTTATATCGATTCATTTGTATATTTTTGAGAAGGTTTTAAATTGAATTTTTTTTTCTTAAATTTAAAAACGTAATAAAAAAATAAGTTTATTGGATATATCAGCAATATTTTGAATACTAAAAAATAAAAAATACTTTTTTAGACTATTTATATAATTATGAATATGTTATTAATAAAACATTTTTTTGTAGGATTTATGGTTTTTAAGATACAGAGTGTCCGTATTCGCGCACAGTGAACTACGTATTCGCGCACTTATTTGGTTAATTTCCCCTTGGGCGACAATAATTAAAATATTCGTATCTATCAACCAAAACCCTCTCACGTACCATATTTCACCGATATTTACCAGTATTACCAGTATTATAACTGATAATACATACATTTTATATCATAATATAAAAATCCGAGATAAATATTTATTAGATTAATATATTATTAATAAGTAATCTAAAATTAAAATACAAAGATTCAATATATTCACATAGTCACCTACTACTAGCTAGCATAGCGAGTACCAAATTAGACTTTGGACCAAACCCCCCCCCCACGTTACATATACAATATAGTAATAAGTAAAATATTAAATGTAGAAATAATAAGTTTAGTTTAGGATTTAGAAAGTTTAGGTTATAAGTTATAAGTTATAGTTTAATTTATAAGAAATTATATATTAAAAAATTTATTAAAATCTAATTCAATCATGGATATTATATATATATATATATATATATTTTTAAATATTTAATAACATATTGATAATAGTAAATTCAATGAATTGCATAAGTGACTGATATCGTACGTCGTTCCATTAGGTGTATCGTATACAAAGTATCTTATTAGGATCAGTATAACAACTTTCTATAATATGTATATTATGTGTATATTACATATAATACCGTGTGTATTACATACACACACATACATACATACACGTGCATCGTTGATTACATAATCATGCACAACGATACGGCCACTACGAGAACAGCCATACAGTGTAACGCATCGTAGGTCGTTCTCGCTGTAGAAGTAGTCGCTGAAGATTTAATCGCCGCCCGCCTCGACCGGCATCGTAGAACCACGCCCCCTTTTAGCCCCGCCTCCTTGCCCTCGCCGCCGAGACAGCCGACGTACGCCATCGCGTGGTAGATGTAGTGTTGCTCGTGCACTCCGGTGAACAGGTCTGCTCCGGGGCCCCAGGCGTACATACTTACGTCCTGTCCTCCGTGCGTTGCCATAGTCGTAGCGAACATCGCATCTTGTATGAAGTCAGGCGCAGCTGTGTGTGTGTGTGAATGTATGTGTATAGTATACTAGTATAATATTATAGTAGTAGTTGTTGTAAGAGTAGGAGTAGTAGTAGTATTATATGTTAAATACTTAATTAAATACTAAGTTTATAGACACTACTAGAGTTGTAGTAGTAGTAGTAATAGAAGGAGAATAATAATTTATTTACCAATATCCAATATTAAATAAATTATTCGGAAGGTAGATATAATAGGTAATTAAGTTATAGTGACATCCTTAATAATAAATAAAAATAAAAATGAATAGTTTTGAAATGTGTTATTTAGAATTTGTAAACAGTGTATACACGTATTAGTATACTAAAGTGCAGTTTACACATGGACAATGTCCATTGGATATGTGCGTGTGTGTGATAGTATACTAACACACACACACATGTGTGCAGATAGCCTATAGTTTATGTATATTACAGACATAGAAGGAATCTATTTAAATTGTAATGTATAGCCTATATATAGGCTATATATATGTATACATTACAATTTAAATAGATTCCTTCTATGTCTGTAATATACATAAACTCAATAACAATAACATTTATATAAATTAAGTATTATAAGTGTTTAATTTAGATATTATTTTAAAAAATACGGGTGTACCAAAGCCCGGACTTTGGTTATACTATAAGCAATAATTTTACATATTTAATTCTTAATAAATGAAAGTATTTATTTCCGAATTTTCAAAATATATTTGAAATTACAATTTCTTATCGAGAAGGAAAAGTTGGAAATAAATAATTGTAATTTGTTAATAAAATTGTAATGCTGACATAGCATTTATTATTTTATTCAGGTATTGCTGTACATCAATTTAACATATAGGACTTATAATAGGTTCCTACATAAATGTCCTTACATATATTATAAGTAGAATATATATATTAGTTAATATTATTATATTTATATTTTATATATTTTTTAATAATATTTATATCTTTGATTTTGATTTTGCTTTTATAATTATTTATTGTATACACCACTGACTATTATTGAGAATGACTAATTATTGATAACATATTTATTCGTTATCCACATTTATTTCATAGTATATACTATTTCATAATATATATTATTTATTTACAATTATGGATGTTATATTATTTTTCTCATCACATATTTACATATTTTATTATAATAACTCCTATAGGACACCATTACATGTAATGGTATGCATATGTATATAAAAATATTTAATATACATAAACTCTATACATTTTTAAATAAATTAAGTATTATAAATGTTTAATTTAGATATTAGTGTAACAAATACGTTGATCCGACAATGCATTTGGTCGACTGCCGCTACGGATCGTACTAACGGACCTAACCAACGGACCTAACTAACGGATAGTACTAACGGACCTAACCAACGGACCTAACTAACGGATCGTACTAACGGACCTAACTAACGGACCGTACTAACGGATCGTATTAACGGACCTAACTAACGGATCGTACTAACGGATCGTACTAACGGATCGTACTAACGGACCTAACTAACGGATCGTATATACGGATCTAACTAACGGATCGTACTAACTGATCGTACTAACGGATCGTACTAACGGACCTAACTAACGGACCGTACTAACGGATCGTATTAACGGACCTAACTAACGGATCGTACTAACGGACCGTACTAACGGATCGCACTAACGGACCGTACTAACGGACTGTACTAACGGATCGCACTAACGGACCGCACTAACGGATAGTACTAACGGACCTAACCAACGGACCTAACTAACGGATCGTACTAACGGACCTAACTAACGGACCGTACTAACGGATCGTATTAACGGACCTAACTAACGGATCGTACTAACGGATCGTACTAACGGATCGTACTAACGGACCTAACTAACGGATCGTATATACGGATCTAACTAACGGATCGTACTAACTGATCGTACTAACGGATCGTACTAACGGATCGTACTAACGGACCTAACTAACGGATCGTACTAACGGACCGTACTAACGGATCGCACTAACGGACCGTACTAACGGATCGCACTAACGGACCGTACTAACGGACAGTACTAATGGACCGTACTAACGGATCTAATTAACGGACCGTACTAACGGACCGTACTAACGGATCTAATTAACGGACCGCACTAACGGACCATACTAACGGACCGTACTAACGGACCGTACTAACGGATCGTACTAACGGACCGTACTAACGGACCGTACTAACGGATCGTACTAACGGACCGTACTAACGGACAATACTAACGGATCTAATTAACGGACCGCACTAACGGACCGTACTAACGGAACGTACCAACGGACCGTACTAACGGACCGTACTAATGGACCGTACTAACGGATCGTATTAACGGATCGTACTAACTCGTGTCTACACCGGTGAGATTCAGACGAGGTGTATCCTTGCCGTTGACCTTCCTATGTTTATCATGACCTCGACCTGTTATGTAATTAACCGCTAACACGGGCTTGTCGTCGAGGAATCTTGTATGCATGGCGTCGGCGAATCCTAAACCGGAAGGGTGTTAGCACTGATGGTGACCAGTGATTTCGTGACGGGTATAATTATACCATTTATAAAAATGATTATATTAATATACATATTATCATTGCATACGAGATAACTGTATTCATTCTAGTTAATTAGTAATACTTATTACCTCCATACTATTAATCGTAGTTAATTAGTTAACAGTAATACTATTTTACTTATTCGAAAAACAAAAATATAATATTTATATAATTATATTATTGATGACTATAATTATCATTAATAATTATCATTGATATATTATGTTAAAAGAACTTAAAAAACATAAAATACTTTTATTTTCCCTCAACCCTATATTAATATAAACATTTATTAATATATAATCATAGTATGTTGTATACACCAGATAACCCAATTATGTAAAGTTATACAAAGTAATATATATTATTATAAAGCTAATAATCAAGTTTGTATTACATAATATTATATAAATATATTATATTTTTATAATTATAATAATTATCGATAGCTTATAAATGAGTCAAAATAATAATGTCAATATAAAGTTATACTAAGGTTAATAATAATGAAGATTACCCTACAACCTCCTCGCCTAGCTTACCTAATATATCGCCATCTAGTGGTGGATAACTGCCCATTATCATAGCTTGACCATGGTCAGCAGTGACTACGACCAGCGTGTCATCTTTGTTCACCTTACCCATTACCATCTCTATCGTATCGGAAAAAATGGCGGTTTCGTTGAAAGCTCTGAAGGCGTTGTTGTCGTGATGGGCGTGGTCTATCCTGCCTCCTGTCAAATAACGATGTCACGTGGATTAACGGTTCAGAGTTAGTGCGTTTTGTAATTAAGTAAAATAGTTTTGATCTCACCTAATTAATACAGTCTAAATTGTCAATATATATATATATATATATATATAAATACAAATCCACATAAACACGCCCATACATACGTCGTACGCGCACATATACATACTGTCGCGCTTACCTTCGACAACGAGCACGTATCCGTCAGTGTTATCGTGTTGCAGCGCTTCCAATGCGAACAGGGTCATGTCCTTCAACGACGGCTGATCTTTGACCTCATTCTTCAGGCGGTCGTATTCGTAGTCCATCATGTCGTCGGCGAATAGACCTGCGTAGTGGTGGTGGTCACGGAGCGGTCAGAAGCGAGGCTACGGCCTCTTAGACCATAGAGTCCACTAAGGGTCAGGTATAGTAGCATGGGCAGGTGGTCAGGTGGACACATGGACAGTAAGGTAATCCATTGCGTAGATATAACAGTAGTCTATCCATCTCTGTCCATTTATCCATCTCTGTCCATCTATCCATCTATTCATATGTCTACCCGTCCACCCGTCCACCAGTACACGCTACACACCACACCATCAGACCTCTACGACCACAATGTCCATCGCTACTGACCTATTATGTTGCCAACACGTGTTGGGTCAACGTCGCGGAGCTGTTGCGCTGTTTCTACGTATTGGAATCTGGTGCCGCTCTTACTGGTTCCGCTAGAGTTGCGCTCCATCAGCACCTATACATGTTAGTTAATATATACTAACTGTATATATATATAGGAGTCACTCTCTGATATTATCTGAAGCATTCTCTAATAAATAATTAAATCAATATGAAATATGTGGTTAAAATGGCTAGTCAGAAGTACACTATGTACAGTTTTATCCTATAAGAGGTCACCAGTCTAACATCCCCTAACTAATCGCTTATGTACGCACTATACAGTGTATAGTATACACATATAGCTTACGTATCATGACATGTTCAACTTGTTATTATTAGATAATATGTAATACATCAATATTGACAACACTCACGCAGACATACACTCATGCTTATGAACATACACAAGTTCATACGCACGTTCTTACGCACGTTCATACGCACGTTCATATATACATAATACATATGAATACGATATATCATATATACAAACATATACACATATACATACACATACTATATTACAGCATATATATTGTAGATATTGTCATGTTAATAGTATAACAAGTCAATATAACAAGTAGGGGCTAGTACAGGCATACAGACAATGGGTGCTATGTTTGATGCTATATTAACGTTAAGAAGATCCCTGCCATCAGTTCTCTTACCACCGGAAGTCTGGTTCTTGAAAGAACTTCTACCTCCGCCGAATATAACCTGAGTAGTAATAGAAATGCTTAGTCAGCAGTATCCCCGTTAGATGTTGTAGTTAGCATATATGCTATAACTATATATAACTATAGTTAGCATCAGGGTTGATGGTTTTTTCGGTTTTTACGTAAAAACCAAAAAACCCGGTTTTTATAGTTTTTATCGGGTTTTATCGGTTTTTATCTGGTTTTATCGGTTTTTACGGTTTTTACGGTTTTTAATTTAAAAACAAGTACAAATTATAATTTTTTCATAACAAAAAATAGTACTTTACTTTATATTATTTAGTAAAATAATTAAGTTTGGTAATATTTGGCTATTACATATAAATAACTATTATTAATAATAATGTATTATCATAAAAACTATAATTTAAAAGTTAAATTAATTTGTTAAAAACCGTAAAAACCATAGTTTTTTTAACTTTAAAAAACCGACGAAAAAACCAATTTTAAAAACTGAATCAACCCTGCTTTTAAAGCAGTGCTTTACTTCATATTATTTAGTAAAATTATTAAGTTTGATATTATTTGGTTATCACATATAAATAACTATTATTAATAATAATGTATTATCATAAAAACGATATATTTTTACATTTCAATATATAAATAATTCATAATTAGAATATTCTTCCTAATGGTGGCGTAATTAAATTTGTTATCACATAATCATTGTATCGTAGGCATGTAAGTGTAATTAGATGAGAGTCCTACCCACTCAATGATATAACATATAATGTAGGCAATTATAATTTATAATTTAAAAGTTAAATTAATTTGTTAAAAACCATAAAAACCATGGTTTTTACAACTTGAAAAACAGTAAAAATCGACGTAAAAACCCATTTGAAAAAACCGATTTTAAAAACCGAATCAACCCTGAAAATAATTAAGTTTGGTAATATTTGGCTATTACATATAAATAACTATTATTAATAATAATGTATTATCATAAAAACTATAATTTAAAAGTTAAATTAATTTGTTAAAAACCGTAAAAACCATGGTTTTTTCAACTTGAAAAAACCGACGAAAAAACCAATTTGAAAAAACCACTTTTAAAAACCGAATCAACCCTGCTTTTAAAGCAGTGCTTTACTTCATATTATTTAGTAAAATGATTAAGTTTGGTAATATTTGGTTATTACATATAAATAACTATTATTAATAATAATGTATTATCATAAAAACGATATATTTTTACATTTCAATATATAAATAATTCGTAATTAGAATATTCTGCCTGATGGTGGCGTAATTAAATTTGTTATCACATAATCATTGTATCGTAGGCATGTAAGTGTAATTAGATGAGAGTCCTACCCACTCACTGATATAACATATAATGTAGGCAATTATAACTTATAATTTAAAAGTTAAATTAATTTGTTAAAAACCGTAAAAACCATAAAAACCATGGTTTTTACAACTTGAAAAAACCGTAAAAACCGACGTAAAAACCCATTTAAAAAAACCAATTTTAAAAACCGAATCAACCCTGGTTAGCATTATTATTATGGTTATATTGGTTATTATTATGATATTTTGGTAATAATAATTCCAAGAATATTAATTGTATATATCTTAGGAAAGTGTTTACAAATAAATACAACATACCTATCAATCTATTTGGTATTTAATATTAATAAACATATACCCTATGGGATATATATCACACGATTCATTCGTATTTTATATTTAATATATTTTTCAGTAATTGTTAAGTTACTTTTTCTATTTTAATTCGGAGTTTATTTACTGACTTTATTTACTACCCCTTCTTTTGTATATGTTCTTTTATTTAATTTAAATTAATATCATTATAATAGTGTTTAAGTAATATTAATATTAAGAATTAAAATTGATATAATAATAATATATATAACAGTAACATAGTCGTATATATAATATATTATAGAGAGGTTGATTAATATATATATTAATATAGATTGATTATAATTATAATCAATCTATATTAATATATGTAATCTATAATATCTATTTATCTATTTTATAATTTTATGAACATTTCATATGAGAAATTATTAATTATTTTACTTTATATTAAAAATCGTTTACTTAGGTTTACCTACTTATAATAATAAATGATATACAACATTGTTACAATATATATTTAATTGTATAGAGAGAATAAGTATATATACTATAAGTAAGTATATCTCATGTAATTACGTATCCCATCATTAGTAGGGGAAGGAAGGTTAATTTGGCAAATTTGTTATGTGTGTTACTAGAAGTTCTCTAAATATATTTTCATAATAAATGTTATAATAATAAATGATATACAACATTGTTACAATATATATTTAATTGTATAGAGAGAATAAGTATATATACTATAAGTAAGTATATCTCATGTATCACTTCCTGTTTACATATATTTTATTATAAGACGTATATTTATATCTCTTATAAAATCAAGTAATATCATTATTCAGATAAGTAATACATATTTATAATTCATATATTATTTAAACTTAATTTATTAACTTTACATTAATATATTTATCTTATTGATATATATTTATTTACACCTTATTTGATTGCTTTTTCTATAGTTATTAATTTTGTATTGACATTTTTCTATATAATATTTCATGCATCAGTGATTTTCTGTTTGTTTTTCTTCAATTGCTTTATACTTATTTATGTACATTTTAGTTTTATATACATTTATTATATATCTTCTATTGAATTTAATTTCATATATATTTATTATATGTATTATAGAAATAATAAATAATTTGTAGAATTTATTTATTATAGTATTATATATAGATGCAAATAATTTAATTTAAAATAATTTTATATATCTTCTATTGAATTAAATTTTCATATATATATTTATTGTATGTAATATAGAAACAACTTATTGGTTTGTAGAATTTATTTATGTTAGTATTATATATAGATGTACATAATTTAATTTCATATATATATATATATATATATATATATATATATATATATATATATATCTATTAGGTATAATATATTAATAATAAACTTTATATATAATTTATTTATTTTGGTATTACATATTGATGTATATATATACATGGTTATCATTAGTCACATACATATTCTAATACAGTTTTTCTTGAGTTTTTTCACTATATAAATATATTTATTTATATTATATATTATATATAAATTTCATTTACTATTGATATTAAAGACTTAATTGATTTGCTGTGTATTTCATTTTACTTTGATAATGATTTAAATAAATACATTTTGTTTGTGTTCATTAAAGTTTATATTTTAAATTTGATTACATAACAATATTATTTCCAATATATGATTTTACATTCTATACAATTTTCTTGAATAGATTTATTTCTATTTTATATTTTGTACATCATACATTTCATATATGTGCCTATTTATATTATTTATTTAATTTGTTGCATATATATATTTATATGTTTATATGTAGATGTAAATTTCATTATATTTCATTATCTTTTTAGGATAAGTATTGTATTGATTAATTTTATAATTATATATATTTATATATTTTCAGTGACATTATGACGCAAAAACAAGATATTAATGAATTAAAAAACTCTATTCAAGAACTGCGTACAGTTGTATCTGAATTAGTAAATAAAGTTGATGAACTAACTGCAGTTGTAAATAATAAAGATAAAACAATTATTGAGTTAGAACAAAAAATTAATAACCTTGAACAATTTTCAAAACAAAATAATATTATTATATCTGATCCTAAATTGAATTTTGATTTAACTCAACGTAATCTAGCACCATCTTTCATCACATTTGCAAAGGAAAAATTAGATATAATTATACAACCTTATGACATTGTTAAGATACATAAATTAAAAAACAACAAGAATAAACATAATAAAATTTTAGTCAAACTACACCATAACTCTACTAAATTTGAAATTATTAAAAATTCTAAAAAATTAAAAGGCACTGATACATATATAAATGAACATCTAACACAATTTAATTCTGATATTTTCTACAAAGCTCGACAACTTCGAAAAGATAAAGTGATATTACATTGTTGGACTATAAATGGAATAACTTTTATTATAAAAAACGAAGATTCGTCTCCAGTAAAAATAACAGATATAAATAAATTCTCTGATATATAAATATTTTATTTTGTATTTATTTTTCGTTGTCGTTTGTTCTAATTTCATATTACATTCTATTTTTAACATTTTATTATAATTGGTATTTACATATATTTTTATCTATATCTTTAATCTTTTATATTATCTTATTCAATTTTAACTTTTTAATATTTGTACTATATGAACTTGAATGAAATCTATCCGCAATTTAATGTTGATCAAATTAACAATTTTAGTTCCAATAATGATAGTTTTAATAATAATAATTTCTCAAATTGTAATTTTAATTTTCTCAATGAATCCAATTATTACACCTCAAATGAATGGAAGTTGAATTCTAATAAAAATAATTTATTTAATTTTAATATTATTAACATCAATATTAGGAGTTTAAAAAAAAATTTTGATAAATTAATTATGTTTTTGAATACGTTTGATGATCATTTTGATATAGTTTCAATTACTGAAATATGGTTGAGTGATAATAATATTTTCATTTTTAATATTCCTGGTTATAACCATATATGTTCAAATCGTAAACATAAAAATGGAGGTGGTGTTTTAATCTATATACGTGAACATTATCAATTTAATATTCTATCTACCATTTCAAATAACTATTATGACAACTTATCAATTGAAATTATTTTTGAAAAATCAAAAAACATTATTTTCAGTACAATATATTTTCCTCCTACTTTAGAAAAAATAGCTCACTCTACATTTATTGATTTCTTGATAAATAATGTTCAGCAACATGTTAGTAATGATAAAAAAATGATTATTTTTGGTGACTTTAATATTGATCTAGTGCATATAAATACAAATAAAGTGGCTAATACCTTTTTTGATACGATGATTTCACTAGGTTGTTCACATCTAATTAATCGTCCAACTAGAATCGACACTAAACATAATTCTTCTTCTATAATTGATAATATATTTACAAATTTTAATCTTAATATGAAAAGATTTTCAGGAATAATTATTTCAGATATATCTGACCATTTTCCAATTGTTTTAAATTTACAATTGTCTACCAAACCTCAAGATAAAGTTAAATCTACTAAAATCAAACAAAATCAAATTAATGATAGAACCATGTTTAATCTGTTTGAAATTTAAAAAAAAACTAACTGGGAATTCATAAAAACTAACGATACAGAAAAATCTTGGAATTTATTCTTGGAATACTTTATCTTAAATTTTGATAGATACTGTCCAAAAATTAATAAAGCCTCCCACAAAAATAAACTCATTCCATGGAATACTCGAGATCTTAAACAGGCTTGTAGAAAAAAACAGATATTATATAAAAAATATAAAATATCTAAATCTGAAAATGATTTATTTATTTACAAAATTTTTAAAAATAATACAACATCTTTAGTTCGAGAAGCTAAGAAAAAGTATTATTCAAATCTGTTAAAAAATTGCTCTGATACAAAAAATACATGGAATGTACTAAATAATTTACTTAATGTTAAAAAAAAATTCAAACAACTACCTGACAATTTTAATTTAAATAATGTGAATATTGTTGATTCTAAACAAATTGCTAATGAATTTAATTCTTTTTTTAGAGACATTGGTTCTAATTTAGATAATAATATAAATAATTCTAATGATGATGACTTTCAATTCTTTTTACCTGAACCTAATATACATAGTTTTTTTTAACACCAGTAAGTTCAGAGGAAATTATTAAAGTATTAAATGAATTCAAACCAAAAAAATCAAGAGATCATTATGGCATATCCATGCAGTTACTTAAATGTATTTTTCCTGTATTGGTTTATCCATTTGTTTTTCTTGTAAATTTATCTTTTGAATCAGGCGTTGTACCGGATTTCTTAAAAT
>OZ025239.1:72426684-72466989 GCA_964019155.1 Osedax fenrisi | reverse complement strand
GATTTCTTAAAATTATCAAATATTATCCCTTTACACAAAACTGGTGATGATACATTTTTTAATAACTATCGTCCAATTTCTCTCACCTGTCAATTCGCAAAGATTTTAGAAAAAATATTTTATTCTCGCTTTTATAGTTTTTTATCATCTTTTAATATATTATCTCCTTCTCAATTTGGTTTTAGGAAAGGATACAGTACATCACATGCAATATTTAACCTCCAGTCACAAATCAGTACCTGTTTTAATAATAACAATGTTGGCGCTATAATCTTTATTGATTTAAAAAAAGCATTTGACACAGTTAATCACAGAATATTACTTTTTAAATTAACAAATATTGGAGTACGAGGCATTGCACTTAACTGGATAATGAGCTATTTAACAAATATATATCAACAGTGTATATATAATGATGTAATTTCAGATAAACTAAAAGTCATAACGGGTGTACCCCAAGGCACCATCCTAGGACCCATTTTATTTTTAATTTATATTAATGATATTACAAAATCATCTTCTTTATGTAAGTTTACCATGTTCGCAGATGATACTACTTTATATTTTGAAAATACATCAGCCGAATTACTTAATTATATTTGTCAAACTGAATTAAAAAATATTAATAAATGGTTAATCTATAATAGGTTATCATTAAATTTAAATAAAACTTGCTTTATGTCTATTAATTCAAGAACTATTATAAATATAAATTTAAATAACAGAAATATTGAAAGAGTTACATTTTATAAATTTTTAGGCGTAATTATAGACGATATATTAAACTGGAAACAACATATCTTGTTTTTAAAATCAAAACTAAAAAAAATCATATGGATTACCAACATTATTTCCAAATTTATAAATAAAAAAGCATTACTTCATATATATAATTCCATATTCTTGCCTCATATAAAGTATTGTAACATATTTTGGGGAAATACATATAAATCTAATGTATCATGCATATATATTCTTCAAAAGCGAATGATAAGGATTATATGTAAAAAACATTTTTTACATCATACTAATGGACTATTTATTGATAATTCTTTATTAAAAATAAATGAAATTACATATATAAGTACATGTGAATTTATGTTTAAAATTTTCAATGATCTTCATCCTGTTATAACAAATGCATTTTTTTCTGTAACTTCATCATCTCACAACACTAGGAGCATAAATAATTTCTCAATTATTAATTTCAAAAAAGAACTATGCAGAAGAACATTAATATACATTGGACCAATTACCTGGAATAAGCTTGATAATATTTTAAAAAATATATCAAATTATAAATTATTCAGGAAACGTATGTATACAAATTTGTTATCTTATTACTCAGTATACTTATAATCTAAATCTCATTTTTCTAATTTTAAATCTTTTATCATGTCTTTTATCTAATATTGTATTATATACTAAGATCCACATTTTATTCTTATTTTAATTTATTGACGTTTATGTAAAAATTAAAAAAAAATTAATACTTTTGAGTGTTTTACTTTACAATATTTTATTTCCCCGACATTAATAATAATATTTTACTGAATTTTTACATTTTATATTTGAATTTACTATCATGTTTTCTTTCTTTTTAATTGACGTTTATATAAAAATAATAAAATTAAAAAAACTGTTAGGTATTTCTTTTTTCTTTAGTATTTTCTTTAGTATTTTTTATTTCCCTCTGACTAATAATATTATTTGACTTTATTTTTAATTACATAAACATTTTGTATTGAATCTTTTTTCTTGTATATTTGATTATACTTCTTTGTTTTATTTCTCTTTATTGACACTTATATAAAAATTAGTAATTAAACTAACATTTCAGTTTGAACAAATATTTTACATTCTTTACATTATTATAAAGTATTACAAAAAAATTCCTAAAACTTATTTACTGAAAAAAAAAAAAAAAAAAAAAAAAAAAAAAAAATTTTTACATACAGTTCTTACCATCTTTCTAGATATTCTTTTTGTTATGTTTTATTCAGTTTTATTCAGTTTTATTTCATTTTACTTCATTTTTTTCTTCTTTTATACTAATACATCTATATTTTTGTTTAGTGTATTATTTTATAGTACTTATTATTTATTTTAGTTATTTATTTATAAATAATTAAATGATGATTACATAATTTTATGGCAAGTTCAAACATTTTATATTATTTTTCTATTTTATTCATTGTATTGTATCTATGTAAACAGGAAGTCATCTAATATTTTATAATATTTTATTTATTTAGTTTTTTTTGAACTTGCTTTAAAATTAAGGGTAATTGTCTCGATAAGCTTTAGCTTCTACAAAAACCCTGGTGTAAACCTAAATCTGATAATAATAATAATAATAATTACGTATCCCATCATTAGTAGGGGAAGGAAGGTTAATTTGGCAAATTTGTTATGTGTGTTACTAGAAGTTCTCTAAATATATTTTCATAACATATTTTTAAATAACCATCATATAATATGTAACTAATATTATATTAATATAAGATATGTATATTTTAATTATTTATATTTTTGTATAATTTGCGAATAAAATGTATATTAATAAGCTATATAAATATGCATAAAAACAGAAAAGTCGGGTAATTTGGCCGATAGTACAATTTTACTCGATAGGTGAAATTAGATTCTAAAATATATAAATTAAATTGCTTAAATAAAATGATGAATAATTAATACTTCTAAATGATGAATAATTAGCACTTAATACCACCGCCACATTAGATTATATTTTAGTAATTATTGAAAATTATATTACGTATATCAAGTATATCATTTTACTATCTGATATACGATTATATGATAATAGGTAATGATGTGCCAAATAACCCGAATTGCATCGGTTAAATTACTAATTTTGAGGTAAGTTGTTATTTCAGCAATATATTTTTATCATATTGGATTATAATTTAGATATTAATATATAGAATCAAGAACATATTATTTTTTATTTTGGTGTACAAAATATCACAATCAAACATGTATTTATGAAATTACAAGCAGATTAAAAAACATCTATTTTGTATAAAATCCATTTTTATAAAATCAATAAATACTAAATTGTAACTATTCTTAAATATATTATAAATTGTATATAGAATATTTTTTGTATCATTAATAGTTTCTGAGATATTTGAGTCGTCCAAATTTCTCGCATCGGCTAAATTACCCTTACTTCCCCTATAGGTACATTGCTATTAGACACATCGAAAGAATAAACATAATCAACTTGAACTCTAACCTCGATAATAAGTACGAGCAAACTATCGATATAACACGAGATTCGTGTATTTCAAGGAGGAGAGGGCATTAACTAGAAATACTTTAGGAAATTAGCGATACACTGTAAAACATACCCTAACCAATGATAATATTCATCTATAATATATATGAATCATCATTTAAAGCTTAAAAACCGGTAGTGGTTATCTACAATTTATACAGTTATGAATTATAATAATTGTATATGTTACGTAAATCTAGTTACGCAATGTATCACGTGACTGGGAGTTTCCTACACTACAGTTAGTTATGGACGGTTTAATCATTGACTACATTGTGTATATAGATATATAATTACTAAATAAATCATATGACTGGATATATTCTGAAAACCATACAAATATAAATTATAGAAAAACTAACCGCTTTTTAATTTCAATGGTTGGTCAACACTTTTAATCAAATGCATCAATATAGTATACTATAAACAACACTTGTAAAATAACCATATATGGTTATTTTACAAGATCTTGTTTACAGAGTAGGGAGACTCGTAAGCAAATAGAATAACAACTGATGTTCTACACTTCTGAACCTCGTATTAACGTCAGCAACCGGAACTAACGTTGAACTCGGTATCGTCGACTAGTTGCCTGGCGATATCTTTGCACTGGTCACGATGGCTTACGTAATCAGGGATACCGCTTTCGTAGTACCGGTGGGCCGCGTGGGCGTACGATGCGGCGGGTGTTGCGTGCGTTATGCGAGTGTTGGTCACCAGACCCGTCTTTTTACCTAGAATTAGAGAGGGGGTGGTTACGATATAACGTTCTAAATAGCCTATCTTTTTAATGGGTGATTTGTGAGCAATTGCACACACTTTTAAATTTTTGATCTCGAAAAATACGATTTTTTATAATCAATTATATCATAATTCTATTCATTTATTTAAAACCAGAAGATGTATTTATTATATTGTTTTTCATATACAATTAAATACAAAATAATTATTTTTGGAATTTTCCCCCACTTTCAAACCCCTGTATAACGCACTGTATCCTATAGTACAGTACAGCCGTATCCTATAGGGTATGGCGTATTCCTGTACAATAAAGGCAATGGTAGAGACTTATGGGCATAGGCAGTTCTATTTATAGCACCCAAAGTTGGCAACATTCGTACTTCAAATAAACACTCATATTAATTGTTGTTTATAAACACGCACATTAACTTATAATTATAAACAATTCATAAATATATTTATAATAAAATATCGTAAATTAACGTATACGTTAATTTACAATATAATATGCTATATATTTTACTTGTTGTTAAATAGACTTGTTTACTAGCGAATTAAATAGGTCTTAAATACAGTGTGAACGATTATTATAATTATTAAATTAAATAGTAGTTACTATAGTAGTAGTTATTGTAGTAATATAATGGATTTATGTAGTATGAATAATATATATATATATATATATATATATATAAAACTTAATAACTTAATAAACTTAAAACCTGAGGGTTATACATATATGTATTATGTAAATATGTATCGCTCAGGGGCATTATACATATTATAGCGCTTAACATAAGTTAGTTATCAGGATGTTTATGTAATATGATTGCATAATAACTAAAAGGGATACGCCCATTTAGCCGAGAAGACACATTCACAACTATCAACGTACGTTACCTTCTCTTTTAGCGACGGTCAGGATGGAGTCTACGGAATGTTCGCCAAGATGTTCGCAAGATCGTTTGTCCGCGAATTGGTCCATGCCGATAACGGCGTAGCTGGTCTTAACGCCACACAGGTACGCGGTGGCTGCGGCGGCACTGTCGGCTACCATCCGGTCAGTTATGTAGGGCTAAGTACAGGTTAGAGGTCATGGGCGCTGCGTTAGTCGAGTCGTGCGCCGGCGCATTGAGGTGAGTCCACACGCGCGAATATTCACGCGGTTATATATATCAAACATATTGTATATACGCGCATATTGCTAAGCGATGATTCACTGGTCGTAACGTTAAGTTGTCTATAGCTATAGCGCCTCTATAGCGCCCGTCGGAACTATATTTTGTATGGGAGGGGGGTGTTGTTTTAATACATGATTTTCGCAGTCCATCTTGTTGGGCATAATGGTTTCAATGTATTTGCTTTGTTATTATTAGTATTATATACAATCCGGAATTTTATAGTTTGTTCATATAATAATCCCAAATCATGAACCACTCTCAAGTCGTTTCTTATATTTATAATATTATCTAATGATTATGCTATTAAGTTTGTGCGATGAGCTCCACATTATGTATAAAAAGTTAATGGCTGTCTATTCATTATTATAGTCTTTACACCATTATATTGACCAGGCATATTAGCTGAACCATCATATGACTGTCCTCTTAATTTAGTAATAGGCAAATTAAGATGTTAAAGTTCAGATAACATTAAATTTGCTATATTTTTTAAGTTGTATCCTCAGTCATATTGCATATTCCTATGCATATTTCTTTAATTTATAGTTATTATGTCAAATAACGAATCACCAAAATGTCCTGCTCACTTCCGGATATATCTTGAATTCTATCACATTGAATTGAGAAAGTCCCATTAATATCTTTCAATCAAATATTTAATAATTCAGATTAATATAGTTAAATAATTTCATTCTTAATATCGCCAGATAACAAGTATTTCTCAGAGAATTCTGAGATTCTCTCATGAATATTATCATATTTCATGGATGCTATATTTTCTAAGTTGTATCCTCAGTCATATTGCATATTCCTATGCATATTTCTTTAATTTATAGTTATTATGTCAAATAACGAATCACCAAAATGTCCTGCTCACTTCCGGATATATCTTGAATTCTATCACATTGAATTGAGAAAGTCCCATTAATATCTTTCAATCAAATATTTAATAATTCAGATTAATATAGTTAAATAATTTCATTCTTAATATCGCCAGATAACAAGTATTTCTCAGAGAATTCTGAGATTCTCTCATGAATATTATCATATTTCATGGATGGGGGGGGGCTAAGTATTGTTTGCCCCCCCCCCCCCATAATGTTTGGTAAAATTCTTTAGCAACAATTTGTATTAACAAATACAATATACTAGATTTAATATATATATAACATTTATTAATACACATTTCATGGGGGGGGGGCAAAACATACTTAGCCCCCCCATATTTTTAAATGGGGGGTCCGATACCCCCCGCCCGCCTTCCGATGCCCCTATCTATAGCCCTATTCGCAATTTGGCGCGAGGACTAGCTTCAAATACAGTTCCATAGGTTATGTACCTCGTGCAGCGGGTCAACTATCAGAGGTCAACTGTCAGTAGTTAGTTACGCCTTCCCACAGTGTCAATACTAGGCTATACGCTAACACACTATAGTGTAGGAGTGGCCGCCATTATGTTGATACTACTACACACGGTAGTTACTGTGGTGTAGGTTGTACGCAGTAAATCACTTATGACTCATAACTAGTATCAAGTATAGTTAACTTATTTGTAACTTTATATAACCTAATACCAATATATATAATATAATGATCTAAAACTCATATATGAGTTTACAGAGTACATAGTACAGTATACTGTATTACGGGTTTCCGCGTATATTACTATTATCGAATTATCTAGTACTTAAAGTTATACCTATAGTATATAAATATACCAAATAATCGTTAGTATGTATACATAGATATATAAAAAAAACGTATAAAGAAATGATACAATTATTTTCTCAGCGGTTACCGATTAAAATCCCAATGCCCCCAACCTTAGCGATACCGGTGAACGGGAACTTATCCCATGCGAAGTGCGTATCCTCTATACGTTGATCACGTGACTTGGCGAGATAGAACCGAGCCGCAGTCACCGCGACAGGACCCATCCCATCTCCGAGGAACAGGATCACGTTCTTAGCCCTTTTCTCGGTGTTCGTGTATGAAAGTCTCGTTCTCAGTTCTCTATTTCAAATTAAGTCGGTATTTATTAAGTTATACATATGTATGTATAGATGTATTATTTATTGAAAACTCACACACACACACACACACATATATATATATATATATATATATATATTGAATACAATACAAATATCGGATACAAATGGACCCCTCAAGAAATCATAGACTTATGTTATACATGTTATAAATAACTGTGAAGAGACTCGGACAATACAAATAGTAAAAATAAATGTCTTGTGTTTTGATTTATGTATTTATTAAGTTGTTGATAAACACAAGAGAAAAACAAAAACTGCCTGGAGTCGAACCCATGACCTATGGCTAACTAACTTTTGTTTATCACACTGAGCCATAGACCCCAGACAAATATATATATATATATATATATTAAAAAACTATTTTCAAAATTAAATAAAAGTTATAGTTATATTATGTTATTGAAGTCAGTACTATAAACAAACTTGTATGCAATTTCCCTCCAATATTCAGAACCAGAGGTTTCTTCATCAGAATTAATTCCTGAATTAAACATCATATTTATATTATTACTTATATTAATATTATTACTAATTAAGTATATCATTAATTATCATTATTATCACCATCGTCATTATAATTTCCATTTAAATAATAATATATATTATAAAGTATATACTTTTAAAAATTAAATATCTGACAGATATTTTCAAATTACGTAATTGTTATTTATCGTTCAACTCGTGTTACATTGATGACAACTTATAATCTATTAATTAATGTACCGCGACATAACAAGTGGGCGTATTACATGACGAGGTGGGCGTATTGCATCACGAAGTAGACGCTCCCGTATTACATAATAACCGCCACGGTGTTACGTAACCTGTTATTAAGATGACAGCGGTGATCAGAAGGAGACATAGTGTACATAGCGTAGCCGTCATTGCGTCACAGGGTCACGTGGGTACCTGTTATGTAGGTCACGTTTATGATGACGCAACACTTCATGCGAATATTCGCAAATTCGCGCGAATACTAGAAAGTGTGGCTAGTAGCCACTGGATACATACGATATGAATTTATGCGCTATAATAATTTAATTATAATATACTCCTGGTAAAAAGATTATAAATATACATATATGTATATTTATAAGTTTTTTACGCTGTGTTATAAGTAGCCATAAGTAAATAAACATATAATATGCTAAGTATATTTGAAAATATCAAACAAGCATCATTAACATATTCATGAAGAGATCATGCAAATAAAGAAATACATAAATCTTATAAATATACTCGTATATTCAATAATGTATAACAATTATTGAATATACACGTTTAATATATATATTTAAATATCATGGTATAAATATCCATTTTTAAATATATATATATATATATATATATATATATATATATATATATATACATCAGATTTCGGTATAACCGGTACCTAGCAAACACTAATATCTTCATAATATCATTTTATAAAATCCTTAGAAAACATAATTGTACTATATAGTAGCATAGAATATCCTCATACAATATCGAATATATCATTGAAGTTAATCATCAGTGATATCACGTGTCTATATTGCATGATGAATAACGTATGTACTAATGGTGTGGCATGAGGATGTCCTTAGTACTTGCTGGATAGCTTCTAATCAGATAGTTTATATAACAAATGAATTTTCTATTGTTCCTAAATTCAAAATTAATATATTAAATATTCGATGAATTAGCATTAATACCATTATTAACATGCACACATCATCACCAATACATCGTTATTTACATCAATACACCGATATAACTTATTATGTATAATACGAGTAGGATTTTACAAACGTTACTTTTAAAATTTATAATCAGCACAGGGTCGTTATGTAGGTAGTACTAGTCCTATATAATAACATCCTATATTATAACATCTATTATATAATATATAATAACATATCCTATATAATATTCCCATATAACATTCTATAGGATATAATAACATATATTATATCCTAAATAACAACATATATTATATCCTTTATAATAAAATATGCTAAAATGAAGTAAACAAATAGAAACTAACCGAATTATCGTTATATTCACTATATCTAACGTAAACGTTGTTTATGTGGTCCGAGTTTACCCGAGATTATCCGAGATGAAACAGTAACCGGTCACCTACTATAGTCGGTGTTAAATAACACACAGGGTATTTACATACTAGGCTTATGATAAATGGGCGTGTCAGATAGGCGTGGCCTATATACCATAATATATTATACGAAGTAATGGGGCGGGGCTAATACCAGGAATTTAAGATAAATATTTATACTTCATAATTTATATGTAATGATTTATAATTTCATTTCGCAAAGTATACACTATAGTGTTATTATAAAACTGAGGGGGGAGAGGGTGGCATTTCAAATACACTAAAGTATCGTGATGTTTGAATTATTGCATTTAAACATAAAGAAACATGTATACATCTGGGTATACATAATACACCACGACCTATGACCTTCGTGACTTATGTTTCATTATAGTGATACCAAATACGCGAACATCCGAATCGCAAAAGCATGACTTAGGATCAGATATTTATTAAGTAGGATGCTTCTCCAGAATATGGTTATCTCTGTAAATAACATATAATATTTGGAAAGCGGATATAAACAAGTCACTTAAAGTTTTTGTTTATTTATGATATATACTATATGGTGACATTATTATTAACCATATATTAATTACTTGATTATTATATTACATTAGTTGTCGTGTATATGTGATCACCGTATATACTAATTTTACTAATTATATAATATTATATATTATATGTATACATATATGTAGCTTTACAATATGAAATATATTTCATATTATTTCATATTATAATAAATCTGATTTATTTATATATTATGTATATAAGTTATATAGGAGAAATTAACCGAATACGGACAGTTCCCGAATACCAACATTCTCGTAATCTCAGAAACTATAAATCCTACACAAAATTTTAATTAATAAAATATTCATAATTATATATCAATATTCTAAATAAGTATTTTTAATTTTTTAATCATTTAAAATATTTCTGATATAACCAATAAACTAAATATTGTATTACGTTTTTAAATTTATGAAAATAAATGTCAACTTAAAACCTTCTCAAGCATATACAAATGAATTAATATAAAATATAACAATATATTATTAATAATTAGAGCATTCTAAACATTATATGCATAATCGCTTTATTTAGTATAACATATTAATTAAGTTATAAGTATATATCTAGAGGTCATATAAATCCCTAATACGGACACCATTGATGTTTTAATATCTACCCTATATCAAATAATCACCCTATAACCAATCAGACCATAGTGTAATAATTTTACTCAATTAAGCAGTAATTAATTATAATAATTAAAAGTTCTATATATTAAAATTACTATTCTATGATTATTATAATATTATATATAACATATTAATATCAGTAGTACCCCAATATGTAATTATGTACAATAATACTAGAAAATAACTCTATATAGAGTTTTTTTCTAATATTTTATAAGTGTCTCCAAATCGTAATATCCTTATTTCCTGAATATAACATACGTATTAGTATAAGTCGCGCCAGTATAATTTATATGTATATTTGACCTATTTATGAAATTATAATTTAATATATATACTAAAATTTTAATGCATATAATATTATTACTAAATATTTCATTATATAAATATTTATATATAATACATAATTATTAATATATATTATATCATATTATTGTTATTATACTTTTATGCCGAGCAAGCTCGACCTGGTAAGTGGTAAGGTATACTTATATGTATCGAATTACTTTAGTATATTTGTATTATATGTATACTACATTACTCTATTTTAATGGCGTATTATTTAATTTTTTAACAGATGCGAAAAGTCGAATTTAATAACAATTGTGTGATATACATTAACGACGTAAACACACACATTAACAAGTATACAACCTTTATAGCGTTTACAGTGATAAATACTAATCATTTCGTAAATAATAGTCTGCGATAGACAAGTATAAACAATACAAAAATGTATTTATATATACAAATTTAAAATAAAATAAATTGATAAATTAAAAAAAATGGAATGTTCAATGTATTCTATATATAAAAAATATGTAAAATAATATATATATATATATATATATATATATATATATATATATATATATATATATATATATATATATATATATATACAGTCAACTATCGGTAAGTCGGACTACAGATAATTCGGAATTATCGATAAGTCGGACATATATATTTGGTTTGGTTGGATTTGTATCTAGTTCCATGTTAAATTAATCGGATAAGTCGGATAAGTTGGTATAAAGATAAATTGGAAATAAAGATATTACGATTTGGAGAAACTTATAAAATGTTAGAAAAAACCCTATATATAGTTATTTTCTAGTATTTTTGTAAATAATTACATATACCTACTACACTGTTAAAAATAATGACTATAAAAAACAACTAGTTTTCGTTAAATACGAGGTAAAGGTTTTTATATATAAAAAACCTTTAGTTCATTAAAGCAAAACAAAAGGGTTTTGGTAAACCTTTAACTTTTTAGTAAATTACAACTAAAGTGTTTTGAAAATCTTTAGTTTTGATTAAATAATAACTAAAGGTTTATAACCCTTTACTTTTTATTAAATGCTAACTAAAGGGTTTCAGACCATTTAGTTATACCTCTATATATATTGTACTAAAGGTTTTATATATTGCAATACAAGTCAAGACTCTCTACATCGAGCTTATTTACTATCGAGCATATAGGCTATATATACCTACTATATACTATTTACAATATATTATATACTATATACTATATATATTATTACTTACTATAGATTATTAAATAATAACTAACAGTTTTGAACCATTTACTTTTTATTAAATAATAACTAAAGGGTTTCAAACCCTTTAGTTATACTTATAGTTTTAGAGACAACTTGTTGTTTAATCTATTAGTTAATATATAATAAAAACCAAATATATTTTTGATATTTTATGTTTTTGTAAATATTTAAAACAAATTTTGTAAGTAAAATTAATTAATATATACTTTATAAGATAAAAATATTGTTCTATATTTACATAATATTAATTTATATTCTTTTTTTATAACAGTATAATTTCACATATAAATAAGATTTAAAAGACAATTATTTCTTGTCTGATACGGATGTTATAACATATATGTTTAATATATTATGTTCACTAATATGACAATAGAGTTTATTTGTTATCAGGAAACGTTTACAGCTTAATTAATGCTATATTTGTTTAAATTATACAGTTATATTTATGAAAATAATTATTTATAATTACAATGTAGGTATATATATATATATAATTAATATATATATATATATATCATAGCTATTTGAATTATGTATAATTTAATTTGAGATAAATGTATTCACCAATATATCAAAACCATTTAGTTAATTTAATATCAAAAACCTTTAGTTCAAATAAGTTCAAAACCCTTTAGTTAATAAAATGTAAAAAAATCTTTAGTTCAAATAAGAATAGAACCCTTTAGTTAATATTGATCAAATTTATTAATGTAGAAACCCTTCATGTTTCACTAAAGCTTTACTAAAGGGTCGACAACCCTTCACTCACAGGACCACTTACTAAATGTTTATTCAGCGAAAACTAAAGGGTTATTTTTAACAGTGTACTGTTATTAATATATTTTATTGTTAAATAGTTTATTTTTATTTTTAAATATTTTTAATTTTGTCTCTAAACTATCTAACTTAATTATATATTTAGTACACTATATATCATCTAAAACATCATCAGTTTCAGATTTGTTATTGTTATTAGTATTTAATTTATGTATATTTAATATATTATTATATGATAACTTTGTATCCAATTTTGTATTTATAAAATCTGTAAAATTATTGGTATTATACAAATCTTTTTTTAAATTAGAATCTATATTTGTATTGGTAAATATTATATTATTAGCTATATCTTTATTATTCTCTATATCCTTACGTATATTAGTTATTGTATCGATATCAATACTATTATTATTTTGTATTTGACTATTACTAATTGTTTCTTTAAATATATTATTTTCCTTTGTTAAATTTAAAATTAAACTTGTCTGATAATCAACTTTATCATTTAATTTATTAATTTTGTCTGATAAATCTTGAATTAATTTATATAGTTTATCATTAGAAATTGGTGACATAGTAATAATCAATAATTAATAATATTTAAATATCAATATTTAAAGTATTATAAGTATTAAAAGTATTATAATTATACTAATGAAAAGACAATATATCAATAATTACTTTAATAATTAATTTAATATATACATACTGGAAAAATATTCATCATGTATAAACAAAATAAATAAAAATCAATACATATATACAGAAAAATATTTATAATATATATACAAAATATATTATGAAATGTAATGAATTGAATAAATGATTCTAAAATAAAATAAGCTATTGTTCACTTATCTTGAATTGATTTCATAGAAATTAAATGTAAAATGTAAAATAGAAAACACGACCGTTCAATAAGAGAGACAGAACATTAATGAATATTGAATGTATATATGATATAGTCACTATATAGTGAATTAAATATAATTTATTTATATAATTGCATTGAATTGGATATAAATATATACTCATTGTACTACATACAACGTACATTGTACGTTGTACAATAGACCGGTTCGTACTAATTTTGTTTTCGCAATTTTAAAAACCTTCACATCTGTGACAATTATGTATGCTATGATGAATAAGTGTTTAAAATTTTAGACCTATATCTTAAATATTGTTATGTCACGAGACCTTTTTATTTTAACATTGAATACATACAAAAGTTAACATGGGGGAGATATAGAAATAAGTTTTATTCAATTTTTATAAAATTGGATGATTTTTTTTAAACCAACTATGGATATATCCTAGAAACATATATAACAAGTAGTATTAACAGTACAAAATATTTTTCATAACAATCTAGATGCCCAGATTTTATAAAATAATTTTAGTCAAAAAAAATATCTAAAAATCGTATAATTTAATATAAATAAATTATTACAATTTAATTTAAAAAATTAAAATATATAATTTATAGATAATAATAATACAATTCAAATTAATTATTAACAAATTATAAATTATTTTTAGAAAAAAAATTAACATCATTTTTAAATTTTTTTGGATTTTTATTTTAAATATGAAATACAAAATAATTTTACATATTTTTTAATTTTTTTAATTATATTTGTATAAAGGACATTTATATCTAACTTATATCCACAATTCAATACAATCTGATCGCTTAAATTTATGTAAAGTATAATTATATATATTAATTTTAAAAAATTAACTATTTTTTTTGAATTATTTTGAAATAAATACTTTGTAAAATGGTGTATTTTCTCGAGTTTTAGGAGACATTAATATTGGTAATTTGTAGATATAAACATGAAATATAGATATTATATTAATAATAAATATAAATAATGGTATATATTATATTAATTCATTAAATATAATACAAATACATAATTAATTTTAAATATTAATTTAAATATTTGTAAACATCAAAGATAATAAGATGGTGTCATTACTATTATACATGGAATATTATAGATTTTATCTTAAAATAATAATCTATATTTCAAACTTTAAATGCTTCGTGACCAAAGGTAACTATTTTTTTATAAAAATTATTAACACATATTATACTAAAATATAGATATGTATTATATTTTATATGAAGGATTACACATTTAATCGAACGAACCGGTCTATTGTACAATGTACATTGTACGTTGAGTCAAAGTCGGTGGTTTACTTATATGATATCAATTGATTAAATTCTATTATGGTAAAAATAACAATTATTATTTAAACACTACGTAGTATTTTTAACCTAGTATTGCAATACATTGGAAAACATTACTAAATAATGATCAATACAATATCATATCAATGTAATAATATAATACTCAAATTTTGTTAATATACTTATAAATTAATATAATAATATTAGAGTATCGTATATGCAATGATTTTTTAGATCTTACCATTAGTCTATTGACTACTGGTAAGTTGCTATAGTTCATAATTTTTACCGCTTATTAGGTCAATGTCATCAGCGAATCGAAGATTGGATATTTCTCTACCCCTATGGAGATATTGCACTGGAATAGTGATCTATCACATTGTTTAATAACATCATTCATTGTTTCGAGGAAGATATTAAATAGAACAGGGGATAGGGGAAATCCTATTCGTACACCAATAGCAGTTTTTAAGGGATCTACAATATTGTGTTCAAGTAATACTTCACTTTCTGGGATTACATACAATACTTTAATGATTTCTATAATATCTTTCGATATACCAAAACTATCCATAAAATGCCATAGTACCTTTCTAAAATTAATAAAGTTATGAAAAATGTTTTTTAAACTCCTAGATGTTTTTAAATGATCTTTCAGCAATTTACGATTTGTTCGATTCTATTACGTCATCTTCTAAGCCTGATTGTTCCTCTGAAAAATACGTTCAGCTTGTGGGTTTAATCTCCAGAAGTATTTTTAACATGATATTGCTTGCGTGGCTAATTAGACTAATTGTCCGTTAGATAGAGCGATTTATTGAATCATCTTTCTTTGGAAAGGGGATGAATAGTGATTTGGTCTGTATTTTCTGATTGTTTCGGAGGCGGCGAATATAATTCTCGTCTCTACCATTTTATATATCGTCGTGATACTTTTGTTAAGCATGTTTATATATACTCGATTTTTGTTTGGTTATTAATATGTTCTAAATCAAATTTAATAATACCTAATCCAACACATTATTTTACAGGCGTTATAAAATTTCAATTCTTTAAAAGTTTAATTGTATAACTTTTATATATATATATATATATATGTATAAATTACATTCTAATAAATAAATATATTCATATTAACTACATATATGGCTCAGTTGGCTAATGCGTCAGACACACGAGCAGTAAGATGAAGGACCTGCGTCACAGGTTCAATCTCCGTCCAGAACCATTAAAATATGTCATAACATAATATTTAGAAGTGATCTTATATAATTGTGTATAAATAAATGATAGGCTCTCGTTAAAACCATGGATGCCTTAATACTATAGCGGCTTCGAAGTAACATTAGATCCATATGATTATAAGTGAAAAGTTAATCTAAGTTCCTTGATGGAATGAAAGGATTACACCAAATAAAATAATAATAATAACAACAATATATATAATACAATATGTATGTATATTATTTTAGATATAGATACCGATACAGTATTTGAAGGATAATATTATTAATTGCCGCCCATTCCTCAACTACCCGCCATTGATAAATCTCCTCAACCTCCATCTTTCGAAAGCATACTCGAATAACGTGTTTCGTAACTGAAGAAGGAGATAGCCGCGCAAGACACAACAACTCAGCGACTGAGAAATATTAATCGTAAACTCCAGTCGAAGGTTTTCCGTCTAAGTCGAAGAATAAATCATCAGCGAAACTCGATATATCTCACAAAGATACGATCGTAACAAATTAGCTCTTGCATGTTTAATTGTACGGAGGAACAATGTCTCGCATCACTATAGTGCATATATGCACTCATCTAGAACTACTTCAACGTTAACCCATCTTCAACGTTAACCCATCTTCAACATTAACAATCTGACTCTACAATCTCACTCTGTTTTATAACAGATTATAACACAATTTAGTGTATGGTTTTTCTTGTTTTTGATTTATGAATAAAATGTAAAATACAACGTTCCCCTATCATAATTGAGTGGTGTTTAATTTGTTTCATTAAATTCGACCCTCATTATTACATTTGGTGACAGCGGCGGGATTGATTGTATTTCAAAAAAATAGCACATTTTTACTCTTTATTTATATTTATGTTTTCATTTGAAAAAAACCCAAAACACTACGGACGGAGTTTGTGGAGAGCTAGCGGAGCTGATTTAATGCAGACGGAACTGTTAAAGGAGTCAAGGAGTGGAAGTCACCGATTATTGTCGTCGTATTAGGATATTGAATGGGTTCGTTACAAATTTAAAATATTTTTTTTACTTTTGAATACAATAATTCAGATTATATTATTACTACGCGACTGATATTTCTATGCATATTTCCTTGTCATTTAATTATAGTATACTATATGTTATGTAATTGCGTAGTAGTTAAGTTGTGAATATGCAAAGGAGTTATGTACAATTAAGTAAGTTCAATGGGGAAGGTGATGTAGATGAATGGTTGAGAGATTTGGATGAGTGTATTAGTTTATTAGGTATAAAGGGAGAGGAGGCGGCGCCGTATGCGTTATATCATGTCACCGGAGATGCTAAACTGTATTTGTCAATGTTAGGGGATAATCTAACTACAATAAAAGGAATTAAAGAGAGTTTGCAAGAAGATTATCTGAGAATTAGAAATAGGAGTGAGATTATTTATGAGTTGACGGGTACTAAGCAGGGGTATAATGAGACTTCTATGGAGTTTTCAGATAAATTTTTAAAATTAGGTATGGAATTAAAAAAAGTAGAAAATCAGTGGGAGGAGATTGTTGTAGAGAGTCTTAGGAGAAACCTAATTAATATAAGATTAAGGCAGGCTATGTGTAGTTTGGGGAAGGATATCTCATTTAAGGAATTGAGGAAATGTATTGATAGTTGGGAGGAAGTATCGAAGACGGATACATATGAGAGTTATGGTGTTAAGGTAGGGAGTAGTCAACGTAATTGGCAGGATGGTCAGATTATAGATAGAAATGTATCTTTAAGGTCGTGTAGTCCAAGGACAAATTATGGTAGAGGTCATGTAGATAACTATATTAGAGAAGTTAGGTGCTCTCGATGTAATATATTAGGTCATATAAGTAGTACTTGTAGAGTAGATTTAAAAGAGAAAACATCGATAAGTGGGTCAAATGAAAGTGTAGATAGCCACCGGTTGATTGGTGAGTGTGTTAGTAAAGTAGAATATAAAGAGGAGAGTAAAATAGGATGCATAGAAGAGAATAAGATAGAATATTTGATTGATACGAGTAGTCAAGTATCTATCATTCCGAATAGTTTCGTAAATACAATAGATAATATAAAAGTGGGAAAACCTTCTCCATGGTTAAAAATTAGAGTAGAAAATAGTGAAGGTATAGAGGATCCAGGTGAAGGAAAGATAGAAGTAGTAAGGAAATGGCCAGATATGGGAATGAAGGAATTAAGATCTTGTATTGGTTTTGTAGTATATACGCTAGTATATTATAGTAAATTCATGATAGATTTTAAAATTATGACAAGTCTATTACAAAAGTTTATAGTAGATGTGATAAATTGAATGGTGTACCGTATATAATAGATATACCCTATAGGGTAGTACACATATAAAACTTAGTGAGTGAAGTTTTAAAATGTTATAAATGTACATTTTAAAAATTAGAAGGGGTGTATGTAACAGACTAACATCTGGTTATATGGTTGTATAGTTATTTTTAAGTTTATATTATATATTTTAAATTAATTATTTTATTTAGTTGTGTATTATGTAATAATTATAAAAGTATAAATGTTGATTTCATGTATATTGATTTTTGTGTTTTTTTATTTAGTGTTATTTAGTTTATTTAAATATAATTGGTTGGACCAATGAACCGTCGCATAGAAATAATATAATCTGAACTATATTAAATTTAATAATATTATTTCATTTCTGATTATACCTTTGACACGTGGAGGTTTGTAAAATATTATATTATATTTATTCCATATTGTAATTCTGTATATATGTTTTATAACAGATTATAACACAATTTAGTGTATGGTTTTTTCTTGTTTTTGATTTATGAATAAAATGTAAAATACAACGTTCCCCTATCATAATTGAGTGGTGTTTTATTTGTTTCATTAAATTCGACCCTCATTATTACATTTATATAAATAAATTATAATACTATTATTAGTACACTTATTATTTTTATTAATTATTATTATTATTAATAATTATTAATTATAATTATTTAATAAATTATAATTTATTAAATTTTCATATTCGAATATAATAATTTGAATATAAAATATGATTGCATAATAGTTACATTTTGTAATAGGAAACTCACGTTCCAATTAGGTATAATATCTATTAATAATTATTAAAGCTTCTTCAATTATCATAATTATTATCAGGTATGTTAATTATTGTAATGCATGTAAGTAGGATTATACATACATTCATCTGAAATATATCTATGATCGATACATCGATCAGCATATATATATATATATATATATATATATATATATACATATATGCTTCATGAACAACTATTACGTAATATAGTAGTGCTTTTTTTAAGGATTTGAAAATGGGGTGGGGTTAAATTTCAAAAATAATCATTTTATTTTCAATTATATATGAAAACCAATTTAATAAAATACATCTATTTTGATTTATAATAAATAGGATTATGAAAAAATATGATTTTTTTATCGGCACAAATTTAAAAATGCTAGGGAAAACATAATAGAGGGGATAATTACCCACAAATACTAATTAAAAGACACTGAGGTAATGTATGAAGAATTGTAAATATATCACAATGGAATTATTTAAATATGAGATATATCATAATTAAGATAATTAAGATATGAATATAAGTGTTCTTTATCATTTCTCTATTTAGCTCCAACATTTATACACCAGCATCATTTTAATGAAGACATACCAGGTGATACATACATACCACGTGATACATACATATCACGTGTGCATATAAGAAGATCCTGAGTCATTGTATATTGATGATTTTTTTGAAATAATGATTCTATATTAATATATTTCTATAGAGAGCTCTTCATTTCCTTCTTGCTCCTTTCTCTAGGGAGATCATATTCTCTATTGTATCTAGATATCTTTATGTATCGCTCTTCTCAATATTAATATTTATACATATGTTAATATTTGAAGTATAAACAATAAATTGTCAATTTATTTGATGAAACAATAATTAATATTATATTTTAATTTCATTATTTATAAAATAATATTAGTGATATCATTATTATAGTAGTTACATTATTCGTCAATATTCGTCAATATTCGTAATTATTCGTCAATATTTATATATAACAAAAACAATTATAATTTTGATTTACATAAGGAGAACTTTTAATATAGACGTAAAGTAAATAAATAATGTTATGATAAGAATCGTATTCCAATAAAAACACAATTCTCTTCGAGTTCGCTCGATGAGATTTAAAGATAAAATAGTATTCCATGTTAATAAGTAATATTTCTCTATTTCGTAACGTATGAAAATATAAATCGATATCTTAATGAATCTATTTCGAAACATTTGAAACACGTTATAAAAGTAGTCTAATAATCGAGATGAACTCTAACCTGACCTAAATAAGAGATACGCGTATACGAATAATACGTACATCGTGTGTGTGTGTGTGTGTGCTTGTAAATAAATACGTGAAGACTAAATAAATACGTTGATTTCGTAGCGTACTCGTTCTATCGGAGATCGACGGCTAATCACTGAGATTCTTGAGTGACAGGTGTCCGGTATTAGATAGTAGTGGCTACGCGTAAACGGCGATCTCGATCACAGGGCATCAACGAAGTGAATACATGTCATCGGTGGTAAAGGCGCTCCCCGCATACACCGTGATTCACGACTATGACTCATACTATAGGAGTCATAGCGGTGAGTCATAGTGACGAATTCTTCTACCCATAGGTGGCGCTGTCGGCCGAGAACCTCGACGTCGCCATAGTGCTCATGGAGATGTTCATATGGGTACTGGAACTACGACGTGCGTATATCGAGGTACGGTTGCCGGCTGTGTATGGCGGAAGTGGCGGATTATCGAGGGGCCAGTAGAACACGTGATAGTTGTGAGATAAGGTCTACGGTATCGAGTTGGTCTTAAGGGTTAACATGAATCTGTACCGGTTGATATATGGACATATACATAATGGTTGTATTATAGAGGGCGTAGCCTATTATGGTTATGTTTATATCAAGGACATGACGTCTGCTTAAACTTTTATTTCACGCTTGAATGATTTTATTGCAATATGATCTAGACGTATATATTTGAATTTGATATAAAAAATAATGCAAAAACTCGTTTTTAAATTCAATATTTCAATATTATTATATATAAATTGTAATTACATTATATTAATATAATACAATATACGTTATATTATTTACAGTGTTGACATACATAAAATAGAACAATATATTTCTTAAATACAATTATAAATAAATTCCTATTTTAACATCTAATTTATAATGAAATACAAATTAAAAAAAAGTTAATGCATTTTTAATTTACAAATCATTTAATATATCTGGTTTCTTTGAAATCATTGAAATATAATTAAAAATACCACTAAAAAGTATTAATTTCATAGTAAAAAAAATAACCATTGCATAGATAGCGATCAGACGTCCTGTCCACACGTGACTAGGCTCCTACACACGTGACACACATTGAGGTCAAGGTCAATTATCTATCGGATTTTTTTCGAAAATATTACATAACATAAAACGGTAGAAAAATGTTTGAAACTGATTATGACGCAACGAACAAGAGAAAATATTACGTCACGATGATGTGTTTCATGCAGAAGTTACGTTGTATTATGAAATAGTTTGGTAACAAAACACCACATGGTTATATATATACGATACAACAAACATCATGCGATATAGGTATCTGTTTTCATTCATCATCTCATAATTAATTAATTTAGCTATAGCTAAATATTTATTAATATATATATATATATATATATATATATATATATATATATATATATATTAATATCCATTAATATATAATATTAAACATGTATTATAATTAATTTCGAATAATAATAAATACATAATTTATATTTATAATAAATATAATTATATAATTATAATAAATACATATATTGTTATACATTTGATACGAAATATAACATGCGACAATAATACGTGTTGTTCTGTACCTTTATGCAACTCAAATCCATTTAGTATACGCGTATGCCTTAATGTATGTTAAGCTTTTTCTAAGTAAAGATATAACACTTACTCGAAATCGTTTAATTCAATTTTGTAAACATAACCTACATAGCTCCACCTATATAGGTTGAATTTTCGAATTATTGTGTTGTGTATAATATAAATTCGTATCAAACTATACACTTTTAAAATGTAAACACCTATTTTTTAATTATTATTTATATGATGAATTCTATGTGTAAATAGCAATAAAATATGATGGTTTTAAATACTATACATATCCATGAGATGAGTCAAATATAACTTTTGTGCATTTCATTCACTATAACAATGAAAACATTTCTGTATAAAAACCTCGTCAAACTTAAATATAATTTAGTGATTTGATACTACTGCTAGAAATAGGATGGGTTAATATTATTTACACCTCGCATACATGGAGTGTTAAATCTTTGCTTCGCAAAATCGTTGATGTATATATATAATGAATATACAAGACACGCACCATATATACAGTGATGTAACTATTTATAATCATGTACATCGTGTAACAATATTTCTAACAATAGGTTTAGTTCCGTGTATAATGCCGTGTTCCATAGTACCTACTTCCTAATAAATAGATGCTATCGTAAAAGTTAATAATATAAGAAAATCTTGACGGAAGGCGTTCGTTGCGCTCGAGGTGGGAGGAGTTAGTGGGAGGAGTTAGCGGGAGAAAGAGTCACACGCACAACACCCAACGTAATATAAACCGACTGTCCGGGTGACACGGTGACGTGACGGGACATCAATACTGACCGGTGTCATGCCTGAGGTGACACTGACATGACCTATACGCCAGTCGCAGACTTCGCTGGAAGTTCGCCGACATCAGACCGTAGATGAAAGGATTCACCAGAGATTGTATGTAGGGCAGAAGTTGTATCAGAGTCTGCGTGTAGGCGTGCGTGCGTTAGTTAGTGTATGCGTGCGTTAGTGGGTCACAAGTATGCATGTAGGGCAGAAGTTGTCATCGAGGAGAGTCTGCGTGCGTTAGTGAGTGTATGCGTGCGTATGTACGCGGATGTAGTGTATCAGAGTATATATGTACGTGTGCGTAGGTTAGTGTATGCGTGCGTTAGTATGTGTACGCGAGCGTATGTATTTTACATGTGGAAGATACTATAAGTATTTCGTTAACGAACACTAATAAGCCAACACACATAATAGAAGGCTGACTTCGTAATGTTTTATATTTTAGTTACAACAAATAGTTTTAAGAGATATTCCCCAATTGGAAAAATCATATATTTATATATATGATAGTATTACTTTTAATGGTAATGACGTCTTAACATTAAAAGTAATACTATTATGTATATAAATATATATGCTAAACTATACTATACTACACTCACATACTATAACGATCGAAGTACTTCGATCGTTATAGTATGTGAGTGTAGTATAGTTTAGTATAGTATAGTTTAGTATAGTGTAGAATATACTGTATAGTATAGTCACATATTTTGCGAAGCATTAGAAAAATCGTTGGTATAATGAAGTATAGTTATTTTGGAGTGTATTATATTATGATATAGTATGGTTTATATAGTATAGTGTAGTATAATATATTATAGTATAGCATAGTATAGTATATCATAGTATATTATAGTGTATTATATTATATTATAGTATAGTGTATTATAGTATATTATAGTATAATATATCATAGTATAGTATAGTATAATATGTATTAGTATAGTATAGTATAGTATATGATACACTGTATACTATATATACTATATACCTATCATACTATAATATAGTATAATATTGAATATTATAATATATACTATAGGTATAGCCTACTGTATAGCCTACTGTATAGTATAGTATATCATAGTATAATATCGTATAATATTGAATAGTATAGTATAGTAGAGTATAGTATATAAGTGTAGTATTGGAGTGTACAAACACTATTACTATCACGTTTAATTCCTAATATGTTAGTTTCGTATAACGATAGACATTAAATGCATTATGTTATGAGATCTCCCGTTGCCCTGACATCATGTTTACCCTGTGTCCACTGACATAGGTATGATCACCTTACATGATCAGATCGAGATCTCGGCATACACATATGACACGTATAACATACATGCATGTTAAAATGTCCTCTAACACATATGCATATGTATGCTGATATAACTCTATTCTTTTAGTTTATTATATCCATTATTAATCTACCAACTGATATCTCCCAACTGATAACTCGTAATTTTGTTTTAGTAAACTCTGGCTTCTAATAAAGTGCTCATTGCATTCTTCAAATCATTTATTCTTAATACTATTTCAAACTTCTACTCTTTCCTCCTACTATACTATAAGTATAACGCCATTGTTGTTCACCTTATTTGCCCTACATTATCTGTCCCAAGTATTGTAGTTACTCTTCATTCAAACTATCACTTAAACGCCACAGTAACTGTTAATTTGAATATATTTAAATGTGTGTCAATACAAGTAGTGCAGTACTGCGTCTCTAACTCATTATGGATAATACCCTCAATAGCTCCCCCACACCTTCTTTTTATCACCTATATATTATTCAGCTTTATACCATTAGCACACTAGTACTATATCTACAACATAGGTTCCCTATATTCGGACGATGTTCTCGCTGATAGTATCACTACCACTGACCTTGACCTCTATCTTCTCTCTATCTGAACCACATTAACACTTATACTATTCAAATCATCCCATTCACATATAAACATATACATCGTACATCACCTCATCGCCCAGTTCATTCCTCTATAATGTATAGGAGTATGCGAGAACATAGCTTACCTCGGATACTTCGATATTTACCCGATATGCAAGCCCTGACGGGTATCGCAACAGAGGGTACCCTAATATCGCCCTTGTCAAACTACCTAAACGTACCTCCAACAAAAGTATTCCACGGGGAATGAGCTCGTTACCTATCCGCATCTCAATTAAATGTATACCAGTCTCCTTCATTACTTAAGGTCAACTCCATGCTTTCCGGTGATGTAATACTATATTATTCATGTATTTATATGCGAAGAGATATTTATTTACTAATTATTATGCACACATATGAGGGATGGCCTACATATATGACATATGTGACAAGCACCAATACATTAACTACATATCTATATTTTGTATATAAATACAGGTTACCACTATTATGATATACTTTAATATTAATACTATATATATATATATATACATATATATATATATATATATATATATATAGAATATAATATTAGTAACGAATACTTAGATATTATAACTATATATAATCACTAAATATTAAGTACATTGATAAATTAGTAATAGATAAGGTGGACGGACACAAACCATGATGTAGAATGCGTAGTTATTATGTAGCATGTCCCCTAGATTGTACCTCTTGAGAATGTTCAAGACGAGCTTGGGAGCCCAGCAGAATATGAATATGAAGATGATTGTGAGCAGCATTTTGATCACCTGCGTGCGTGTATGTGATGGTATTAAACATATTACACATATCATATATATATATATATATATATATATATATATATATATATGTAGGGAGAGTAACCGAATACGGACACTCTCTGTATCTCAGAAACCATAAATCCTACAAAAAAATGTTTAATGAATAACATATTCATAATTATATAAATAGTCTAAAAAGTATTTTATATTTTTTAATTATTCAAAATATTGTTGATATATAAACTGATTTTTTTATTAAGTTTTTAAATTTATGAAAAAAAAATTCAAATCAAAACCTTCTCAAGAATATACAAATGTATCGATATAATATAACACAATATTATTAAAAAATAAAGCATTCTAAAAATTATATATATAATTTCTATATTTGTTATCAATTATTCATTAAGTCATAAGCATATATCTAGAGGTCATATAAGTCCCTAATACGGAAACTCTAGATGTCTTAATACGGATACCCTATAACCAATCAGCGCACAGCGTGTGAACTATTCTGATTTTTATAAAAATCGCGTGTATAATACTAATACCACCAATAAATCTAAATCTAACATTTTATTATTTAGATACTTAAATTGTATTATTAATTAAAAAAATAATAAAAATTAATAAATTATTAACTAATTAAATTAGAATACATTATTCATACAATTAATTATAAATAATGTAATTGTAATTTGTCTGATTGATTCATCAATAATATATGGTTTATCTAGTGTATATAGGGTGTCCGTATTCGGTCATGGGTACCGAATACGGACACCCCGTTATCTATGGAATTAAAAGATTAAATACAATTTTAAAATCACAATAATATCTATAATCATATAATATTAATATATTGTAATTTTTGAATAAAAATAATGAGATTTAAAATGGTAAGACCATTTATTGTAAAAGTGTCCGTATTAGTTTACTTTCCCCTATATATTAATAAGAATAAGAATACTTTATAATGAATCAATCACGTTTAAGGTTGGTATATGTTAAATTAAGGGGATCCCGCACATAACATGCAATTTGCTAATTTCGTGTATAAATAGATAGGAAAAACATAGGTCCACTAAAAAAATAGAACTGATATTCTATTCATTCAATTTACCTATTTTTTTTGTAATGTATTCATAACATATACATGCATAGGAAAATAGAAAGTTATTTTTAATATTATTATTTATTATATATCTAAATTAAAAATTAGCAATACTAAAATGATGGTATTTCTATAGAAATTATCATCTTATACAATGAATTCTATACATTTGATTAATTATCTCTCTATTTTACTATTCACATAATTAAATTCTATATAAAGCACAAATAATTAATATTATAATTTCAATAGTTTTTATGTTCTATATTTTTGAATGCACATACCTAGCGCGAAATAATTATTCTGAGAAAACAGCGATTAAAGTTTGACAGCATAACATGTAATATTGAATAGTATATAATAGCAATATATCTTATTTTCAAAAACACATTTCTAGTTGTATTCGTTATGCAATTTCTAGACTGAATTCATGTCTAATATTTTTACAGATAATAAAAAACACTAAAATAAGTATTATTATGGAATAAAAAAAAATATGAAAAAAAATAAATTAGCATCACTTTAAATATGCGGGAATAAATACCCTAAAGTTTAATGTAGTCGATTGGTATCTTATAGACATATAAAAACTTCATATTAAGTTAATTTAAATAATTATGAGATATATATTTTGTATTCACATGTATTCAGTATAAACTTAATTTTAGATAATATTTTATTAAATATATTACCTTCAATATCATCATTTTCTTATTAATATTAGAACAATATATAGAAGAAAATATTTCAATTAATAATAATTATTATAATAAATCTATCAACAAAAAAGTAATATGATCAAACATATTATAAAGTATAATATTAAATAAACTGCATAGGTTAATACTTGGAAATAAATATTAAATTTAAATATATATATATATATATATATATATATATATATATAAGATATATACATATAAGATCATCATGTATTATATTAATTACAGTAATCATAATTTATTAATTGTCCTCATCTTAATTACTGTAATATGTGTGCGGGTAATATTTATAATATTTTAAAATTTTATTACAAAGAAATATTTTTCGAATAATATTTAAAAAATTAATATAGTTAAACTAATCAATTATTTAAAAATGTAAATATTTGATAATATTACCCCCATACTACTACTACAACTACAACTACCTGTTTCCTAGTCTCTTTGATGTCATTGTTAGAGCGGCGTCTAGTTATCGCACACTCGGAGTCTGCGCACTGCGCAAGTCTTTGTCGCGATTCAGAATCCATACTTGCGTTCTTGTATGTCCTTCAAAATATCACGTGACTTCAATACATTTAGTGTTATGCACGATATATATACATATATACATATATATATATATAAATAAATATAACAAAAATTCGTTTATTTTAATATAATTTACATATATTAAAAATAATATATAAATAAAATATCAATAAAAACATTATAAATAAAAACAACAATAAGCGATGTATATCATTATAATGATATACATCGCTTATTGTTGTTTTTATTTATAATGTTTTTATTGATATTTTATTTATATATTATTTTTAATATATGTAAATTATATTAAAATAAACAAATTGTGGTTATATTTATTTATATATATATGTATAATAATTTTCAGTGTACTATATTTCTTGACGCGACACCTATAGCAGCCGTGGTGGCGGTTATGCCCTAGCGTTCTAAATATAGACTAGGAACGTACGACACGCGTCGCCAGTAGGAAGGTAATCCTACTGCTACGATGACAACGACCCATATATGGGTATACGTTGTTGTATCGCGGGTATCTTGATTGATAACAATAGCGCTGTTGTAGTGAAGCTAGCGGGGGGGGGGGGGCCGGGGGGGATAGATAACTATCTTCAGATGATGGATCCGAGACTGTCGTTGTGTCCGATATGAATCACCGCGTGTAAGTGATTGTTATTAAATAGGTGTAGTATACTATGTATATGTATATATATATATATATATATATATATATATATATATATATATATATATAAATGTATATATATATAAATAATATTAAAAATAATTTATATATTTAACCATAAAATAATTATTAAATATAATTATTTAATCATTAAATATATATTTATTTAACTAATGTTCATTCATACAAAAGCTATGGGCTTTGTTCATACTATAAACTAAAATCCAGGTAAATTTAGAGTTGCTGCTTCTATTAGCTTTACTAACTGTCAAATATTCAATTTTTTAATAATTATTTATCCGGATTATCAATAATTCTAGAAAATTCTCTGCAGATTATATCACAGTCCGAATAATTTAATATGGAAAGAGATATAAATGTTTAGTAATACAAGTTTTAATTAATGCGAACAAATAAGTTTTATTTATGTTCATTATTAAGATGCACGGTATTCAAGTAACCATCTGTTCACATTGGAAGTAGAACTGATTACATCACTGATTATACCACTAATTATAACATATACCGCGATAGTAGTGTCAATTCTGACAGCTGATTAGGTGTTACATCTGCATAAAACGTATGCCCCCACACCATATATGGTATACGATAATGTTTAATGTGTATTCAATTCAGTAAATGCTCAATAAATATAGAACAATGGACAAGAGCTATTAGGTTATACCTAGTAGGAATTATCTTATATATATATACTATTAGTACCTGTAAGTAGTATATTCTAGATAGTACCTACTATATAGTAAATTATAGTTTCCTTTTCGGCATTAGAACATGGCCTTTGTATTCGAATCTGCGTTACTTTTGTAAGTACAAAAATGTATTGTTTACAATGTACTTAAGTAACCCAAATTATACCCTTAAATAACCCTAATTATTGATAAATAAGTGATGAGAACTTCATACTTTATTACACGTGATAATTTACAGTACACACTTATATATATACATGTATATATATACATGTATATATATATATATATATATATACAGATATATACTTTATCAGTGTATAGATACCGAGGTATGTAACAAAATGCTATAATAAAAATAATAATATTGTTGTTATTGTAGTGCTATTTAGGTATAGTCCTTAAATATTATCCAGTTATTATATGAAGATTTTACATATTAACAATTATCTCCAACTTCCTTTCGAATCCGCTTTAATATTAAAGTATCCATTTATTAACATGGCAGATTATTTTCATACACACTTATATGATATGACTATTAATATTATTTAAGACCTTTTATTTGTCCGGACGGGGTTTCTACATGTACAATAGTATACTCAAAGATTTTCCGAAGGAAAGATATAACACTTACGCGAAATCGTGTAATTCGAATTTGTATACAAAATACCCTGGTGCAACCTATATCGGGTTACTTTTAGGAACTATGCGTTGTTTATAATGTAAATTCGTATCTAACTATACATTTTTTAAATGTTAAATAATATGCTTTAAATTAATATTTATATGATGAAAACTAAGTGTTCATTACTAATATATAACAAACAAATATGATATTTATGTTTTAAATGCTATAAGTATATATTTAGTGAGTAAAAGTTAATTTATATTGCATGTAATTTAATAGAGCAATGAAAACATTGTTGTATGCAAACAGATCCGAACCTAAATCTATTTCAGTGATTTCGATACTGCTGCTAGCAGCGGCTGGGGATATTACTAAATTACGTTGCATGCATAGGGAGTGTTATATCTTTGCTTCGCAAAATCTTTGGTATACTGCTGCATTTCTAAAACCATAGCCTGCCGAGATATTATGCAATTGTAAAATTTTCTATATTACATCGTTATATATATGGAGTTTGTGTGTATTTTATGTTTAAGTTAATGTATTATATAACGTTATGCTAATACACATGATTTGCCTAGTACTCTGATATAGTTAGGGTTGCTTAGAGTGATGATCGCCATCAATGTATAGTAGATGGTGGGAGGAGGAGGCAGATACGTCGTACGGCGTACAGCCGTCAACCGAGTTGTTATATATGTCGTTATTATGTAGCCGAACAGCGAGATGTAGGTCAACCTGAACTCTCTATGGTATCACCTCTAAGCGGGTGGTGCCATCAGCGTGTTATTGAGGTCACCAGGTCAAGTTTAAATATACGCGTGTTAATAGGTACATGTCTATTGATACAGGTATCCCTACCTCTTATAGGTACAGGTGTTCTATTGAAAACTACACGATAACTACTACTTTCTGTAGTTGTAACTCGGTGATCCTTCCACAATAGATGCACGCGTCCGTATGTATAATATATATATATATATATATATATATATATATATATATATATATGTATATATATATATATATATATGTATATATGTATATAATATATACTATATATATAGGTTATAAAGCATGCACGTATATATTTCCGATTAGCTCAGAAGGCTATAGCCTTATAAGGTGTCAGACACACACACACACACACACACACACACACACATACAGACCTCGAGATCATTCGATAGGTCTTAACATATCATTTACATGTAATACCGTATGATTGATACGTACAAACAATGGTTGGACTCGTTAAAGCCTGGATACATTAATACACCGAGAGCATCTTGCGATGAACATTAGAGACATTTAGTTACAATTAAACACTTCATCTAAACTCCTGGGGATGGGATGACAGTACTTTACCTGTGTAATATCTATCTGAAACATACATGTGTATACATATGGTGTACACTGAGATGATACGAGATGATACCAGCGCCATAATCTATAGTTTGATGAATACGTAGACATGTTTATTCACCTTATTTATATACCCACTATAACCCTATGTAAAATACTATAACCCTATACTATAACCCTGTGTAAAATACTATAAACCTATACTATAACCCTATACTATAACCCTATACTATAACCCTATACTATAATCCTATGTAGTACAGGGTTACGGACCCACTCTATGTACACACCTAGTAAGTCAGGCGAGTGTAACGCTATTGTACAGTGTACATAATTCACATGTTTTGTCACCGGCTCCCAACCTCTACGGTATAATAACTGATGTATCAACACTTCCATGTACCCCGGATGTGCTTACTATAGTATACTATGCATTGTGTACCCGAAGGTGTACAGCAGGCCTATAGCCGCGCTATAATAGCCATCTGATCATTGACCGCATCCGGTGTTGCCCGATTAGAAGTCACGTGACAATACGTAACTCCCGCACGCGTGCGCGATAAACGTTGATATTAAAATATAAACATGACTCATAATAGTCTTATCGTTATCTAATGGTATATCTATTTAAAATAATAAAAGTAAATAACTAATGTTGTAACGAATGTCGACAAATATTGCTCACTATTTCGATAACATAAACTTTACAATCAGGCTTACATATTTAATGCATACACTCAGTACATCCAGTGCATTATAATGCTTACCCTTATAATGTATACCCCTCTGCACTTCATAAATATAATATATTACGAATAGCGTGACCTGGTACTATATGCTATTGTAACGTGATTATTAAATCAATATGTTAAATATAGAGTCTCTAAAGATGTTACAATGTTATTACAATGGTAGAACGTGTACTATTGTGTAATTCAAGTGTATATATATATATATATATATATATATATATATATATGCATACATATAGGCTATTCTATAAGCAATTAACAAAATCCAATTATAATTTAGATTTTATATTATTTACAATACATATTATAATATATTAAATAAATGATAGATCTATTCACGTTATATTATATATCACAAATGTAGCAATTAACGAAAACGATATTAACAACTTAACCATATCAGGAATTCACTAACTTTTTGACTCCGTGAGACTGAAGCTTAGCTAGATTGCGAGTACTGGCCCAAAGTACAATGATGACGAACGTGTAGCAGAACAACATCACTATCACCGGTATGACGAACATCACACACAACTGATACCTGTGAAGGCAGCCAGGTGGCGATACGTTACGTCACGTGTACGATACCATATTAGGAAGCGGCGTTTCTAAACTAGTGGGTTAACGACTGACTTGATGTCATTAATTTACCGTTAATCACACACCTCGATGAAGTTACGATTATGAAGATGATGGTTATTATTATTATCAGATTTAGGTAATTCCAGGGTAATTATAGAAGCGATGTTGCCTCACGAGACAATTACCCCTTATTATGGTCGTTATCAATTATGTCATTATACCTCATAGTATACGTATACCTGTATGTATTATACCTTCACATACGTTATGTGTGTTAAGTTATTACTGGGACAAGTGCCACCAATATGTGTAGGTTTAACGACATATCACGCTTATAACGACATATGTATCTTCAAGTTTATGTTAGCAATATTTAAACCTATAGGTATATACTATTTCACTTTTAGAATTAATATTATCGATAATAATATAACAATGTATATACGTATATATATACATAGTACTATTAGATCTAATAGTATATACATTTTTATATTTATATCAATACAGTATTTTAATATTTATATAATGAATATATATATATATATATATATATATACATCAAATATATATATTTAGAATATAAATATAAGTATATATATATATAGCAAATACGCTTACATTCTAACATTCTAATAATATATAATGACAATAGGTGCAGAAAGAGGAGAATGTATTTTTTTTTAAATGTGTTTAAAAAAAATAAATCAATGTATTAATATTTCAATACCGATGCAATACTTACATACTACTTATATAATACTGATGTAATACTATGTATGTTATGTAATGATGTACTATTAACATCAATGCATACGGATACACAGACAATTGCATACCATCGACATGTATCTAAATATCAAATCTGCGTACGTTTTAACTACTTCGAGACCATATCACTAGAAGCTGTGATAGTTTACCTATAATGCACCTAACCGCTATTACCCTAAAGTACCTATAATGCACCTAACCGCTATTACCCTAATGTACCTATAATGCACCTAACCGCTATAACCCTAATGTACCTATAATGCACCTAACCGCTATTACCCTAATGTACCTATAATGCACCTAACCGCTATTACCCTAATGTACCTATAATGCACCTAACCGCTATTACCCTAATGTACCTATACTGCACCTAACCGCTATAACCATAATGTACCTATACTGAACCTGACCGCTATAACCCTAATGTACCTATACTGCACCTAACCGCTATTACCCTAATGTACCTATAATGCACCTAACCGATATTACCCTAATGTACCTATACTGCACCTAACCGCTATAACCATAATGTACCTATACTGCACCTAACCGCTATAACCATAATGTACCTATACTGCACCTAACCGCTATTACCCTAATGTACCTATAATGCACCTAACCGCTATTACCCTAATGTACCTATAATGCACCTAACCTCTATGACCCTAATGTACCTATAATGCACCTAACCGCTATGAACCTAATGTACCTATGATGCACCTAACCGCTATGACCCTAATGTACCTATAATGAACCTAACGACGCCCCTAATGCACCTAACCACGCCCCCCAGTGACCCCGCCCCCCTAGTGAGCTAACCAAGCGTACGCCACTCTCCACTTGTAGTCATCCGTAGCCTCTTCGCACGTATACTTTACGATGTAGGCGTCCTGGTTGTATAGCGCCGTGCCCTGAGATTCCTGACAATTACGTCATCGTTATGATGGGGGGGCTATGACGTAATGACTGGAGATGTTCTTGCATCATGCGCACGACGCGTTGTTGCGTAATATAAGCGCGCAGCTCGAGACGATGTTAGGTATATTATGTTATGTATATGTGGGTCAACATATATACACATGTGTATATATGTATATATATATATTTATATATATATATATATATATATATATATATATATATATATATATATATTATTAATCATTATCAATACATTACTCTACATAAATATGAAATCTGATATACTAATTAACCTATAAAGAAATATCTCAATCATAAGTAATTCAAGTAGTATACTATAGTAGTATACTATAGTAGTATGTAGAAGTATATACAGTGTGACTATAGTAGTATGTACATTAGTTACTATTTTATATCCACAGTAACATATTCTGCAATATAGCCCGCACAATGTATCAAGTGATATGTGATGGACAGTAGTGATCTAAAACGAGCCGAGTTTATCGAGCCGACCCGGGTTAATGAACGGCTCGAACGAGTCGGTCACATGGCTCGATCGAGTTTATTATCTTTGAAATTTTAAATATTAAAAAAAAAAATTTTAAATTAAAAAAAATTAAAATAAATTTTATTTAAATTTAATTTTTTTTTATCAAATTGAAGCAAAAATTATTATTATAGAATATGGTAATTAAACAATCTCTTATATGTATAACTTGTTTATATACTAAGCAATGTAATTACGTTTATAATAATATATTAGTTATAAAAATTACTTTTGAAATAAATATTTAAACTTAAAATTTAATATTATAATATTGTAATTAAAAAAATATCATATTTAATTTTAAAATACAATTGATTACAATTGGTATTATTATAAATAAAAATCTAGAGTAATACATTTGTTCAACAATGTAATCAGATAAACGTAGTTTGAAAATCATGTATGATACGACAGTCTAATTTTACAATAAATATAACAATCGAGTATGAGAAACTGAATCGAGTATTAAAATCTAGTTTTAATCAAGATCAAAAATCTAATCAGATAAACAAATTCGAAAATCAAGTACGCTCATTTAATTCTATAGGAAAGGAATACAATCTAATCTATTATAAGAATCAGGTAAACAAGGACAATATAATTTTGAAATCAAGTACGACAAATCGAATCAAGTATTTAAATCTAGTTCGCAGTGAATTTCAATAATCTAATCAGATAAACAAATTCCACAATCTACTACAATAAATCGAATCAATTATAAAAATCTAAGGTCACACTCATGTTCGACAATCTAATCAGATAAACTAGTTTGAAGATCAAGTATGATTACACAATCTAATTTTACAATCAATTTCGACAATTGAGTAAGACAAATAGAATCGAGTATGTAAATCTAGTTTGAAATCAAGTATGAAAATCTAGTTCGCAGTCAATTTATTGAATTGAATTGAATTGAATATGGTTTATTGAGAAGAAATAAAATATAATGAATATATACAATTTCTGCTCAAAGGAGAATACCAGAGATTATCTTGTAATCTATACTCACAACGAGAGTACCCTCTAATAATATAATAATGCAATAATATTTAAAATATATAATCCTGTAAACAAGTTCTATAATCTAATATATTAGATCGTATACGATGAATCGAATTTGAATAATTGGCGTATATATGTTATGAAACATATTTTTTGATTTTTTGCGGAGCGATAATTTAGGATGTTTCAGATGTTTCAGATGTTTCGAAACATACATATTGGATGTTTCAGTTGTTTCGAAGCAGGACATTTTAGCTCATTAGGAATACTAATGGACAGTGCCGTAATATCTTCCCCACGTACCCCTACCTTAAGCCCTACATACCCCTAGCGTAGACACTACGTAACCCTATAGGGTATTACATACAGTAGGACATAATGTATGCACGCATTTATAACAATCGGAGAGACAATGTGTTAAAATCAACTTTTATTTCTCGATATATATTTCTAATAGAAATGCGAATACGATATGGTCAACATTCGTAAAAAGCATACTTTATAGTTGAATTTTGTTATGAGATTTGACACTTGGTTGAAAGCTTGAAAACCAGTAAGGGTTTTTCTACAATTTATATACTTATGGGTTATAGTAATTGTATTTGATTATGTATTTCAGAATATATATATATATTGTTGTCGATTTTACATATTAATTATATATTTCATACATAATTAATTTAATACAAAACATCTATAAATAACTGTATACATTTTAGAAAACTAATAATCATAATATATTCCGAAACCCGTAAAAATATAAAATTACTAAAACCCATAAATATAGTTAACCTCTATACGAATTTCGGTTAGAGTAAATAACACATGCACATATGTATATGTAACGTTTCTATATGTGTTATGATTACTAATAAGGCAATACTATATTGTATTGTATATACTTATTTGTACATGGAAGTCTGGACATATCTCATTCTTTATAGAAAGTAATGGCATGAACTTTATATATATATATATATATATATATATAATGTATTATTATTATCAGGGAATACTCGTCGGTATTATGATATATGGCTCATTATAATGACTCACTAAACAACACTAGTGTATATCGATGTTATGATTAATCACAAATAAATAAATGAATATAAAAACGAATTATACATTCACAGTAAATTATATAATTAATTACCAATAGAAATATGTATACATATCCCTATATATAGGGTATTAAATATTGTATTACATCATGAATAATAATGTATGATACTTTTGTAATATAATATATAATATTGATGATGAAATCTGAATGATTTACGGATACAATTATTAATATTGAAATGTAACTACAATTACTCTGATATGCATTCGCTATAAATGCGTTATAAACAAGCTAAACAAGCTTTATACAGTCTCTATACAAGCTTTATACATTCTCTATACCTGCTTTATACAGTCTCTATACAAGCTTTATACAGTCTCTATACATGCTTTATATATTCTCTATAAAAGCTTTATACTGTCTCTATACAAGCTTTATACAGTCTCTATAAAAGCTTTATACTGTCTCTATACAAGCTTTATACAGTCTCTATACAAGCTTTATACAGTCTCTATACAATATGTATACAGTCTCTATACAAGTTTTATACAGTCTCTATACAAGTTTTATACAGTCTCTATACAAGTTTTATACAGTCTCTATACAAGCTTTATACGTGATTTATAAACGTGTGTATATACACGCTTATGTAGCGGTTATAATGTATTGTATACACTATTGATTGTACCGCGTAGTACCGCGTAGTATGCCGTATGGAAATAGGCGATACAAAACTAATTTCCTGTTGGATACATTATCTCGAGATGCTTATCTCAAAAAGACATGCGCACTGGGTGATACATCATCCACGTGCCTACTACACTATCCACGTGATTACTACAATATCCACGTGACTACTACATCATCCACGTGATTACTGCATAGTAAACCGGATATCACGTGTTCCATTTGCGCAACACCTATACATATAGCCCCGCACCTACATGCTCTACACATATAGCCCCATACCTATATTCTCTATATAGCTAGTCCAATATATATAGCACTATATCTACATTCTCTAGTATATATACGTCAAAATACTACATATCTATACCTACACCTATAGCACAATGCGAATAGACCCAATCATTAAATCCCTATATAACAATGCGAATAGACCCTATCATTAAATCCCTATATATCATACCCTATATATCCCAACATGACCCCTATATATCTATCCATACACACCTAGATATATCCCTCGTTGTATTACACCCTAACCCCCTAGTCCTATATACCTCCAGGTCTTACATCTAGCTATTCACATACATGCCCTATATCTCTATCTATAAATTTCATTCATTATAAATCAGTCATATCAGTTATATACCACACCTACACATCTAGTTATATTACCATCTACTTCCACACCGTACGACCCTCCATACATTACAAACTTTAAACAGCATGGGTCCTATTATCTAGGCACTTACCGTAACTTATAGAGTAGTGATGTACGATGTACATTGAACGTCTGATGAAAACAATAACAACTATGATAAAAACAATAACAACAACAACAATAACAACATAAATGATAAAAATAACAACAAAAGGAATAACAATAAAACAAAGTAAATTCGTGTGATTGCATTTATGGTTTATATCCATTACTTAAATGAATAAATATATTATGAATCATGAAATAAAAATATATATTCGATTATATTTGTCTATAATTAAAACTTTTTAATATACTTATTATATGTATATAACATAAAATATTGTTAAATATATATATATATATAATTATAATGAAAACTATCTATATATCATTATGTAATCGCATTATTATTAATAATAACAACTGTCAAAATATGTATACTGGAATTATTAGGAGTAGCTAATTACCCCTCTCTCTCTTTCGCTCTCTCTTTCTCTCTATCTCTCCATCTCTCTCTATCTATATATATATATATATATATATATATATATATATATATATATATATATATATATATCTCTCTCACTCTGAATCATTGACTTTCGTACGAAGTGAAACGTGGATTAGATTAGCATATTAAACTGGTGTTCAATATTTATAACAGTATTGAATCTTGCGAAAAAGTCATCAACATACAGTAGTGTATAATGTGTATAATATGTATAATATGTATAATGTGTATAATATGTATAATGTGTATAATATGTATAATGTGTATAATATGTATAATGTGTATAATATGTATAATGTGTATAGTGTATAATGTATAATGTATCAGATTGCATCATGCTATCCATTATAACGTATTAGAACATATACGATATAATACGATATGATAGAATCCAACGGCATACATAATATGATTTAAATATTCATATCTTGGATTCTATTATTTTCATGCCATTATAAATCGTGACGATAATAATGTAATATGATTGATATTGTCACGTGATATCCAGTTAACCAGTCTCCCACATCAGCTCAGCGCTATCTTCTCTCCCTTCTTTACCAATTTCGTGCAGTTTTAAAAGCGAAATAATTAAGATTGAATTTCTGAACCACTAAACGAAAGCACTGGCGTAATGAATACACATATCTATGATGTGTTGGTAGACGACAGTGTCCTATATATAGGACAATATCATCATATAGGAGAATATCATCCTATGGGACATTATCATATAATGTCCCTCTAATCACTTACCACTAATTCTGGTGTATATAAAAGGTAAATATAAAAAGTTAGTTTAGAATCTAGATGATTTTATAGATATCACATAATTCGTTGTTTTAACTAAATATACCCATTCGGTATTTAGTGTATACATGTGTACTTATGATAAGGAACGTATGTGTACTTGTATATTTATTATGTATATCATATGTATATTATTAAGTTGAACATATGTTTTACATGATATGGTTAACATATGTGTATTGTATTATCATAACTAATATGTAATACCCTCAATTACCTATTCACACAACGTAGTGATAATTAACCTAACCGCTGCTATCAGTATTATCTGAATCACTTAAATAGATTTGGGTGGGCCGCGATTTGCACACAACAATAG
>OZ025239.1:72404184-72421684 GCA_964019155.1 Osedax fenrisi | reverse complement strand
TCTGATATTTGTTATTACGTAATCGTTGAATATGACACGCCCACATTACATTGTCTAGATGCGTGTCATATGTCAGCTACATAATATAGAGATATAATATAATATAGTAATTCGACTGGGCAACGATAACAGACAATATGCATATTATTTTGAAGCCCTTTAGAAGAAAAAATTATATAAATATTATTATAATTCAACAGAAAAAAAATTACATTAAAATTCTTCTAATAAATATTATTATTATTATTATTATTATTATTATTATAATTATTATTATTATTATTATTATTATTATTATTATTATTATTATTATTATTATTATTATTATTATTATTATTATTATTATTATTATTATTATTATTATTATTATTATTATTATTATTATAATTATTATTATTATTATTATTATTATTATTATTATTATTATTATTATTATTATTATTATTATTATTATTATTATTATTATTATTATTATTATTATTATTATTATTATTATTATTATTATTATTATTATTATTATTATTATTATTATTATTATTATTATTATTATTATTATTATTATTATTATTATTATTATTATTATTATTATTATTATTATTATTATTATTATTATTATTATTATTATTATTATTATTATTATTATTATTATTATTATTATTATAATTATTATTATTATTATTATTATTATTATTATTATTATTATTATTATTATTATTATTATTATTATTATTATTATTATTATTATTATTATTATTATTATTATTATTATTATTATTATTATTATTATTATTATTATTATTATTATTATTATTATTATTATTATTATTATTATTATTATTATTATTATTATTATTATATATATTATACACGAAGCATAGTCGCTTAGATAATCTCCACTTATCATAGTGATGGCTATAATACCGTCAATTTATACACAATATTGGCGCTACAACTTATAGGTACTACCTATTATAATATGTACTAGTTACGTGTTACCTGTTACCTAGGTAACAGCTGGTACATAAAGGTTAAAGTTCATATACACTGCGTAGAGTGATATCATAACAGCAGCGATGTAAACGAATATAAAATTAAAAATTTGATTACAATTTAAGAATTCGTTTCATATTATATTATAAAATGTTGAGTAGTTGAGGTAAACTGTGGTAACGTGCAAACTGTGGTCACGTGATGCTGTGGTCACGTGTAAGATGTGGTCACGTGAAGTTTGGACTTATTATGCGATTTTATGTTTTTAGGATATTCGATATATTTTTAAGGATTTTTTCTAATTTTATATGTATTTTGCAGTTTCTCTATAGAGAAACTATAGTTTTTGGATATATAATTTTAATTTATAACATCACACATTAATATTATTATAACTATTACTTATAATAATACGTTATTTATTAAAATAAACAACAATAATTATAAATAATATTCTATTACATTAATTTCTCTACTACGTACTGAAAAACCATAAATGTTAGCAACAATTTAAACCTAGTCATTATCATGTTTGTTTTAATTCTTATTATATTATATTATATTATGTTATATTATATTATATTAATGATATTATATAATAGGTTGTTATATTATAGTACACTATATCACGATATGCAAATGTACACTGTACGATGTATGTATGACGTCATACGTCGTACGTCACACACACATCATTATACATACATACATTTGCATTATAAATTCATATTTCAATCGCTTACCTATCGTCGTTACTACTATACTTACGTCATGTGACCTATATGTGTCACGTGTTCTTAAATGTCACGTGATGGGCGATATAATATTAGTGGTCACGTGATACACTCGTTGTAGGCGCGCGCGTCGTTGATTGCTACATAACGTATTACACACACGTGATGTTCTCTCATTACACACCACCACACATACGTGTATACGTGTGTGTGCGATTGGGTGTGATTGTGTGGGTGTGTGTGCGTGTGTGTATACTATATTTATATATAATTATATATATATATATATATATATCTATGTGTTTTTGTATGTATATGTGGTTGGATATGTACATGTTGTATGTATGAATGTGCATGCGCGCGAATTCCTTACAACACCCATACAACATTATTGATACATATTAATTTCGAATTTCACAGTTATAAATACAATATAGAAGTTTACATTTATTTGAAGGATATACTTGAATGTAAACACTCCTATTATAAAACTATAGATACCTGATACCTGTGTAAACTGCGTTTTTACATTACTATATATTATAAAACTAGCTGCAGTTATAGTTGTATATATTTAAACCAAGTTCCAGGTTCAACATTGAAGATTACTTTGAAAACAAAGCGTAATTTTCTTTCTGTAATATTATCGAATTATAAGTAGACTATAGTTCCAATAAACGCCCCTTTTTGTTATGTAATTCTAAATTATCTGGAGCTTTACTATTACGCAATATTTCGCATGTGGATCGCTCGATCAAACCGGACGGATACACATGTATAAACATTTCTCCTAGTGTTACTAATATACATAGTACTAACAAGACAGCCGCGGTGTGTATACGTTTACTTATAAGTGATTAGTGGTCAATGACCATCAATGTTATGCCATTATATTATTGTTGTTAGTAGTATTATTATTATCATTATTATTATTATTATTATTATTATTATTATTATTATTATTATTATTATTATTATTATTATTATTATTATTATTATTATTATTATTATTATTATTATTATTATTATTATTATTATTATTATTATTATTATTGAATTGAATTGAATTGAATGAATATTTATTATGAATTTTTTCAAGTTCGATTTAGTAATAATTAACAATATGTAGTGATAAATTCACAAAACGACAACAAAACGTAGATAGTACACATATAAAAATAACAATAGTAAATTAGAAACGTATCACATGTGCCGGTGATAAAAACAATTAATAATTAAAATTAATAATTTATAAAATTATATATATATACATATATATATATATATATATATATATATATATATGTATAAATAAATATTAAGTTATAATTTTTTTAATATGATTTTTAAAGGTATATAAACTATTTGCTAATACAATATGTTCATCAAGACCATTCCAAATTTTAGCTATTCGATTATTTAGTAGATTTTTGTTACATTTTGTTTACATGTATTCATACTAATTTGCAGAGAATGGCCTCTGGTATTGTAGTTGGTCTTTTTGATATTAATAATAGATGATGTATTCATAGATACCAATCCGTTAAATAGCGTATATACCATAACAAGATCAAATCTAGTTCTTCTGATTTCTAGAGAATCTAGATTTAGGTATATTAATCTTTCATTATAAGGTTTATAAGGTAAACCGCATCTCTCGATTAATCTTCTCGTAAAGAATTGTTGGACCTTCTCTAGTTTTATCTTCAGTCCTTTGAATGTCCTGGCATCTAATCCCGGATTCCAGACTGTCGACGCATATTCAAGGTGGGGTCTAGCATATGATATATATGCTTTTCTAATAGCTGGCATATTATTAGTAATGAAACAGCGAAATATACGATTGATAACACAATATGCACTTGTACAACACACACCAATATGTTCAGAGAAATGTAATGATGGATCAAATTTGATACCAAGATCACGATACGATCTACAGTTTACTATTGAAACATTATTTATAGTATACAATGGTTTATTAGTATTACCTAATGTAAGAGCAGCTGATTTTTTTGCAGCGTTTTCTAATTGCCAAGAATTAGACCATTCATAAAATTTATCAATATTATGTTGTAATTTATATCTATGATCTATGTCATTAGATATAAAACTCAATTTAGTGTCATCCGCGAAAAGATTAATGGATATATCTTTATCAATCACTTCGACTAAATCATTGATATATATTAGAAAGAGTAAAGGCCCTATTACAGATCCTTGTGGAACACCAGATATTATTTTAACTGTATCAGACATTTGATTGTTAACTCTTACTCTTTGAGATCTACCAGATAGAAAACTACTTATCCAAGAATGTATGTTACCACATATACCTAAATTAGTTAATTTGACAAGTAATTTACTATGAGAGACCTTATCAAAAGCTTTAGCATAGTCAAGATATATGATATCAATAAAACTGCCTTTATCAATTGCAGTAATCCATTTAGTATAACAATTTAATAGTTGCAGTTCAACAGATTTTTTATGACGGAATCCAAATTGAGAATCAGAAATTAATGAGTTACGTTCTAGATAAAAATTAATTTCCTCAACTAATATACGCTCAAATACTCTAGACATAATTTAGGTAATTGAAATCGGCCTATAGTTTTCTCTATTTGAAGGGTCACCTTTTTTGAATATCGGAACTATATAACTTACTTTCCACATGTCAGGACATACACCAGCTGATAAAGTTTTATTAAATAATATAGTAAGTGGAATAGATAGTTCATATGAGAATTGTTTGAAAAATATTGAAGGGATATTATCTGGTGGCAATGTACATGATAGTGATAGATTTATTAGATGCTTTCTTATGTTATGCCTATAGAATAAAAAGTTATTTATAGTTGAATTATGTTTAGGTGGAGATAAATGAGGAATATTATCATTATCATTAATAAATACAGAAGAAAATTGATTATTGAGTATATTAGATTTAACTGTATCTGAAAAAATATATGTATTATCGTCAGATTTAATGGGACCTATAGTGGAAAAAGAGGAACATCTTGAATTAATATAATTATAAAATCGTGATTTGTCATTAGATGATAAAATTAATTTTTCTCTATCGATAGTTAATTTTTTAATGTTATAATCTAATAATTTTTTAATATTTTTCCAATTTATAAAATTATTATGTGAATCTAATCTAGTTTTATAATATTTTAAACATTTTACTTTTAAACGTAGAATATATTTTGGATACGTTTTTTTATTTTTGATATGTTTATAAGCTGGAACATTATCATTAATAATATTATATAAAGTATTATAAAAAATATTAAACATATTATTAATATCTGTTGAATTAGATAATAATAAATTCAAATCAATAGAAGAAAGGGATTGATGTATACTATATAAATTAGACTTTCTAAAATTTAGCCCAACATTTTGATTTATTTTTAAATTAGCTTGGAAAGGTAGAGAAAATGAAAATGATATATGGTCACTAATATATCTACCAAATCCAAAAGGGGGACATTCATTAATTTTCGAAATAATCATAGGATTATTGGTTAGTAATAAATCCAGCAAATTATTATTACGAGTTGGAAAAGTAATTAATTGAATGAGTGAGTTTTGACATAGACTATTTTCAAATTCGCAATATGTTGATGGGTAATTAGGAAATGTATTATCATTCCAATTATAAAGAGGTAAGTTGAAATCTCCTACAATAATAGTAGGTGAAATTGTATCACATAGTGCAAATAAAAATTTACAAATCGATTTATGAGTGTTAAAATCAGTTGAAGGTGGACGATAAATACAAGATAATCTTATATTTTTAGTAGAATGTAGTACAAGAGTAATATGCTCAATATTATTAAAATTATTGAAATATAATTGAATTGGATTTAAATTAGATTTGCAGATTATCGCTACACCACCTGAATGATATTTCCTATCATTACGATATATTGTATAGTTAGTATTACCAAAAAGGAGTAAAGCATCAGTATCAACATTTGTTAGAAATGTTTCAACAAGACAAACAATATCATACATGTTAGAACTAAGAATTAACTCTAAATAAGGTAGTTTGTTTCTAACACTGCGACAATTTGAAAATATTACTTTTAAATTAGATGAATTTGATAGTCAGGTTGAATTGTCATTAGAAGAAAAAGATTTTTGATAAGTTATAAACGATGTGGACCACTTCTCATAATCAACTTCGGGAATTTTTGAATGCCAGTCAATCTTATTATCAACTAATTTATGAAGCTCGTATTTCATTGTAAATTTGTTGAAAACCAATTTAATATTAGAGTCCAACATATTTGATTTTATAGCATGATATAGGATTTTTTTACGAATAATTTCAGAATTTGGAAGAGATGTTCTAGTAAAAATATTTTTAAAATCATGAATTGTATTTAATTTAATTTTAGAGTTATTGATAATATTATTTTTCGAAATAGGTGAATCAAGCTTTAGAATAATAGATTTAAGACTGTAATTAAAGCTAGAGTTAAATTTATAATTTGGAATATCAAAAGTTGTGGAAATAATGTTATTAAAATAATTTAAATAGTTATTATCAAATGACATATTATTAATTGTAGGCAGATTTTCAAAAATAACTGTATTTTCATCGTTAATTTTGATAGCATGCATATCAGAATTAATAGAATTAATAGACTTATTGATATTTATAAAATTATCACTCAAAACACTAGCATATGATTTTGTAGGTTGATTAGATATCATTTCACTAACTTTAGAATTAATTACATTAATTAATTTAGTATTTATCATTATATTATTATTAATGTCAGATAGGTTAAGTGAATGATTATTATCAGATTTACTTAAATTCGATGCATTAGTTTTATCACAAGAAAGACAATTAAAATTAAAATTAGGAGAGTCGAAAATGTCCAGCACATACTTAGGTGGATTACCATTAGACCAATGGTTTGATAATATTTTAGCCTTATGTAAACATTTAATGTGTATATGATTACCACATGAACAACTTAATAATTTTTCTTGAGAAATATTTGTACATATATAGCATGTCATAATACCTATAAATTACTAATAAATAAGTATACTTATTAATAACAAGCCATAAGGCTATTATTATATTAATACATATATTATAATATATTAATTCAAGAAATTGGATTATATATATATATATATTATCTGTAGATATAGAATACAGACATAATATTATAAATGTATTGGTGTGTGTTGAACAAATGCATACAATATAGAAAATCAATATATAACGCTACTAACTATTTTTAGACAATATAGAAGCAGTATATCTCGAATGCTATTCAATTTTGAAACAATAGAATCTGGATTCGAAATAGTAATTTTAGAAAACACGTCTGTTCACTCTGAACGATAGAGACAGAATGTGTATATATTTATTATTATATAATATTATTATTATTATTATTATTATTATTATTATTATTATTATTATTATTATTATTATTATTATTATTATTATTATTATTATTATTATTATTATTATTATTATTATTATTATTATTATTATTATTATTATTATTATTATTATTATTATTATTATTATTATTATTATTATTATTATTATTATTATTATTATTATTATTATTATTATTATTATTATTATTATTATTATTATTATTATTATTATTATTATTATTATTATTATTATTATTATTATTATTATTATTATTATTATTATTATTATTATTATTATTATTATTATTATTATTATTATTATTATTATTATTATTATTATTATTATTATTATTATTATTATTATTATTATTATTATTATTATTATTATTATTATTATTATTATTATTATTATTATTATTATTATTATTATTATTATTATTATTATTATTATTATTATTATTATTATTATTATTATTATTATTATTATTATTATTATTATTATTATTATTATTATTATTATTATTATTATTATTATTATTATTATTATTATTATTATTATTATTATTATTATTATTATTATTATTATTATTATTATTATTATTATTATTATTATTATTATTATTATTATTATTATTATTATTATTATTATTATTATTATTATTATTATTATTATTATTATTATTATTATTATTATTATTATTATTATTATTATTGAATTGAATTGAATTGAATGAATATTTATTATGAATTTTTCAAGTTCGATTTAGTAATAATTAACAATATGTAGTGATAAATTCACAAAACGACAACAAAACGTAGATAGTACACATATAAAAATAACAATAGTAAATTAGAAACGTATCACATGTGCCGGTGATAAAAACAATTAATAATTAAAATTACTAATTTATAAAATTATATATATATACATATATATATATATATATATATATGTATAAATAAATATTAAGTTATAACTTTTTTAATATGATTTTTAAAGGTATATAAACTATTTGCTAATACAATATGTTCATCAAGACCATTCCAAATTTTAGCTATTCGATTATTTAGTAGATTTTTTGTTACATTTAGTTTACATGTATTCATACTAATTTGCAGAGAATGGCCTCTGGTATTGTAGTTGGTCTTTTTGATATTAATAATAGATGATGTATTCATAGATACCAATCCGTTACATAGCTTATATACCATAACAAGATCAAATCTAGTTCTTCTGATTTCTAGAGAATCTAGATTTAGGTATATTAATCTTTCATTATAAGGTTTATAAGGTAAACCGCATCTCTCGATTAATCTTCTCGTAAAGAATTTTTGGACCTTCTCTAGTTTTATCTTCAGTCCTTTGAATGTCCTGGCATCTAATCCCGGATTCCAGACTGTCGACGCATATTCAAGGTGGTATTATTATTATTATTATTATTATTATTATTATTATTATTATTATTATTATTATTATTATTATTATTATTATTATTATTATTATTATTATTATTATTATTATTATTATTATTATTATTATTATTATTATTATTATTATTATTATTATTATTATTATTATTATTATTATTATTATTATTATTATTATTATTATTATTATTATTATTATTATTATTATTATTATTATTATTATTATTATTATTATTATTATTATTATTATTATTATTATTATTATTATTATTATTATTATTATTATTATTATTATTATTATTATTATTATTATTATTATTATTATTATTATTATTATTATTATTATTATTATTATTATTATTATTATTATTATTATTATTATTATTATTATTATTATTATTATTATTATTATTATTATTATTATTATTATTATTATTATTATTATTATTATTATTATTATTATTATTATTATTATTATTATTATTATTATTATTATTATTATTATTATTATTATTATTATTATTATTATTATTATTATTATTATTATTATTATTATTATTATTATTAGTCAATATGCATCATAATATGTAAACAATATTACCAATATTATCAATATTTAAAGATTTGGTAACTTGAAGAATGAAGAATGAAACATTATATAAATTTGAAGATTTTAAATTATCACCAATATAAAGAGTCTAGTAAATAAATAAATAAATTAGATTTATTATTGCATGTTGTAAAGCATGAAATAATGGAGAAGTTAATAAACAAATGTATTTGTTTTTTTTTACGAGAACTTCCCCAATCATCATATTCTAGATAAGTTAGATTCTCATGAGTAAAAAAATGTAAATATAATTAATTAAGATATAAAGAATAAAAATATGTATCAATAAGTCAAGTTAAAAATAAATTATGTAAAGAATAAAAAAGATGTATCAATAAATTAAATTTAAAAATAAAAGATGTAAAGTTATATAAAAAATCACATACACGAGTTGAATTCTGCATGCCTAAAGCTAAAATAAATAAGCTGAAGGTTTAATAAATAATACCCGTTCAAAATAATAAAATTAGATAATCAATTGTTTAATTGATTTTCATATTGTACTAAAAGATGTTTTTTTAATATTTTTTTTAAGTTTTTTTATATATATTTTTGTAAATAAATAATATAGACATACATTATTCCATGATTTATAAAGCCCTATAGGGCTACGTTTAAATGATAATGATTTATGATGACGGCTTGTATAAGGTAATTTGAAATTATGAAAAGTATTTTTGTATAAATATATCTACGAAATGATCAAGATAATTATAAAGTTATTAAAATATCATTATAGATTCAATTGTTTTTAGTTAATAAACTTTGAAATATTTAAAATATATTTTTCCATATGTTTTAATACGTTTCAGAAGGCTATTTTAAGATAATACCTGTTTAATAGAAGTTTTATGATGGTTTAATGATGGTTTAAACATGGTTTAATATTCTTTATAAAGATATTATATATATATATATATATATATATATCCATATATGACGGACGTAATATATGTAAAAATGTGTTTTAGAAGGTTTTACTATTGCGTTTAAACAGATTAAATATGGTGTTTAATATGGTGTATATCTATATATCTAAAGATAATGTATAGTGGATATAGTTTATAATGTATTATATATATATAATGTATCGCTTGTTTTACTTACTAAACATGAATAGGCTATACTACATCATCATCATACATGTACACGTATACGTATTATAGTCATAATTAATAACTGGTAAGGATTAGTCACGGGCGATAATATAAAATATCGTATAATATAAGGTAATAGCTAACGTATAAACCAATGCATAATCTAACGTGTAATATAACGTATGCATTACAGGGATACAACAATAACCCCATTGTACTGGGGGTTCTTTCTTAGTCGGTTACTATCGATCGCCCGTCGTTCTATTGTACTCCGGCGGGAAGCGGGGGAGGGCGGGAGTTTTTTTTTTTAATAATTGAATACGTCTCTATTTCGATATGATATTATCGTGCATTATAGTGCTAGTCATACTACTTCACGAGCACGGTGTATCGTGATTTGTACACGGCGTATCGTATGTCCTAGTCTACTAGGCTAGTACAGGACATATGTCCTAGTCTACTAGGCTAGTGCAGGACATATGTCCTAGTCTACTAGGCTGCTACAGGACATATGTCGTAGTATGCTAGGCTACTACAGGACATATGTCCTAGTCTACTAAGCTAGTACAGGATATATGTCCTAGTCTACTAGGCTAGTGCAGGACATATGTCCTAGTCTACTAGGCTGCTACAGGACATATGTCGTAGTATGCTAGGCTACTACAGGACATATGTCCTAGTCTACTAAGCTAGTACAGGACATATGTCGTAGTCTACTAGGCTAGTACAGGACATATGTCCTAGTCTACTAGGCTGCTACAGGACATATGTCGTAATCTTCTAGGCTAGTACAGGACATATGTCCTAGTCTATTAGGCTGCTACAGGACATATGTCGTAGTATGCTAGGCTACTACAGGACATATGTCCTAGTCTACTAAGCTAGTACAGGACATATGTCCTAGTCTACTAGGCTAGTGCAGGACATATGTCCTAGTCTACTAGGCTGCTACAGGACATATGTCATAGTCTACTAGGCTAGTACAGGACAGATGTCCTAGTCTACTAGGCTGCTACAGGACATATGTCGTAGTCTGCTAGGCTAGTACAGGTCATATGTCCTAGTCTACTAGGCTAGTACAGGACATATGTCCTAGTCTACTAGGCTGCTACAGGACATATATCCTAGTCTACTAGGCTAGTACAATACATATGTCGTAATCTTCTAGGCTAGTACAGGACATATGTCCTAGTCTATTAGGCTGCTACAGGACATATGTCGTAGTCTACTAGGCTACTACAGGACATATGTCGTAGTCTACTAGGATAGTACAGGACATATGTCCTAGTCTATTAGGCTGTTACAGGACATATGTCGTAGTCTGCTAGGCTACTACAGGACATATGTCGTAGTCTACTAGGATAGTACAGGACATATGTCTTAGTCTATTAGGATAGTACAGGACATATTTCCTAGTCTACTAGGATAGTACAGGACATATTTCCTAGTCTACTAGGATAGTACAGGACATATATCCTATTCTACTAGGCTCCTACAGGACATATGTCCTAGTCTACTAGGCTACTATAGGACATATGTCCTAGTCTACTAGGCTACTACAGGACATATGTCATAGTCTACTAGGATAGTACAGGACATATGTCCTAGTCTACTAGGCTACTACAGGACATATGTCCTAGTATACTAGGCTACTACAGGACATATGTCCTAGTCTACTAGGCTACTAAAGGACATATGTCCTAGTCTACTAGGCTACTAAAGGACATATGTCCTAGTCTACTAGGCTACTACAGGACATATGTCCTAGTCTACTAGGCTACTACAGGACATATGTCCTAGTCTACTAGGCTAGCACAGGACATATGTCCTAGTCTACTAGGCTAGTACAGGACATATGCGATGGTAGTAGTAGTAGAGATGAGGTATGTTAATACGATTTCAAACGACAGTAACTACAAGTGACGTACACGTATATAATCCGGTATATTTACATATTGTATTTACAGTATTATTTCTATGTATAATAGATCGAATCACTTGATGTATTATAACTATATTGATACGCTGATATTAAATCATACTAATTAAGTAATTTATAATAGATATATCTTTATAAATATATAAATATAAATATATGAATAAAAATAATCATTGGCCATAAATAATGGTATGGGCAACATTGTTATAGTTTTATTATACATTATTGTAATAACTATATATTATATATATATATATATATATATATATATATATATATATATATATATATATAATATATACTTTGTAGTAATAATTGTATTATATATATATATCAATATTATAACTTTATAAAACATTTTTGTCATAATTGTATTATAAATTATTATAATAACTTTAATTTTAATTATGTTAATAACTGCGAGACACACGATTGTAATATGATGCATTATTGACATGATAATGATTCTATTAATGAAGATAATGCTATCAATGACAGCGATTGTTGCTATTAATAATGACGAAGACAATTACGTAATACCAACGCTATCTTTAGACATTATTACGTAATGTTACACAATAGGTTATAGTTTACACAAGTTCACTATATTATATTACAAGTTATCATAGTAATAACCCTAGTTCATAGGGTGACGTTAGTTACCGATGTATAGTTAAGTGTACCAAGGCTTACAGTGTATTCCATGTACCTCCCTATTATGTAATAGTAGGTACCAATTCATGTATCACGTGCTCCACTATATAATGTAAAAGTATCACCATTTTATCGAGGCATTTATTATATACAATTTGCGAAGCATAGAAAAATATCCGTTATATAAATATAAATATAATTGATATATTTTTCTGTTGAAAAAGGTAATAATTTTTTTTCAAAGAATTTCATTAATATTATTAAAAAAAATAAAATAGGAGATATATAATTATATATATATATATATATGTCAATTTAGAGTACATCATTTATTTAGAAAAGTCTGCACTCACTTCATAGATTTGCAAATAATATCGATCAAAGTAAAATATTTATATATATATATATAAAATATTATATATTATAATATATTATATACACGAACATATTTATATTGATATTTTTTATTTATAAACGATAAAGTACGATTATGTATGTGAGCACATATCAAAAGAACACACACACACACACACGCACATCAACACCATATTATATAGTGTGTTACACTAGCTAATAGCGGTTGTATTGTGGCGGTAAGCTACATATTAGACACATCTAACTGCACTACGCCATACAGCTCACTGTGTAGCTATGTGTGTGCGCACGCTCATGGTACAATACATGCGGTATCGTAGGCGTAACACTGGGCGTAGTACTGGACATACGCTGTTAGAAATAAAACAGAACAATGAGTAAAACTAATGATTTGAAAGGTGTACAATGTCTATTTTGACTTTACACCCCTAAACGTGTAAAATACATTGAAAATCACACCCCTAAACGTGAATGTTAAACAAATTATTTACACGTTTAAACGTGTAAAATATATGAGTTTATAAAACATACAATACTAGAATGTGTAAAACTTATAATAATATAAGGTGTAAAGCAATCATTATCAGATGGTGTAAAATGTAATTTAAAACTGAACATGTTACACATTTAAAGGCGTAAAAGCAGACAACGGATCTCTTGATAAGGGTTTACATCTTGTATTTCTAACAGTGTACGTGTAATACATAGCACTACACGTTTACACGCACAACGCATGCACTATGGCACAATATATATTCCCTGTGACCTATGACCTGTGACCTTTGTGTACTGGTAGCGGGTTATAGTCCTCGATGATGGTTCATTAATGTGTGGGAGATATGGTTAACGTGTAGTCGTAAACACTAGCTATAGGTATACGTGTATGCGATATACATATACGTATGTACATACACACGCACAGTGTGCGTCGCACACGCACGCACACACACATACAAAAATACCCATACACACAATAGTTGTAGAGATTGACGCAATGTTTCATCAGATATTTAAAACCAGAGTTGACTTATAACATTGACGAAAGAAGATAACAAACAATCAAATTGAAAGTACATTTTATTTCTATCTTTATAATTTCTAAATTAATTGATATATATATATATATATATATATATATATGTATATATATATATATATATATGTATAATAACTGTATGGAATACTGTAGTGATACCACTTATACATCTACTACGTAAACTGACGAACAACTGGCGAAGAACAACAATTAATTAACGATACAACCATGTGACATTACGGTGGCTATTGTCTCGTCCCCTCCTCTAGCCCGCCCCTTTCCGGCACGCCTAGCCACTCCCATCTCCTTCGTCTGACAACGCACTCCTAGATCAGCGTTAGGGACGACACTCACTGAGCATGCGCGTGTAGTACTATGTATATGTGTGTATGAATGTGTGTGTATGTGTGTGTGTGTGGGTATGTGTGTATGTGTATGAATGTGTGTGTATATGTGCGTATATGTGTGTGTGTATATGTGTGTGAATGTGTGTGTGTGTGTGTGTGTGTGTATGAATGTGTGTGTGTATGTGTGTGTATATGTATGTATGTGTGTATATGTGTGTGTATATATGTGTATATATGTGTGTATGTATGTGTATGTATATGTGTATACGTGTGTGTTTTTACGTATATAACCATACTTATATAGTATCCGAAAACAAATAAGTCCATTGATAACCGTATTGTAAATAATCCTAGATAATCCTAGATATATCGCCTACCACAGATTTTGCGAGGCATTTTAACAATATTTGTAGATAGTATACTAACTAATATTCTACTCTAAGTACTATAGTATATTATACAGTATATATTATACTATAGATAGGGTGTTACAATTACGTAATGTAATTCACTAATCACATATCATGCGTACTATAGCAATATCCTACACACACTTGCTCCTTCACACACACACACACACACATACACACACACACACACATAAACACATATACACATACACACACACCCATACACCCATACACACACCCATAGACCAACGAATAATCACCAATATCCACTCTCACGTACATTGTATGTGTACATGGGTGTATTCATATGTACATGTACATCGCACACACCACTATACTCACGGGGGAATACTTATAGCATAACACTGTATTTTAATGTTATTCATATTGTTACACTTGTTTATATTCATATATTCGTATATATATATATATATATATATATATATATATATATATACACGTGTAAATCATATTACATTGTGTATTCATATCATACATATCTTGGAATGTCGGCATGAATTAAATTCCTACTACTAAATATTTAAATATATATATATATATATATATATACACGTGTAAATCATATTACATTGTGTATTCATATCATACACATATTTGAATGTTGGCATGAATTGAATTGGCTAACGTTCTTACTACTAAATATATATATATATATATATATATATATATATATATATATATATATATATATATATATTGCATATATATATGAATTGCTTGACTTAGTTTCGTAGGACTTGGCGTCCCCTTACAGAACACACACTTGATTTTTTTGCAGGCCTCTCGGTCTACTGCCCTTCTTTCCAAGGTCAGAAGTGGAACGCTACTATTTTCTCTAATACCATACGACCATCTCTTTAATGTCCTATTGGTCTTGAATTTGTGAAGTTCAACGTGTAGCTAGAATTAATAATATCTCGGCTTCTTGCTACATGGCTAAACCAATGGAATTGTCTTTTCACAATTACTTCTTCTATAGTTTCAACATCGTTCAGTGATTTTTGAATCGCTATATTACTGAGTCTGTCACTCCATGTAACTCGCAGGATAGCTCTTGAACACTTCATTTTGAAAACCAGTAAGGAATTGATCTCTTTTTGCCTCAATGTCCATGTCTCTGACCCGTATAAAGCTGTTAGAAATATGAGGGCTTTGTAGAGTATAATCTTGAGTTTTTTAGATACGTCTCTGGAAGTCCATATTGTCTCTCTCAGTCTGCAAAAAGCATGGGACGCCATCGATATTCTTTGCAGAACATCATCTGGACAGTTGGGGACGAGACTGCCTAAAACTTGAACTGGTTAACTTTGGGTATACTATTATTGCCGATTTTGATGTCCTTGTTTTCAGTTGTCAGAACTGCACATTTAAGTGGGTTGATCTTTAGGACCCACTTATGACAAACGTTTTCTAGTTCTTAAGTTGCTATTTGCATTTTTTCAAAATCAGCCGATACTAAAGTTGTGTCATATGCATACCTGATATCAATTTACATTTCATCATCCAGTCCGAGATTTCAATCTAGGCATGTAAGACCCTTCATTACATGTTCTAGGAATATATTGAATAGGCTCAGCGACATAATGCATCCTTGTCCCACGCCCATGTCAACAGTGAAATAGTCAGTTAGTTGCCCACCAGAAATTATTGCAGAGTTTGTATCGTTATATAGGTTTGGATCATCATTTTCCAAAATGCCTATCTCCAAATTGTATCAAATGCGGACTTAAAGTCAATAAAGTGGATATATAGCGGAACTTGGTGTTCTCTTGCCTTCTCCATTATCTGCCTTATGATAAATATTGCATATATTGTTCCTCTGCTTGGCCTGAAGCCGAATTGCGAGTCACTCATTGATTCTTCAATTATATGTGAGTATCTGCACATCAGGATTTTACCGAATACTTTAGCTGGTATTGATAATAATGCAATAGCTCTATAGTTTTCTGCGATAATTTATCGCCTTTCTTATGAATTAGAGTTATCATCATTTTAGACCAGTCTTCTGGTGATTTCTCGGTCTTGATTATTTTATTGAACAATATTGTTAGTATTGTAATCATCATATCACACCCGGCTTTAATTAATTCATATGTTATTCCATCAATTCATGGTGCCTTTCTGTTAGATAACCTTTTGATGAAGTTTTCCACTTGCTGTTCAGTTATTGGCGGAATAATCTCTGTTACGTTTTCTTCATCTGGCTCAAACTCTATCAAAGCATCTTCATCGTGTGGAAACTGTGTGTTGAGGTGTTTCTCAAAGTGTGATTTCCACATATTTAAAATATCTTGTTTCTTCATCATTAGCTGCCATTGAGAGTTTTTCATAGAAAATACAGGTTTGTACCTATGTTCATCTAATTCTCGGACTTGTTTAAATAATTTCTAGCTATTATTATTTTTGAAGTTTTCTTCCATTTCTGATATTTTTTT
>OZ025239.1:71976684-72399184 GCA_964019155.1 Osedax fenrisi | reverse complement strand
AATCTAAAATATTATCTAATATATATATATATACATATATATATATATATATATATATATATATATATATATATATATATATATATATATATTAGAAAGTGAGAATAGGAAATAACGGCACTACCTAATAGATAACCGACATAAGGCGTATCGGTGCCGACCACCTTCTCTGTACGCGCTGCACTAACTGTTAACGATGCACACTGAGCGTATGCTGTGCATTACACACCCTCGCACACACTCGCACACCGGTGTGCACACTCTTAATTGCCATAATCATCGGCTTCCTCAACACCGGCGATATCTAAACATTTTAATAAGGACATAAACACAAATATTCCACCACTAACGAATACTAAATCGCTATATCATCAATACATATATATATATATATATATATATATATATATATATATATGATGTTAACATACGATACACAAAAGGTTTAACTTCATGATCTCATGCTGCATGTGGGATATATTAATAAATAAATATTGGTATAACCAGTACGATCTATCATGTTACGTAAAAAAACTTACAATATATGAATAGAACATGTAATGTATGTAGTTTATGTAGTTTTTGTGTAATATCATACATGATATATATATTAAGAATTCGTATGCCTACATTCAATGACACATACAATAATACGAAATAGAACACATTCTTGACTTACAATCTCTTAATACAATGATAACAGGCTGTAACAAAGATAATTGTAATGTAGTGAATTCAATTATTAATATTGTTATTAATATTGTTAATAATTTGTTATTAATAACAATGAAATAAAGGCGGAGGCAATGAATATTAAATGTGAATTATTAAATATTGAACCCGAGGCCCATCGTAGTTCACATGCATATCACTGCATCTACCATGAAGTACAGTGACACCAATAATAATGTATATAAACGATCAACAATTATAGAGTTCAAGATAGTTTACATATCAATAATTAATATGTATCTGATTCGATAAGAATTACTGATTTATTAACCGCGCGTTATTCTCGCTTCAGTCAGCACATGTACCTCTACCATTAGGTACCACATGTACCTCTACCATTAGGTACCATTAGGTAACGTATATACCTACACGCGAAACTAACGCGTTACTATCAATTCCATTTGTAATGAGTTTAAGTCACAAATTTAACTTTTAGAAAATTCTCCTATTTTAATGATGACACGGTTTTAGTATTATTGACGAATGTGTAATACTACACACTAATCACCGTAACATATCTATACAGGGCATATAGTATAGGCATTAGTTTAATTTAATGTATTCCTCTTTACGCATTTTATTTATTTTAAATTTGTTGATATTAGAATAGATATAATATACTAAGTACATCATATTTTAAATATACCATATACATATATCAATATATCCTTCCCGCATGCACTATAGTGTACATTATAATATATTAATTGATCTCCTTTCTTATTTGAAATCTTTAAAATATTAAAATCCCAATCGCCAATGCCTCTTTAATATCACAATATATCCGGTCACTAATACTATACCCTGCTGACTAAACTTTAAAGATTAGTGCAGGTAAATTACTAATTAGTAGCTAAATAATGTTGCTACATGCTACTCACATACCCACTACTTCAACATGCCAGAACTCCCTAACATCTGACACACCTATAATGGCACGTCAGTATATGATTCAGCAATACGTTCATACTATATATATATATTAGATTTCAATAAATAAATATTATTATTATTATTATTATATATAGTTATGATAATATGTATCATTAAATAGATAATATTCATTACTATAGTAGTTATTATTAACATGAGGTGTCGATTATGTGTGTAAGTACAAGTGGTGGGGGAAGAGAGCAGAGGTATGCATGTTCGCTAGGTGGAGGTTTTGGAGGGAGTAGTAGTGTGAACGTATTGCTGGATCATATACTGACGTGCCATTATAGGGGTGTCATGTATATATATTGAATACAATACAAATAGCGGATACAAATGGACCCCACAAGAAGTCATATACTTATACATGTTATAAATAACTGTGAGGGGCCCCGGATAATACAATACAAATAGTAACATTTTGTATCTCTTGTTTTGATTTAAAGTTTATTAAGTTCTATTAAGTTTAAGTTTAAGTTCTATTAAGTTTATTAAGTTCTTGATAATCGCAAGAGAAAAACAAGAACTGCATGTGTCGAACTCGGGACCTCTGGCTCACTAGCTTTTGGTTGTCCCACTGAGCCATCGACCCCAGACTGATATATATATATATATATATATATATATGGAGTATGTACATTAGTCAGAATATTGTTTTATTTTTATACTTTGCAGTGCCAAAACTAAACAATATAAAATGAAATGTATCATCATTATTATCATAATCATCATCATTATCATGGTTATTATCACAATCACAACCATCATCATCATCATCATTGTAATCATCATCATCATCATCGATATTATCACCATCATTGTCAATATCATCATCATCATCATCATATTCATCATCAACTATGCCACTCTCACCATCATCACTATCATAAGCATTACATAATCAGCATTACATAATCAGCATTACATCATCGGCATTACATCATCGGCATTACATCATCAGCATTGCGTAACTCTCATTAATTACACGCCGCCTATTGATTATATCGACGGGCAAACTATTACGCGAATACGCGATCCAATATAGGTATATGTGTTCTAAAAACACGGTGTTATGTAATAATCTATTATATCCTGCGTAGACTTGTGTACTATAAACAATATGCAACACTATTGCGAATTCGCAACTCTATAGCGAATTCGCATCTCTATAGCGAATTCGCATCTCTATAGCGAATTCGCATCTCTATAGCGAATATGCAGATATATAGCGAATACGCAACTCTATAGCGAATACGCAGATATATAGCGAATTCGCAGCTAACAACTCCGTATGATTAAAGTAGAATACGTATCAATATTCTAACCGTTATAAAGATACTAAAACATATAGTCAATAGACCTATAGAGTATCGGGTTATATCTATGGATGGGTTACTTATCGAGTATATTACCAATATAATAATTGTGTGATATTAATATATATACACATATTGTTATATCAATACATTATTTATTTCATAATAATTTATAAAAGTAATGTACAAATTTAATTTGATATATTGACGTCTCTATTCTAGCTAATTTGGTATATTATGATATTATCTGAATGTTATCTAACTCTAATACCCTTTACTAATCGTGTTATATTAATAGGTAACTATATTGATTACTTATAATTAATATTATGTAATAACGTCTCTTAGTATTACGTACAATTCTGATTTTGGTTTCTTCTCACTGAATCACCTATTCCATACGACTAATATAGCGAGAATTGTTCTATAACTCATAGACTATGAGTCATAATTATGCGATATGATGATGCGATATGCATATTCATGAATCACTTGACAGAGAAGAAGTATTAGTCATCGCTACATACTACATGTACTACATGGCGTTGTGTTATTGACATTTGGGATATACTATGTAGGTTACGCAAGTTCAACAAACAATATTTACTTATAATAATACTTACAATAGATAATTATAATTAATAATACTTTATGTAAATAGTTGTAATTTATAATATACTCGTAATATACAGACTGATAAATCTTTAATATATATATATATATATATATATATATATATATATATATATATATATATATATGTAGTACATATGTACATATTACTTTTTATAAATTTTTATAAAAATTAAATTTGTAGTATTGAATCTAATATAATTCATTAATTAGTATACACATATGAAACTATATCGGATAATAGTACTATGGTATTGGTAGACGATCGTCTAGATATTCGAATATCTGATAATCGTAGTATCCTACATCAACATCATCATTCTAATCACCATCATGATAATCATATATCATTAATATTATAACAATTATTATTATTATTATTATTATTATTATTATTATTAGCCTCGTCACCACGTGACTATCGTGATGTAAGATGAAGGTTTTATTGGACCAAAGTTCACGATACCTCTTATAGTTATAGTCATAGATATAACTATAATGGAGTTATAATTCGTAGAGCGTGATAATTACTACACTATAATAACAACCTTTCTATAACGACGTACGACGTACGTATGTGTATAGTTATAAGATGACAATGTCACGTGACATAACAGAATATCACGTGACCTACTGATGTTATTTTGTTATTTAATTTCAATCCTAAAATTAGATGAATTTGTCACTTTAACCATAGGCTCTAATGTCCCTTCGAAACCGATCTCGTGTTAAGGCATCCATGGTTTTAACGAGAGCCTTTTATCCATTTATCTATACACAATTATATAAGATCACTTCTAAACAATAGTTTAAGACATATTGTAATGGTGCGAACGGGGTTCGAACTCGCGACCTACCGCTCGCGTGTCTGACGCCTTACCAACTGTGCCACACACCGGATGTTATATATATAACTGTATACAGTAAGACCAACCTCTCGATGCTGACGGCGGTCAGATTTAGTATGGAGGAGGTGGCGCTAAGCATCTCGACGAAGCGAGCCAGCCGACACATGCCAGATCCGAACAGCCAATCACCGGAGCCTATTTTAGTGCCAGCCTCGTAGTTAACACAAACCACCAGGAACAGCACATCGGCTATCGCTAGACTTACTGTGCAGGGTGATTTAGGCGAGTTATATATATATATATATTTATTAATTATAATATATATGTATATTTATTAATTATAATATATATTCATTGATTATTATTTTATTTAAGTAAATATATTGTCGAAAGTATAAAGTATAAATATTTACAATCGATGACATACGTTATTGAAATAAACAAATATTATATGAAATTATAAAATTAGAGTAATTATTATATAGATTGATTATTATTTTCTATATTATGATGCCGATAAATATGTTATGTTTTATTCGGTCAATACAATATTATTTATAATAATAGTACATGTGTTTTAGTGGTATTTTTTAGTAATTTAATCATATAATCGCGTATATAATTAATACTTTATCGTGAATATATTGACGTAAACTCATATATTTATATATACCAACATACATGGAACATCTACTATTATATTCTAAATATAACTAAGTGCTAAAAGAAAACATTTCAACTATTATATGAAATATTAATGTCCATGTAACAAAGGTACACGAGCTCATCCAATAAATATATTAATAATATCGGTTCTAAAACGTTATTACGTAAACGACTAATTGATTATTACGTAATCAGTTCATATTACTGACCATGTTGTATATACAAGTGCATACATATAGGATATACAAATTAATATATTCATAAATTCAATTATATATATATATATATATATATATATATGTATAATATATGTACATTGATAACCAACCATGACAAAATCTAATCATTTTACATGCATAATAATATATGACTACTACTACTACTACTACTACTACTACTACTACTACTACTACTACTACTACTACTACTACTACTACTACTACTACTACTACTACTACTACTACTACTACTACTACTACTACTACTACTACTACTACTACTACTACTACTACTACTACTACTACTACTACTACTACTACTACTACTACTACTACTACTACTACTACTACTACTACTACTACTACTACTACTACTACTACTACTACTACTACTACTACTACTACTACTACTACTACTACTACTACTACTACTACTACTACTACTACTACTACTACTACTACTACTACTACTACTACTACTACTACTACTACTACTACTACTACTACTACTACTACTACTACTACTACTACTACTACTACTACTACTACTACTACTACTACTACTACTACTACTACTACTACTACTACTACTACTACTACTACTACTACTACTACTACTACTACTACTACTACTACTACTACTACTACTACTACTACTACTACTACTACTACTACTACTACTACTACTACTACTACTACTACTACTACTACTACTACTACTACTACTACTACTACTACTACTACTACTACTACTACTACTACTACTACTACTACTACTACTACTACTACTACTACTACTACTACTACTACTACTACTACTACTACTACTACTACTACTACTACTACTACTACTACTACTACTACTACTACTACTACTACTACTACTACTACTACTACTACTACTACTACTACTACTACTACTACTACTACTACTACTACTACTACTACTACTACTACTACTACTACTACTACTACTACTACTACTACTACTACTACTACTACTACTACTACTACTACTACTACTACTACTACTACTACTACTACTACTACTACTACTACTACTACTACTACTACTACTACTACTACTACTACTACTACTACTACTACTACTACTACTACTACTACTACTACTACTACTACTACTACTACTACTACTACTACTACTACTACTACTACTACTACTACTACTACTACTACTACTACTACTACTACTACTACTACTACTACTACTACTACTACTACTACTACTACTACTACTACTACTACTACTACTACTACTACTACTACTACTACTACTACTACTACTACTACTACTACTACTACTACTACTACTACTACTACTACTACTACTACTACTACTACTACTACTACTACTACTACTACTACTACTACTACTACTACTACTACTACTACTACTACTACTACTACTACTACTACTACTACTACTACTACTACTACTACTACTACTACTACTACTACTACTACTACTACTACTACTACTACTACTACTACTACTACTACTACTACTACTACTACTACTACTACTACTACTACTACTACTACTACTACTACTACTACTACTACTACTACTACTACTACTACTACTACTACTACTACTACTACTACTACTACTACTACTACTACTACTACTACTACTACTACTACTAGTAGTAGTATTGCTATTATGTATCTAACCTAGAAAAGAAGAAGTTGCACTTGCCCTGGCTTTAGCATCCAATAGTAATGCATATATAACAATAGAATTACCCAGGACTCCGATGATAAAAGCGAGCCCATACACTATAGTTGTTGGCCAGAACGCCCTGTCCTGAAATAATGTATTGAAATTAAAAAAAATAATAAATAAAATATTCAATAATATCAAAGTTGTATCATTATTAATTATAATAGTATTATGATTTATTACGAAGGTATGCCTACCATAATATAATATATATGTAAATGAAGAGATGATATATTTTTTACATTTACGACCATTTATATTTAAAATTGTTCAATTATTTAAACTCTCACTGTTAAAAATTAGGGAGAGCGAATTCAATTTATAGGGTACATATCGTTAAAATATTACAACAATTTACAATGTACCCTAAATTGGGTACACGACCCTTCAATAGGGTACAATATATATATATATATATATATATTTTTTTAGGGTACATATATGTTAAATATTAGGGTACATGACTGTTAAATGCAATAGGATACAGTATACCCGGTACACTCTATATATTTATCAGGGTACAGCTATGTTAAATATTAGGGTGCGTGATTATTATATTTACATATCATGTAATTAAATTATGATACATCTCATACAATTCCATTAGAGTACATGGTATCATATAATTAGGGTACATCCAGCTAAAATTCTTTAGGGTACAGTTTGATCATTAGAGTACTAATAATTAAAACAATATAAATTATTAAATGATTAAATGATTAAATGTTTGTAATTCTAAATCTCGAGGTACAAGAACTAGTAGGATAATATGATGTATATTTGCAATACAATAATCACAAAACTAATATTAATGATAATATTATAATAAAATATATTATTACTTGAGATTATTTTATTATATTATATAAATAAATAATATATATATATATATATATATATGAATATGAATCAGATAGAGTGTAGACACTCAGGAAAACACAAAAGCAAAGCTTGACTAGGTATTTTCCCACTCAACTTGATAACATAATTACAAGAATAACAATAAATAAATAAATATAAGTAAATTATAAAATGACAATAAATTATTTTAAAATTTCAATTTTGTATATCATTAGAACTATAATTTGTATATATATATATATATATATATATATATATATATATATATATATATACTATTGTATATATTATTAAAGTGATTTGAAAAAATATAAGAAAATTATAAAATGATAATAACTTATTTTAAAATTTCAATTTTGTATATAATTATAAATATAATTTTGTATATATATACTATTGTATATATTATTAAAGTTATTTGATTTGTAAATGTGATTCGTGTAAATGAAAATCGTGCTGAATAAATAAGTAAGTATATACTTGAATATTGTTATCAAGGAGAGGTCATCATTTTCATTTAAATACAAAATAAAATATAATAAATAATAAAAGTATATATAAATAAAATATATGTATATTAAGAGAAGAAAAATATATAACACAAATGAAAATAATGCATAAAATATGTAAAAATATAAAAATGAAAAATAGAAAAAGATAAAGAAACTAAACACATTACAAAATATAAAAAGTTAACTAATACGAAGAGGTAATAAATAATTTAATATTTGTTTAAAAAGTTTTTGTATTCATTAATTTATTAAAATATATATATATATATAAATATATATATATAAATATATATATATATATATATATATATATATATATAGGGGAGTGGCTAATACTTAAAAAAACGAAAATATATATGAATTTAAATATGAAATTATCTTATATAAATCATATACACGGGGATTTATAATAAATGTAATATTACAGCGGGGATTCGTCTCTCCATCGGGAGTGTAATTGATTCATTGAATGGAGTGAATCATATAATATATATATATACATATATTATTCATACATTATATTTCATTTCAATTATGGCAGTTATCCAATGAAAGCCCTCTAAAACCACACGCGAAGACCGTGTCCATGGAGTAACGCAGTAACGCATCTCCTGTACACGCACGCCTGCATTACTCGACACCATCAACACACACACATACATGTGTTGGACATCGTCATAGATACGCGTACATGTGTGTATGATGTAGGTGCGTGTATTCACACACACAGCACGTTAAGGAGTCATTGTACTGTGCACTATTTACTTACTTGCTTTAAGTATTGTATTATAAAATTACATATCACACACACACACACACACATACAAATACATATATACACACATATATATATATATATATATATATACGCACATATATATAAAAACTGCCTGTGTGGCTTAGTTAGATAAGGCTTCAGACACACAAACAATAGGAATCGGGTTCGAGCCCCGTCCGGACCAGTAAAATAGATCTTAAAATAATATTTAGAAGTGATCTTATATAATTGTGTATAAATAAATGATGGTTCTCTCATAAAAAAACCATTGATGCCTTACCATGAGATCGGCCTCGAAGGGACATGATAGTAGCTATATGTAGCCATAAGTTAAAAATTAATCTAAGTTCCCGGATGGGATGAAAGGACTCCACCAAATAAAATAATAATATATATATATAATTTATATTACTTACTTACTGGATCGGACGGATTGCCCAAGAAATTTTTCAAATCTTCTTACAAACTTAACTGTTCTTCATCTCTGTTTATATTTCGTTGTTAGGTATGCCGATATCATTTATCAGCTGATGCAGGTAAGTTTTATTTGTTGTTCCATAACTTCTCCGTACGTATACTGGTTCCATAATAAAACATTACTTACAATCTAATCTTTACTTCTAAAGAAATGGCCAGCCTAAGACTCCTTTTGTCTATAAACTCTGATAAAGTTGGAATATTGACAAATAGCTATTTTTTTCGTAGGGTATTGTCACCAATATTTGTTGAATAAAGTTGTTATCATTCTCGTGTTCAGGCTCTATTTAACTTAATCTCAAGTTGTTTAGTTATCGTCCATGCTGTGCATCCAAAGAGAAGTACCGATTCTAGTATTTCTCGAAAGAAATTTATTTTAATTAATGGATGCATATTATATTTCCAAATTGATGTGAGATTATTCAGTGACCCCCATGCTTTACCGATTCGTAATGAGACAGCCCTCTCTGTTGACGTAATATCACGGCCTAGATATATGCCATTATTTACTTTTTTCAGTGGAGTTCCTTCCAGTGTGTTAATGATATATTTACAATTGAAAGGTATATATTTTGTCTTTTTATCATTTATGAGAACGGTAATTTATGCCAATATTTCTAACGCTTGAAAAAGTATTTCGTCATATTTGCCTGAATTATCGAACATTGACGTATCGTCTTCATAGTCTGCTTCAGTGTTAGTAACGATACCATGCATTTAGTATTCTCGTATAACACAATCATTGCATTTACAGTTTCCATTAGAATTACGAATTATCTCAATATTTATGGTATCTTATTCCTGTCGATAGAATTAATTACCTTGCTAAAAAAAAATTATTATTCATTAAATCTACCTTTTGTTCGTTTGGTATGTTTGATGACTGTAACATGATATAATCGTTGTAAAGGGATTTACAGTGAAAGTTAATATATATATATATATATCCTATGCTATCCTTTCCTATACATGACCATATACATACACCATATTACATATGTAGTACGTTACATATGTAAATGACATGTGTCATATTTACTTGACATATGACATATACGACAATATGTCAATATGAATTAAATATGTACATTATTTTCGAATAAATTATCCTCAAAATGTAAACAAAATTAAGAATGTATTTTACGTATAGTATGTACATATAGAATATATTATCTCTCATACATGACTCATATGTATACATATATATACATATATATATACAACAATATAATTATCTAAGATATCAAATTGCAATTACAACAGATTTATAATTAAGGTAATCGAATATACATGTAATTATATTCCCAGTAATTACATTTATCATCAACAAATGAATACGCGTGTCTTTTAATATATATATACAATTATATATATATACATAGGTTACTAATTAAATTATATAATACAAATGTATTTAGTTAGTTGACGATAATTACTTGTATACATTGTTATTATCATGTTAATTAATTAATGTGTATTTAATTAATGCTGTTCTAATTAATTACTACTTAGTTAAACTAATAAGAGTATCTCTAACCTCTAACCTCTACGCGCGGACATCTATAGTCAGACGTATGTGTAAGCGATAGTGTATAACCTTCTCTAGTAACGGCATTCTCATACGCTTAGTGCTATGTGCCAAAGTCGTACTTGTAACCGCGTAGCCAGTAAATACACGCATACATGCATACATACGTACATGCATAAACATACGTACATGTACATATATACATGTATACATGTATACATACTAGGTATGTACTACCCATAGTGAAGATCATACATGTATGTATAACATTATTTTATATTTATTATATATATATATGCATATATGTATGTATAAACATGTTTATGTGTACGTTTAAGTGTAATGTGTGTATGTGTGTGTATGTATGTGTATGTGTGTTTATGTGAGTTTGTCTATTGATACGCCGGACACAATGGATAAGTAGTGTACTTTATTAAACAGCACACATCACGGGTGACGTAACAAGCCTTGCTGTGTGCTGTTGCGTCATTAGAAAAGCTCACCTCAACCGATAACCTATTACGACGGAAGATGAATATCATTATGTAATACATCTAGCGGTTCGTAACAATGTGTATTATGTAATAGTGGCCGTATATTAGATATTATGTAATAGATATATCTCATATATATATATATATATATATATATATTTATATATATAAATATCCTTAATAATTGAATGTGATGAACTATGTATATCATTATTCTTACGTCATCAATAATGATATAACCTACAGTGTAGGTCCTACATACATTCTACAATGTCATCACTTAGCAATGCTATGCTAAAGATAATATTACTAGTAATATTAGTTACAGATAATAATTAGTATAGTTATTCTCTACAACATATTCATAGTATTAACATCACAAACACACACACATACACACACGAACACACACATACACACACGCACAGTGTGCGCGTCGCACACCTCCATATCAACAATCTATTGAATCATCACGTCGATCTTCCCGTGGTTTATATTAAACGGTATAACGTAGATATATATATATATACATATATATATATATATATATATATATATATATATATATATATATATATGTAGACATTCTCGCAACAATTCCTAAATGCATGTACACCGGTCAACTTGTCTGTCTGTCCTCCCATCCGTTCTATGGTGGCGTCTCTCACATTCGCCATATTTCCATTATTAATAACAGCAATAACATCGACTGTGTTCGGGATTAAGAATTACATGTGCAGGGTCTAATTCTTAGATCTCACATCATAGAATTCCCTAGGTCCGACAGATTATCTCATGTATGTTAAGTGTTTCATTATTAAGCTCCTATTCGATGGCACCTTATCATTTAATAATTCTTATTTTATTATTAGTATATATACATTTATTTATTTATATATATTATGTTTATATTTTATTGTAGGTGCACATTCTATTAGCACATATGCACATACTATTAAAAGTAATTATATTTCAAAATTACATTTAATAATCAATCAATTTACGTATTCTTTACTATTGCATAACATTTCTCTTTCCGGCCACATGCAATTGTGCAATACCATGTTTACGTATCTTTCTATTGTTTGTTTATTACTATTACTATTATATTGTTATTCGCTCATACCATTGTATACTGTTTGATAGGTGCAAGATCGAATCGCTATTTTATGTGCATAGTAACCTTTCATCATATATATATATTCAAATATCATGATTAAATACATATGTTATAAATAAATGTTTAAATATACATTTTTTAATAAATATATATATATATATATATATATATATATATATATAAACATTATGTTCCAATACATACCCATCCTCATATCATCACATGCATCACATACATCTTCATAACATCAGCAGAATGTCATCATTTAATATTAAATATATCATTTGTATATTGAATTTTATCATCAAAAACGTAATTTGTTTACATGGGATATTATATGTAATATATATATATATATATATATATACAACATATAAAATAGTTGTTATATATATATATATGTTACATAGCAAGATACACGATGTAAGCGATGATAGATAGGAGAACACTGTAAGCTCTGCAGCACTGTCTGCCGGTGTTCAGTGCACTGTCCCCCCCTTATTATGTTGTAAATGGTAACCTTATTCAATTATGTTATCCAATATCATATACACATAATATAAACGATGATAAATAGATAATATCTATTATATATATATATATATATATATATATATATATATATGTATATTTGTGTGTATGGATATAGATACGTATATACTGGAGTAATATATGTATATGTATGTATGTATGTATATATATATATGCGGATATAGTATTGATTATAGATTAATTGACGTATCTACTATCAATACCGATGTATTGATCGTTGGGTTTATTCGCCACCAGGAAATGATGCAAGCGACTTCTACAACGTCAAGGTCACCCAAGGTCAACACTTATCACCACTAAGACTTCCGACACCTCGAAGACAATAGCGGAACACCTTAGTACTTGGAACACCATCGTTTCGAAGCCACAACAATAGAACCGATGACGGTTGACGGATGACGGTTGACGGATGCTAAACGGATGACGGTTGGTCGGGCGAAAAGGGGCGTTTCGTTACACTAAATTAATACGTAATATGTGCGAAGTATTTTATTCTCGTGAGTGAAAAAGTTTAACAGCGTTCAGCATAGACGTCATATATATAATTATATAGTGTACGTCTGTGGCATATACAACATAATTATATATCTGTGGCATATAGACACACCAGTGTATTCTATTAATATAACGGATTCTATTTATAGACTTGTTTCTATTAATATATTAATAATATAATGTTTCTATGGAAATATATGCCCGGCACGGAGGATAAAGGTGGGGCTTATGGTTAAAGCTATCGTTTAGTCTAGAGCGTCGGGGTTTGTGTGTTCACTTTATCCAGGTCCACCACCCACTTCATTATACAATATTTCATCTATTATATGTTTATTTTATATTTAAAATTATATAATATATATATATATATATATATATGTATATATATATATATATATATATATATATATTTATATATGTATATGTATATACAGTCGTATATAGTCCCGAGAAATCGATATGCTAATTATTCAACATTGCCAATTAGTCGACATGCTATATTTTGCAGATTTCGTATATTTTTTATGTTAATAAAAATCCCATTAGTCTGTAAACTATGTTGTCAAATACGTAATAATGTAGACTTCAATATTTGTATGTACACTTGGCCTAGCTATAGCTATATAGCTATATATATATATATATATATATATATATATATATATATATATATATATAATATTTAATGTATACTCTTGATCTGATAATTTTACTATAGTAAATTATATATATATATATATATATATATATATATATATATATAAATATAATCGCATACATTCTTTGTGAATAGAATATCTACGGAATGGAATAATCTGCCAAGACATGTATCTGATTGTGGATCATGACATGTATTTAGATCTAGGCTTGATGAATACTTTAATGTATTTATTTAAATGTATTATTATTTACTTTACTTTTTATGTTATAACGATTTATTGAATTGACTTGAATTCATCACTACTTAGCATCTGATTTCGACGCCAGTAAACGTCACACATTTCACTTTATAGGGCCTGTTCAACCCTTGGGACCTGACAAACCCATATGGGGTTAACTACCCTGATACCTTCGGTTCGATTAGTTGAACAGTGATTGGTGAGTTTTAATCTTTTCAATAAATCTGTTATCTCAAACATGGAGGCACGTATAATACAATTGTCAATTTTAATAATTTAGTTATCTATTACATGTTTGTTTCGTGTCTTTATTGCATATTATTTCATTTTATAATTGTATATGTATGTTCATGTTAATGCAATAAACTACAGTTATATATAATTATATATATAAATATATATATATATATATATATATATATATCTATATATATATATAAATATATATATATATATATATATATATAAACTATATATTTTCGTAATTCTATATTCTATTTACTATAATATACGTATTAAAGCTAAACACTTATTTACATGTTTTACTACTCTATATTATTTAGTACCATAACCTACTTTAATATTATAATAAGTAAACCAAGTTGAATGTATAGCTTTTAAGCATGACCCTAATAACCCCTAATGAACCTCATGACCCCTACATAACTATACTTAAAAACTTTGAATTACGGGAACGGACTATTGTTACTCTGTTCAATTAATTGATTGATGATTTCTATTATTAGAATATTATATAATGGTAATTATTTGTATTCTTATATATTGTGAATATGTTTATCAGACGGGTTAAAAATACAACCATCAATCAGGGCCGGCTCAAGGGGGGGGGGGGGCAAACCGGGCAATTGCCCGGGGCCCAACATTTTGGGGGGCCCATAAATTATTTGAGAAACATTTTTTTACTATTTATTAAAAAAAAAATATTTATAAACAGTATTTTTATACATTATATTTTATTATATACTATTAATTTTAATTAAACAAATAAAAATAATATAATAAATTAATTAAATATGAGTTATTTAGACATATGAGAAAAGTGAATTTTACAAAAATTTCAAAATTTACATGAAGATATTATGGTAACACGTAAATGAATAGGTTGGAGCACATGCTAATAATGAACACCATATACTACCTCACAGATATCAGAATATCAGATGAAATAGTATGAAACGAATTGATAAATATTTGATTGATAAACCTGGAAGCGATTAATGATACTAGATAAATGTATTAAAGAATTATTAACCACTATATCGAGAACACAAATATATATTAACGTTTTTTTAATAAAATTAAAATGATTCAGATATATGTTAACTATAATTTCTGACATATTTAAAGAATTATATTGATTATAAATTACGAAAAAACGGTATTTTATATAGATGTATAATAGTAATTAAGACTAATAAAATATCTTTTCAAAATTATTTTTCTCAAAATAATTAAATTGTCTCTATCTACGCGGGCGTATTAAAAAAATATGTGTCTTGTTATAGTGTATATATTATTATATTTTGTAGTGTATATATATAGGTATATATATATATATATATATATATATATATATATATATATATATATATATGTATATAGTTCAATTAAAATATGAGTATTCTGCTTTATAGTTTTTTTTTTAATAATTACCTATTAATGAAATTATGTAAAAAAAAATGTTACTAGAATATTTACATATATAAATTATATTTATATTTATTGAAAAGGATATTATTTATATATATAAAACTAAAGGATTTTTTTTTGTAATTAGCTAACTAGTAGGCTACTTACAAATGAATTATTATATCGACATCACCCTCGTATATATATTTACATATACACGCCCACAATGACGATATTAAAATGAGAACAGGTGAGATATAAATTATTGAAGAAATAAAAATTCAAAATATTATATAGTATATAGTATATCAGTGGACTCAACTCCAGATATATCACATATAGATCAGTTAACAATCGTCATCATATATGCCAAGTAAGGTATGATTATTTAATATTTATTGATGTAAAAATGAGATTGGGAGAAAAAGGATAGGATTTAATCCCTACCTAGAGATTAATTATCACACTGGTAAATATTTAGCTAATGATTTATTAGATTATTTTTAGATTTTACATCTAGATTAAAGAAAGGATATACTATTTTGTATTAAAAGAATTATCGAATATAATATGGTCATCACAATCTATAGCATTATAATGCTATTATAATATAATAACAATAGTGCATTATATTGTGGACTTCCTATTATTACATAAGTTATATAACTACGATATATATATGATATTATATATGTACTTTACGTAAATTACATTAATAGAGTCAATGTATTTATTCAGTAAAATGCAATAATTGTATACTTCAATATTATGAAAAACGTGAAGCTAATTACTTTGTAGAATAAAGTCGATCATGAAAGTATTGCAATTAGGTTCAATTGAGAAAATAATAGCAGTAATACAAAATATGTATATACTTATTAAATACATAGACGAGAAAATAAATGATTATGAGGATTTTATTTGAGTATACAAAAAAAACAAATTACAAAAGAATTAGTATAATGATATCACTTGATTAAATATTGAATTTACATCATACATCATATGCAAGTTCAAAATAACTCTTTTCTACCAATATTTGACAACTTAATTTATAAGTAGGTTTATACAATTTGTTTAATATATATTATACTGTATTTATATACACCTCAAAGGAATGGACTATCTAAACATTATTATATACAATATATGGTGGGATAGATGTATATACAAATGTAGACATTTTCATCCGAATATACCTTGTATTTTAATGGCAAATAATTAAACTTGAGAGATAATAGCTTAAGGTTCTCGAAACTTAAACTTATAAATAATGTTCTATGACATTTTCTGACATAATAAATACTTTTAAGTATGGATACATTATCTTTATAATCAAAGCTAATTAATGAAATTTATAATTAATACATACTACTCATTTTTTAGAGATGAAATCGAGTAATATAAATATTTAATTATACTTATATCATTTTTATTTTTTACTAATTAATTAATTTATTATCTTATACAATATTATATTGCAATGAATGTAAGGGTGCAACTTAATATATATGTCCATCCATGGAGTGAATGACTTCCCCCTCTATATATTATACATATCTTAGGGGCACATCCTTCACACGAAACATGTAAATATATATGAAAATCTAACATTTATAAAAATCCAAATTTAAAGATTTTAAATATTTGTACATAATTGTATTAGGCATAGAATGCATAGAATAATAATATAACCTATATCATATATATATATATATATATATATATATATATATATATATATAAATTTAATAGTTATAAATATATTAGTTATTGCTAGAATTACCCTATTAATGTGTTATAAAAATTATTATGGGGCCCATGTGTTTTTTTTTGCCCGGGGCCCAAAGTATGCTTAAGCCGGCCCTGCCATCAATATACACTTATTTTAATAAACAAATTAAATATAAAACTGTTTTATCTATTATAATGATTATTATATATATATATATAATATATTGTTGTATATATATAGTATAATATACTATATTATCAATATACTATATACAATACAATATTATATTATATAAATACTATATACAGTAATATGTAACATCAATAATACACTGAATATAAATAGTATAATCATTACTATAAATACAAAAAACTCTTATTAATTTGAATTCAATTAATTTATTCTAACATTAAAAATAATCATTAACGATACATTTAGTATGGTGAAATATAGATTATACACTTTTAGACGACTTACGCCGAGCCGTATTATATATACATAATAATGTATGCCAATGTATGCCGATGTTATACAATGTATAAATACGCATGAATAATGTATGGGATTTAATAGGGTTTATTCGGTACACAATAACCTACATATATCTGACATATATATGTCGAATAACTACTGATATATTATACTTATGTATGCATCATACTTCTAGTGTATATACATATATATATATATATATATATATATATACAATATGTGCAACTATAGCTGTATAATACTATAGTATCACTATTATGTAGCACGTGTAACGAATAATTAATACAACTATATATAACAGCTAGTATACTATATATAGTATACTAGCTGCTATATATATAGTTGTATTAATTATTCGTTACACGTGATACATAATAGTGATACGCACACAACGCACACACATACGCACACACACATACGCACACACATACACGTTTACATCGTACATGCTTGTTCGTACACGGCCCGCACACACACCCCTCGCGTGAATTACAGCGAGGCTCATCATAACCTGTAAGTCACGTGGTCACAATACATAGTCGATATACGGGGTAACGATATATCACACTCGATGTGTTGATTACGAAATAACGGGGTTACTGTAGCCGCGGAATCGTAGTATCCCTTCGTATTAACATAACACGCGACGTAAATAAATCCTGATATAAAGAAATAAGTCGATGTATAAAATACATTCCCTATATATATTATTAATGTATGACCACTTTTGCATGGGTATAGACAGATTTAATAGTGACTCCCTGGAATGAGATATGTCCTGGATTATACTCGAGTATTGTCGAGTATTATCGGCTACTATCGGTATTACTCGCCGGTATTATGTTGTATCGAGAAATTAAGAAACAAAATAATCGACTTCTTTAAAACGTAGTTGTATTAATCATACAAAGGTATAATACAAGGTCCTAACAATAATGTATATATATATGTATATGAGAATATGACTCTAAAGTCTTTGCAGCATACCATTTGTGTATATATATATTTATTTTAAATTGATTTACACAATTTGACAAAAAGGATTTCATGCAGATTAATACCATTGTTTGAATTTAAGTAGATTATTACGATATATATATATATATATATATATATATATATATATATATATATATATATATATATGTATATATATATATACACAACACATATATATATAATTACATATTATTAATTTATCGAACCTCAAAATCAATATATATATATATATATATATATGTGTGTGTGTGTGTGTGTTACATAATAATGAATAACACTAACTTGCGACCAGGGAGTTGAGAGTATGTCTAAATCTTCAAAATAATAAAACTTGGTGACAACTTTTCCCACTTTATCCATCCATCTGAAGGACGTGTAAATCAATAATCAATAATCAATAATCAATAATCAATAACTAATTACTATATGATAAGCAATTATATCATAATATCCGATTCATATATATATATATATATATATATATATATATATATATATATTTATATATATATACATATAAGTATATGATTGTATTTGTTTACATGACATTGTATTTATATTTGTATACGAGAGTGTGTGTGTTTATGTATGTGTGCGTGTGCGTTCATTTGTGTGCATGTGCGTGTGTGCGTGTGTGTGTTTGTTCGATTGTTTGCTTAGTAATGCAATGTAAATAAATACTAATTTGATAAAATATTATATATTATAAACATAAATATTGTATACTTATTGAATACAGAGGTTTACCCTTTATTTATTTAGGAGAAATAATGATAATATTAGTTAATTCTATCATTAAATAACTATTATGTAATATATATATATATATATATATATATATATATAAATACACGCACACACATACACACACACATATATATGCGAGTTTGACTGTTTAGAAAAACTATCCAGTAAATTTGTGTGTAAAAAAAGTCGTGTATTACACTGACAAAATATCTGTGTGGCTATAGCCATCATATGATTGAACCAGTGTATTACATGAACATTTTGTCACTATAATACACGGATATTTTATCACATTTTTTATATACACGTTCTTTATACTCGATTTTCAAAAGAACATTTTATATTATTGATATGCTTATAATTTTATATATATTATAGAATTACATATCGGTAAGATTTAAAAAATACATTTAATAATAATAATATTTTGAATATTAAATACAATGTTTCAATGTTCAATAATGAGCAATCATTATAACAATATTTAACATTATATTATCTTAATTATCAATATAAGTATGATTACAATTGTTGTTTAAGTTGACACATAAATAAAATTATGACGATTTAAAAAAAACCATAGATACTTATATAATTTATGATTTTAAAATAGTATCTTTATTTGTTAACCTAAATACACAATATTAACTTAAATATAAATTAAAATAATAATTTATAATTAATTTACATTAGTACTAAATTAAATCAATATATTAAAATAAAGAAAAGGCAAATTAGTATTAAATATTAAAAAAAATAATATAATAAACAAATATTTGTAAATTAATATTATAGTAACAAAATGTCCGTGTAATATACTGGTTCTATCGTAGCCATATGGATGTGTAATACACGGACATTTTCCCATATAAAACACTTATATTTAGTCTATGATTTACACGACCATTACACACATTTTTTTTAATATTTTTTATTTTATTTTATTCTATTTTATTTATTTAAATACTCTATAATACAGATTAGAATTAATACTATTCTATAATCTATGTTAAATTAAACTATATTATTTACACGGATATTTAGTCTGTGTAAAACACAGATATTTAGTCTGCGGTTTATAAGACCAACACACACATTTTTTTTAATATTTTGTATTTTATTTATTTAAATACTCTATAATGAAGAGTAGAATTAATACTAATCTACAAGCTATGTTAAATTAAAATATATAAATATATTATTAATACTAGTAATTTATATAAAATAATACAGATATATATAGATGTATATGTTATATTATAAAAAATACAGTGTCACTATTTCCCTTTCTCCCCTATCTCTATTCGAAACTTAAAAGTCTTACTCCTCGTTCATTGCATAACGCCTAAATGTTACACAATTAGAGCTTGCGCCATCGAGTCACGTGCACTATCACAGATCACGTGGGAGGAGCTTTAACTAACTAGGCCGCGGATGTGATCACTTCATTAATTTACATAATACACTAACAGTAAACACTCGCGAATAGGTCATCGCGTCCTCAACACTATGTTACGTAAGAAATAGAGATATATAAAGAGAGAGATAGAGAGAGATATATAGAGATAAATAGAGGTAGAGAGGGATAGAGATAAACATAGAGAGATATATAGAGAGATAGAGAGGGATAGAGATATAGAAAGAGAGAGATAGAGAGAGAAAGATAGAGAGAGGGATATATAGAGATAGAGAGGGATAGTTAGAGATATAGATAGAGGTGGAAAGATAGGTATAAGTAGGGATATAGAGAGAAAGAGAGATGTAGATAGATAGGGATAGAGAGAGATAGAGAGAGATAGAGGTAGAGAGGTAGAGATAGAGAGGTAGATAGAGAAAGATAGAGAGAGATAGAGAGAGGTAGATGGAGATAGATAGAGAAATAGAGGTATAGAGACCGCTCACGATAAACCACGTGATATATTATATAGACACGCACCTAACGTGCGCCGGAATCTCACGGGATCTCGCGAGAGATGACGTAACCGACCCGTTAAGTGGAATTACCCTTCAAGTGGACTTCATTGTTGAGATGAGTGATTGTTAATATGGGAGTAATATTATAAGTGGTCTAGTTGTAATGGTTGCTATGCATCAGGTGAGATACTGGTGATCCCGGATATGATCCGAGAAGTTTCATAATAGGTGATGTAATATGTGGAGCCAAAAGTAGGCTGCATCATGCGTGATGCTAGAAGTAATGCCGAGTATGATGCAGCGAGTGACGTGTGACGTAATAACGCTAGTGTCACGTGGTATCACATGCGCTAACGAGAATCTGATTACGTAATATATTATTGAACGATTTTCTCGTCTCAGTTATCATCATCATCGTCATCGTCGTCTGCGGCTAATTAATGATTATATCGGCCGAGTGGTGTCGCTAGTAGTGGTGGTACCGTACACTGTTTACATACTATCTCACCCTAACACACACGTGATCATTGGCGATCAATTATTGATATCGATTCGTAAGAAAATCATCCGCGAAAGCCGGAATGTACATCTATAGAAGGAGAGAGAGAGAGAGAGACTGAGGGGATGGAGATGGACGGGATGGAGGGAGGGAGACGCGGAGGCAGAAACTAGCTTAGAGAATTATTGACATTAGCTGATGGATATCAATTAATTTAAAATTAATATACGGTCATATTATTACATCTTATGATATTACTAATATATATATATATATTTTAGTGATATTGTATAATAATATCATAACTCATTCTTTAACCATAATTTGATTAGCAAAACAAAATTTACTTTTACGAATATCTCAATTAAAATTTTCTCGCAATAAATTACATATTTATTTACAATTCTTTACATGTTTTCTAAATAATTATCATAGTAAACGAATCAGTTGCACACGGTTGCTAGGTTGCTAGATCTTCATTTTGTATCAGTGTATTTCATAAACTTAGTATAAATTCAAAATGACTGTTAAATTTGCATTCTTCCATTTCTACCATATATGGTTTATAATGATTTATAAATCATTCTTTTCTAACTCACATACATATATATATATATATATATAATTAATTAAATTTGTATATAAAGTATAATTTCCTAAGTATACTTGTATACATACTTGCTTGATGCTATTTATAACTTACCGTGTAGTCACGTATAATCACGATTACTAACACTAACCTACTTAATCTTTTACTAATACTCATAGTGATGAGAGTCGAGGGTATGACATCATCCTATAACTATTTCTTCTATTGTTAACACTATCATTATATCATATATGATAAATATGCTGATGATTTATAGTTATTTATACATTTATTTCCTCAATAATACTGATAACTATAGTTATATATATAATATATATATTATTTAAGCTAATATGTCTACTTTTTTTACTAACTTAAGAATTTAGTTCTCTAGTTTTAATGCACTCTCTATATACTTATAAAACTGAAACAATCATACCATTTAAAATATCATTATATTTGTTAATTACAATAATAATATGTAATTATAACGAATTTCTTTATCTCTTCCTTATTATAAAAGCACTATACACGGGATAATTACTGTTATATAACATTATATAATATTTAATAAACATATTTATAACTTAATTGTATATGATAACTTCTACTTTTATAATAAACATATAGCGGTCCTAATCTCAGGTATAATTAGAGTTGTCTAATTTTAAGCGTACTTTTAAATTAATGAATGAATATGTATTTACCGTCGAATATTAAGTATAATATATGGAAGGATATTCAAGTGCTATATGTAGTTTATATTAACAATAATCTTAGTATAACAAAAATATCATATATTGATGATATCATAATATTAATAATAATAACTATAAGGACATAATACAAGCTTATTTTTGGTAACTAAATCATATATTTATTCTTTAGTTTTCAGTAGATTATATTACTATAGCTCTCTATTTATGTTCATTCACGATACTATTATTAATTTTGATCGTATTCGAATAGAGCCGGATGTATTTTGTATAGTAAAACATCGTTCATATATATCTTGTATCAATTACTTATTTGATTTAGACTCTCGGTTGGCTCAAATGTCACGTGTCAGATATTGTGTATAGCCCGTAAGCATACAATGTATCTTAGACATAACACGATGTATCTTATACATCAATATGTACTAGTAATATATCTATACGTAATTGCAATTCTATGAAACTTGAGAATTAGCGTATACGCTATAAAATGTGTATACACATTTGATATCATGCTATCAAATGACCTGCAAGTCATTATGTTGTTACGTTGTTATTCCAATGTTGTGTTAGTCACTCCTTTATTATCTGCGTATATACGTATGTTTTTATGTATACAGCCATAGATTTTACACTATTCATTAGAAATATTGATGCTGATAGTTTCCTTATTTATTTTATTATTTTCATTTATCGTTATTTTATTTTTAGTTTTTAATTTTTTAATTTTTTTAATTTGTACTCTCGTTATTTCGTTGACGGCGAAATATGATTTTAGTATGCATCACAGTCTTACACTTAATTATATATATATATATATATATATATATATATATATATATATACATTATTTAATATTTGTGAGAGAACAAATAAACTGGCTGATTTATTAACATATATTATATATCATCATGGTATTTATATTTATGAAAATGTCACGTATACTACATGTACCAGATTGTGTTAATATGTATATATATATAGATTAAACTATTAAAATGGCTTAGATGCTCTTTATAATATATTAATAATTATTAACATATAATTATAATTATTAGTTATTATCTTTAAAGTTCATATATTACATAAACGACGACAATTTTATTCGAATATAATTATATGTTTATTATAAATTATATAATATGATTAATAAATATAAGTAGCCATATCAACGTTGATCCATATACATATGTATATGTATACATATACATATGTATATGGATCAACGTTGATATATATATATATATATATATATATATATATATATATATATTTATATATATATAAAATACATATATAATTATATGTATTAAAGTGATAAATGTCAATAAATATGCTATGTTTTAAAATGCACTCCATCATAATTGTATTGACATTTAATATATATTTATCATATATATCTACATCTATATATATTTATTATCACTGTGTAATAATTGAACATTTTAATGTATTTATTTTTGTGGAGTCCTTTAATACCACCCAGGAACTTATATGAAGTTTACATATAACCATATATGGATCTTCAAATGATGTCCCTTCAAATACGCTCTCATGTTAAAGCATCCATAGTTTTAATCATTATTATATTCATAATTATATAAGATTACTTCTTATATTATTGTATGACATATTTCAATGTGCGAATGGAGCTTGAACCCGCGTCCTACTCCTTGTATGTCTGACGCATTGGATAACTGAGCCACATAAGCAGTTGTAATCAATTACATTTATAGATAGTTTATTTCTAAATTGTATGCGATTATATTAGATATATAAGTATAGTATTTACGAATATACTCTATATATATTATCAATAATAATTGTTGCTTAATTGATGATTGGGTATCAACTAGTGATCTATAATTTAAATATTTGGCTTTTCAGAGAATACTTTCAAATTTCCCACACGATGCTATAGCATCTTCTATAGAAGATTGTAAATCTTAACATTTATATGAATAATTGTTGCATATTTACTTATATGTATATATATATATATATGTATATATATATCTATACATATATAATATATTATAGATGAAAGATATTCGATATTTATAACATTATATTCGAAAAAATACAATGTAAAAATAATTGTTTAAATTGTATTAAAACAGTCTAGTTTTTAATCTATATATCTATAGATGCTAATATAGGTGTTACGCTAGGTGTTACTCTAAGTGTTAAATAACTCCAAGTTAACACCTTTAACATATGTAACACTACCACATATTTAACATACACAAATATAGGAAAAGATGAATTATTAGGAAAAAAAACTTATAGTGTGTAGGTACATAAGAAATCTATAAAAAAACTCGCATAACTCCTCATTTACGAGAAATTACCAAAGTGCGCTCTCTGTTGAATGTACACTCTACACCCTACACTGTACGCCGGTTACATAATACACAACAATGCATGTTTTACATGTTTGTTACCAATATTATTATGACATTGTTAATATCCGATATTGATATTAATGAAGTACGGGTTATATTACCATGGTCAGAAATATTATATATTATATATATGTGTGTATATATATATATATATATATATATATGTGTATATATATATATCAGTATATAATATAATATTAATTATTTAACTAACGAAACGAATGTAATAAATGTGTAATTGAATTGTTATGCTCATTGTTATTTTAGAATACGTCGTTCGACTTAGTGCATCACGTGTTCATCACGTGAGCGTGTATGTATGTCACGTGAGCGTGTATTTGTCACGTGCGGAGCGCGTGTGTGTGTATCTAATACACGTGTAATTCACTTTACTATGGTAATAGCATAGTTACGTTAATGTTCGAGGTATGAACCAGGCCTCCACAATGGTGCAGCGCCTCTTTTTATCTTATATATATATCATATCAGTTTTCTTTCAAGTTTTTATAGTATACGATAGCCTCGAATCACATTAATTATAGAACATTAAGACATATTTTACCTGGGAAATGATATGATGATGATATATACATATATATTATATACTAAGATATACTATGGATGTTTATGATTTATGAGGTGATCATCGATGATTTATTTTAATATTTGAATTGTTTACTCTATTTATTATTCTACTATTTCTGTTTTTAATTATATTCCTATATGATTTTTTCTCCTCGTCTTAAATGGGTGAAAGAATCGATTTAAATCTGATTTTATTATTATTATAATATATATAAATTTAGATTTATTCTTATATCTCATATATAGAATATGTTTATTATAAATGTATAATTGTATGTAATTACAAATTCATATAAATATATTAATAATAATGCATAATAAATAATATGTGTTCGATGTTGCTTTCATTGTTTCTGCTCCAAACTATTGAAACATTCTACCGGATAACTCTCGGATCATATCATGTTTTGTTACATTTAAATGTCGACTTTATTCATATTAATCTATCATTATAATTTATTACCTTTAAAAATATACTATTATTCGTTCATTTGTTGTCTATATCAATATGACGCCTATAAACGTCTGTCGTTTTTTTTGAGTCAATAAACCTTTATATTATTATTATTATTACTCTTTTATAAATTAATTGGAAATCTGTCATTTATTAAATAATAAATTACTATAATTATATATACACAACTCATAGTATACATGCATGTATTACTAATAAAATGCACATATATTAATAATAACATAACTAATCAATATCATAGTATGCTTCAAAGCAGCTAACCACACCTTTAATGTAACTCCCAATGTACGACCCATGGGTAGCTCTACAATTAACACTGATATGTAATATATATGATATATAATATAAGAATAAACTGCTGTGTTTACTAATGTGCAAGTACGATGTATACGATGTTGTCATGTCACATGTAACGACATGAAAGGGACATATCTATATGATGTTTGTGGTGGTGGTGGTGGTAGTGGCGGTAGTAGTGGCAATGGTAGTGGTAGTGGTGGCAGTGGTGGTAGTAGTGGTGGTTGTGGATGTGGCAGTGGTAGTGGTAGTGGTGGCAGTGGTAGTGGTAGTGTTGGCAGTGGTGGTAGTAGTGGTGGTTGTGGATGTGGCAGTGGTAGTGGTAGTGGTGGCAGTGGTGGTTGTGGTAGTGGTAGTGATAGTGGTAGTGGTGGTGGTGGTGGTGCGCATGTTTATTACGGGTGCACACCGCAGTGACAGGCTATTAAGTCTATGACGTCATTTCGGAGAATGCGTCTGTCTATCCCTCTGTTTACCGTCATGTAAATAATGAAACGTATATGTACTGTAGATATACCTACAGCCTATTAGGTAATGCGTACATAACAGTTAATATATATAGTGTAATATGCGTGTAGGGAAGGAGTATGTAACGATAGTATATGTAACCGAATGTATAATTATGCATGTATTATGCATATGTATTATATATATATAATTATATGTTTTATTGAAATTATGTTATATATATATTGTATAACATGAAAATAGAGGATATAAATAAACCCCTCAATAAGTCATAGACTTGTACATGCTATATGTGGACGTGTTTGTAAACATACATAACACCTATGACACGTGATACGTGCGACCGGATCTCTCGTCACGTGATATAATCGATGGTCGACAGCGAAAGAACACTTCCTTACGAACGACATTTACATGGAAGTCACGCTCCGTATAATTATTACGCTCCGACGGAACGAGCGTCGTGTGAGGCGGGGTGCCTGGGCGGGGCGGGTGTGCCTGGGATATATTACCGGAAGCTGCGTGACAACGAGTGGGCATCTAAATCACGTGACTCCGAGAGTCACGTGGCAGTCAGGGCGTGAATACATTATAATGTAAGGCTACAGTAAACGTTTAGTGCGACCCACGCGTATAGCGGACGGGTTCACGTGTTGCGGGTTTATTTATATGTGCGAGTAATTGTATGTATATATATATATATATATATATATATATATATATATATATATATATTATATGAGGGTTTATTTATATATGCGAGTTATGTATATATACACATACATTTATACATATGTATATACGAGTTTAGTAAGTGCATCGCTCGTACGCGCGTCCGTTGACTGTACTACACATACGTACACACATACGCACACACATACGCACACACACATACGCACACACACATACGCACACACACATACGCACACACACATACGCACACACATACGCACACACACGCACACACATACGCACACACACACGCACACTTACGCGCACACATACGCACAGTGACGATCGTGATCGAGATGGCCACACTTATTACCTATAGGGATTACGTAAGATGTACTTAGTGCGTGTACGTGCGTATACGCCATTCACCGCGTAATAATGTATATATACCTATAGGAGAATGTATATGTGTGTGTATATATGTGATATATGTGATATATGCGAATATATAAACTTATACAAGTGTATACAATGTATACACATATACATATTATATACATATACATATTATGTATATATATATATATATATATATATATATATATATATATATATATGTTAATATTATGTTACTAATGTATGTATTATAAATCAATGAGTTATACGTAACATATACGTACACTTGTGTAATAATCTATATTTACATTACATTCTTGTGCATGTTTTGTAATCATTATAATTATAATTATTGTAACGTTGTACAATGTAATACAATAAATAATATTAATACATTAATTCCCCTTAACTTATATTCAAATTGTATACAAATATATATACAGTTAACTCTCAATATATCATAATTCAGGGACCGAATAAATATTAATGAGATATATAGTTTCTGAGATATATAATTATGATGACATGTATATATATATAGGTACAACACCCAACATGTGTAAACATATAAAGTGTAAAAAGGCTAAGTTAACTTTTCTGATACATAGATAATTTGTGATATCGAGCGTTTACTATATAAATACAATGCACATTTTGCATTATAGTATATCTTTCAAATAAACTGTATTCTAATCAAATAAAATCATAGATAATATTCATGACATTATAAAAATATTCGTTTATTTAAATTGATATATATATAGAGTAGTAATGAATATATAATATATATATATATATATATATATATATATATATATATATACTATATATACTGTATATATATATATATATATATATATATATATACAGTCAAAGCTCGATAACTCAACATTGACGGGACGGAGTTTTCATGTTGAGTTAGCGAGTATGTTGAGTTATCGGATGTATAAATTAATGACTTAATTAATGTTTTGTTCACATAAATGCATTCAAAATAGTACTCATATGATAATATAATAATTGTAATTGTATTTTTACGTTTATATATATCCATATATTATTAAATAAAACCATGTTGAATAATGTATGTTGAATTATATTTGTTGAGCAATGTAGTTTTTTACATGTAAAAGATACGAATCCAACAACATATGTTTGTGATATTTTGATTTTTCATAAATGTTAAGTTATCGGATGTATATTTACATGTAATGTATAGGCTAGGATTATAAAAACGATGTCGAGTTATATGTATGTTGAGTTATATTTGTTGAGTAATGGGGTTTTTGTTAACATGTAAAAGATACGAATCCAACCAAATATTTTTTGGATGTTGAGTTATCGGCAATGTTGAGTTATCAGCATGTTGAGTTACCGAGCTTCTACTGTATATATATATATATATATATATATATATATATTATTTTATGAAAACATATAGAATCAAGATTTTCTTTTTATACTGAACAAAATTATAAATATATTAAATAGATAAATATCTCATCTAAAATAGCGAAAAGTAAAATATTGCTTTAAAGCAGTTATAATTAAGCTTTTTATTTTGTAATGATTTCTTGAACAAAATGAATGCATTCAACATATCATGTCCAAATGTATACATAATATGGATTCCATAATATGATATATATATATATATATATATATATATATATATATATATATATAATTTAATATAAACATAATGCACACCTTCATACTACCACTATCAGTCCCATAACACACGACGAAATATACTTTTACTTATATTTAATATATTTACCTCATCGATTTATTAAATTAAATTAAATATAAGAAAGTCCGCTATATTAAAAGTATAAATACACATTTATATAATTTATAATTATATCATAATATAACGAAAATACAATTGTATACTAATATAATATAATGCCGTCTATTTAGTCGAGTGAAACATTAGTAGGCCAAATATCAATATGTAAAAGATTAATTACCAGAATGTTATTATTTGTATCTATCATGATTACCTATTATACAGTGTACAGTGTACACAGTGTACAGTGTACGATGTACGCGTGTATAAATAGCTTAACACATCACAATCAAACAAACAATAACATATTAAGATTAAAGTTATTGCCAGGGGCTCATTGATATAATATGTAAAACATAATTCTCTTTATTGGGGGTGGGTATTGTGTGTGTGTCATGTTACAATATATTACATTAGTAGTATATCACACACACACACACACACACACACACACACACATATATATATACATACACACACACACACACACACACACACACACACACACACACACACACACACACACACACACACACACATATATTATATCCACACTGTGTATACTTTCTATTAGAAAATATCTAGAATAATATGTGAACTCCAATTTAACAACAACAACAACAACTATAGTTATCATTATGAGGCATGCCGACAGTACGGAACGAGGTGGGTGGTATGTACTGTTTACACTAGTGGTTAGCGATTGCGATTGTAGGGTTAACGTTTAGGTACAACGTGGCAGGTTGTACCTGTAGGTATAGTAGTGTATACCCTATTCCATTACTTATAATTACTGATGTTCTGTAAACATATATATCGATTCATCGATGTTTATCGATTTCTAAACGTGATGATATCACAATATCGTTTTGTTCACTATTTGTATCGATTTATTATAATATTATTTTTTGTATGGAAGTAGAAAATTAAATGAATCTCTAATGTATACGAACTATATATATATATATATAATATATATATATATATATATATATATATATATATATATATAGAAATAGAGTGAGAAAGAGATTACTAGGGATTAACATGAATAACGATTACATTTTATCATTATCACTAGATGGCGACACCATACTATGTAGCATATCCCCTACTATCTACACTGTATACGTACCACGTATTATCTTGGGTGTTAACATTACGTGTTACAACAAAATTGTTAAGTTGAATTCAATTAATTTTTTGGTATTTTGTTTATTTTCTATGTTAAATATTGTATGTACCCATGTTACACTTTGATGGATTATCTCATGGTCATCCAACATGTCTAATTTTTGTGTGTGAGTAGTTACTATAATATAATTTATTTAGTTTCATTGACCAAGCAAAATCAATCGTCAACATGTGAAAGTAATCACCCTTAACGTACGACCTACGTATAATCACAACCCCGCACCTAAACGCATAGTAAATATACAGAATATTGAACGGAAAGAAATAAGATATTCATAGGTGCGCTACGAGCGTGTGTGTAACTGAAGTAGATTTAGTTAAACAGTTCGGCTACCTATAACTCCACCTAGCGTGATAAAGTTAAGTATAATCATTACATTCATATCGTTATAGACCACGATTAAAATCATATACCCTATACACTATACCCTATACTCTATACCCTATACTCTATACCCTATAAACTATACCATATACATGTATATATATAGGGTATGTGATACACGTCTACTTGGATCTGTGTACTGCCATGTGTGTAGGTTTATAGAATGTATTCATTATTATATAACATTAAATATTAATTAATAATAATGGTACAATATTACTATTATCGCGATTGCCTACCGATACTGTTATTTGACTATAGTAAATAATCTTTTATATCTTGTATTACAGTACAGTATATATATATATATATATATATATATATACTGTACATTACATTAATCTGTATGTAAAACATAAAACTTCAAAGTACTATTACGTGAAGTTATGTTGCGTAATAAATAGTTTGTTAATTAAGTAATCAAGAGGAAATTTATTTTTAATATATATATATATATATATATATATATATATATAGATATATAGATTAATATGCATATTATAATATATGTATGTATTACAATTGTTAGATGGCAATATTATAATTTATAATCTTGTAATCTTGTTAAAAGAGTGCACAATTTCAAATATTTGTCTTATAAGTTTGTTATTTAACTATATCCTGTATATATATATATATATATATATATATATATATATATATTTATATACATATATGTATACACATATATAGTGTATGTTTGTAAGCTCGTATGTGTTAGAGTTATATATAAACCCATTAAATATATACCTATAAGTATATTTTTATAAACCCATAGGGCTTTATACACCTGAGGCTTTTTAAATAGAGTGCTTATTTATTCATACATTTATGTGTGTGTTAGTGTGTGTATGTATTTGTTTATTTAGGTGTAAGCTGTTATGTATTTACATGCGTCCTAGTTATGTATACACACTAGTTAGTTGAGACCACGAACGTAATACGATATATACTATGGCCTATATATTACAATTAGAATGGTCAATGATATTGCCAACTCTAAAAAATCTTCAACATTTCTAACAAAATGGATACATAATATATGGAAACAGTTTAGTGTAATAGACTTGCGATGAATTATTAACATCTGATGGAAACATTAGGTCAATTATGAAGTTAACGTACACAGGTCACAATGTACAGTGCACATTGTACACTGTACATTGTACAGTGTACACTTGTGCACAGTGTATGACTGTATTCATAAATCTAGATTCATATTTGATAATTAGCAGAATTGCGAGACGTACAAATTACAATGATCCTCGATGCACACACACACACATACACACACGCACATACACACATACACACACGCACATACACACATACACACAGTAGGGACAACAGTACTATCAGTAGTAGCTATTATATCTAGAATGGGGAGTGCGGCAGCATTGTAAAGTTCGCGAGTGCTAGTGCTATTTGTAGTAAAGAGCAAGAGCTGAACAAATGCTAGCGGCTGACATTGCGCACATACAAATTACTGTTGTAACTCGATGTAAGTGAATTGATACATTCACCAATACATGCACTAAACCACTCCAATTCAGAACCACTAACACACTATCATACTCAGTACATTCAAGACCTGGTGTTGCAGTCATTGTATAGCTAAGCCACCATTACTCGCACATCCAACTATACATAGTAATCTGTAGGTGCAATACAAAGATAATGTTTAACATATTTATATAATAACGTCAATAAAATATAGTAGATACAATTATATATATATATATATATATATTAAACTGAGAGATTATAACGATGATTAAATATGTGACCACTTAGCGACTTCAACCCATACGCTACATCCTTTCCTTAACTAGTAACTAACGTCGGTTACTTAAACAACACATACTATAATGTATGTTGGGCAATAGCCTATAACCCACTTATATCCACGACACTGTAGTTAATCCGTATACTATACTGATATATGTTAATATACTGGAATAATTGTCGCTTATCAGTCAACTATATATTGATACATGTATACATGTATATATATATATATATATATATATATATATACATGTATGTATGTACGTATACATGTATATATGTATATATATATATATACATGTATGTATTTATATTTATACATATATTCATGTATGTATATATACATATATATATATATATATATACATATATGAATATATTTATACATATAGGAAAGCATATATGTATACATATATATGTATGTTATTGTTATTGTTATTGTTATTTTTATTTGGTGGAGTCCTTTCATCCCATCCAGGAACTTAGATGAAGTTTTCACTTATAACCATATATGGCTCTAATGTCCCTTCGAAGCCGCTCTCATGTTAAGGCATCCATGGTTTTAACGAGAGCCGATCATTTATTTATACACAATTATATAAGATCACTTCTAAATAATATTTTAAGACCCATTTTATAAAATTAACTAATGGTCCGGATGAGGGTCGAACCCGTGTCCTACTGCTTGTGTGTCGGACGCCTTAGCCACTGAGCCACACAGGCAGTTTTAATATACATATATACATCTATACATGTATACATCTTTATATGCACTACATGCAAAGTGTGAATACTATGCCTTGATCATCACATAATAAATAACTGAATACATTCACACTTACTGAAACTATTCATACGTCACACATACTACTGTACTTTACTAATGACTCAATGACATCAACACACTCGACTAATATAATGTTGATTTAGTCACATCACAAATATGTTATCATCGAAATTGATTTATTTAAAATATATGTATATATATATATAAACATACAAAATAGAAATCAATATAAAGTATCTAATATAATTATAAATATAATTTAAATGTAACAAATTACAGAATCTACTATACCGTTACTGAAATCATGAATTCGGATATCTTTGCAAGTTTCTTCATATTTAAAATTACTAACATATATGTAGACATAATTATAATTGTAAATTCGCACTAAACTATGTTAACTTGCTAAGCATATTACACTATATCTAACCTACAGGTATTCAATGTGTATCATTAACACTTATCAATGAATACATTTTAGCTATAATATCTGCTTAACAGATACACATTTCTAACTAATTAGTTTATAGTTAAGGATTTTTAATAAATACATTGCCCTATTTTCTATACTGAAACATTTAATTATAATTCCAAAACTAATAAGCACCATTAAACCTAAGTAAACCATCATACGTAAGAACAAATTCAAACATAAACGAGTTCTTTTAAAATACGTAGAAACACTAATACACTCTTTCTATTGTAATACTACTAACTGTATTAATGTAATACTACTAACTGTATTAATGTAATACTACTAACTGTATTTCTGTAATACTGTAATTATCACCTATATTCCATTTCGAAGAAATAGTAACAATATAATTGTAATTGACGTACATAACTTAATATTAACACAACTGTAAATATAGTAATACGCTGTAGTAATATTACTGAATCATTCTCCATGTTTTAACAACACGTATCATACCATTATTAAATTTAAGTACATAAAATCAATATGAATATCATTATTTATTTTATTATTATCATCATCAGTAGATCATCTTCATATTTACCAAATTTGACTATTGCTTATTTCAATCACAATTGTTTAAACAACAATATAAATTAATTGAGTTAACAAAACGATTCCTTTTACAGAATCAACATAAATATACATATTAATTACGTTTCTAAAACAACTCCGATGCCTTTAAAGTAGAGCCGCGCTAAATTATTACCCTTAACCACGGGTTAACCACCATATACATGTAGGCTTACATCAGACATGTATACATAACACACCCCTGATAGCATTCGATGGTTACATCAAACCAACATCATCTTATCAATATATTACCCCTCATCTACGAAATTATCTTCCCACCCATATTCAATTCATTCACGTATATACGATAGAAAGTTATAATCATTCTCATTGAGGTTATAATACAACTAAACAATACAACTCTTACTTAACCTACCCTACTATAGTATTATAAAGTATATATATATATATATATATATATATATATATATATATATATATATATATATACATACACTCAATATCAATATAATTTCTTTATTCTATATCATCATATATATATATGTATTGTTATTATTATTATCGCTATAGCGATAAAATATATAATAAAACTTGGATTTAGAATATAGATAAAATGTGTGTAAATACATGTAATACATTACATACATACACTCGCACACTCGCACACTCGCACACACACACTAATTTGTATACGTACACAGTGTATTACACACACACACACACACACGAATACGTATACGTATACCTATAATTGGTCCCATATGATGTAATTTTTCATTGCAATATGTTACTCATATATATATTTATAGTAATTTATGTAACGGTTAGTAATTTATAAATAGATAGGTATATTATATACATATATATATATATATATATATATATATATATATATATATATATGATATATAAGTATGAACATAAATATCAGTGCACCTGCTCAATCCTAGTATAACAATTTATTCCTTATATCTATCATACTTAATATGCTTTATTGATATCGGAATGCCATTGTGGTAATGCCAAACTTACAGAGAACAATGACTTCCGTGACGCATTTGATAATCATGTATACTATGTCGATATAATGTTAGTTTTTAACGTTATTCAACAAAGTCTATAACTAGTTGTAACGTCTATTGTAACGCTCTATCGGCAATTCGGATACTTAACATGTATTTCTGCTAAACAACCGCGGTATACGTGTATACGAGGTACCTGTAGTGATACACTAACATTCGTGTACCTACTTCATACCCGGAGATCTCATCTGGGAGCCCCGGGTCTGTAGGTAACGTGAATCACTAGCAGTATGTGCGCTGCCGGTAGTGTCACACCGCCAGCCCTCGTATACAGTTAATGTACTATGGGCTACTTTACTGAAAGTCGGCCCACTTCCGGTACGCTAACTTGATACGCTAACCGTATCGTACACCTAAATAGGGGTTCGTACTATCATGTTACAATATGTGGGGTGGGGGATAACGCCACCATTTCACACTATGTGGGGGGTAGGTATACACCCCAATAGGGGCTAGAACCATGCTACACTATGCTACACTCGACTATGTGTGATATACCTACCTGTGAAAGTCGATAACTCCATATTACACATTACAATTCAGATATATATATATATATATATATATATATATGATACATAATTCTTAAAATGTATATTTATAAATACTTGGTTATTGTTTTCTATTTGCAAAATATTCATGCAGATAACTTATACATCTATGCATATTTGTAAAAACATTACATAACATACAACGAGCAACACGACAATAGTAAATAGTAGATGTTGCCAACATCCAATATTTACTATCGTATATCCATCCTAAAATAGTCCACAAGTCATTTGTGATACTTTGTGTCAAAATAATGTCTATTATTACTAGGTTATATGTGTGTACGCATGTGTGTTCGTGTATGTATGTGTATGTGCATATATTCGTGTATATATATACCAATATGTTTATGCAACTATTAACACACACACGCTAACATACACATCCGTATACACCTCACAGAGTGGCGATCGTTACGTCACAGACAATAGGGTTATGACTGTATTGTAAGCATTGTTGTAAGCATTGTTGTAAGCATTGTTGTAAGCATTGTTGTAAGCATTGTTGTAGGTGTTACGCAACGGTGAAATAGAATGTGGGTCATGTTTTAGTTATATTGATGAATCTATACATACATATATATATATATATATATATATATATATATGTATATAATATATAAATATATCGTTTACATATATGACTATATCACATAAATAAATAATTAATATTTTGAAAGACGTCATATCATGTATCATTATTGCTATATTTTATATGTCAATCCACTATCATTCCGACTTCTGTATAAGTTGTATAATGCTACAATAGTGTATAATATAATAATATGTAATACTATGTTTAAATAATACTATTTTTAAATATAGTTCAAGAAATAATATAAATGTAACAAATTAATTTATTTCAAAAAGTAAAATATGAATTAATAATATCAGAAGATGATTACAGTGTTATTGTGCCACTACTGTATACAGTGATACTAGCTAAATGACAAGTGTTACTTATAGGTAACATTTGTATATGAAGGGACACTACAAGGAACCTACAAGGAACATATTGTATACACGAAAACATGGAGGGGTTAGAATGATATATGTCATCATTGCATCACATAGGTCAACTGTATACAGTGATATCCCTGTGCATAAGGGCATATGCGGGTGTTTTGAAATATTACTTATTTAGATTATTTTGATCATATAATATTAATATTTAGAGTATTAAAATATTATCCCAATCCGATTATGGTAAATTGTTGAATGATAACATTAAGAGAGTACCTAATTTAAGTATATTAAATAATGCAACGATCTATTTTATATATTCTGGAAATCATTATAATTTATAAAAACTATATGATGTTGAAGTATGCATTGTTTATAATACAAAAACGATTATATAGGCTAATAATAGGCTTATAGTGGCGATACATGCAGCATGCGAACTGCTGTAAATAATTAAATTTGTATTGAGAATACCAAAGTAAAGTCAAGGATATTCCTCGGTATACCACTATATAGCCATTGTATACATATATTTAAAATGTATCGGTATTGTTTAAATCTACAATTATATACAAATATATTGTCTTCTTCAGTAAATAGTTGCAAATTATACATCAAAACCATAGCTGATCATACAGAATATGAATCAGGGGCATTATAAATAATATATGTTTTTTCATATTAATCATAACGCCATTTAAATTAATTTATTTAATATATTTCATTATATTTTACTCATATCACAATATATTATTTTGCTATATACAACGTTACAGTACAGAATACATTAAATATATAATAATAGCAAAAATATGTATTCAATTTAATATAATCTTTAGATGTAATTTTCTCAATAATACATTTGCTCTAGCTACATTTTTAAAAATGTATACAATATATATATATATATATATATATTAATACTATTTAATATATAATTATAATAGTTTATAAAAGTAATTCAATTATGTGGACATACTTATAAACAAGATAAATAGTATTTACTAAATACTAAGTCTATTTGTAATAGAAAAAGTATATATACTTTTTAAGAATACATATGTTTCCTATTTATTGACACCAGTAGCTGAAACGGGCACCTCCGAATCAAAAACGAATAAAATATTACCTTTTATTAATAAGATATTTCAAATGATTATAGAAATTTAATAATCTTAATAGTTTCAATAATATCCGTACTATAATAGCCGTACTATAATATCCGTACTATAATATCCGTACTATAATATCCGTACTATAATTCATTATATGTTAACATCGTAACCAGGTTTAATGACATGTGATTAATGACACCCTGTCTCGATAATGAAGCAACCTAGCTAGGTGTATGTAATGTTCCCTTCTCTTATTAACTATGTATACGTTATTTTGGTTTATTGTACATAATTATTATAAAATCTTAAATATATAAATTAAAAATTAATAATTCTTTAAAAGATTATTGAAATAGTTATTATATATATATATATATATATATATATATATATGTATATATATATATATATATCTATATGTATATATATAGTGAAAGCCGCCCATATTAAGCTTCACGTAGAGTAAAAACATGTTATAGTAAATATTTTCAACATGATTTACGAGAACGGATTTATGCTAATTTTAATAATAACAAATCTGACAATATTAATACAAATAATGTATATAGTAATCTAGTGATATATAGTAAATACACATAGGTTATTCAGTAGTTCCTATTATAAAGCTTATGTATTATCAAAGCCCTGCAGGGATTATGTATTACAATATTAATCATGGAATTATAATTCAAAATGTTTACAAATCGAAGTTATCACTATACATGCATACATAAACAGTTATCGATTTGCATGCAGATTTACCATAATCGGCTTTCACACTATACATATATACGTATAAATAATTATATATATATACATATATATATATATATATATATATATATATATATATATATATATATATATATACGTGTGTATGTATGTGGAGGATACTTACTTTAAGTTAGTAAATCTATATATTATATATATATAAACATAATCACATGTTCGGATATTGTCTAATGACGTGTTCGCGGCGGTGGCTATTACCTAATGTTACGTAACAATTAACACATATGTCACGTGACAGCTGTTATGTAACCGCGGCCAGTGTGCAAGTGCTATCAATACAATTATATTTATCATAAGAAATATACTATAGTATTACACACACCCCAGTAAACAGACCGATCAATAGTAAAACGGTTAACGCTTACCAGTTGATTCAATATGGAATCAACAGGTTACCAAGTGACTCCAATTAGCGTCAAATGAATACCAGTTGACGCCAATTTGCGCATTGTAAATAATATTTAAATAATATTTTTTTTTTATTGTAAATAAATTAAATTATTTATCACTACTTACATATTTGTATATTATGTAATAACATGTGATATAAATAATTTAACAAGTTTATATATTTGATATGTTCAATAAAATCTAGAGTAATAATGTTGGCGTCAAATTCTAACCATCAGGTCAGCGTTGACAGCTTACCATCAGGTCAGCGTTGTCAGCTTACCAATTGACGCCAATTTGACGCCATGTAAATAATATTTTGTTTTTATTGAAAATTAATTCAATTAGTTAGCACTACTTACTTATTTTTATATTATGTAATATAACGTGATATTAATTTGTTAACAAGTTTATATATTTAATATGTTCAAAAAAATCGAGTGTAATAATGTTGGCGTCAAATTCTAACCATCAGGTCAGCGTTGACAGCTAACCTATTGACGCCAATTTGACGTAATATAGCATCAACGTATAACTAATAATTATGTTAGTTTTGATACAAATAATGATAAATATCATTATGAATTAAATTATTAAATATATTAAATAGAATTTGTTATACTTTTTGTCATACATTTGATGATAATAGGCTTTATTGGCACTTATCATATGTGTTACCATTCCTCGTAAGTTAATTGTTACCTGGTTGGTTTAGTAACTTCCATCAACTTCTTTATGGAATTTGTTGGTGAACATAATACTACAAGATAATGAACAAGACAAAAATACATAGATATAATAAATATAACTATAAAATGAAACTATTTATACAAATAAAATGATGCATGATCAAGTAAAAATATAAGAAAATTATAATATATATTTCGTACAATTAAAATATATAATTATACTTATATGTCTACCTATTGGCCTATAGGTCTTATATATAGGTCATATATATATATATATATATATATATATATATATATATGTCTACCTATATACATATAGTAATACATAGTAAACATATGTCTACCTAAGACTTATATGTCTACCTGGATACATGTGGGTCTAACTAAGACCTAAATATGTCTACCTAGGACATAAATATATATATATATATATACCTATAGGTAGGGAACTATAGGTATAAGTATAACTAATTTGTGTATCTATGAACCTATATATCTACCTAGGGGCCTATGTGTCTACCTAGGACCAATATTTCTTCCTATGGAATATATGTCTTCCATGGGATATATATGTCTACTTATATACCTATATGTATACACAGGGACCTATTGGTATAACTAGGACCTATATGTCTACCTAGGAACCTATATATATATATATATATATATATATATATATATATATATATAACTATGACCTATATGTCTATATAAGGATATATATGTCTACCTATGACCTATATATATACTTATCGACTTTTGGGTCTAACTATGACCTATATGTCTACCTAAATACATATGGATCTTACTAGGACCTATATGTCTACCTGGGACCTATATGTCTACCTAGAGACATATGGGTCTAACTAGGACCTATATGTCTTCCATAGGACCTATATATCTACTTAGATACCTATATGTATATATAGGGACCCATTTATCTAACTAGGACCTATATGTCTACCTAGAGACCTATGGGTCTAACTATGACCTATATGTCTATATAGTACATATATGTCTATATAGGATATATATATATATATATATATATATATATATCTACCTAGGTACACATATGTCTATCTAGAGACATATATATCTACCTAGGGACATATGTGTATACCTATAGGAATCGATAGGTCAAACTATTTCATATATGTCTACCTATGACCTATAGGTCATATATATATATCTACCTAGGAACCTATGACATAGGTCCTATGTGTATAATGATGACCTGTATGTCTACCTAGAGATATATTGGTCTAACTAGGATATTATATATATATATATATATATATATATATATATGTCTACCTAGGGATATATAGATTTAATTATGACCTATATATCTATCTAGGGAAAAAATGTATAAACATAGATTGATGCCGAATTGGTAAAAAATAGTCCAATCACATTGGTAATATGTATGCATTGAGGTGCGTAAAAAGGAAGGGTGTGAATTCATGGAGGGGCATTTTCTTAGAGGGAACCAATTATATATAAGTTGGTATAAGTCACCAGTTGAATGATTAAAGCGATTAATGGAGAAAATGGTGAATATAGATTCACGAATTATGTGATTATATACATTACGATCAATTCTATATATATATGTATATTTATATATATATATATATATATATATATATATTTTGTTATACACTATATTTATATTCTAATATATTGATAATAATGAATGTTTGGAATGTGATAGAATAGGGAGGAGCAGTAGGTAAGACCTAGTTGATATGAGAAAGTACGAGAACAGTTATGAGGACAATAGTAAGAGGGCTAGTTAGGTTCTTCCTTATGCAACGAATGTTGAAGATGTGATAGTCAGTTGATTTAGATATATTATATATGTGGGAATTACGGGATAAGTCAGAATCCCAAGTTACATCAATATTTAGGAAACATGATGATGGAGTGATAGGGTCACCGCTAATGTCAATAGGAGGGAAAAATTATAGTTTAATGGGATATTGAGGATAACAGAGTTTATAAGAAGGATATTCGAATGAAGCCATGATCAACTAGATGTAGCACACTTGCACAATTGGGAATTATCTGGTAGTACATTGAATGAATGGGATAAGAAGGAATATCGTTAAGTATCATCAGCGTATATGTGATTATGGAAATATGGAAATTGAGTGATACTATCATGTATAGGGTTGATTTATATTAAAAATATAAAGGGCCAATAATTGGTGACCTTGAGGAATACCATACTGAAGGGGACGATCTTTGGCAGAGAAATTACAAATTATTACGGATGATGATCGATTTAAAATATAGAAATAAAACCATGCGTAGATGGTTCCATGTGGTCAATCATTTATAATATTGAGATAAGAATGAAAGGGCTCAGGTAATCGAAAGCACATGAGAGGTATAATAGGACACGTTGACATGAGTATATTTTATTTAGTATTTGTTGTTGCGCAGTTTTAGTGGAGTTCCTTCATTTAAATAACTCTGAAATATATCATATAACTTGCTGTCAGCCATAAATATATTTAATTGTATAGCAACGATGCATTCCATGATTTTGCTGAGAAACCTAAGTTTAGAAATGGGGCGATATTATATCAGGATCAAGTAAGGGTTCTTGAATAGTGTGGTAATGATAGCATGCTTGAAATAAGTTTAACACATACCACCGTTTAGGGAAAAATTAGTAATATCAAGAATATAGGGTGATTTAGTAGAATTGAATTGTTTAAAGGCTGCTATATAGCATATGTTAATTGGGTCAGACAAATAAGAAGACTTACAGATAAGAAAATATATGAAAATAGAAGGCATATATAATACAAAAAAGTAATATGGGACTTGTTTACAAATACAGATAAATGTTGTTGGATGAAATAGAGGAACAGGTGTGTAGCATTTTATCAGTAAAGTGATTAGTAAATTAATAGCATAATTCATTTCGATCAATATTAGGTATATGAGGTATATTAAGAGGCAGTTGAGGGGAGCTCTCCTCTCTAGAGAAGCTTACGAGCAAGGGCGAATGAAGTACGAGGATTTTATGTGATATTATTAAATTTACTAATATAAAAAGAAGACTGGTCATTAGATATTTGAGAATTTTAGAACCTGCTATATGTAGAAAATATCCTGATGTTATTAGAAAAGGATTTACTATGGAAGATACATTCGAGCTTTCGTAGGTTAAGTTTGAAAGAAACTAGTTCAGAGGAAAGCCATGTACAGTTTGAATGCACATTAATATTTCTAGTTTTTGAGAGGCAAAGTATCAATCAAATAAGATAAAGTATTATTAAATGAATCAATGGAATAAGGCTGTGAAAGAGACAGTGATTCAAATTCCGAAGCAAAGTAATCATAATCATTGATCTATACTTTCTGTAGGTAATGAATTTGTTTACAATAGTGGTGTGAGGAAGAACTAATCAACAAGTTATTAGAAAATGATGAGTAATTACTGTAAATATCACTTAAGTAATATTTACAATAATTCGTGATACATTGATAAATACTATGAGAGCAACAACAAATTAAATCGAGTGAATGACCGGTAAAATGAATAGGGAAAGTTATACATATATTGAAGAAGAGAGAATCAGTAAGATTAGACACGGCACAACAAAAATATAGGATATATAAAACCTATATAAAAATTCATTATAATATATACATAATTTAGTTACACGGGTATATTAAAATAAAACCTACTAACATATAATACAATACTGAGAGAAGCATGTGAAGTTGACGATTAATACATACAATCAAAAATAAGTATAATGTATCGAAATGGTAATGCCAATATGCGATCTGTCAGTTACCAAAGTATGAGAATATTATAAGATGGAAGACAAAAACTCTAATATAGATTGAAATATATAATAATCTAAGCCAGACATATCCAAAAGAACTAATACAAATTCAAACACAATTACACAATAAACATATAAATATATTTAATATGCACATTTTTATAATAAGCATTATATTTCATTTATTAATTACATTATTATTTATTTATAATTTAAAAAATAATTAAATTAATATTTATAAAATAAATATATAATTAAACCTATAAATATATAATTCGAAAACTATTTGATGAAAACTGTTGAGAATATAATTTATTTGTAATTATAATTATTTATGTAAATCCAATTTAGTATCTGATATCGTAGTTGTTTACTTATATTATACTACCAATCCCATTGTCCTTGTTTTTATAAATAATAATATTTAATTCCGGATTTAACTTTTATTTCTAAAATATCTATTTAATTTTGTCTAATTCATTACTTATAGTCTATTATATACTTTAATTTTAAGTTTTTACTATTAATAAGATATTATAGTTTATTTCGGTGGCGTTCAAAATATCAACTATATCAGAATAAAGGTAAATTATTAATTATATCTAATTAAAATAATTTTAATTTTAAATATATTTTAAATTACTCGAAACCTGTTTTCCTTATATCATATATTCAATAATATAATATTATAATTATTATAATAATTATATGATATAATATAATATTAAATATATATTAAATATATGGCGTAACAAAATACGCAAACATGTGCAATTTCAAACAAATTATTTGAGTTTGATAAATTCTATGACATACTCATAGCAAAGATTTTGCGACGCAAAGATATAACACTCCCTATGCATGCAACGTAATTTAGTTATAGCCCCAACCGCTGCTAGCAGTAGTATCGAAATCACTGAAATAGATTTAGGTTCGGCTCTGTTTGCATACAACAATGTTTTCATTGCTCTATTAAATTACATGCAATATAAATTAGCTTTTACTCACTAAATATATACTTATAGCATTTAAAACATACATATCATATTTGTTTGTTATATATTAGTAATGAACACTTAGTTTTCATCATATAAATATTAATTTAAAGCATATTATTTAACATTTTAAAAGTGTATAGTTAAATACGAATTTACATTATAAACAACGCATAGTTCCTAAAAGTAACCCGCTATAGGTGGCACCAGGGTATTTTGTATACAAATTCGAATTACACGATTTCGCGTAAGTGTTATATCTTTCCTTCGGAAAATCTTTGCTCATAGTCTGCTAGGATAATATTGAATATAGCCCCGTTTTTTATTACGTTTGCCTAAATTAAATTTGAAATATTTAAGATGTATATTTGAAATTATAATAAGTTATCATATAACAATTAATTTATATATATTTTAAAATATTATTATAATAATTATAATACTTATAATAATAATTATTATTATTATAATAATTATAATTATTATAATAGTATATTTTACTTTTTAATATTAATGTATCATGTATACTAATGTGTATAATAGCGAAACGAGTATTTAAAATGTCAAAAATTTAAAAGCGGGTGATTCGATATAGACAGTTTACGATATAGATGTAAATATATTATAATTATATTATAATTGATATATAATAATTGATGTATATTCTATGAATAACATATGAAAACAATTATTCATTAACTATGTATATATTTTTACAATAAATTGTTCAATATTTAATTTATTTTATATAAATACTACTTAAAAGTAGTAAAGTAATATTTGGATATATATTATTTATGGAATATATATATATATATATATATATATATATATATATATAAATGCAAGTAGACATTAGATAATATAAAATAAGTAAAATAATTGTTCACATAGTTGAATAAAGCAATATTGGGGGACGTTGTATCAATTTGTAAACAGCTTTCCACTTTATAGGGATTCACATGATCCATAAATTTCTTGCTTGGTAAAATACTCGTTTCATACGAAAAAATATAATATTTTCTACGTATGTATCATATTGTAAATATGTGTATTGTCATGTGAAACCTTTCGCACTAGTACACATTTGACTGATCATGTGAGCAACTCTATTAGATCTTAAACCAATTTATTTTCTTTAAATGTATATTTGAAAATTAATATAAATAATGAATAATATTTATCATGTTATAACATTTATGTGCACTACTAGTATTATCGGTTAGATTTTTTATTCAAATATTCTATATAAATTATACTCAAATTCAGCCAGGTATACCAGGTATATATACCGAAGAGAGTATGGAGACACAACATAAAAGAATGTACGTGAAAATTACTATCCGATTGCCATAAGAAGACCCAATCCATAACTAAGTTGAGAACATTTTTGAATTACGTGATCCCCGTTTTGTTGAAGAAACTAAGGGACCAAGGTTATATATATTATCATTATTTATTGTATTATAATACAAGTATTACTTAATATACAAATAGTATTAATAGTATTAGACTAATACTATTAGTATATTAACTACATATTATTAAGTAATAATTCAAGTATAATATAATAAATAATGAAAACATATATAATGTATACATATTTAATAATAAATAAAGTATTTGGTTTGGGTTTTTTCTTAACAATTATATTTGGTATATTTAATATGATATTTGATATCTATAAATAATATGTATGTTATAAAAAAGACTTATCAGATATAAAAAATATTGATCATATAAAATATGTATCATTGATATAAGAAAAGGGATAATCAATTGACGTACACAATGCATGTAATAGATAGACATACGAATGTCACTTCTATCGATAAATTAACAAATAGCAACAGTATTTTGATTGGATATTAGTCATATTATATATGTTAAATATTAAAATGGTATATCTACATCTATGGATATAGGTTATATAAGTCAAATAATATGATATGTTCAATTAAAAACATTTAAATATAAAAATTATGAGGAATGTTGATATTTAGTATTTTATATATATATATATATATAATTTTTATTTTTAATATAGATAGTATTTGTATAATATAGATAGCATTAAAATTGATCGTAAATATTAATATATATATATGTATATAAATAATAAAGTTTAGTAGATGAATTTAGTAGATATCTAATATTAAATTTCAACTGCAGCGCCTCTATCGCATATTCAAAATCTACATTCAATTCATAATCCCATTTGGTTACATCGAAAATACATAATGAAATAACAATATTATACAAAGTAATACTAACAAATATACAAAATAAACATTTTAATAAATGTAATGAAATGATATCAAATATAATATATAGTGAAATATTATATGGTTATATAATATATAAAATATATTATTGTATAACTATAATGCTTCCTTTTCATTGGTCGTAATATATGTGCTAAAATAAGTAAATATTTTGTATAACAAATATATTATATTAACAATACATATATTACGTTTGTTATGCTTTTAACATTTTTAATATCGTATTAATATAAACAAATATTACGATATTAATCAACAAGTTGTCGTCAACAACATTATTGCAATAATCAAATATTTAATACTATTTTTACTGGCTTATATTGCTTATTTTATGCTTATTTAAGTACTTACAATTACTTTTGTATACAACATTATATATCATTTTTAAAATAATGAATTATATTTTAATTGTGTTTTAATAAAATACATTTTTTTTTAAACAAATAATTTCAAAGACATGCTAATTAAGCACGATAATTATATATACAAAATATTACTATTCTATTGATGAATTAATTATAAGATTACATGAATGTTCATTATAATTATGTGTATTATATTTACATTTTATACCCTATAATAATATAGTATAATTTAATATACATTTACTATACTTTAAAGATAATAAAAATATAAAAAATTATAGGCAAGAATGTATTTGGTTATGATTTCAATCATAGAATTCATAACCCTTCACTACTAGAACCGGCTGATGATGAATCATGGGACACATTAATTGGTATGTTCTAAATTTATTTATTTTAATTTATTTAGTGATTATTTCAAATGCATGATATTTAGTAGATTGGAGCATTATATTACAACAACTACTGACTATCTATTTCGTATTGATTAATTTCATGATTTCTGATATATTCTCTTTCTAGAGTTTATCCATACCGCGAGCAATAAGTACAAAGCTATGCCTATAGTCGTACTTGTTGCTCGATACACATTATTTAGAGTATCCACACCGCGAGCATCATTCACCGCTTGTTGCTGGGTAAATATTATTTATGTTTTCAGATAGCGATTACATCACGTGATTAATGAATTATTAAAAATTCAATTATAGAATTATTTAAAATTATTTGATCTATAGTGTATCATGGATAATAATTATATAGAAGCTATAATACTTTACTTTTTACTTTAAGATTAACAATCATAAGATTGTCTTAATTAATGATATATTCATTATTAAATTTAAAGTAAACCATTTATACAGTGTTGAAGTTTCTAAATATCCTATTGGTTGAAAATAATTACCATAATTCAATACCTTATTTACATTTCCAGTAACTAGTACTGGACAATTGAACAATTTGAATCTGGATGTAAAATTTGAATGAATATCATTTTGGTTATAATAATAATAACATTTCTATTACAAATAACCAGATATGAGAGCATATACATCAATCTAAGAAGCAATTGTGCAATGAACTGTTAGAAGAAAAGTTTAAGAATAAGGAGATTGTAAGCTCAACATAACTAAAGTGACTTCATTATCCAAAGATGTATCGATACAAGATGGCAAGGATGGTGGTGGATTTGTGTCTCACCAATTGACATCTCATCGGTTATTATCACAAAGTTTATCTAGTTCTACCAGAGTATTCTTCAGAGTACATTTAGAAGATGTCACTCTACTGGTCATTCTACCTAACTATTACAAAATCTTAATAATACTTATTATACTGTGAGTACATCTATGTGTTGTCAACTTAATTTTTTACATTTTTCACATGCCTCCATCACAATAATATACTCATTTTTATTCATAATATTATAGTTATTAATGGTACTGCCCTAAAATGATTGGAATCATAGATCTTAAATAGGACATCTATAATTATAATATATTAATTGTTATCCGAAAACATTATTCTAATATATAGTCCCACAGTGGCTCATTTTATCCTTTATCACTTTTATTTTCTATATACATACTACCTATTTATGATATCTTTCTAATTATCAACTGTCATGTGTATGCGGATGATATTCAACTATATACTTTCATTCCCATCTCTTGTACTGATAATTCTTAATGTATTATATGTGCCTCATCAATTATACTATGTCTTCTATCAAAAACATCTAATATAGTTCTTCCATTGTTTTATATCCTTATAACCATGATAATCATAGTATACTACACTCATCTATTATAAACATTGAGAGCTTCTTAAACTATTACCTTTCCTTTTCTTTGCATACCTTGAAGGTTTCTAAAACTGCTATCTACCATCTTTTTATAATTCACTTTGTTCAAAATATTATCATCCTTTTTTCATCCCTTTTCACTTGTACGTTATCGTTATGATTATTATACTTCTTGATTTGTATCAATTCCTGATTCATCTTTTACTCATTAGATAGAATTATCTGATATTTAGCAGGTCAATATTCCTCATACGACTTCACGACCACTACAATACGTATTCCTTCCAAATACTCCCCAACTAGTTCCCTTATAAAAATACCCTACTCAGACTTTTCTCATCAACTCATATATCTTCATTCCTCCAAATCCTCCTATAATTCTAACTATTACTATACTTCCCTTCTTATTTCCTCAGTTCAATCTCTGTAATTTCTCTTATTTGTACTAATCCATCGTCCCTATAGAACAATCGTTATGGAAGTATCTCCCTATATCCATCCGGTCTATCCATTACTATATTACCCATCATAATGCCTACATCTCCTTTATTTACTTTTCTTTTATTGTCAAATAATTTTGTTATTTATGACTTTTTATTTAGTTTTCATTTGTGAGAACTTTCAGCACTAGAGTGTATATACAATTGTTATGTGCATAATAAATTAATTTATGTTTTATATTATTTATATATTGTATTATTAATTGTTTATTATATTCATTTTGATCATGTAATTATTGGGTACAGTTAAATCGCTATTAAAAATTTACTAATATTACATAATAGGTGTCAATATTTTATATTTGTGATATGTAAATAGTAAAACCTCAATATCTATTTACATTCTAATTATTTCATTAACTATTCAATAATTAATTAGGTTACTAGTGAAGATAAATCATTCAATCTGATATTATATATATATATAAGAATATTTAAATGTTATCAATATGTAAATAATTATTATTTAATTACTAATACAGACCAAATATATAACACGATTACGATTATGGGAAGTATTGTTTCTGGTATCTGTCTAAAGAAATATACAAGTGCAGTATTCATGATCAAATATCAGTATATATCAACACTTATAATACGTTAGTAAAGACATAATATTTTTGTATAAAGAATTTAACTAATATTTTATTATCATATTTTTAATAAAATAGAATTGAAATATTATTAACTTATCTTAGGGTGCATTTTTTGTAATGTACCACATTACCAAGTTAGCAAGCGTTTTTCGTAACGCACCAACTTCAAATCTGTAGTCTTATACATGTAAATGCAGATGGTACTATGGTACATTGGTATATTACTAAAAACGCATGGTCCCAATGTACCATAGTACTATCGTCCCATCTACATTTACATGTATAAGCCTACATATTTGATGTTGGTGCGTTTTTTGTAATACACCAACGTACCATAGTACCAACATCCCATCTGAATTTACATGTATTAGAATACATGAATAAACCCTCTCTATATCGATGGATGGTACATTGGTACTGTGGTACAATGATATGTTGGGATGGGACGTTGAAAAGTTAGTACTAACATACCATCTGAGTTTACATGTAGAAGCATACAGATGGGACTGTGGTACTGAGGTACATTACAAAATATACACCCTTAGTTACATAAATGTTGATAGAATGTATTATTACTTATTAAAGTTATTAATAGATTTAATACTATAAATTATTGGCCAACATTTACCGTAATATATTTAATAATGTATATTATATTTATAACTATATTATAGAATCTGTAATGATATCACATCCTGGAGCAAAGAGGTAGAAATCATTAAGAGTATAGACAATTATATAAGAAATTAAAAATGGAAATATATTAAGGTTTGTATTATTTAATTGATATAACTAACATTGATTATACTAAATATTATAATTTATTAGGAACCCAATATGCATACTGAACCTAAAGCACTATCAGATCTAATAGAATCTGATTCATGACAATAATTCATTGTACACGTAACTAGTAGTTGTGATGTATTTAATTATTATAATGTAAAAAGCATTTCTGATTATTGTTATTTATTATTATTATGTATACATACATACTGTATATATATCATACCTTAATAAAATTATAAATTTAAATAATTCTTTATTATTATTTACTGTCTATTTAAGTCTATTATTATAATTTATTTTATATTATATTAGATTATAATAGTTGTATGAGATAAACTATAAATTAACCCAATGTATATATAACATGATAGCCATGAAATCTACATGAGTAAAAAAATACATATTTATGTTACACTTTTGTTGTTCAATTACATAATATATATTTAAATTAAGTACATAAAATAAGTTTATATGTTAACTAATTTTATAAATAGTATCTATATTAAAATTAAAATTATAATAGAATTATAAGATAATAAATAAATAAATTATAATTATTATGAAGTATATGATTTATACTAATTTAGTAATTAGAAAATGATAAGTGTAGGTATTACAAATATTAGTGTATTACAAATTAATTATTAATATTTCAAATCAATATTATATGTAAAATTAAGTAGAATTCTGGCCAATTAATTTAAAAAAGAATCACTATGTCAGAATTAAATCATTGCCAATTGATTTAAAATTGTATCACTTGGTTTAAGGTAAATCATGGCCAATTGATTCAATAATGAATCAATAGTTCAGCGTTAGACCCTGGTTCTATTTATAGCCAACAGTAAATAGTTAAACGCTTACCACTTGATTCAATATGGAGTCGAGTGGTTATGATTGAACGCTTGACTTTTAATCACTTGATTTACTGGGACGTAATTAATATATATATATATATATATATATATATATGTATATTTATATTTATATATTTAGAATTTTATTGTAATCTGCAAGATATATCTATGGAAATTATATTGTTATTTATAGATACAATAATTACTACGAATTCCTGTAAACAATGTTAATAGTAATATTGTAAACGATCCTCCTCTATATAATATAGATAAACTAGTGGACTATAGTTCACTATTGTGTACATCTCGATATCGTCAATGACATTATGTACATAGGGTGTCCTCGACATTTTTTCACATATAAAAGTTACGTGTGTAAATAGTGAAGCGCGGGGAATTTAAATTATAGAACGCACAATCATTATAATGATGAACGCATATATACCGGTATACCGGTGTAGTTATACATAACTATCTCTGACTATCTCTCTATATATATATCTCTCTATATCTTTCTCTCTCTATCTACCCCTCTATCTATCTCTCTCTCTCTATATTTCTCTCTCTCTCACTCTCTCTATAGATATATATATATATATATATATATCCCCTCTCTCTATCTATCTCAGCTTATACTTCAGTGGGTAATTACTTGCTAAGTAGGTATAGAATTTCAACCGTAATTATATATATGAATATATATATATATATATATATATATGAATATATATATATATATATATATATATGTATATATATGTATATATGTGTGGGTGTACATACGACACACGTACACACATATACACGTAAGTGTATGTATACACGTGCGCCTATGAATATCATATATCACGGTGTCATTAACTATGATATTTAATGGTGTATCTAATCTAGTTCAATTGTACATCAAGTACATTAAGTACCGATATACCCGTTATATCGGTACACTCACGAGTACTTTAGTACTTAATTATTAGGTAGACGCGTATCTATACTTGCCCCGTTAACATTGCACGACTAGTTAATATATCGTAATAGGTTCGCACATAACGCGTAAGGCTAATTAGTCATATGTCATGTATGACGCATACATGACATGTGGCATATGGCAGTACGAGTCATGCTACGCGCGTAGCATAACATTTAATCGAGGTTAACTTATTTCATAAACTATTGAATCTCTCGTGTTAGCCGTGCACGTTCATTATTGTATACAATAGTATTGTTACACAATTATACTGCTATAGTAGGGGTATACAATACTACTATAGTACTATAGTAGGGATATACAACTTCATGGTTAATAATGACGCTACGTTTAATAAGTAGAATGTCGATTACACAAATATAATGATGTGAATATATGTATACACGTGCGATACATATGTAACTATGCATATGCATTCTATAAACTAAGCTATACATATATTATAAACTATATTCAATTAAAACCTATATACATATATTGTTATACGCGAATCAATACATTTATATTATTTATAAACGTTGGCACATATAGTTATATTGAATGAAGCCTTCACTCAATATTGATCGCTCGGTATAGATTATATCGCCCGTAACATTCAACTTATAAAGTATAATATTATAATGTTTTAACCCGTTTAATTATCGTATATGAATGGTCAGCATATATGTAACATATATGTATCTTATATATGTAACACTTACAATATATACGTGTGCGTTTAATATTATCTTACATTTACGTAAACATATATAGGATACATATGTATAAATAAGTGACGTGTATTGTTTATTTATCATATACCCTTAGCTCTATAGGTATATATGCCTAACGCGTTCCTCGAAGTTCAACAGTAAACATGTGTTTAAAACCGATATGATTCAACTTTAGTCTACTTTATAATTTATATATCTATTAATAATAAAACAAAATAGTAATAATATCAATAATAACGTAGTATATATTCTATTTCGAAGATAACTTCTGTACATTTTGATCATATCCTCGATACTTCACATAACACTATAACGATATATACCGACATAATTCTACCCGATACATCACCTTACATATACCTCGACATATACCTATAATTCGATATATATATATATATATATAAGTCAATATATGTGCTATGATGACGTTGTAATTCACATGAGGATGAAGAGAAGAAGAATGAGGTGGATATGGAGCAGGATAATAGTGATGATGGTGAAAGTATTGATGAAGTTGTAGACTATATGCATATACTGCAGTATATATATATATATATATATATATATATATATATATATATATGTGTACAACGATAAAATAATTGATAATATTTATGATAATTATAATATTAATTATTAATAGTAATCAATAATAATCACCGTATTTTTTAAATGAAGAGCTTTTTTTTCCACAAATTATTACATTATTGGTGAATATTTAATAACTACTGGCATTCATTATTCGGTTATACCGCATAACTTATGCCGGTGTCATATAATACTTCGTCCTCATCCTAAAAATCGTCCCCGATTGTCACGTGACAACAAAATCGATGATATTTCACTAAATACACATACGAATCGCTTCAAATTTAAACCACATATAACTAGTATGTATATACACATATATGGAAAAAAATCAACCTCTAATTATGCTTTAAAATAAAGTAATACTCAAATATATAAAGTAGAATTGAGATGACTTTAAATATACAGGATTAAACGATAATAAATTAATATTTTAAAATTCTGAATCGACAGAAGTTATTATTTTTCAATTCTAGGTCTAATACTATAAAATCGTATTATAAAATTGTCTCTATATACCATTTTAATTAAAAAACATTATACGCATTTTCAGTTAATTATTGAAATAGTTGTAATTTTAATTTAATGCGGGTGTTGAGCTCGAGACACCCGCATTAAGTTATAAATAGAGTGTAGGTAACGCCCTTTGGTAAAGGTTTATATTCACGAATATAAATGCGTATAATGTTTTTTAATTAAAATGGTATATAGAGACAATTTTATAATACGATTTTATAGTATTAGACCTAGAATTGAAAAATAATAACTTCTGTCGATTCAGAATTTTAAAATATTAATTTATTATCGTTTAATCCTGTATATTTAAAGTCATCTCAATTCTACTTTATATATTTGAGTATTACTTTATTTTAAAGCATAATTAGACGTTGATTTTTTCCATATATGTGTATATACATACTAGTTATATGTGGTTTAAATTTGAAGCGATTCGTATGTGTATTTAGTGAACTATCATCGATTTTGTTGTCACGTGACAATCGGGGACGATTTTTAGGATGGGGACGAAGTATTATATGACACCGGCAATCATTCTTAATCGTACATCTCACCATTACATTCACGTCGTGCGGCGTATCACGTGTGCATCGCTCTATTGTCGGCTTAACGGGAGTTCGTTATATAGGCTTCTGCGTATAGCGTAACTATATCACAATAACAATTACACGTGATCCGTGTCATGTGACCAGTGTCACGTGACTGATATTACATTAGAAATATGAAGCGACAATAGCACACGGATATGTAGCATTTATTACATAATAACTCGTCATAATATTTAAATATTTACATAAGTATATTTCTATGTATAATCAACTCCTATTAAACAAATACACATACGAAGCATCGACAATTTTAGAATTGTAAATTACATAGATATTACATTTATACGTGGGTTTTAATATCATTTATTTTTTAAATAATTGTGATTATTATATTCCGAAATTAATATACGTTAATGTCACTAATATATTTAATTATGACTAATTAAATAACATCGATTTTAAATGACTATTAATAAGCGTAATAGTTAAATTGTTATGATAATTAAGTAAGTGTCATGTCCAAATAATAATTCCCGGCATATTAATTATAAAATATTACATGTGTGAATTAATCTTAACATTTAAACACAAATTTTAATATCATATTATATAATATATATATATATATATATATATATATATATATATATATATATATATACATTAATACTGCAATACAAATAATATGATATAATTTATTAAAGTAATATATAAAATATTATATTTAATAACAGTTTTAAATCTTAACTTTGTTGTATAGCAATATTAACTATAACATGTAAACTATATTGTATGTTGCGGTTCTCATACTGCTGGTATTACGAGATAACGATAATTGTAGTATTACGTAACTATGTCCTCATTACCACGTGACTTATAGTTAACACATCAATGAGGTCATCGTGTCGTAATGAATAACATGTCAACATATGGGTGCATCTGTTTATATTATTACTATTAACACTTTTAGTATTATCGTTATTAATATAGATACTAATAATAAGTTAATTTATGATAATATTTAGAATATTATGATATATATATATATATATATATTTATATATATATATATCATTATAAATATAGGTTTACAATAAAATATTAGGACTAAATAAGTAATAATATATGATCACGTGACACTTTTCTATAAATATTAACCTAAACGGAGGAATCGTCCCATAATTTATCGAATCCGTTGAATTGTAATAAGGGTTACTAGCTATGAGTGTGTTTAATGTATGGTTCATCTCTTACAACTTTACACCTACTCGATGTACATTATTTCTATTAGGTAGCCTGATGCGGGATGCGGGCGTCAATGTGGGCGTGGTTTCGGGAGTTTTCATTGCGTGCGCTACGGTATTTTAATGATGCCGTGTTGATTAAAGGGTTAACACTAATACCTACTAATTATATGTAAAGAGATATCTCTCTAATATATCATATTTATATGTATGTTAATGTATATATTACAATATATGCATATACAAATATATATATATATATATATATATATATATATATATATATATATATATATATTTATGAACATACACAATATTTCATGAACTATTAACATATAGGATATATATCATATGAAACTAACATATAAAGGAAAGTAACCGAATACGGATACTCTCGGTATCATAAACCATTCATAATTATGAGTTATAATTATATAATTATGAGTTATATAAATAGTCTAAATAAGTATTTTTAATTTTTTGATTATTCAAAATAGTGCTGATATATCCAATAAACTAATTTTTTATTACGTTTTATATTTTTTAATTTATGAAAAAAAATTTAAACTTAAAACCATTTCAAGAATATACAAATGTATCGATAAAATATAAAATATAATACTAAATTATTAAAAAAATAAAGCATTCTAAAATTATATATATATAATTTCTATATTTGTCATCAAATATTCATTAAGTTATACTCATATATCTAGAGGTCATATACATCCCTAATACGGACACTCTAGATGTCTTAATACGGACAGTGTCCGTCGGACACCCTATAACCAATCAGCGCGCAGCGTATGAACTATTCTGATTTTCATAAAAATCGCGTGCGTTATAATATTAATACCACCAATAAAGATACATTTAAATTTGTTATTAATTAGATACTTAACTTGTATTATTAATTAAAAAAATATTAAAAATAAATAAATTATTAACTAATTAAATTAGAATAAATTGTTCATAAATTTAATTATAAATAATGTAATTGTAATTTGTCTGATTGATTCATCAATAATATATAGTTTATCTAGTGGTATATAGGGTGTCCGTATTATAACACAGTGTGTCCGTATTCGAAAATAGGCACCGAATACGGACACCCCTGTTCTATGGAATTAAAAGATTAAATACAATTTTAAAATCACAAAAATATCTATAATCATATAATATTAATATATTGTAATTTTTGAATACAAATAATGAATCATAAAATGTTAATACCATTTATTGTTAAAGTGTACGTATTAGGTTACTTTCCCCTACTATGATTAAATATACATTGGTGTTTATTAATTATTAAAATATATATATTTTATAATCATATATAATTATAATGGTTATAAAAATAAAATTAGGGACACATATTCAAATAATGTAACACATGTTTGTACGGAAAACATTTTAGATATTTCTAATTTGATAAATCATATATGCATATTACTAATTTTAGTATATAATTTATAATGAATATACAGCTATTAATATATAAATTTCATAAATAAAATATATTACATAATTATTGGGTGCCCAGTAAACAGACCGATCAATAGTAAAACGGTTAACGCTTACCAGTTGATTCAATATGGAATCAACAGGGTACCAAGTGACTCCAATTAGCATCAAATGAATACCAGTTGACGCCAATTTGCGCATTGTAAATAATATTTAAATAATATTTTTTTTTTATTGTAAATAAATTAAATTATTTATCACTACTTACATATTTGTATATTATGTAATAAAATGTGATATAAATAATTTAACAAGTTTATATATTTAATATGTTCAATAAAATCTAGTGTAATAATGTTGGCGTCAAATTCTAACCATCAGGTCAGCGTTGACAGCTTACCACCAGGTCAGCGTTGTCAGCTTACCAATTGACGCCAATTTGACGCCATGTAAATAATATTTTGTTTTTATTGAAAATGAATTCAATTATTTAGCACTACTTTCTTATTTTTATATTATGTAATATAACGTGATATTAATTTGTTAACAAGTTTATATATTTAATATGTTCAAAAAAATCGAGTGTAATAATGTTGGCGTCAAATTCTAACCATCAGGTCAGCGTTGACAGCTAACCTATTGACGCCAATTTGACGTAATATAACATCAACGTATTACTAATAATTATGTTAGTTTTGTATTAATACAAATAATGATAAATATCATTATGAATTAAATTATTAAATATATTAAATAGGAATTGTTATACTTTTTGTTATAACTATGACCTATATGTCTATATAAGGACATATATGTCTACCTATGACCTATATATATATACTTATGGACTTTTGGGTCTAACTATGACCTACATGTCTACCTAAATACATATGGATCTTACTAGGACCTATATGTCTACCTGGGACCTATATGTCTACATAGAGACATATGGGTCTAACTAGGACCTATATGTCTTCCATAGGACCTATATATCTACTTAGATATATATATATATATATATATATATATATATATATATATATATATGTATATATATAGGGACCCATTTATCTAACTAGGTACACATATGTCTATCTAGGGACATATATATCTACCTAGGGACATATGTGTATACCTATAGGTATTCCTATAGGAATCGATAGGTCTAACTATTTCATATATGCCTACCTATGATCTATATATCTACCTAGGGACCTATGACATAGGTCCTATGTGTATAATGATAACCTTGTGTCTACCTAGAGATATATTGGTCTAACTAGGATATTATATATATATATATATATATATATATATATGTCTACCTAGGGATATATAGATTTAATTATGACCTATATATCTATCTAGGGACAACATGTATAAACATAGATTGATGCCGAATTGGTAAGAAAATAGTCCAATCACATTGATAATATGTATGCATTGAGGTGCGTAAAAAGGAAGAGTGTGAATTAATGGAGGGGCATTTTCTTAGAGGGAACCAATTATATATAAGTTGGTATGATTCACCAGTTGAATGATTAAAGCGATTAATGGAGAAAATGGTGCATATAGATTCACGAATTATGTGATTATATACATTACGATCAATTCTATATATATATGTATATTTATATATATATATATTTTGTTATACACTATATTTATATTCTAATATATTGATAATAATGAATGTTTGGAATGTGATAGAATAGGGAGGAGCAGTAGGTAAGACCTAGTTGATATGAGAAAGTACGAGAACAGTTATGAGGACAATAGTAAGAGGGCTAGTTAGGTTCTTCCTTATGCAACGAATGTTGAAGATGTGATAGTCAGTTGATTTAGATATATTATATATGTGGGAATTACGGGATAAGTCAGAATCCCAAGTTACATCAATATTTATGACACATGATGATGGAGTGATAGGGTCACCGCTAATGTCAATAGGAGGGAAAAATTATAGGTTAATGGGATATTGAGGATAACAGAGTTTATAAGAAGGATATTCGAATGAAGCCATGATCAACTAGATGTAGCACACTTGCACAATAGGGAATGATCTGGTAGTATATTGAATGAGTGGGATAAGAAGTAATATCGTTAAGTATCATCAGCGTATATGTGATGATGGAAATATGGAAATTGAGTAATACCATCATGTATAGGGTTGATTTATATTAAAAATATAAAGGGCCCATATTTGATGACCTTGAGGAATACCATACTGAAGGGGACGATCTTTGGCAGAGAAATTACAAATTATTACGGATGATGATCGATTTAAAATATAGAAAGAAAACCATGCGTAGATGGTTCCATGTGGACCAATCATTTATAATATTGAGATAAGAATGAAAGGGCTCAGGTAATCGAAAGCACATGAGAGGTATAATAGGACACGTTGACAGGAGTATATTTTATTTAGTATTTGTTGTTGCGCAGTTTTAGTGGAGTTCCTTCATTTAAATAACTCTGAAATATATCATATAACTTGCTGTCAGCCATAAATATATTTAATTGTATAGCAACGATGCATTCCATGATTTTGCTGAGAAACCTAAGTTTAGAAATGGGGCGATATTATATCAGGATCAAGTAAGGGTTCTTGAATAGTGTGGTAATGATAGCATGCTTGAAATAAGTTTAACACATACCACCGTTTAGGGAAAAATTAGTAATATCAAGAATATAGGGTGATTTAGTAGAATTGAATTGTTTAAAGGCTGCTATATAGCATATGTTAATTGGGTCAGACAAATAAGAAGACTTACAGATAAGAAAATATATGAAAATAGAAGGCATATATAATACAAAAAAGTAATATGGGACTTGTTTACAAATACAGATAAATGTTGTTGGATGAAATAGAGGAACAGGTGTGTAGCATTTTATCAGTAAAGTGATTAGTAAATTAATAGCATAATTCATTTCGATCAATATTAGGTATATGAGGTATATTAAGAGGCAGTTGAGGGGAGCTCTCCTCTCTAGAGAAGCTTACGAGCAAGGGCGAATGAAGTACGAGGATTTTATGTGATATTAATAAATTTACTAATATAAAAAGAAGACTGGTCATTAGATATTTGAGAATTTTAGAACCTGCTATATGTAGAAAATATCCTGATGTTATTAGAAAAGGATTTACTATGGAAGATACATTCGAGCTTTCGTAGGTTAAGTTTGAAAGAAACTAGTTCAGAGGAAAGCCATGTACAGTTTGAATGCACATTAATATTTCTAGTTTTTGAGAGGCAAAGTATCAATCAAATAAGATAAAGTATTATTAAATGAATCAATGGAATAAGGCTGTGAAAGAGACAGTGATTCAAATTCCGAAGCAAAGTAATCATAATCAGTGATCTATACTTTCTGTAGGTAATGAATTTGTTTACAATAGTGGTGTGAGGAAGAACTAATCAACAAGTTATTAGAAAATGATGAGTAATTACTGTAAATATCACTTAAGTAATATTTACAATAATTCGTGATACATTGATAAATACTATGAGAGCAACAACAAATTAAATCGAGTGAATGACCGGTAAAATGAATAGGGAAAGTTATACATATATTGAAGAAGAGAGAATCAGTAAGATTAGACACGGCACAACAAAAATATAGGATATATAAAACCTATATAAAAATTCATTATAATATATACATAATTTAGTTACACGGGTATATTAAAATAAAACCTACTAACATATAATACAAGACTGAGAGAAGCATGTGAAGTTGACGATTAATACATACAATCACAAATAAGTATAATGTATCGAAATGGTAATGCCAATATGCGATCTGTCAATTACCAAAGTATGAGAATATTATAAGATGGAAGACAAAAACTCTAATATAGATTGAAATATATAATAATCTAAGCCAGACATATCCAAAAGAACTAATACAAATTCAAACATAATGACACAATAAACATATAAATATATTTAATATGCACATTTTTATAATAAACATTATATTTCATTTATTAATTATATTATTATTTATTTATATTTTAAAAAATAATTAAATTAATATTTATAAAATAAATATATAATTAAACCTATACATATATAATTCGAAAACTATTTGATGAAAACTGTTGAGAATATAATTTATTTGTAATTATAATTATTTATGTAAATCCAATTTAGTATCTGATATACTAGTTGTTTACTTATTTTATACTACCAATCCCATTGTCCTTGTTTTTATATATATTAATATTTAATTCCGGATTTAACTTTTATTTCTAAAATATCTATTTAATTTTGTCTAATTCATTACTTATAGTCTATTATATAGTTTAATTTTATGTTTGTACTATTAATAAGATATTATAGTTTATTTCGGTGGCGTTCAAAATATCAACTATATCAGAATAAAGGTAAATTATTAATTATATCTAATTAAAATAATTTTAATTTTAAATATATTTTAAATTACTCGAAACCTGTTTTCCTTATATCATATATTCAATAATATAATATTATAATTATTATAATAATTATATGATATAATATAATATTAAATATATATTAAATATATGGCGTAAAAAAATACGCAAACATGTGCAATTTCAAACAAATTATTTGAGTTTGATAAATTCTATGATATACTGAGTATAATACTCATAGTCTGCTAGGATAATATAGAATATAGCCCCGTTTTTTATTACGTTTGCCTAAATTAAATTTGAAATATTTAAGATGTATATTTGAAATTATAATAAGTTATCATATAACAATTAATTTATATATATTTTAAAATATTATTATAATAATTATAATACTTATAATAATAATTATTATTATTATAATAATTATAATTATTATAATAGTATATTCTATATTTTACTTTTTCATATTAATGTATCATGTATACTAATGTGTATAATAGCGAAACGAGTATTTAAAATATCAAAAATTTAAAAGCGGGTGATTCGATATAGACTGTTTACGATATAGGTGTAAATATATTATAATTATATTATAATTGATATATAATAATTGATGTATATTCTATGAATAACATATGAAAACAATTATTCATTAAATATGTATATATTTTTACAATAAATTGTTCAATATTTAATTTATTTTATATAAATACTACTCAAAAGTAGTAAAGTAATATTTGGATACCCATTAAATCAAGTGATTAAAAGTCAAGCGTTCAATCATAACCACTCGACTCCATATTGAATCAAGTGGTAAGCGTTTAACTATTTACTGTTGGCTATAAATAGAACCAGGGTCTAACGCTGAACTATTGATTAATTATTGAATCAAGTGGCCATGATTTACCTTAAACCAATTGATGCAATTTTAAATCAATTGGCAATGATTTAATTCTGACATAGTGATTCTTTTTTAAATTAATTGGCCAGAATTCTACTTAATTTTACATATAATTTGATTTTAAATATTAATAATTAATTTGTAATACACTAATATTTGTAATACCTACACTTATCATTTTCTAATTACTAAATTAGTATAAATCATATACTTTTATGTCATAATAATTATAATTAATTTATTTATTATCTTATAATTCTATTATAATTTTAATTTTAATATAGATACTATTTATAAAATTAGTTAACATATAAACTTATTTTATGTACTTAATTTAAATATATATTATGTAATTGAACAACAAAAGTGTAACATAAATATGTATTTTTTTACTCATGTAGATTGCATGGCTATCATGTTATACATTGGGTTAATTTATAGTTTACCTCATACAACTATTATAATCTAATATGATATAAAATAAATTATAATAATAGACTTAAATAGACAGTAAATAATAATAAAGAATTATTTAAATTTATAATTTTATTAAGGTATGATATATATACAGTATGTATACATAATAATAATAAATAACAATAATCAGAAATGCTTTTTACATTATAATAATTAAATACATCACAACTACTATTTATGTGTACAATGAATTATTGTCATGAATCAGATTCTATTAGATCTGATAGTGCTTTAGGTTCAGTATGCATATTGGGTTCCTAATAAATTATAATATTTAGTATAATCAATGTTAGTTATATCAATTAAATAATACAAACCTTAATATATTTCCATTTTAATTTCTTATATAATTGTCTATACTCTTAATGATTTCTACCTCTTTGCTCCATGATGTGATATCATTAAAGATTCTATAATATAGTTATAAATATAATATACATTATTAAATATATTATGGTAAATATTGGCCAATAATTTATAGTATTAAATATATTAATAACTTTAATAAGTAATAATATATTCTATCAATATTTATGTAACTAAGGGTGTATATTTTGTAATGTACCTCAGTACCACAGTCCCATCTGTATACTTCTACATGTAAACTCAGATGGTATGTTAGTACTAACTTTTCAACGTCCCATCCCAACATATCATAGTACCACAGTACCAATGTACCATCCATCGATATAGAGAGGGTTTATTCATGTATTCTTATACATGTAAATTCATATGGGATGTTGGTACTATGGTACGTTGGTGTGTTACAAAAAACGTACCAGCATAAAATCTTTAGGCTTATACATGTAAATGCAGATGGGACGATGGTACTATGGTACATTGGGACCATGCGTTTTTAGTAATATACCAATGTACCATAGTACCATCTGCATTTACATGTATAAGACTACAGATTTGATGTTGGTGCGTTTTTTGTAACACACCAACGTACCATAGTACCAACATCCCAGTCGCTACACACCTGTTCCTCTATTTCATCCATCTTACTAAGTAGAAATATTCCATTTATCTGTATTTGTAAACAAGTCCCATATTACTTTTCTGTATTATATATTCCTTCTATTTTCATATATTTTCTTATCTGTAGGTCTTCTTATTTGTCTGACCCAATTAACATAGCAGCCTTTAAACAATTCAATTCTACTAAATCACCCTATATTCTTGATATTACTAATGTTTCCCTAAACGGTGGTATGTGTTAAACTTATTTCAAGCATACTATCATTACCACACTATTCAATAACCCTTACTTGATCCCGATATAATTATCGCCCCATTTCTAAATTTAGGTTTCTCAGCAAAATCATGGAATGCATCGTTGCTATACAATTAAATATATTTATGGCTGATAGCAAGTTATATGATATATTTCAGAGTATATTTAAATGAGGGAACTCCACTAAAACAGCGCAACAACAAATACTAAATAAAATATACTCCTGTCAACGTGTCCTATTATACTTCTCATGTGCTTTCGATTACCTGAGCCCTTTCATTCTTATCTCAATATTATAAATGATTGGTCTACATGGAACCATCTACGTATGGTTTTCTTTCTATATTTTAAATCGATCATCATCCGTAATAATTTGTAATTTCTCTGCCAAAGATCGTCCTCTTCAGTATGGTATTCCTCAAGGTCACCAATTATTGGCCCTTTTATCTTTTCAATATAAATCAACCCTATACATGATAGTATCAATCAATTTCCATATTTCCATCATCACATATACGCTGATGATACTTAACAATATTCCTTCTTATCCCACTCATTCAATGTACTACCAGATAATTCCCAATTGTGCAAGTGTGCTACATCTAGTTGATCAGTGTTTCGTTCGAATATCCTTCTTATAAACTCTGTTATCCTCAATATCCCATTAAACTATAATTTGTCCCTCCTATTGACATTAGCGGTGACCATATCACTCCATCATCATATGTCCTAAATATTGATGTAACTTGGGATTTTGACTTATCCCGTAATTCCCACATATATAATATATCTAAATCAACTGACTATCACATCTTCAACATTCGTTGCATAAGGAATAACCTAACTAACCCTCTTACTATTATCCTCATAACTGTTCTCGTACTTTCTCATATCAACTAGGTCATACCTACTGCTCCTCCCTATTCTATCACATTCCAAACATTCATTATTATCAATATATTAGAATATAAATAGTGTATAACAATATATATATATATATATATATATAGAATTGATCGTAATGTATATAATCACATAATTCGTGAATCTATATGCACCATTTTCTCCATTAATCGCTTTAATCATTCAACTGGTGACTCATGCCAACTTATATATAATTGGTTCCCTCTAAGAAAATGCCCCTCCATTAATTCACACCCTTCCTTTTTACGCACCTCAAGGCATACATATTATCAATGTGATAGGACTATTTTCTTAACAAATCGGCATCAATCTATGTTTATACATTTTTTTATATATATATTTATTTATTTATCCTATTTATAAATTGTTAAGATCGTTCATTATATTGTATTGTTATGTATACCTAGGATGGGTGGTCACACCTATGAAAAGTGCCAATACACCCTATTATTATCATCATAATTATGATAGTATTATAATCATATAAATAACGAATGTTTCTATGGGTTATCAGTAGAAATGAGTGTAACTTATATGGTTAGGTTAAGTAGATATATAGGTTACTAGATAGCCATATAGTTCATAGGTAGACTTATTATTCATAATTTGACCCATTTGTTTCTAGATAGATATATATGACCTAGGTAGACACCTAGTTCCTAGTAAGACCCATATATCTCTAGTTAGACACATAGGTCATAGTTAGACCCATGGGTCCCTCGGTATACATGTAGGTCCTAGTTATAAATATATGTATCTAGGTAGACATATAGGTTCAATGGTAGACATATAGTTCCCTAGATAGATATATAGGTCATAGTTAAACTTATATATCCCTAGGTAGACATATATATATATATATATATATATATATATAATATCCTAGTTAGACCAATATATCTCTAGGTAGACATACAGGTCATCATTATACACATAGGACCTATGTCATAGGTCCCTAGGTAGATATATAGGTCATAGGTAGACATATATGAAATAGTTAGACCTATCGATTCCTATAGGAATACCTATAGGTATACACATAGGTCCCTAGGTAGATATATATGTCCCTAGGTAGACATATGTGTACCTAGGTAGACATATATATCCTATATAGACACATATGTACTATATAGACATATAGGTCATAGTTAGACCCACTGGTCTCTAGGTAGACATATAGGTCCTAGTTAGATAAATGGGTCCCTATATATATACATATAGGTATCTAAGTAGATATATAGGTCCTATGGAAGACATATAGGTCCTAGCTAGACCCATATGTCTCTATGTAGACATATAGGTCCCAGGTAGACATATAGGTCCTAGTAAGACCCATATGTATTTAGGTAGACATATAGGTCATAGTTAGACCCAAAAGTCCATAAGTATATATATAGGTCATAGGTAGACATATATGTCCTTATATAGACATATAGGTCATAGTTATATATATATATATATATATATATATAGGTTCCTAGGTAGACATATATGTCCTAGTTAGACCAATAGGTCCCTATGTATACATATAGGTATCTAAGTAGACATATATGTTCCATGGAAGACATATATTCCATAGGAAGAAATATTGGTCCTAGGTAGAACCATAGGCCCCTAGGTAGATATATAAGTTCATAGGTACACATATTAGTTATACTTAGACTTATAGGTCCCTAGGTAGATATATATGTCCTATGTAGACATTTTAGGCCTTAGTTAGACCCACATGTATCCAGGTAGACATATATGTCTTAGGTAGAAATATGTGTACTAGATATTACTATATGTATATAGGCAGACATATATATATATATATATATATATATATATATATATATAATACCTATATATAAGACCTATAGGTCAATAGGTAGACATATAAGTATAATTTATATATTATTATTTTCTTATATTTTTACTTGATCATGCATCATTTTATTTGTATAAATAGTTTCATTTTATAGTTATATTTATTATATCTATGTATTTTTTTCTTGTTCATTATCTTGTAGTATTATGTTCACCAACAAATTCCATAAAGAATTTGATGGAAATTACTAAACCAACTAGGTAACAGGTAACAATTAACATACGAGGGATGGTAACACATATGATAAGTGCCAATAAAGCTTATTATCATCATCTTTAAAATGTATAACAACAAGTATAACAATTCCTATTTAATATATTTAATAATTTAATTCATAATGATATTTATCATTATTTGTATTAATACAAAACTAAAATAATTATTAGTTATACGTTGACGCTATATTACGTCAAATTGGCTTCAATAGGTGAGCTGTCAACGCTGACCTGATGGTTAGAATTTGACGCCAACATTATTACCTTAGATTTTTTTGAACATATTAAATATATAAACTTTTTAACAAATTAATATGACGTTATATTACATAATATACAAATAAGTAAGTAGTGCTAAATAATTGAATTCATTTTCAATAAAAACCAAATAGTATTTACATGGCGTCAAATTGGCGTCAATTGGTAAGCTGACAACGCTGACATGATGGTAAGCTGTCAACGCTGACCTGATGGTTAGAATTTGACGCCAACATTATTACACTAGATTTTATTGAACATATTAAATATATAAACTTGTTAAATTATTTATATCACATTTTATTACATAATATACAAATATGTAAGTAGTGATAAATAATTTAATTTATTTACAATAAAAAAAAAATATTATTTAAATATTATTTACAATGCGCAAATTGGCGTCAACTGGTATTCATTTGACGCTAATTGGAGTCACTTGGTACCCTGTTGATTCCATATTGAATCAACTGGTAAGCGTTAACCGTTTTACTATTGATCGGTCTGTTTACTGGGTATATATTATTTATGGAATATATATTATTTATGGAATATATATATATATATAAATGCAAGTAGACATTAGATAATATAAAATAAGTAAAATAATTGTTCACATAGTTGGATAAAGCAATATTGGGGGACGTTGTACCAATTTGTAAACAGCTTTCCACTTTATAGGGATTCATATGATCCATAAATTTCTTGCTTGGTAAAATACTCGTTTCATACGAAAAAATATAATATTTTCTACGTATGTATCATATTGTAAATATGTGTATTGTCATGTGAAACCTTTCGCACTAGTACACATTTGACTGATCATGTGAGCAACTCTATTAGATCTTAAACCAATTTATTTTCTTTAAATGTATATTTGAAAATTAATATAAATAATGAATAATATTTATCATGTTATAACATTTATGTGCACTACTAGTATTATCGGTTAGATTTTTTATTCAAATATTCTATATAAATTATACTCAACTTCAGCCAGGTATACCGAAGAGAGTATGGAGATACAACATAAAAGAATGTACGTGAAAATGACTATCCGATTGCCATAAGAAGACCCAATCCATAACTAAGTTGAGAACATTTTTGAATTACGTGATCATTGTTGAAGAAACTAAGGGACCAAGGTTATATATATTATCATTATTTATTGTATTATAATACAAGTATTACTTAAAATACAAATAGTATTAATAGTATTAGACTAATACTATTAGTATATTAACTACATATTGTTAAGTAATAATTCAAGTATAATATAATAAATAATGAAAACATATATAATGTATACATATTTAATAATAAATAAAGTATTTGGTTTGGGTTTTTTCTTAACAATTATATTTGGTATATTTAATATGATATTTGATATCTATAAATAATATGTATGTTATAAAAAAGACTTATCAGATATAAAAAATATTTATCATATAAAATATGTATCATTGATATAAGAAAATGGATAATCAATTGACGTACACAATGCATATAATAGATAGACATACGAATGTCACTTCTATCGATAAATTAATAAATAGCAACAGTATTTTGATTGGATATTAGTCATATTATATATGTTAAATATTAAATAAGTATATATACATCTATGGATATAGGTTATATAAGTCAAATAATATGATATCTTCAATTAAAAACATTTAAATATAAAAATTATGAGGAATGTTGATATTTAGTATTTTATATATATATATATATATAATTTTTATTTTTAATATAGATAGTATTTGTATAATATAGATAGCATTAAAATTGATCGTAAATATTAATATATATATATGTATATAAATAATAAAGTTTAGTAGATGAATTTAGTAGATATCTAATATTAAATTTCAACTACAGCGCCTCTATCGCATATTCAAAATCTACATTCAATTCATAATCCCATTTGGTTACATCGAAAATACATAATGAAATAACAATATTATACAAAGTAATACTAACAAATATACAAAATAAACATTTTAATAAATGTAATGAAATGATATCAAATATAATATACAGTGAAATATTATATGGTTATATAATATATAAAATATATTATTGTATAACTATAATGCTTCCTTTTCATTGGTCGTAATATATGTGCTAAAATAAGTAAATATTTTGTATAACACATTTTTTTATATCCTTATAACCATGATAATCATAGTATACTATAGTATACTAGTGTATACACTCATCTATTATAAACATTGAGAGTTTCTTAAACTATTACCTTTCCTTTTCTTTGCATACCTTGAAGGTTTCTAAAACTGCTATCTACCATCTTTTTATAATTCACTTTGTTCAAAATATTATCAGCCAATTGCCGTTAAAAATCACTTGTACGTTATCGTTATGATTATTATAATTCTTGATTTGTATCAATTCCTGATTCATCTTTTACTCATTAGATAGAATTATCTGATATTTAGCAAGTCAATATTCCTCATACGACTTCACGACCACTAAAATACTAATTCCTTCCAAATACTCCCCAACTAGTTCCCTTATAAAAATACCCTACTTAGACTTTTCTCATCAACTCATATATCTTCATTCCTCCAAATCCTCCTATAATTCTAACTATTACTATACTTCCCTTTTTATTTCCTCAGTTCAATCTCTGTAATTTCTCTTATCTGTACTAATCCATCGTCCCTATAGAACAATCGTTATGGAAGTATCTCCCTATATCCATCCAGTCTATCCATTACTATATTACCCATCATAATGTCTACATCTCCTTTATTTACTTTTCTTTTATTGTCAAATAATTTTGTTATTTATGACTTTTTATTTAGTTTTCATTTGTGAGCACTTTCCGCACTAGAGTGTATATACAATTGTTATGTGCATAATAAATTAATTTATGTTTTATATTATTTATATATTGTATTATTAATTGTTTATCATATTCATTTTGATCATGTAATTATTGGGTACAGTTAAATCGCTATTAAAAATTTACTAATATTACATAATAGGTGTCAATATTTTATATTTGTGATATGTAAATAGTAAAACCTCAATATCTATTCACATTCTAATTATTTCATTAACTATTCAATAATTAATTAGGTTACTAGTGAAGATAAATCATTCAATCTGATATTATATATGTATATAAGAATATTTAAATGTTATCAATATGTAAATAATTATTATTTAATTACTAATACAGACCAAATATGTAACACGATTACGATTATGGGAAGTATTGTTTCTGGTATCTGTCTAAATAAATATACAAGTGCAGTATTCATGATCAAATATCAGTATATATCAAAACTTATAATACGTTAGTAAAGACATAATATTTTTGTATAAAGAATTTAACTAATATTTTATTATCATATTTTTAATAAAATAGAATTGAAATATTATTAACTTATCTTAGGGTGCATTTTTTGTAATGTACCATATTACCAAGTTAGCAAGCGTTTTTCGTAACGCACCAACATCAAATCTGTAGTATTATACATGTAAATGCAGATGGTACTATGGTACATTGGTATATTACTAAAAACGCATGGTCCCAATGTACCATAGTACCATCGTCCCATCTGCATTTACATGTATAAGCCTACAGATTTGATGTTGGTGCATTTTTTGTAACACACCAACGTACCATAGTACCAACATCCCATCTGAATTTACATGTATAAGAATACATGAATAAACCCTCTATATATCGATGGATGGTACAATGGTACTGTGGTACTATGATATGTTGGGATGGGAAGTTGAAAAGTTAGTACTAACATACCATCTGAGTTTATATGTAGAAGCATACAGATGGGACTGTGGTATTGAGGTACATTACAAAATATACACCCTTAGTTACATAAATGTTAATAGAATGTATTATTACTTATTAAAGTTATTAATAGATTTAATACTATAAATTATTGGCCAACATTTACCATAATATATTTAATAATGTATATTATATTTATAACTATATTATAGAATCTGTAATGATATCACATCCTGGAGCAAAGAGGTAGAAATCATTTAGAGTATAGACAATTATATAAGAAATTAAAAATGGAAATATATTAAGGTTTGTATTATTTAATTGATATAACTAACATTGATTATACTAAATATTATAATTTATTAGGAACCCAATATGCGTGAACCTAAAGCACTATCAGATCTAATAGAATCTGATTCATGACAATAATTCATTGTACACGTAACTAGTAGTTGTGATGTATTTAATTATTATAATGTAAAAAGCATTTCTGATTATTGTTATTTATTATTATTATGTATACATACATACTGTATATATATCATACCTTAATAAAATTATAAATTTAAATAATTCTTTATTATTATTTACTGTCTATTTAAGTCTATTATTATAATTTATTTTATATTATATTAGATTATAATAGTTGTATGAGGTAAACTATAAATTAACCCAATGTATAACATGATAGCCATGCAATCTACATGAGTAAAAAAATACATATTTATGTTACACTTTTGTTGTTCAATTACATAATATATATTTAAATTAAGTACATAAAATAAGTTTATATGTTAACTAATTTTATAAATAGTATCTATATTAAAATTAAAATTATAATAGAATTATAAGATAATAAATAAATTAATTATAATTATTATGACATAAAAGTATATGATTTATACTAATTTAGTAATTAGAAAATGATAAGTGTAGGTATTACAAATTAATTATTAATATTTAAAATCAAATTATATGTAAAATTAAGTAGAATTCTGGCCAATCAAAAAAGAATCACTATGTCAGAATTAAATCATTGCCAATTGATTTAAAATTGCATCAATTGGTTTAAGGTAAATCATGGCCAATTGATTCAATAATGAATCAATAGTTCAGCGTTAGACCCTGGTTCTATTTATAGCCAACAGTAAATAGTTAAACGTTTACCACTTGATTCAATATGGAGTCGAGTGGTTATGATTGAACGCTTGACTTTTAATCACTTGATTTACTGGGTGTCGTTATTTGTAACATAACTCTAATTATCTACATCCGGGCATGAAGGCCTGTAAATACATGTATATCAAAAGTATCAAAAATATATATCAAAAATCCATCAAATGAAAATATTATTCATGAGAATTAAACCGTTGATATTACACTAATAAGTTATAAATAAACAAAATTTAAATAAATAAATTTGAATGAATAAATATTAATACATATGTATTAATATGTATTCATATAAATATTTATTCAATATTTAAAATATTTTAATAAATATTAGATAAATAACGCTATAACTGTATACCTTTAATATTATTTAATACATTTAATTTTTGTTAGATAATATTAATTTATTAGAAAATTTATAATAAAATAACTTTTAAACGATATGATATATAAATAATTACGATAAACGCGATTGTTAAATTCTATATTATAGGTGCGGTTATACCAAACTCCTCTCCGTCTACAGGTATCGGATATGAAGTGGCCACTAGATATATGGGTTAGCTGCGAACGATCAATAAGTAGTACCAGTAAACATCGCGAAAGCCCTTTATCAAGTCATAATATCAGACATCCAGCCGTACAAGATTACTCGAAGACATCGGCAGCATGGTGTTGGATGCGGTAAGTAGTTACATAGTATTCTTTAAAAGTTTGTTTCGGCAAGACATTTAAATTATGGTATAGAAAACTGATAGTATATATACTATCCATATATGGAGTGGCAAACTCATATATAAGACAATAATAAGACGAAAGAAATAATATCACAACCAATTTCAATCTCGAATCGCTCGTCACGCAGTTAAACAAGGAGCACGTAATAATAGTTCATTTCAGGTTGTAGCCATCGATATAAAGAACATTTCTTTAAAACGATATTTGTAGCCAAAAAACTGTGACTGAGAAAATAGACATGTCTAATCTGTTATAGGTAAAGAAAAATATGATTGTTGAATCACTAAACACATCAAAAAGTATGGAAAATACCCGATACTCTAAAGGAAGAACAACAGAGCTGCCAAGGTTCATTCATAATGATGTATTTATTATGGAACACGCATTTGGAAGAAAAATAGAAATTACTAACCGGTGCAGCCTGGAAGAATATTATTAACGCTGCCGTTGGAGGAATTCGAATTCTCATTAGTCTTCATGCATACAATTCAATATCTAGTGTGTATATAAAACCTCGCATATTGATATGAAATTTACATATATAAATCTATAAACAACAATAATAGCATGTCATAGTCCTACAAATGTAAGCGATGAAAAAGAAACATAAAGCTTTATACATATCTCACGTTATTAACAAGGCATATACCAAATAAAACTATATAGATAATCGATTAATACTTTAATACACATTTCGGCAAAATTATTAGATAAAAATGTTTTTTTATCATAAACTAATGAACCAAATGTGTAATATGCAAAAAAAATATACCCATAAATTAATTTAATATACATAAACACATATATTTAGAAAATGTCAACTTGGATTCGTAAATCTCCAAATTCTCCTAATTTTTTCAAATGTATTATATTATGATAAATAAGAAGTGAAAGAATAGTGCTAAGAACTATATAATAACTAATTTAATAATCGCATCTGATCATCGTATCTCAGCGGATAGTGGACTGCATCTTAGAACTAAACATAATAGCTAACAACTTCAATCATGCGATTGGAGAAAGTACTAAATATAAATCATATGATTATTACTAAAGTGACAAACACATTCTCAGCTCTTCAGGATTATTCAGCTTCGCTATCTGCTAGCATAATAAATACTCAATTTGAAACTGCTTGTAGGGACTTTTCTGCTAAAATAATCGAATTGAAATCAATATTGAAAAACGTATAGTCTGGGAAATAGTTAATAGCATGTCAAAGCATTACATGCTATATCAGGAATCACTAGGACATAAATAAAATTAATCGACACCAGAAAATATCAGACATTTCAACGAATCTCAATATTATCTTATATATTCATATGAAATATAAGAATATGAATACGTTCAGACTAAATAAATGAAATTAAAAGTGTAATGTATAATATAAAGTCAGCCTTAGCCTGGAAAATAGAAAACTATGTTAGTGGGTGTAAGAATTCAATCAGATTACAATTTAAAGCTACCGATGAAAAAGAACGAATCCAATGACATCCTATAACACAATCATCTCAAAGAACTATTTGGTAAATGATGAAATTACAGAAATTAAACAAAATGAGCTAGTTATCAAAAAAATACCGTTACACAAAATGTATTAACCAAAGCATCCAAAAGCAAACAAAACTGAAAATCTATTGGCCTGATGAAATACTAGCAATAAGTATGGAGTCAATGGGAATTTCAAGAAGTATTACTAAATTTTTTCAAGGGAACATATACTGAAAAAACCTCTCAAAAAACCGATATAATGATGGAATAAAGGATGGTTATTATCTTTCACTAAAAAAGAAGACATTTATATTACAAATAACTATCTTTAAATTACACTTATAGTACTTGAAGTTAGATATACAACCTAATACTATTAAATAGGATAAGCACAGAAATAAATCCTATATTGAGATAAAATAAAAACGATTTCCTCAAAAAGAGATCAACGTCAGAAAATATTCTAACGATTCTACGCATACTAATAGGTGTACAATTAAAAAAAGTATAAGTTACAATTCATAGACTTTTAAAAAGCAATTGACTTACTTAATCATGAAAATATGTCTTAATATGTAGGTATACCTATGGTACACCTACTGAAATCGTTAATGTCATAATAATGCTCTACAAGCTTGTAGACAGTGATGGGCAAATATCCTTTTTTCATGGATCCCAATCCTCTATTTATTCTCTTATGCGATCTGTTTCCAGATCCCGATCCTCACTTCGTTACACGATCCTTTACCGATCTCGATCCCGATCCTAAGTTTCTTACCCGATCCAAATCCGGATCCGGATCACGATCACGATCACGATATTATTTATATATTTAATTAATACGATTTTATTTTATAATTAGAAACAATATATATGTAGTTATAATACCTATGTAATATAAATTATTAATAATTGTAAATAATATTTATTATTAATATATTGTATTATATTTAAATAATAATTAAATTGAATTAAATGCATATATTGAATGTATTTCATATAGATTATATGATATAGTCACTATATAGTGAATTAAATATGATTTATTTATATAAATGCATTGAATTGGATACAAATATCTACTCATTGTACGACGTACAATGTATGTCGTACATTGTACGTTGAGTCAAAGTCGGTGGTTTACTGATATGATATCAATTGATTAAATTCTATTATGGTAAAAATAACAATTATTATTTAAATACTACGTAGGTTTAACCTAGTCTTGCAATACATTGGAAAACATTAACAAATAATGATCAATACAATATTATATCAATGTAATAATACAATACTAAAATGTTGTTAAAGTTTCTTATCAATTAATATAATAATATTAGAGTATGTATGATGAAATGATGGGCAACGATCCTTTTTATTGATAGGGATCGGGATCGCCGATCCATATCCTTTTCCCGATCCCAATCATCGCTTGCGTACCCGATCCTGATCCCGAACGGATCGCCGATCAATGCTCGCTATCCTGCCCAGCACAGCTTGTAGAGCATTTGATCTAGATAATTTGCTTCATGGAATGATCAGAACTGATTATGATAATCCCTTCTTCGATATAACTTCCAGAGTAGGTACTACAAGGAGATATAATTGCACAATTGCTATACCTTATATGTCTTTACTATGTATTGAATAAATCATTGGATAGCAATTCACATCTTGGTCTCACTCATACAAAGAAAAATATCAGATACCCTTCAGTGCACATCATTGATGTTGACTATGCTGACGAAATAACTGTAATAATTTATAGTTTGATCGATGAAAATACACTACTACACAACATTATAGATCTGACTTAAGATATGGGATTACATATAAACTTAGATAATACTGAATATATGTGTTATAATCAGGAAAATCATATAAAATGAAGAACCGACTAGGTTAAGCTATAAAACGAGTATAAACTAAAATATATATATATACATTTACCGATAGCTGTATCTTATAGATATATATATATATATAGGTATCGGTTCACATTAATATAAATTCAACGTAAGAATCGAAATTACATGAGTAGCCTTGAATGGTCTGAACAGGATTTAAAAATGAAACCTATCAAATAGACTCATAACACTGGTCTGCATTTGAATTTTGTTTGTTTGTTATCAAGGGTTTCTTAACTAATTATAAGCTACTTTTTGACACTGAATTCAAATCTGAAAACTGTTTTGCTCAATCAGCTCTAGTTCTTTTTTTATTCAACTTTTAATTTTGTCAACAAATATGAGAAATATTTCAAATAAATTATCAAGAAAAATATATTTAAGTGATATATATAATTTATTAAGAATATAAAATAACAATAATATGTATTAATATTATAGAATATTATTTAAATACTATATAAATGACTGTTTGATAGCTTTTCTCTTGTGTTTTGCATTAATATCGTCTCTTTTTAAACAACAACTGTAGTCCGAAAGCATATTTATATCCCATTTTCCTTGATATCTATCTTTCATTATAGTAATATCCTGGAGAAAGCACTTTCCTTAAATAAATTTGTTCTTCGCTAAAATCACCACAACTGCTTGGAATATAATCAAGATGGGATCTTAAAAAATGTATAATGGAGGAATAAAGGAATAGTATTCTATTGGGATTAACAAGATAATTCTAGATTATATTGTGTGAACCAGGATGTACATTATTACATTCTGGCCATATGCATCTTGAATAATGTTCTCGTTCAGCTCTAGTATCCCATTTGCAGAGAAAGCATGGGTATTTAGTATACCCAGATTGCATACCCAAAAGTATGGTGACGATCTACAAATGTGTACCTATATATTACAATAATAAAACATTTTAAATAATTATAATTATTATAATATATTATAATATATTAACTTCAAGTCTCCGAAAATCATCCAATTGTGAACATTATAATTTAATGAATCAAGAAGTACAATCATATTATTGTAATTTTCTGATATACTAATTGAATAACCGACAGAAATTGAAGAGACTCTATTACCATTGTATAATAAAACTGCATTAAGACTTTTATTTGATGAATCGATAAATAATATCCAGTCTGAATCTGCATACGTAATACCCATACCTTCTATCAATCCAATAATATTGTTACAATATACAAGTTTTCCACTGGTAGTAAATACTTCCTAAACTCAATGTCACGACTTCGATACCAAGAGTAATTTGTTTCTTTTGATAACATTTGACGTTCTACTAATCTAGACCCAAATACTTGAGCAGATTCTTGTCTCTTGTTAACTCATTTAGATCATGTTGATTAAATGGTTCAAGATTTCTTTTATTTTCAAGGGGAATGTATTCCTTTGATAAATCATCATTAATTTCATTTTCATAATCTAATTCTGATGATGAATCAAGATTGTCTGGTGGTATTGGTATCGGAATATCATCATTATGAGGTAGGTATACATACCGTATAGCTGAATGTATATCAGGATATATAACACGTGCTTTATTCTTCATACATTTTCTACATCATATATAATTATATAAATAGCATAAAGGTATACATATGTATTCTATATATGAACCATTACTATTTAATATATTTAATATATGTTAAACAAGCAAAAATAACAATCCGATACATTATTCTGACCTTATCTCCATATCATTGATATTCCGAAATTTAAATATTTTAATTTCTTATTGTTCCAACGATGTACGTTAACAGTACAGGTTTTACAACAAATATGCTGTGCAAATAATGTATCTTGGTCTCCTAAATGCATTCCGAAATAATCCTTGTAGGTTTTTTTATTAAATGGCATTATATTTGACTTCTGATTCAACAATGTTAACTTACCACAAATGTAACAAAACTTATCCGGATTGTTAATACATGTTCTTCTATGCATGGTTAATGTAGTTTAAAATACGTTATACTTATTTAAAGTTGTATGATGTAATGATATTATTGACTTATTTAAAATAATGATTTTTGTATGTTAATTTCAAGAGTCAGAAAATTATTGTAAATTAATATACAATATATTTCTGAATATTTAATAATTACATATTAATTAACTTATTAAGGGAATACCCCTAACTCCCGTACCATTGGTACACTATTTAAATATTACTAACACATTTATATAATAAAATAACTAAATATATAGGTATGAACGGATTAAAATACTATATAATTTATATGAAATCCTATATTTTCCTTAGAAAATTTGAAATATCTGATATTTCCACCAAAAATAAAAAGTTGAATAAAAAAAGAACTAGAGCTGATTGAGCAAAACGGTTTTCAGATTTGAATTCAGTGTCAAAAAGTAGCTTATAATCAGTTAAGAAACCCTTGATAACAAAAATGATGCAGACCAGTGTAATAAATTTATAAAGAGCTATAGTCGAATGAGTACTTGTAAATGGCTATATTTATTTGAATTTAACATAATTATTCGGTAACAATATATATATTAGCCATAATATATATGCTGCGAGCTGCGCTAAACAAATCACGTAACGAACAAGGGTTAGTTAAGTTATTAATGGTAACATTGCAATCGTAACGGATATAAAACACGAACAACATCTAAACTTCTGCGGTTATTGCTGAACAAGCAGAAGCGAAGTACTATACGATGTATCGATGCACTACAACCCCGTATATCGATGATGCTCATAAGAGCCACTTTCGAAGATATGTACAAGTTGCAGATATATAATTAGATATACAATTATATGTATATGTTGTTCAAGTCCTTGGTATGTTTATAATATTCTTATAAAAATGAAACTTAGATTTCATTTAAACATATTTTGTGTATTTAAATATAGTTAAATTGTTCTAATAATTATATTAAAAATATCAATGATTATTACATATCTGAACAGTAAAAAACATTATAATTTAACGTGTCTTTGTCATATTTTAAATTTTGATGTGAAAAATACAATATTACTTATTTTTCGTTAATGGTTAGTTTTCTCAAACAAAAATACATATGTATCTCAAGACTTAATAAATATAAGACATAATTCGTGTATATATATCTTTTGTCTAAAATATACATTACTAATATATTAGGGTTTATATATCCTACCAGTATGTGTGAAATTTCCCTTACATTTTAATAAATATGGGATGTCAATATTTTATTTAATTATATATATATCAACATATCATAAATTAAAATCTAATTCAGATGTTTCAGTTAAATGATAATCAACATATTTAAGAAGTCTCATTATAAAAAAATGCTTTAACCTCGAAACCAAGCGTATTTATCTATTAGTAGACACACTTTGTCATCAGTGATCACATGTATTACTTAGATTAAAACGTTTATATAACGTTAAATATTAAATATAATGATACGATAATAAATTAGTTTAAATACATAATTTTTTTGATACGATGTTGTCCATTTATTAAAATTTAAGTAAATGAAATTAAAAAAATTATTAACCCAAGTTTAATTTATTCAAAAGGATGTTTACTTATTATGTAAACATGAGTTCAAAAACAATATAGTTTAACTTTAATATATATATATATAGGATTCTTTATACATAATATAATAGAATATATTTTGAAATGATATAGAAAATATATAAATAATCTCGAGTTTGTAATAATGTCAGCTCGGCTCATTATAGGTGATAAATAGACCAGGCTCCATATTACTATTATAAGTATCAGATCGTATCAAAAAAAAATCGTCATTATTTATATATCTAAGTATAACTATTAACGTTAACCATTCCACTCTAGCAGTAATATATATATATATATATAACACATAGCGGAGATCGGGGCAGCTTGAGCCAGTTTTTATAAAAACTCATTTATCTAATAATGTTATGAATATATTTAATAAAATAAATTGCATAAGATAAATATAGTTTATGATCAATAAAAAACATTCATAAATCAGTGTAATGATAAATAATTAATCATACAATTACATTATAATTTTTTTTTAATTTGGCTCAACCTGCCCCGTCTAATGGGGCAGGTAGACCAGATAGAAAAAATGCAAAATTAAAGATATATTTAAAAAATAAACATAGTTAAAGTTATATATTTATATTTATTAGTTTATTAACAAGTATATGCACCAATATTAATATAAAAACTAATGAAACTTTTAAGGCGAGCGGTTAGATGCTATATGTTTTAATCCAGCATATAAACCAATTATTGAATTATTTGAAATAATTACTCAATTATATATTTAATTAACTAGATTATTATTATTATTTAAATAAGTCATTAATTAAATAAATTAATAAATAAATATGTTTAATGTAAAATCGGGCAAATTGACCCTATGGTCAACGTGCCCCGTTTTACTATGGTCAACCTGCCCCATATCACTAGTATATATATATATATATATATATATATATATATATATATATATATATATATATATATATATATATATATAAAAGTAATCTAATTAAATTATGAATGATAATTTATGAATTTTTTATTTTATAATATATAGTATATTAAATATACTTTATTTATATACCATTAATAATGCTATGTTATTACAAAATATATTAATAATATCAAATTTAAACTTACCCCCCACGTCCCACCAACGAGTTTTTCATAAAATATTAATAATTAAATAATATTTTAAATAGTTAAAATAAATAATTGTTGAGTTGATATAATAATTCTAAATATATGTGTGTATACATGTATTATAAATTACATTAGGATATTTATTAATAGCAGAAATAATTGAGATGGCTCAACCTGCCCCGCTCTCCCATATATATATATATATATATATATATATATATATATATATATATATATATATATATATATATTTATATTCATGATTATTAATAATATATAATTAATAATTAAGAAGATTTAAGATAATAATATTTATTATTAATATATCTTCTTCTTTGTTGAGTTGTGTTTTAGATATGATATTATCTGGTTGTTCTGTCGTTTTTGAAGTTCTAAACATATCATGTGATCAATCACGTTAACGTAATCGAGTGCAGGTCTTATATAAGTCACATACTAGATCTATATTTGTATTAATCGCGTTTAACCTATATAATCTAATTTATTCACATCCAGTTATTTATTATAATCTCTAGTTAAATATCTATGATTCTTTTTGTTTATTTTTTATTTATATAATATTTGTATTTTGCTACACTATTCAATACTATATTTATATATAATTATATTATAACATTCATTATTTGATTATACATATACTATATTGGTACCGTCTTATATTTGTTATTATCTTTTTTTATAAAAGAGATTGATAGAAAGAAAATAAATAATAATGGTGATAAAATAATTTTTAATTAATAGAATCACAGGAAAAACAACCAAAGAAACAAGAAGAACAATTTTCGTCGACGTTAAAAAGAAGAAATCAAATCGAGAAGGATGTATTAGTTTAGTCATTTTTCTGATATTACAGATATAAATAGTATATATGGGCATACATATATAACAATACTATTAGAAGTGTATATATATATATACTTCTAATAGTATTATTATATATGTATGTATATAATATGTTTTATAGGAATGTACTTTGATGATATGTACATGTATTTAATTATATGTGTATCATCAGCATTCGTATAATACATTATATCACGTATTTATATATATGAAAGACTGATATACAATAACTATAATCTATAATTAGAAAAAATTAGTAAGGAAAGTTGTAGTGTTGAAATACAATTAGTTACTTTTTACAATAATGCGGACAACTATAATTATGTATACAGTATACTGATAAATATGTATACAATTTATACTCATTACAAATGCATAACATATACACTCACATGCATTAATTTATATATATATATATATATATATATATATATATATATATATATATATATATATATATATATATATGGATAATTATAGACTGTTAAATAAATAAATAAATCTATCTGAAATATATCAATTTAGTTAACAACTTTTAACTCGATTAACACAACATACTAATTGTTACTAAGTGCGTTCACTATTATTTTAACTTATTTAATAATAATTTATTTATTTAAGAGTTGTTTTACTATATATTCATAACATATGTAGACTTATATTTAAAACATTTGTATATTGATAAGAATTTATACTTATTATAAAATAATATTTTGGTAATTTTGTTGTATTTTTTTTATATTTGTTGATCGTCTAAATATATATGCATACCATATAGAAAATTAAAAAAATTATCTTATAATACAATTATAAGATTAATGATTATAATTTTTACAAATTAAATAATAATTAAATATTAATTATTGAATTGATTTATGAAAAGAAGTTCTTTTTTGTAACTTTTACATATAAATGAATCACGAGTGCCTAAAGGACCCGAAAGAGAGAGACATATATTTAATATACAATCAGTTGTCATTCATATGCTTGTCTAAGTAAAGCTATCGAGATAAAACATATCATGAGGTGATACAAAAATTCAGTTGTATAGTAGGTTATATTATATTTATAGATATATCTTTATTTCTCTTTTAGAAAATAAAACATTTATAAAATAGTTATTAAATATAAGATTGTTCTATTGCAGTAGTGATATAATCAAATGCTCTATCTTATATATATATATATATATATATATATATATATATATATATATATATATATATATATATATATATATATAACAAATTATATTATAACATACATTATTTGATGATACATGTACTATTATGATACCTTCTTATATTTGTTATTAACTATTTTATAAATTGTGTATTTTCTAAAAGAGATTGTTTGAAAGAAAATAAATAATAATAATGACAAAATCATTTGTAATTAAAAGAAGTACAGCATAATAACACAAAGAAACAAGACGAACAATTTTCATCGACGTTAAAAGAATAAATAAAATCGAGAAGGATTTATTATGTTTAGTCATTTTTTTGATATTACAGATATAAATAGCATATATTATATAGGCATACATATATAACAATAATATTAGAAGTATATATATACATCCTTCTAATAGTATTATTATATATGTATGTATCAAAATCGAAAAGACACGAAGACAGCAAAGAGCAGTGGATATAGATTCAATGTAAATCAATACATTAATACATGAAACATGGACGAAATAACTAAAGAGTGTGCGAAACTCTCAAAAGACTCACAAAAATGCCAGCAAGAAGCACTTCGACAAATGAAGATAAGAACGGATAGCCGCTTGTCGAAGAACATTCAATTTTAAAGCGATGAACAGAATACTGCTAGTAACTGTATAACTATCCTATTAATCCTGACCACATCGTAATAAATAGTCAAATCATAGATAAATTAGATGAAATACCAATTTTAAAATCTGAAGTTGAACATGCTATTAAAAAGCTAAAAGAAACTAAATCTCCTGACATTGATATTACACCTGGTGTGATACTAAAATACGAAGGAGATACGATCGTTAATTTTTCACAGAATTATATCTAATATCATGGTCTAACAAAGAAAAGCCAAAACAATGGAAAGAGTAACTAATGGTACCAATTCCAAAAAAAAGCAATCTCAGAAAGTGTGAGAATTATAGAACTTTGAGCCTAATATGCCACTCAAGCAAAATTCTATTAAGAATTATAGTGAATAGATTAACCTCGCAAGTTGAAGAAGTACTTTCGGAAGAATAATCTTATTTTAGTAAAGGAAGAAGCAACACTGAGCAGATATTTAATTGTAGAAATCTAATTAAAAACACTTGGAATTCAAAAAGGACTCATCATAATTTCATTGACTTTAAAAAAGCTTTTAATAGAGTCTCTACGATGTACTCTGGTCTACTTTCAATAAGTATGGCATCACCTACAATATAACTTTAATGAAAACATTTTTATCTCAAAATTCCACAAGCGCAATGCTGTTTAATAGTATCCAAGGTCAAATGTTCAAAACAACTGCTGGTGTGATACAGGGATGTCTACTATATCATGTGCCCTTCAATTTATTTCTTGAAGAGATTATGGCTGGAATTCAAGATGAACATATACTATATATGATATAGAATAAATAGCTGGATCAAACGATGAACTGCAAACACTCACAAATAATCTGTCAAATAGTACTAACCGGTATGGAATAATCATTATCATTATCATTATAATGAGTGCAGAAAAGAGCAAGATAATGATCAACAGTAACAAAAGAAATCTTCATTCCAACATCAAATTATATGGAGAAAACTAGAACAACTATACTAGTTTAAATATCTAGTTGCAAAAATTACAAAAGATAGATCAAGCGACTCTGAGAATAAAATGAAATTAGCTCAAGAAACAATGGCTATGTTAAGGCTAATTACAATCTAGATTAGCAATGATATTCGTTTCAAGTTAAAATATGATATTTATAGCTCTTTCGTAATGTCCATTCTAACTTATGGTTGCGAATGTTGGATATAAGTGCCACTTCAATAAAAAAACTAGAATATTTCGTAAACAAGTCTCACAGAAAACTTCTTGGAATATCATACACAGAATTGAAAACAAACAAGTATATTAAATGTATGCTGATACATTTTATTGGTACACATGAACAACTATTACAGTCCATCCGTCTAAGAAAATTAAAATGGTACGGTCAAACAATTAGACATTACAACCTCAGCAAAACAATCCTAAAAGGAATGGATGAAGGTAATGGTAAACGTTGTTGACCCAAAAGAAAATGGATTGATGATATTAAAGAATGGAGCTAGATGAATGAGTCTAACATAGTGGTGACGCCAAAAGACGAATGGCGCTGTCATTGTATAACAGTTTTTACATTTCCCCTACGATTCGCGAGTCAAGGGAATAACGTAAGTAAGTATATAATATGTTTATATACATGTAAATAGATGACATACGCACGTGTATCATTATATGTGTGTCAATCCGTATAGGTATACTGCAATACCGCGCGTTTATACATATAAAATACTGAAATATACTAATATACCTCTATAATTAGAACAAATAGTACGGCAAGTTTTAGAGTTACAATAACAAAAGTTAATATTTACTGTGGGTGAACGACGTTCACTGGATGTATAACTATGCAAGGAATTAAGAATATATATCCTTACAAAATAATGAAAACAAATTCTGACATTTTAGATTAGGATTTATTTATACAATTTTAAATATCATTTTTACAATGGTACATAAAGATGTTTTTTACGTAACATAAAACTCAGCAAAAGAAGCATTTTAAATCAACTATAAAAATAATATATATCATTTCTATAACTAAAGTATGTATACAGTATACTGATAAATATGTATACAATTTATACTCATTAAAAATGCATAAAATATACACTCACATGCATTAATTTGTATATATATATAAAGATATATATATATATATATATATATATATGTATATAAATATATATATATAGATAGATACTTAATGACTGATAAATAAATAAATAAATTTCTCTGAAATATATCAATACAATTTAATTAAAAACTTGTAACTCGATTAACACAAAATAATAATTGTTACCAAATGCGTTCACTATAATGTTAACTTATTTAATAATAATGTATTTATTTAAAAGTTGTTTTACTATATATTACATATTCTACATAACATATGTAGACTTATATTGTGAACATTTTTATATTGATTGATATTATTTTTATATTGATAAGAATTTATAAGTATTATAAAATAATATTTTGGTAATTTTGTTGTATTTTGTTGATATTTTTTTGGTCGTCTAAATATATATGCATACCATATAGAAAATTAAAAAAATTAACTTATACTACAATTATAAGATTAATGATTATAATTTAAAAAAATTAAATAATAAATAAATATTAATTATTGAATTGATTTATGAAAAGAAGTTCTTTTTTGTATCTTTTACATATAAATGAATCACGAGTGCCTAAAGGACCCGCAAGAGAGAGACATATATTTAATATACAATCAGTTGTCATTCATATGCTTATCTAAGTAAAGCTATCGAGATAAAACATATCATGAGGTGATATAAAAATTCAGTTGTATAATAGATTAAATTATCTATATTTCTCTTTTAGAAAATAAAACATTTATAAAATAGTTAATAATAAATATAAGATTGTTCTATGGTATACCATATCATCAAATGTATATCATCAAATAATTAATGTTATAATATAATTATATATATATATATATAATTATATTATAACATCAATTATTTGATGATACACGTACTATCATGGTATCCTCTTATATTTATTATTAATTATTTTATAAATTTGTATTTTCTAAAAGATAATTAAAAGAAGTACAGGATAATAACACAAAGAAACAAGACGAACACTTTATAGTCGTCGACGTTTAAAGAAGAAATAAAATCGACGAGGATTTATTATGTTTAGTCATTTTTCTGATATTACAATTATATAGTTAATATTGTATCAGCATACATATACAATACAAATATTAGAGTATATATATATATATATATATATATATATATATATAAATACTATTATAATGTTAATATGCATAGATCAATAACATATTTATAACAATTATAAAAATAATTTATTTTGAATAACTATTAACCAATATATCTTAATTATAGCTACCCATATGATTTTTCTATTACCGACCCCCTAAATTACTCTAATACGGACCCAATGTTATTTATAATATCCAATCAAAATAGATCCGTATTTTACTTTAAATTATGTTGTAAGTTGTTTGTGTATCATTGATATATATTTAGGATTCATGATTCCAGGTGATTATATACATATTGATTAATAAATAAATATTAAATAATAATATACACTATTTTAATATAATTACTATAAAGTTTAAATTTAAATTTAATATTACTATTAAATCATACATTCAATAATACATAAATTTCGTGCATATTATTATTAATAATATTTAAGTATATCTACTATTTTTATTGGATATTATAATACTACAATTATTTATACCATAATTATTTTAGGGGGTCGGTATTAGGGTAAGCGGTCGGTATTAGGTACATATATCCGATTACCGACCCCTCTGTTTATTCTTGTAAATATAATTATATCAAACATTTAAAATAACCACTTTATTCATTGCCATCATACTATCCTAATTACAAATATATTTAATATTGAATACGATTTTACAAATACTCATTTAGGGGTCGGTAATCGGAGAATTTCCCTAATTGTCTACTAAGGTACTATTGTTTATATTATTATCTATTCAACTCAGTTAACAATAATCTAAGATAAGACATGAGTAATTATATGGAACGTTGTTCTCGCTTTATCATAGATTATTGTATACTGGCAATCTATTATTATACAAACAAATGATATTCCCGATTAATTTATGTATTACATACAATATATCAGAAGAATACGATATACAATTTACACAAACTAAGCATATACATATAAGGAAGTATAATATATATTATAATATATATACTACATGTATTACTACTAAACGTAATGTTAATAGGTTGCTATATAACTATATTAGGTTATTGAATAGGGTATATTTTCTAACGCGATTAATACAAAAAAGTGAATTATTTAAGACAATTACTAAATATATTAACGCTCCTAAGCTATTCCGAATATCTCTGCAATTCATATATCAATGAAATATACCTATTCAAATATGGTAATAAATATTGAATATAATAAATAAAAGTAAAAGTAAGTAATAAATAATAAATATATTATATATGTTTTTGATAAATACTATTTGATAAATAATTAATTAACTATGTAATTGATATTAAAAGATGTCATTCACCTGTTATCCCCAGGGCTTCATTATGTTATCGTAATAATGATATTGTCGTCTGCATAAATTGTTAACCTAAATAGTCAATTCGGTAAATGTTGAAATTAACTTGAACTGTTTTATTAAACATGATCGATATTTTTACATTTCTAAATTACTTGTAAACTTCAGATGTAATAATATTATTCTGTTATGAAAATAATTGCATTTAAACGAAGTATATTATATATTATATTTTTATAATATATAGTTATATATATGTATATATATATATATATATATATATATATAATTATTATTAATACGTTAATGTAGCTAACTATTAGAGGATTATTACTATCGCGTAATATGTTCAATTTATATTAATATTTGTTGTTAACAACTATAATACTATAATATGAACGTTTTCGTTAAAATACTATATTATAAACTATTAATATTTGCATGTTTTGATATTTTATAATAACAAATAAACAAAATAAATAAATAATGTTTTCGATTTCAAATTTTCTTTATAAATTTGATAAATATTTATTAACATATTTATAAATATATATATATATATATATATATATATTACTTTAAAATTAGAATTTATAATGCAAGATAAATATAGTTGCAACTGGTATCTCGTCGTGTAAGTTGATATAGCTAATATATCTTGCGAAAAGGCGATTTAATCTCGATATAGGCATAACTTAATTTTTATTTATAATAATTTTGTTTATATACAAAATAAAATAAATATAATAATGTTACGTAAATAATAACAAATGTAACCATAACTATATACATTTAACAATACCTATGACGATATACTTTAACTAGATTATATTTATCTAATTATTAATATATATATATATATATATATATATATATATATAGATATATAGTTTATTGAGTGTTGAAACACAAAATGACATGAAACAATAATTTAATGATAAATAATAAATAACAATAAGAATGATGGTTTACACATGCTATAAGTACAATAATCTAACAATATACATAATATTAACATAAGAGTACAGTATTACTTTAGTTATGCATTAGTATGTATAATAGATGATGTAACTCAGCTGATTTTTGATATGCGATGACTCAATTTTCTGGTAAGGGGCGACCAATTCCTATGTCATAGGAATATTATAGAGCCATTAGAATTTATACTGAGACCCATACTCCCCGAGTTATATCACAAATCGCAAAAAAAACCTAATTACTTATCACAAGTATGCCACAAAGACAGAGCAAAATAAAGATATATGTATAATAATAATATGAGTATATTTTAAAAACGAGATGAAATCAACGACGTGTGTTTTAATGCGTCACGGAAACCGACTATTGATTTACATTGAGTATCATTGATGGGGAGCGAATTCCAGTCATTAGATACTCTATTACCGAAGTAATAAATGTGTGTATTAGTTCTACATAGGAACTTTCTGATCTTTTGTGCTTCATCTCTACATCTATTGCTGTATACGACGAATATCTTGTCAGGATCGACATTCACAAATCCATTCAGTATCTTGTACGTTAATACCATATCCGTTACCAACCTGGGAAGTGATCATTATTAAATATTGAGAAAAATAAGTATATCGGTATAAGACAATTTGGGAATATTACATCTAGCAAATAATCATTTAGTGAAATATTTTTGAATATTTTCAATGTGATTAGAATTAGTGATATACAATGGACCAGGATTCCAAATAGAAGAATCAGATTCAACCAAAGGAGGTACATACGATATATATGCTTTAAGTAGATATATAATTATTGGTAATGAAGCATCTGAATTATCTATTAATGATTATATAGGCTTTATTGCGAATATTATTAATATGAATATTTAAACTCAAATTATCACTAAATGTAATACCCAAATCTTTAAAACTAGATTGATTTGGTAAAGTGTGTCCATTTAAATTATATACATGAGCGGGAAACATATTTCCAACTCGCATCACTACACATTTCTTCAGAGCCAATTTGAGTTCCCATATTTTCATCCAATTAGGATCCTACTGATATCGCGTAATTATATGAGTATTTTGCAGAAGGAGACTACTATCATTGGATTTGAACGAAAATGACAATTTAGTATCATCTGCAAATAGAGAGTTATTAATCGAATTATTAATTATATTAGGGAGATAATTTATATAGATCATAAATAGCAATGGACCAATAACTGATCCTTATGGAACACCCGATATGACCTGTGTATAGTTAGAAAAAGTATTATTAATTTGTACTCGTTATTTACGATTATTTAAGTAGGATTTTAGCCACATAATTACGTCATAAATCCCATAATGAGATAATTTATTTAATAATTTAGTATGTGATATTTTATCTAATGCCTTTTCTAAATTTATATAAACAATATAAGATAGTGATGATGTATCTCTAGGTTTATATATGTGCGTGTAGAAAGAGATTAATTGCAGGCCATTCGATTTACCTGCGAGAAAACCATACTGGTTTTTCGTAATATATCTATTATAACGTAAATAGAAAGTAAGATAATGCTAGAGGATTTTTTCAAATAGTATTAATGTACTTGGTAATATGCTTATTGGACGATAATTAATTACCTTCGTTGCATCACCTTTTTTAAAAATTGGGATGATATGAGACAATTTCCATATATCCCGGCATATTCCTGTTTTAATAATATTAGTATATTTGATTGAAAGAGGATAGCATAATTGAAATAATAATATCTTTAATAAAGCTTTCGGAATACCATCAGGTGAGTTATTATACTTGCTGGGTAGTAGGAATTTTACGTACCACGTCAGATGTGGTAGGTTATGAGGAAAACGAGGGAAATGCCTATTGTGATGATGATGTTACCTATTGCCAGTAACTGTGGTAAATTAGTATCAATACTTTTATTAAAAACCGATCGGTATTGACGTGATAAGAAGGATGCTTTGTCAAAATCAGATGATAATACAACATTATTAGTTTCGTCATAAAGTGGTGATATTGAATTAGTAGAATGTAGTTTATTATTTAATTATTTATTGAAATTAGATTTATTATCAGAAGATAACATCTTTGATTCTTTGTCTAATTTATATTCCTTAATTTTTGTTTCAAAATTAAATTGAGCTTTACACCAGTTTGGACGAGTGTTATTGTCATTAATTATATTATGTAGATAGCGACATTTGTTCATTAATATTTTAAGATGGATATTTATATTTTCTAAACTTGGTAGGAGGAGCATGATTGTTATATATTAGTAATAATTTCTCTATAAATATGGATAACATATCCGAACTATCATTAGCTGACTCTAATAGGTAGTCCCAATTAATTATAGAAAGATCATATTTAATTGAGTCATAATCAGATTTAATATAGTTGGGTGATGACTTTTGATTACATGATTTAGAATTGACCTTATAATAATTAGATGGATATAAAATAAAAGAGATCATAGATACATGATAGCTACAGTGATTATTATATTCAATAGAGCTAATAGGTGAGATTGAAGAAATTGTTCTAATATCATTAGTTAGTATTAAGTCTAGTATATTCGATTTGCGTGTTGGGAAATTGACTAATTGTGTTAGAGCATGATTTTGTGTAAAACTATAGACATATTTTTCGACCAATGAAATAGCAGAACTATTGCTCCAGTCAATACCTGGCAAGTTTAAATCTACGTGTATAATGCATGTTTCAATTGTATCAGTTAATTTAGAAATTAGGTCAAATAATTTAACAGTATCGTTATATGACATAGAGGGTGTTCTATAAATAACAATAATTGTATAGTCAAACATAAGAAGATTAATCAATTTAAAGTTGTCAGTAAATTGTAGAGTATGTGCCGGGAATAAACTATTCATATATATTAATATACCACCACCATGTGTTTTTGTTATTCTATCTAATCTAAACAAATTATAATAGTTGTAATTTAATAACATACCATCCGTTATTTTATCATTAAGCCAAGTTTAAGTAAATATGAGAATATCATATTCATGACTATAAATCATGGATAATAATGTTGGTAATTTATTACTGAGACTTCTTGAGTTAGAGTAGAATAATTTTATGAAATAATCTAGTCAATTATAATCAATAACAATATTTTAACTAGTAGAGGAATTATATGAACTTTGATTATTATTATCACTAATAATATACTATTTGTATACCTATAGGTACTCTATAATATAATTCCATTCAATTACAATTCTCTCATCATTTAAAGAGAAAGTCCGTAACTCATAATGCAGTGTATGATTATTAAATACACATTTCATATTACCGGGTTTGTTAGATGCTCCTAAGGTTAATATTCTTCGTTTCATCCTGTCATCATAAGATTGATCAGGACGAATATATAAGTTAGAGTAAACATCATTATTCTTCCGTAATATGCTAAATGATTTCAATATTGATACAACATTAAGGTAATTGTTATTCAAATTTATATATATATATAAGTTTATATTTATATATATATATATATATATATATATATATATATATCATACATATAAAGAGCATACACAATATTTAATATTTTTATATATAATCATTACCTATCGTTAGACAACATTATTAAAATATTGCAGAGTACAAATATGATTATTACATTCATAAATATATATATATGGCTCAGTGGGACAATCAAATGCTCGTAATTACTATGGGTTAATCCATAGGTCCTGTGTTCGACTCCAGGCAGTTCTAGTTATGTTCTTGTGCTTATCAAGAACATAATAAACGATAAATCAGTTTTGAATTAATTACTCAAGGTTAATATAGAAGCTTGGTAGATTTTCGATATATCAAACTATAAAATGATTAAGCTAATTTAATAATTATGTTGTATAATATAAATAATTATGTACTACCTTACTGATTCATATACATATGCATGCATTATACATATGCATTATAGATGTAATTTTAGAAAATTATATTAATTAAATTACCTTAATAAATCATCATTTTATTATAATATTAGTAAAATATGTAGAATAAGAAAATATATATATATCGTTTTGTAAATTAATGTATGGAAAAGTACATATATAACATCATCAATATATTATGTATAAATACTTAACATCTTATACAGATTTATCAAACGTTCAAACGGTGAAATCTTCCAAATAATAATAGGTAAATAATTGTGTAAATAACCATTCCATGAAATATGGTTCTAAAGTATTTGTATAATACATATCAAAAAATAATGTGTATTATATACAATATAATAATAGTAGGATATATCTATTATATACCTATTATATATATATATATATATATATATATATAAATATACCTATTATCTATAGGAATACTAAAATAGTTATAATATATACATTATAGTATATCAAATAAAGTAATTATAAAATAAAGTAATAATATAAACCCATATTAATACAATGGAATTTATTGAAATTTTCTAAATATTTTAACACAATTTTGTACAGGAGTATGTTTTTTTACTTTTACCTATCCCATGATCTCGGGTGGTCGTAGGGGCTTAATCATGGATTTTGAAACAATTTCTCGCCATCTACTCATATCGCCTTTCAACCTTAATGATTCGGAAGCTCTTAAGTTGGTCCATTCTTCTACGTTATGTCCACACATTTACACTGACTACCACGTTTGCGACCACCTCTCACTGTACCCTGTAGTATAGCTTTAGAAATTCCTGTTGAACGTATTACAAGTCCGTACCATTTTAGCTTTCTCTTCTTAACATTAGAAAGTAATTCTTCGTATTGGCCAATTTCTAGCTTTATTTTGCTCCTCACTTCCTCATTAGTAATATGATCGTGTAATTAATATTGAAGAGTCTCCCGAAACAGCTCATTTCAATTGCTTGGATTCTGCGCTGTAGATTTACTGTAAGTATCTAGATTTCACATGCATAAAGAAATATGGATAAAACAAGTGAGCGCATTAGACGGATTTTTGATTTTAACGCTATATTTTTGTATTTTTCCATATTATTTTCAATATCGTTAATATATCTGTTGCTTGTGCAATTCTGCTTATTATTTCAGGTCTCGAACTTTCTTCGCTTATTGTGGCACCTAGGTATATGAAGTTTTGGACTTCTTCTATAGCTTGTTAGTTCACTTTAATACTGGTGATTACTCCTACTGGATTGTTTGTCATTATTTTGGTTTTATCAACATTAATTTCCATTCTATAGTCAATGTATATCTTCTCTCTCCGCTAGTAGTCGCAGTTCAATCTCACTGCGAGCAATATTAATATCGTCTGCGAATCTATATGTTTGTTATTGATCTGACTCCTATACTTACAGTGCCTATATGACCATCCAGAGCATCTGTCATTATTCGTTCAAGAAATATGTTAAACAGAGTGGATATAACAAACATACTTGCCTTACTCCAATACTTGAATTGAACCAATCACCAATAGCTCCATTTTTATATACTGTACTAGTATATATCTTTTATAATCATTCTATAGAACGTAATATATCATGATCTATATTATAATTCTTCATAGTAGCCCAGAGTGCTTCATACCGTACATGATAGAAAGCTTTATTAACATCAATGAATACATGATATAGATACTGTTGGCGATTGTATTTCTCGCATAATATCCTTAAATTAAAGATATGTTCACTTGAACTTATTCCCGCTTGAAAACCTGCTTATTCTTATGATATAATTGATTTGGATTGAGGTATTAATCTGATTAAACTAACTTTTAACAAAACTTTAATTGGATAGTTTATGAGGCTGATGTTGGGATAGTTCTTACATAAATACAGGTTACCTTACTTTGGTATGGTAATGACAAGTGAGTGTGTCCACACCTTTGGCCATATTTACCCATATTTTGTTACATATAAGTTAGGATTTCTATTACTTTTTCACTTCCCGCTTGAACTAGTTCTCCCGGTATATTGTCATTTCCTGGAGATTTTCCTTTTTTCAGTGTATCAACTGCTACCTCAATTTATCTATTTAGAATAGGCAATGATAATTATTAGTAATAATTCGTGATTTCTAGGACAGCATTATTTCTTTTTAATGGGTGATTGTATACTTCATTACAAAACTCAGTCCATATGTTCATTATATTCTCATTTTCCGTTAGACATTTACAATTAATATCATGTATAGACATTGTTTTAGACATTACATTTCTTTTAACATGTGAGTTCTTTAAAAATTGTATAGGATTTATTGCTATTATTTTTCGCTAAGTTATTCTCAATAGATGTACATTGGTCTTCAATCCATTTTTCTTTTGCTATTTTCATTTCTTTTTTGACCTCTTTGTTGAATATCTTATACTCCGAACTTAAATTAGTCACTTTCATTTGTTATTTTAGTTTACGACTTTAATCACATAATTCAATTAGGCTTTCGTTCATCCAAGTTTTTTTGAATTGCCATTCCTTTACCGAGAATTTCTGTAGCCATTTCATACAATATATTGTTGAAATTATTCGTTAGCTCATTCACATACATTTCTGTATCAGTTAGGTCAGTCAGTGAGTTAAATTTCCCACTTGATATATTATTGAATTGTTCTAAAATAGAATATGATTTTAGTCTGTTTAAGTTAAATTTAATTTTATATGTATCTTTTGAACACACTTTAGTCTCAAACGGAATGTCATCATAACTAGATCGTGATCGCTTCCTATATCTGCAGCTGGAAAGGTTCTTGTTTGCGGGACATTGATGCTTGAACGAAATCATTTCTTAGTCAGAATATAATATTTTTGGTTATGGTTAGGGCTATGCCAAGTCCATATCCGCGATGCTTTATGATTTCTATAAGTATTTGAAATTATTAGCCCGTTTGCGCCAGACAATTTAAGTAGTCTTAGACCATTGTCATTTGTGGTGAGATTACAGCTAGAACCACACGTTCCTTCCCATACTTTGTGTGCATATATTCCAACTTTAGAGTTACAATCGCCTTATATAATAAATATATCATTTTTAGGTGTATTTTGTATAACAATTCTCAATGTCGTGATCACTATAATCTGATGTGGAGGCATACACTTGGATAATAAGTCTAAGATATATAATCCTGCTGGAAATGGCTTGAAATCCTAATACAGAGTGAGTGATCATTTTATACACAATAATTCCAACTCCTTGTCCATTGTTATCCTTCACACCACTATAATATACTCTATGTGTTTAATCAGATAACTTTCTTCAATTCATTTCCACCTAATTTCACTTATTCCGATAATAAGCTAGTTATATCACTTTAGTTCTCATGAATTAATTCCTCTAATTTCCTCTGTCCGTTTAACGTACGGACGTTCCACGTACCAACAATCACATTATTCCGAATACGAATTCCAGGGTTACCAGTCACTACTTAACACTTCTGTCCTGGTTGGAACCAGTAGGCGCGGTCCTTGTTATCCCTGGCCGATCCGGTATGGTTGTATTAAGTTGTTTCAATCATGATGTGTATCTTGGTCAATAAGTCTAGTAGAGCCCATCTCTCTCCAGAATGTTGGTCACCAAAAGTTATAAGATGAAACTTCCGTGCCCCGAATACTTAGCCGTTGTTACGTTGAGAACTCCTCCGCCTTGACCGTTAGTTAGTTAGACTAGTAATCTTCCTCTCAGTAGTGCAGTATTGATACTACTCCGTCAAGTCGTTTAGCCCATCAGCTAAAATGGTTTCCCGGGATGTGGAATTTGGAGCCAGATATGATATGAATTTAGGAGATGGAGAGATGAGCAGTAATACTGACCATTCAAGGAATGTAGCTAACAGTGATTAAAGGTACTATATCCCACAGAGACCACTTACATTATTATGTTTACAATGCATAAATAAACTCTAGTACAAAATAGAATATACTATTATTATGTAATATATATATTACATATACAACTTTGGAAACTTATATCTCGGTGTTCTATTTACATAATTTATGAAGTATATAAGATTCGACTGTTTCAACCGTTGATACACCTTTATATAATTTTAAAATATTGTAAATACTATATAGATATTATAAGAGATATCAAAAATATATATACATGAACTGTTAGTAATTTAATGGTAAATATGAATAAGTTTTTGCTTTTAAAAATATTAAATCCTAAAATTGTTATTTGATAAAATGTAATATTCATGTTTTACTTTTTAAATATTTGATTAATACCTTTTTTAAATCATTGTAAATACTTTATTGATTAAAAGATAATGTAATACTAAACAACATGTTGTAGAACAATAAAATGTTTATAAAATATATTACAATATTATAATTAAAATAATTAATAACCAAGATATCTAAATTAATTATAGCAAACCTTATTAATTTCCTATTACCGACCACCTAAATTACCTTGATACTCACCCCATGTGATTTATAATATCCAATCAAAATAGATTTAGTTTAGAGAGTTTACTTTAGTATTGCAGTTAATGTGATTCATATATCATAAATTCTTAGCTTATAAACCATAGACCTAGAGTTATTAGAGTGGTAGGCATAATACGCAATGCAGGATAGATAAAGCCAGTGCGGAGAGCGAAAATATAATTCATCTAGATGTGACTTGGGTACCCCTCGGTTTGGGTTTGGGTTTGGGTTGGGTTTGGGTTTTGGTTTAGGTTTGGGTTTGGGTTTGGGTTTATGTGGGTTGGGTTTGGGTTGGGTTAAGTTTTAATTTTGGTAGGTTTTTTTTAGCTGCATTACTTCCCGAGTTTACTTCCCGGGTTTGGGTTTGGGTTTGGGTTTGGGTTTGGGTTGGGTTTGGGCTTGGGTTGGGTTTGGGTTTAGGTGGGTTGGGTTGTGTTTGGGTTGGGTTTGGGTTTGGGTTTGGGTTTTATAATAAAGTTTAGTAGTTACTTTTTATTAATAAAGTTTAGTAGTATTTATTTTTTAGTATTAAAGTTTAGTAGTATTTACTTTTTAGTAATAAAGTTTAGTAGTAGTTACTTTTTAGTAATAAAGTTTAGTATTGTTTAGTAGTAATTAGTTTTTAGTAATAAAGTAACGAATAATGTGGCTTCGGTAAAAATTTTTAGATGCCGCTTTAGTAAAAAAGTAACCGCTTAGTAAAAAAGTAACTACTCAAGGAGCGTTAGCCCTTGACGAGTGCCCAAGTCACCTAGTCATAATATACCCAAGTCACCTTGGTATACAATATTTCTAGCTACGAGCGTAGCGAGCGATAGAACCAATAGCGTATAATATCAAAGGGCTTTGATAATATTACTCGGCACAATATTCCAATTAGCATGTATACATCACTAAATTAGAGAATGTCGCGTCGATTAGGATGCCGCGCGTGACTCGTGACTCGGCTATAGCCACGCCCATATTCACACCCTTTTGAAATTCGCAGGCTATAGTATACTATTGTATACACCACCCGTATATATTAGTCATATTGTTTTATATGTATACTTTAAGTAATTACATTTACCCATATTTACCCCATTTAACATATTATAACTGTAATATATCTAACGGGTACATCCTATATTTTACGGTATGTAGGGGCTGAATTTACTACTTACGATACATCGTGATTACATTCGATATATCTTTGAAGTATATTCATTGTCTCATATCAGTTCGCCATAGAACTTACACTATTGTTATTATTAATAAAGCATATTTATTTATATTGTTATTTTCACGGTTGTGGTTAGGTTGGGTTAAGTTTTAATTTGAGGAGTTTTTTTAGCTGCATTACTTCCCGAGTGAACCTATAAAAGTATATTTTCACTGTTGTGGTTAGGTTGGGTTAAGTTTTAATTTTCAACTTTGTATATGATGTGTATACGATGTGTATGATGTGTACATCATATACAAGTGACTTTTTTACTGGTCAAGGGCTAACGCTCCTTGTAGGAAAACTTTTTTACTAAAGCAAATGTATTACTAAAAATTTATTTTATTACTAAAAAGTAAATACTACTAAACTTTATTACTAAAAGAAATAAACTTTATTACTAAAAAAAATAAACTTTATTACTAAAAGAACTACATTTATTCTAAAAAGTAACTACTTTATTACTAAAAAGTAGGTACTTTATTACAAAAGAACTAACCTTTATTACTAAATATTAATTTAATATAAATAAAAGTAGGGGTGCGTAGAACACTCGGTATACCGCACACTGTGCGTCGGGTTGCTTTATGACGCCCATCACCATATTATTTCTAATAGGGGTTGCGTAGAACACTCAGAATATAGGGTTACTTTTGACGCCCCGCTCAATATTATTTCTAATAGGGGTGCGTAGAACACTCGGTATACCGCACACTGTGCGTCGGGTTGCTTTATGACGCCCATCTCCATATTATTTCTAATAAGGTTTTTTTACAAGCTTGTTCAAACCAAATATTCAAACATATTCAAATATTATATTATTTTATTTATTATTATTTTACAGACCATATTTATTTAATTGTTAGTAAGTTATTCTATATAAATAATTAACATGTGTGTGTGTGTGTTTGTGTTAATGTAATACATATTATGTATATGGGTTTTGATATTTTAATTAATTTCATTGATTTATAAATATAAAACATGGATCTTAACGAATCTCCATAGTTGTTAATTGTGTATTATATTTTGTACAAGAGTATATTTAGAATGCATAAATAAGGAATTTTCATATACTTACGATATTTTATAAATCATTTTAAATATAATGAATTATATTTTATTATTTTAAAGTAAAATAATTGTTGATACAAACTGAAAAATAACGCCTCTCCCTTAATATATTGGATATTGATTCTCTTCGTTATACGGAAATTATTTGAATATTGACGAAGCTATTCTTTATAGTAATACACACGTTCTTTCATAATGATTAGCGCTCATATAACCTTATAACTTCATTTCTTCGTGCGAGTAGTAAAACAATTTAATAAAATAAAGTTAATTTTTTTTTTCATAATGAATTTCGAATATAATACTACATTTTTGAATATAATAACTATATGTTGGTTTATTTACGAATTCCTTGTATTGTATCTAAATAATGAAACGTATTTTTTAATATATAGAAAATATTGATATATAATAATGATTGATCAAGACAAGTCTTACACTTTCAAAATAATTACATTATTATATTATGTTTATTATACACGTATAATTTATATTTATATGATATATTATATAATATATATATTATATAATTTATATATTGTTGATATAAATCGTGATCTCATTGGACGGTAAATTATAAAAAATATTATGTAGCTTTAACTAAATGTGACTACATATTAAATATTATACCTTTAACCAATGAGACCACGATTTACATCACTAGAAGGTATATATTTATTTACAAAAATGACCAATTAACCAATAATTAATAATTAGTAATTAATTAAATTATAATTACGACTAATACTACTAATTGTAGTTGTTTATCAGGAGTTTGGAATATGGTAACGTTTATAAGTTCTAGTTGTTCTGTATATTCATTATGCTCAACACCGTAACTTTTTAAAGAAATAAAGATTTTATAATTGTAATTTGTCCTTAAGTTTAATATATTTTTTTATAAATTGACATATATATATATATATATATATATATATATATATTAAAATATTTATAATTTTAACTAAATAAAAAAATATCAATATTGAATTATTCTCCCTTTTTAGGGGATATATGGGTATTCACAATTTTTTTTTATCTAAAAAATAGTTTAATGAATATATACTCTACAAAATGTAAAAATGTTATTTGTTAAAACTATCTATAAAGTATCAACACATTTGATTTTAGAATTTACCTATATTAATAATACGAGTAAAATAAAATGGCGAAAAAATTACTTGTATATATTGTAATATTTTTTTTCAATAGTTTTATTTAGTAATTTAAAAAATATAAAAACAATAATATAGATATTTTCATATATAATGAATATTATTAGTCAAATAATTTAATTTATTACAAAATCATATGAACTATTTAAATAATTTTAATTATCATAATAGATTCCAAAATCAAAGACAAAATATTGTCAATATGTATGTTAAACATTGATTATCTCAGAATATTAATTTGCTGAATATAAATTGCAAAATTGCTGTCAATAAGCAATAAATCTTATTCAAATATTCACAGTATATCTGCTATTATATCTTTATCGTATATTAAGAAGATATTTGTAATTAGATTTAGAGATGATTATATATTTATAAATTGTAATCAGTTTTTATAAATTTTATGCCCTTTTTTAAAATATAAATATTTTAAAAAACAGACATCTAATTATTTAAATATTCATTATATATATATTAACATTGCAAATATTATTATAATACAATTTAAATTTTGTAAAAATCTGTATTATTTCATGAGATTATAATTTCAAAATAAATTGAATTTTCAAAAAAAAACTAATTACATTGAAAACAATAAACCGCATATCCCTTTAAATATAATTAATTATTATTTTAAGTAATTCTGTAAATAATCATAAACATATATATATATATATTTATTTTATTTTATAAACAAATATATCATCATCAAATATTGCAGTTATAATTAAACTTTTTATTTGGTTTCTTGAACAATATTAATTCCTCAAACCCCCCCATATCATGTCATATAAACACTTCAAGGGAACGATACCAAATAGGTTAATAATTTCCTCTTATCTAAAGTATATATGGAATTTTTCAGTAACCGTATAACAACATCGTGAAAATCCCTTACTTCTAAAATTAAAGATTCTTAAAATGTATTAATGTTTAAAACAACTTAAGATACAATATATTATTTGCTAAATGTACACGATATATATATATATATAACTATTTTAATCTTATGCATTTATTTATTTCCATGCTTAGCCTATTGGACCGTTAGTTTAGTTATCAAGTCAACTTATTGATATCTATACTTACTCTATATAGTAGAATACGTTACTAATCTTACTATAAGGGGTATATATATAACTACATAAATTGATCCATCCTATATGGTCTTACAAACCCTATATATTCATATTAGTATACATATTAATCACTTAAATAATATTATATTAAATTTATGGAATAATCTTGATTACAAAGTAGTTCATTAATAATCATTGACATATTCGAAACATTTATCTTTTTATTAACATTAATTTAAAAAGTTATCTGTCAATTATGAGATTAAAAATCACACAATTATTTATTATTATTATATATATACTATACTTATACTTATATATTGTATTAATTTGTAATTTCGTTATCCAAGATATATTATTTTAAAAGTTATCTAATGTGTACCTCTATTCTATTGTATTGTGAATTTTTAGTAATTCTATTACATAATATATATTTTATGTATTTAATTTATTTAAATTATAAAAAAATATTTTTACATTATATTTATAACTATAATTATCATAAATACAAATAAAATTCAATTAATTTCTATAATAACAATAATAATAATTATAATTATAATAATAATACATAGCAAACAAATTTAAAGTCACATTAATTTAATCGTTATTTCTATAAATAAAAAAAATATATAAATTCTTTAAATCTAATTAATTTCGCAATAACTATTTCTCTATATTATATGGAATTACTTTCAATATTTACGTAGTCATTTCAGGAAAGTATAACGTGTTAAAAGCGATTGAGAAATTAAGAAAATTGAAATATCTAAATGATAATATATTTAGTAAACAAGAAATATCGAATTCAGCAATTGTTCAATTTAAAATCATAGGGAAACAATTTGTTAAAAATATATATAATATATAATTTCTAAAACTATTTAACTATAATATATTTATTACATTAAAAAATGTGTTGTTGTACATGTAACTTAGAAATTAATAACAACAAATATATAATATGTTCATGTGGTAATAAATACCATTATAAATGCTTATATAAAGCATAACAATAACAATTTCAAATAAATAACCACCAAAATATGCTAATCAGTTATATAGATCACAACAATTTATATTTAAATGTAATACATAATAATAATGATAATATACCAATAAGTCTAGACTAGTAGCTACTATTATTGATAATAGTAATATTAATAATTTAATAAAGAGCACAGAAATAAAATTAAATATGTTATTATCAAAAATTACTGATATAGGTGATATGATTGTTGTTAAAAAAATATACGCTAACGTAACCGCTAATGTAACCACTTCTGATACCTATATTGACAATTTGGTAAAATCAGTAAATTATATTAAAAATAATATAGATAGCAATAATGAAATAATTATTCACAATATAAATATTCCTAATAATGATAACAATAATTTCTTTAAATACTTAGTAAATATTATTTGCAAAACAGTAGATATTAATAAATCGTGTGTATTATCAATAGTTCAATTATCATTTAATAAATTAAAATTAATTTTAGATAATTTATCTCAAAAAAAATTATTTTATCAAATGTTAACCGATTATGTAGATTACGAAATCTACAACATTCATTCATTAGAATATCTCTAGATGATATATCACTAGAACGACATCAGATATTATACCATGTAGTTAAAATAAATTAATAGTAACAACATTATCATATGTATTTATAATTCTAGTAGTAATTCCTATGAGCTTAGATATATTATAGATAATAAAAATAACAATTTAAATATATATTATGCTAATTTTCGTAGTATTAGAAATAAAATGATTTTTTTGGAATTTTTACTTTCATCTACTAAATATGATATTATATGCTTAGTTGAAGTATTTTTAACAGTAGATAATAGAGATTCTCTATATTTAATCGATGGAAAAAAGTATATATATATAATTTTTATAATTGTATAATAGTACACTATTTAGATACGATACATTAATTCATAGATGAGGTGTTACGATATTTTGTATATCTAGTTTATGTCCTGTAATACATTTTATTTCACACATTTAATATTATATGGATTTATAGACCTCCAAATTGTAATGCAATATCTCATAAACATATATGTAAATTATTTTATATAACCCTACAAAATTATAATTCGTCTAAATTATAGGAGATTTTAATTCACCAAATTTTAATAGGAAAAAATATATATTTCCTAGTTACGCAAAAAGTTATGCATTACAACTTGATTATTACATATTCATTTTAACAATTAATAAATAAGCCAACTCGTAATAATAATATAATTGATTTACTTTTTACTAATGACAAATAATTACTATCTAATATAATTATTGGATAATATTTCGGATTATACAAAAATATAAGGACCACTACTCTGTTTCATTTAATGTAGGAAATATTGAAAAATACCCATGTAAACAGATTTTAAAATCAAACATTGTTGATTTCAATAATGCTAATATAAAATTGATTAAATAACATCTTTCTAGATTTAATTGGGCATATCTAAATTCAAATGATTATAATATCGATCAAAAAGTAGAATATTTTAATAATGTTCTAAATAAATTATTTATATAACATGTTCTTAACATATACAATAAAACAGGTACTTCCGAAGAATATATTGGAATTAAAGAAGTAAGTAAAAAATGTATTTCGAAAATCTAAAACTAATTTGCAATATAAAATAATTGGAAAGGAGAAAAAAAAATATATCCAAAGAATTATAATATTTAAATTTTAAGAGAGAGATTAATGCAATTTATTCAAAAAATAAACTAAAGTTTTATAAATTTATGAATAAAAGACAACATTCAAAATCTGGAGTATCTCCTCTAATTGATATATCAAATAATACTATTTTATTTTCAGATCTCGACAAAGCAAATACATTAAATTCATATTTTAGATCAATTCAACAAAATGATAATGGAAATTTACCTGAATTTTATAATTTAACTAATACAAAATTTGATAATATTGATTTAAATCTTGAAATAATTAAAATATTTTTAAATGACTAAATATTATACATACTTTCGGAACTGATGGGATACCATCTTCTATGTTAAAATTATTATCTAATGAATTATATAGGCCATTATATATTATTTTTAATTCATCTTTATTATCGGGTAATATACCGAAAAAATCTATAATCACACCAATTTTTAAAAAGGGTGAACCATAAAATTCAAATAACTATAGGCCTATTTCAATAACATATGTAATGTGTAGAGTATTATATAATACTCTACACATTACATATGTTATTGAAATAGGCCTATAGTTATTTGAATTTTATGGTTCACCCTTTTTAAAAATTGGTGTGATTATAGATTTTTTCGGTATATTACCCGATAATAAAGATGAATATACGTTATATAACGTATTATTTCTAAAAAATTATCTTAATTAATCTTATAATTTATTAACAAAAATAAATATTGTTTTATAAGTGCAAAATCAACAGAATTACAATTAACAACATGTTTAAAATGTTGGTATAATGAATAGAATGATACAAAATGTGTAGATATAATATATATTGATTTTGCAAAAGCTTTTTCTAAATTACACGTGTTGAAAATTCTTTTTCAAATAGTTCTATTGTAAAATCTGAATACCACAAGGATCGGTTTTATGTCTAATTTAATTTGTTTATATATTATCGATCTTCCTAGTATATTCTCTTCAAAAATTCATATTGATTTTTTGCCGATGATACACAAATATATTTTTCTTACGCATCTGAGAGTGAAAGATTTCTTTTAGAATATAATTTAAAATTATTTTAACAATGGGCAAATAAATGGAAATTAAATATTTCATTATCATAATGTGCAGTTATGACTTTATGAAAGGTTACTCCATCTAAATATTTTATAAATAATATTCAATTAGAAAACATTACTTTTTATAAAGATTTAGGAATAATATTTGAAAATAACCTTTTAATTAATAAACATATTAATTATATTTGTTAAAAAGCTTATTTTTCTATTAATTCAATTCATCTTTCAATACATTACTACAAAATTCCTTAGAGCATTTTAAATGCATATATAATTTATTGTAGACCATTTTTATAATATGCATCCATAATTTGGTCACCTTTTTCAAAATTTAGAAATTGTCGTAGTCTCATAGACCAAATTGAAAGAGTGTAAAGATTATTTACTAGAAGATTAATTACAAGATACGTAGGATATGCAAACTTATCAATTATTACTTATAAATCATATAAAGAGAGATTAGAATATTTTAAATTAGAATTACTTAAACTTAGAAGATTAAAAATAGATCTAACCACAATTTTTAAAATTTCAAATAATTATACAGATATTATACAAATATATATGATATTCTTAAAATTTCGAATAATTGTAGAACTATAGGTAATTGTAAAAAATTAAATGTAATACATAATTCTGATAATACAATAAATTAATAATAGATCAGTTAATATATGGAATTCATTAACTAATGATATATTACAATCTGTATCTGTTTCATCTTTTAAAAATAAAATAAACAAAATCTGTATTGACAATCAACTTATTTTTAACAGGAATTTATAATTTATATTGATTAATTTTTCATTTTTTATCTTAATTATTGCATTATCTTTTCGGGATTTTTAAAAAAATGTGTTTTGTTGTAGAAAAGTTGGGTTTATATATATTTCAAATATACTATAATATAAAATTAATAATTCATTATTATTACAAATTTTAAAGTGGGTAGTATTATTTTATTTTTGTTTGTTCTGTATTATATTTTTGTTTTATATATTTTTTGTATACATGTTTCAAATGTACTATATTACTAAAATACAATATTAATAATTTACTATTATTTCAGATTATAGTGATAATTATTATATTGTTTGTTTCGTAATATTATTGGTTTGTTTTATTTTTAACGTGTTCTGTTTGTAAATATATATATATATATATATATATATATATATATATGTTTAAAATTTATTATACAATTAAAATGTAAAATTAATAATGTACTACTTACTATTATTACAGATTTTGATAAGTAATATATTATTTGTTTGTTTCATTCTTGTATTGGTTTATTTGATTTTTAACATGTTCTGTTAATAATATATATATATAAAATGTATCATTTAAATATTAAACTATATAACTAATAATTTATTACTAATACAGGGTAAAAGATAAGAAGAATTATATAACGTTAAAGTAGAAATTGAATATTTCGATGCCACTTACAAAATAATATATTTTATTTCTATTTCGATAATTTTTCTTTTATTCTAAATAATTAATTTCTACTTTTGATTATATTTCATTTATTATTACGGTAACTGTAATCTTTTTAATTTTTTTTATGTTTTAATTTCATATTTTTCTTTGTTTATTTCTATAACGTATGTTATCGTTAGAATATATTCATACTTTATACTTTCGATTATATTTTCGACTATATATTTGCTTAAATAAAATATCAATCAATCAATCAATCAATCAACAACAATAATAATAATAATAATAATAATAATAATAATAATAATAATAATAATAATAATAATAATAATAATAATAATAATAATAATAATAATAATAATAATAATAATAATAATAATAATAATAATAATAATAATAATAATAATAATAATAATAATAATAATAATAATAATAATAATAATAATTAAATGTTTAAAGTTAAAGTAGAAATTGAATATTTCGATGCCACTTACAAAATAATGTATTTTATTTCTATTTTCGATTATTTTTACGCTATCTTTTATTTCTATTTTGATAATTTTTCGTTTATTTTTACTATATGATTTATTTCTACTTTCGATTGTTTTTCGTTTATTTTTACGGTAACTGTAAAACGTTTTAATTTCTTTAATTTTTTAATTTCGTACTATTCTTTGTTTATTTCTATAACGTATGTTATCGTTAGCAAATATTTATACTTTATACTTTCGATTATATTTTCGGCTATGTATTTGCTTAAATAAATTATTAATCAATCAATCAATAATAATAATAATAATAATAATAATAATAATAATAATAATAATAATAATAATAATAATAATAATAATAATAATAATAATAATAATAATAATAATAATAATAATAATAATAATAATAATAATAATAATAATAATAATAATAATAATAATAATAATAATAATAATAATAATAATAATAATAATAATAATAATAATAATAATAATAATAATAATAATAATAATAATAATAATAATAATAATAATAATAATAATAATAATAATAATAATAATAATAATAATAATAATAATAATAATAATAATAATAATAATAATAATAATAATAATAATAATAATAATAATAATAATAATAATAATAATAATAATAATAATAATAATAATAATAATAATAATAATAATAATAATAATAATAATAATAATAATAATAATTTGAATGGTATAATTCCAGAGCATACACTAAAAACAGAAAACACTATAAATGATATTATATTCACTAGAGAAATGGTTAGAATATGCTTATGTAAACTTTCTAAATCATGTACAATTCCGCCAGATGAAATACCATCTTATATTTTCAAAAATTCTCATATGATTTAGCATTACCATATGGTACATATGGTAATATTACCATATTATCTATAATATTTAACAAATCTATTGAAAATGGTTCATGTCCTATAAAATGGAAATATAGTTTTATAACACCGATTTTTAAGAAAGGTGATCCCTCCAGAAGAGAAAATTATAGACCAATTTCTATAACTAGTATTATATCAAGAGTATTTGAACGATTAATTACAAAACACATTAAATTATTTCTACTGAAAAACTCACTTTTATCAAAACATCAATTTGGTTTTATGAGTGGTAAGTCAGTAGAGTTACAATTATTGGCGTGCCTAAATAAATGGACCTCTGCCATAAATGATAACAAATATATTGATATTGTTTATTTTGATTTCAAAAAAGCGTTTGATAAAGTATCGCATATAAAACTATTAATAAAATTAAAAGATATAGGTATAGCTGGTAATATATTAAAATGGATCGAATGTTTCCTAACCGATAGGAAACAATCTGTAAAAATAAATCACTCGTATTCCAAATTCAAAAATGTACTATCAGGTGTGCCCCAAGGTTCAGTTATTGGACCTTTACTTTTCATAATTTTTATTAATGATATAACTAATATATTCTCTGATAAAATTAAAATATATTTATTTGCAGATGACACTAAAATACATCTACAACTAATAACCTATCGGATAGAAAACTGATGCAATTAGCAATTTTAGCAATTAACTCATTTCTATCATGGAGCAAAAACTGGCAACTTGATATAGCACCAAATAAAACCAATCTAATGTCATTAAATAGCATTCTAGTACCAACATATTATATAGAAAACAAACTTATTAATAAATGTATTTCAAATAAAGATCTAGGTATAATATTTGATAATTATTTGTATTTTGATAAGCATGTAATAGAGTGTTGTAGAGGTGCTCTAATGACTATTAATAATTTATTTAGATGCTTTATAACTAGCGATGTTACAATGCTTTTAAAAGCATATATTACATATGCTCGGCCAAAATTAGAATTTGCCACAACTGTTTGGAATCCTGGTCTTAAAGCAAGACGTTACAATGGACTAACCGACAAGCTCGAAAGTGTTCAAAGATTATTCACAAGGAGGCTATTTGGTACTTGTGGACTAAAATATACTAATTATAATGAACGACTAAATTACCTTGGACTAAAATCTCTCGAACTACGGCGTATTCACAATGACCTGATTATGACATTCAAGCTAGTTAATAATCTATGCAAGGTTGACTACTCTGAAATATTATATTTTACCAAGAAAAATTCTAGAACACGTGGCCATGACTTAAAACTCCTAACTTGTAAGTCATGAACAAATGTACATATGAACTATCTAAATAACCGTATAATAAATATATGGAATAATCTTGATTATGAAACAGTTCATTCTCCATCCTTGAACTGTTTCAAATCTCGTATAAATAAAATTAATTTTAATAGATACTTATCTATTATGCGATCTATTACTTAATTTACTTAATTTATTGTCATTTTTATTATTATCTTATATATATGCTTATATTCATGCTATAGCATGTAACCGTTCCATGTAATTCGAAAATTCAATATCTTATGTAAGATATATCATGTTAATATTATCTAATTGTATCTTAATCTTATGTATTGCGAACGTTTGATATTTATTTTATATATATTAATTTAATTAACTTACTTATTTCCTATTGTTAGTTTAAATGTTTACTGTATACTTTAATATTTATATTTATGAATTATCATGAATAAAATTCAATTCAATTCAATTCAATTCAATAATAATAATAATAATAATAATAATAATAATAATAATAATAATAATAATAATAATAATAATAATAATAATAATAATAATAATAATAATAATAATAATAATAATAATAATAATAATAATAATAATAATAATAATAATAATAATAATAATAATAATAATAATAATAATAATAATAATAATAATAATAATAATAATAATAATAATAATAATAATAATAATAATAATAATAATAATAATAATAATAATAATAATAATACTAATAATAATAATAATAATAATAATAATAATAATAATAATAATAATAATAATAATCTCTTCTTCCTGTTTACATATTTCCTACAAACAAACTAATTTATTTATTTCCTTTAATCAGTTATTTTATATATAAAGTTAATTGTTTAACTAATTATTTTTAAATAATTGATTATCTAAATATTATCTTGATCTAAATTACTAACTGGTTTTTATTAATATACTGTAAAATTGTTTTAAATACAGTTTATATATTTATAATTGCATTATTATTATTATTTTTAAAAAAAGCAATAAAAAAGCCATAACAATCTATTTATATATTTCCAAGAATTGGTCATTTCAAACAAATATTAATTACATGCATACTGTGTATATTCACTAATACGTTTATATATATATTTATATTTGGATATATTTCACTTGTATTTTTGAGAAATTATTGCATATATCAATATATAAAGACGGTGCACCTCAAACTGGTTCAGCTTACCGAAGGATCTACTTCTGGTTTTCTCGCTCTGGTAATCACACATTGCATAGGTCCACCATTGCTTTATTGTTCAAATAAAAGCTTATATCATGGTATGTTCAGTGATTTATTGATCTTACTAAATATATAATATTATATATATATATATATATATGTAGATATATATGCGTTAATTTATTTTATTACTATTATAACTATCATTTACTTAATAGTATTATATAAATAATTGTATATGTTAATATTAATAATTTATAATTGTATCATATAGTTTTATTTATTTATATAGTTATATTTTCCTTCTTTTTTTTTTAAACCACTAAATCAAATTAATTTATTTATATATTTCATTCCTTTATAAATTCAGATATAATATATTTTATAAATATCTCATTAATTATATATTGTATACATTACAAAATATATATTTTAACTTAAATTTATACTTTATTTTATAAATATCTCATTTATATATAAAGTATTAGTTATTACATAATATATTTTAATTTAAAATCTCAAATTTATATTGCATAGAATATATATTTATTTTTACATAAGTTTGAAATATATTACCTATAATAAAAATTATATATATAATTATTTTTAATCATGACATGTTATCAATGTAATAGTGATTCTAATGAACAGCTACTGTCTTTTTTCATGTGGTAATAAAATTCATTTTAAGTGTCTTCACAAAGCTAACATTTTATCTAGTCATTGGAGTAATGGTACACCACCTAAATATATAATTGACATTTTTAATTCACCATATTTTAAATTTGATTGTAAAAATTGTACTAGCTCTACTAGTGATATATCTAACACAACTACTGATTCACATTTACTTAATGATATACATAATAATGTATTAATAAATACAAATTTAATTAATTTAATCAAATTACAAGTTATTGATTTAATAACTAATACTCCATCGAAATCATATGCCAGTGTTCTAAGCGCTACTGTAGATAATATTAACAAATCAATTAATATAATTAATAATAATGTTAATCATCTAACAATAAATGAAGATAACACTATTATATTTGAAAATTTACCAACAATAAAAAACGTATTGTTCGACACTAACTATTTACAATATTTCGATAAAATTATCTCTACTAACTATGATATACCATTAGAAAAAATTAATTCTAAATTTAATTCAAATCCAAAAGCTATTATTTTGAAGGTGGAATCTGTATTTATGAAAAATTATATTATTGACAATTCTAAAATCAAATTAAATATAATATCGGATTTTAAAAATATTTTCACCAGAATATCACTACCACACTCTAAGATTAGGAGAAAAAAGGTATTGTTTCATGCCATTAAATCAAAATTAATATCTTCTAATTTTACAATTAAATGTGTGTTTAATAAATTTGGAATGAAGTACGAATTACATAATTTAATAGATAATAAAATTGATTGGAAATCTAATTTTCCTGAAACTTCATATGATGGATGGGCTGAATCTTTTGTGAAATATCAAAAATCATTTGTATCTGATAAGCCTCAATCATTACCTACACAAACGAATTGACTATTTGATTCTAATAAATATAGAAAATTAGTTAACAAAGTATATTTCTCAAATTGTAATAGCATTAGAAATAAATTATCCTACCTAGAAATGTTATTAACAAGTAACAAATACTCTATCATTTGCTGGTTGAAACCTATCTAAATTTATCTGATGTAGATGCACTTATACTATTCAATGTTAAAGGTTATACATTATTTAGACTAGATAGACAAATTCACGCAGGAGGAGTACTTATATTATGTAAAAATATTTTAAATCCTTCAAGAATATACTATTCAACAACTCTTAATGTAGAATATATATGTTTAGATATAGATATTTGTAGTAAAAATAAAATCAGAATAATTTGTATTTATAGACCACCCTCAACAGATATAGTTAACCACCAAGAAATATGTGACCTAATATCCTCGCTATGTACAATTCGTTATCCTAGTATATTACTAGGAGACTTTAATTTACCTTTAATCAATTGGGACAATATATCTTGTCCAAACTATCCTACATGTTATAATAAGTTTATTGAATGTATAACAGATAATTCTCTTGCACAATATATTAATTTTCCGACTAGACTTAATAATATACTTGACTTACTATTTACTAACGATAAACTCTTATTATCTAATATTTCTAAAGAACCTAAATTTGGATTAAATCAGTACATTAGTGATCATTTTTCTTTTTCCTTTAATATTTTATCAAGTTCAAATAGTATAACTAATCCTATACAACCAAACTTTAAAAAATCAAATTTTCTTGAAATGTACTTTTTATTAAAAAATATACAATGGGAAAAAATACTTTCCTATGGAAATGATATTGATGAAATTATAGATATTTTCTACTCAACTATATTAAATATCTTTGATAAAACAGTTCCAATGACAAAAGTTGTTACTAATACAAGCAAATACCCAAAACATATACACTCTATTCAATTAAAATGCTTACACAATTTTAAAAATAGGAATAAGTCAATTATTCATTACAATAAGTGGCGAGATTCACAATCTCTTCTACACTGTAATATTAATAATTTTGTTTTGACTAGAGAGTATAATGTTATCAATTCTAATAATAAATCATTATTCTATAAATATGTTAATTCTAGATGTTCATCTCACAATGAAATATCTCCTTTAATATAAGATGATAATACATATGCATCACTATATTACGATAAAGCAAGACTATTAAACAAGCAATTTACATCCGTCTTTACAATAGACAATGGTATCATTCCGGATCACACACTTAAAACAAATGAAACAATTAATAATGTTATATTTACAAGAGAAAATGTTAGAAAAATTTTAAGTCAACTTTCCAATTCATATACAATTCCTCCAGATAAAATACCATCTTTTATATTTAAAAAATTCTCATATGATTTATCACTACCACTAACAATAATATTTAATAAATCAATTAATTCTGGTAAATGACCCTTTATGTGGAAATATAGTTTTATTACTCCTATTTTAAAAATGGCGATCCTTCTGTTAAAGAAAATTATCGGCCAATTTCAATAACTTGTATAATGTCAAGGGTATTTGAAAAAATTTTAACAAATAGTATTACATCATTTTTATTTACAAATTCACATTTATATCCATCGCAATTTGGTTTTACAAGTGGTAAGTCTGTTGAACTACAATTGTTATCTTGCTTGAATACATGGACATCAGCTATTAATGATAACAAATTTATAGATATTATTTATTTCGATTTTAAAAAGGCGTTCGATAAAGTATCACACAGAAAACTTCTCGTTAAAATCAAAGATATTGGAATATCTGGTAATATTTATAACTGGATTGAGAGTTTTTTAACTAATAGAAAACAATCAGTCAAAATAAATTATACATATTCTAAATTTAAAAATATATTATCAGGCGTGCCACAGGGCTCAGTTATTGGACCCATTCTTTTTATTATTTTTATTAATGATTTAACTAATTTATTTACTGATAAAATAAACATTAAGCTATTTGCAGATGACACACAAATTCACCTACAATCTAAACATTTATCTGATAGAAATCATATGCAAATAGCGATAAATTCATTTTTATCATGGAGCAATAGTTGGCAACTCGATATCGCTTCGCATAAAACAGCAATAATGACATTAAACAGTATAGATATGCCAATCTACTATATAGATAATACGGTAATTAATACATGTGATACACATAAAGATTTAGGTATACAATTTGATAAATATTTATATTTTGATAAGCACATATTATATTGTTGTAGGGGTGCTCTTTTAACGATTAATAATTTATTCCGTTGTTTTTTAACTAATGATATTACTACACTTATAAAGGTATATATTACACATGCTCGTCCAAAAGTAGAATTTTCGACAACAGTATGGAACCCTGGTCTGAAAGCTAGACGATATAATGGTCTAGCTGACAAGATAGAAAGGGTTCAGCGAGTATTTACGAGAAGATTATTCGGAAGATGTGGATTGGCATATATTAGTTATAGCGAACGTCTTAATTATCTTGGCTTACAATCATTAGCATTAAGACGCTTACATAAAGATCTAATAATGATATATAAACTAATTCATAATATATGCAATATCGATTTATCTAATATACTTAATCCATTACAGACAAACTCTCGTACTCATGGCCATGGAATAAAACCCGTGGCAACAAAATCTCGTACAAATGTGCATATGAATTATCTAAATAATCGTATATTAAATGTGTGGAATAATCTAGATTATGAAACTGTCCATTCACAATCATTAAACTGTTTTAAATCACGTATTATCAAAATTAATTTCAAAAATTACCTATAAATTATGAGACTTACTATCTCATAATTATTTATTTTTATTATTATTATATATATATATATATATGTGTAATGCATATTATGTATATATTTATATTAATTATTTTCCGGTACATATAATTCGTCGTACTATGATAATGATTTATTAGTATTATATTTTTATTTTACGTATTGATATCGTTTTGCGTTTTATTTATTTATATTATTTATTTATTTAATTACTATTCATATTATATGAATATAATTCGTAATAAAATTAATTCAATTCAATTCAATTCAATAATAATAATAATAATAATAATAATAATAATAATAATAATAATAATAATAATAATAATAATAATAATAATAATAATAATAATAATAATAATAATAATAATAATAATAATAATAATAATAATAATAATAATAATAATAATAATAATAATAATAATAATAATAATAATAATAATAATACTAATAATAATAATAATAATAATAATAATAATAATAAGTGGTATGTTATGGTATATAAGCTATTTAACGGATTGGTATCTATGAATACATCATCTATTATTAATATCAAAAAGACCAACAACAATACCAGAGGCCATTCTCTGCAAATTAGTATGAATACATGTAAACTAAATGTAACAAAAAATCTACTAAATAATCGAATAGCTAAAATTTGGAATGGTCTTGATGAACATATTGTATTAGCAAATAGTTTATATACCTTTAAAAATCATATTAAAAAAATTATAACTTAATATTTATTTATACATATATATATAATTTTATAAATTATTAATTTTAATTATTAATTGTTTTTATCACCGGCACATGTGATACGTTTCTAATTTACTATTGTTATTTTTATATGTGTACTATCTACGTTTTGTTGTCGTTTTGTGAATTTATCACTACATATTGTTAATTATTACTAAATCGAACTTGAAAAATTCATAATAAATATTCATTCAATTCAATTCAATTCAATAATAATAATAATAATAATAATAATAATAATAATAATAATAATAATAATAATAATAATAATAATAATAATAATAATAATAATAATAATAATAATAATAATAATAATAATAATAATAATAATAATAATAATAATAATAATAATAATAATAATAATAATAATAATAATAATAATAATAATAATAATAATAATAATAATAATAATAATAATAATAATAATAATAATAATAATAATAATAATAATAATAATAATAATAATAAATATAATATTAAAGTATAGTGACTTATACTAATGTACTTATTAATAACTACTTTATTCAAAATACGATAATAACACATATCATTAAACAATATTAACTTGTTATAAATACATAATTTGATTGATATGTTAGTATGAATGTATATATTAAACATATTATTATTATTATTATTTTATTTGAACACCGTTTTAATATAATATATATATATATTTAAGATAATTAATAAAGTTCAGTCGTTACTGAATAAATAAGTGTTTAGCTCTAAAACCAGGAGTAGTTATGCGAGTATCAAAAGGAAAACTGTTCCATTCATGTGGACCTACGATACGAAAAGCTCTCGAGTGTTAACGATGATTGACTCTCAATGGGGTCGCTTCCAGTAGATATATACATGTACTTTATTAATATTCGCTCTTGTATATGTGGCTTTATTAGTTCAGCTAAATATGAAAGCGTACAATGACGGTAAATAATATGTATTAGTACTAAGAGCTTGAATTTTATACGCGAAGCAACGGTGATCCAATGCAGTTTTTTCATCAGACTAGTAATATATCATATATCATTATTTACCTGATATATGTATACAATTTGATGACTTATATATATATAAACTACATTTAAATATATTATTAGATTATGCCACATTAATTTGATAAATGTGAATAGCGGAATAATAGATATTAACGATTAGGTATGTTTGATGAGTTACACACACAATCAATATCATCATTACGTAAACATTACGTAATAATGCTCATGCTACGTGTGAATAACACAATTAATTTTAATATATTACACATTGACGTGGATAGTATTTAAATATAATGGTTAACAAAAATAATTGATTTATTATGTTATGTGTGACATTATTTTTTCTACTGAAATGATTAATTTATATAATTTATATACCCTTTTAAACAGTTATATATAGATATGTACATATTTTAATATATACCTAAATATTATATATATATAAATATATATATATATATGATTATCAGATATTAGCTACTATATTTACCATTACTATGATACACAACTATATTATTCGCTTAATTTAATACTATTTAGTAAATAGTAACTAATATTCACTACTATTCGTGCTCTTTATTACTGATAAGTATTATCTTATTCTTCCCCTATGTAGGCCCGTCTAAACATTCTTTTATAATTGTTATTAAAACAAATATTTTATTTATATATTCAAATATATTTAATTTTCTTTAAAATTATATATAAGTCGTAACTCAAATATCTGTGATAAATACAACTTTAGAAGCTTATATATAGATATTTTTTCAAAATTATTTCTTATTTTAAAACTTTATCTTTTGAGCATATTGATGTATATTTATATTTGTTGAGAGTGTATAACTAAAACAATGTTAATTATATAATACATTTATTATATATAATTATATTTTATAATATAATATTATTATATAAAATATTTAAATATTTAAATATTTAAAATAATGTTATAAAATAGGCACACAAAAGTAGATTTAATTATATTTTGTAACATTAATCGTAACATAACATTTTATATAATGATATTTTATTATACAATATAATTATGTATGATTAATTTTGAATTATGTATATATATATCATTATGCTACTAGGATATATCACCTCAATTGTAATGAAAGGTTTACGATTGTTAAGTTTATTACCGATTACACTATTGTACATAACTATTGTCACTTCCATATTATAAATTATAAATAATTATATATAATTATATACAATTGAGTTATATTAAATAATTATATATTTTCAATTGTGTTGAAATATGCAATAAAAAGTGTAATAAACTAAATACTGTTTTTACATTCTTGTTATTTATATTAATTAAATATATTAATAATATTTTTTTCCAATAAAAACTTATTGATATTTATTATAATATTTGATTGTTAATAAATAATTAATACTAATTGTTTATTAATTATTTATATTAACATTAATTTGTTATTCAAATTTAAAAAATATTAACATAAATATATATATATATATATATATATATATATATATATATATATATATATATATATATATACGTCAATACCTAAGTATATATAATTTAAGTAATAACTAAATACATACGTATAACAGTATAATCACATACATTATTGATGTATGGGTATTTCTCTTGAAGAGTATCACGTGTATGTTATAATGTAATATCCGGATAATATGAAAGATGCAATAATTAAACCAATATATAAAAATAATAATATCCAATTAATAACTAATTATAGACCTATTTCTTTATTACCACAAATAAGTAAAATATTCGAAAAAATCATATATAATAGACTATCAAATTTTATACATACAAATAATATAATTAATAGTAATCAATATGGCTTCATACCAAACTCCAATACAACTTTATCATTAATAAATATACAACAATTTATTTTTAAAAATACTAATAATAATAAAAAAGTAGCAACAATATTTTTAGATCTTAAAAAAGCTTTTGATGTCGTAGATCATAATATATTAATTGATAAATTAGAATCGTATGGATTCAGAGGTAAAATGAAAACATTTTTAAAAAGTTATTTTTATAAAAGATATATTGTTACAAGAATAAATGATTCATTATCATCGAAGGATTGTATAGAATATGGAGTACCCCAAGGATCAGTTCTTGGGCCTCTTTTTTTATATTATGTATTAATGATATGCCAACTATTTTGAAAGATGCAGTCAATATTAATCTAAACTTATATGCAGATGATACATCACTTACAATATATGCAGAGAACAATGCATTATTAACTAAATACCTACAATTGTATATCGATAAATTAGTATATTGGTTCAATATCAATAAACTAAAACTGAATATTGAAAAAACAAAAATGTTACCTTTTATAAATGATAGAATATTAAAAGATATATATATTGGAAATTCTAAAATTGAAATTGTAGGTAGCTACAAATTTCTAGGATTAATTTTAGATCAACATTTAACTTTTAAAAAACATATAGAATATCTAGCTAATAAATTATCATCAATAATATATTTTATGAAAAAAGTTTCGCTTTTAAGTACTGAAAATATGATTTTATTATATAACTCTTTTTTTTTATCTAATATTTCTTATGGCATAGAAATATGGGGAAATACCTATAAATCAAAAATAAATATTATTATGTTATTGCAAAAAAAAATTATCAGAATTATTAACAAAAAAATCTTAAATTTAAATCTATTACCTTTAATCAGATTATCAAATACATCTGAATTATTTATTAGTAATAATATTCTAAAATTAAATGATCTGGTGATGTTTAGAAATATTATATTAATTTATAAATTGCTAAATAAAAATTACAAATTGATTTTAATGAATATTTTACATTAAATAAACGTAATGATATATTCATTTTACCATTAATGAAAACTACAAAATACCAATATACAATATTCTTCAAAGGTATAAAGTATTATAATGATATAATATTAGGTAATATTCTTAAAAAAAAATAAAATAACAAATATAAATAAATTAAAAAAAGTTATGAAATTGTTTTTCGTTAACCAATATAAAATATAACACTTATGTGTGATGTTTAATAATATTAAAAATATATTATTTTTTCTAATATTATATTGTAAATTAAACAAATATTTTATATTATAAAACTTTATTAAAAAATCAGTATTAAATAGGTATTTCTCCATATAAATTTTACATTTTTACATATTTTACATTTTTATATATTTTACATCTTATACTAAACACAAAAAAAAAAAAAAACAGTATTACAAATTAGAAGTATTAAAAACATAAAAAAAACAGTATTAAATGTTTAAAAAAATTTAAAATTACTATTTATCAAAACTATTTTATATTTATTTTTCAAATTTTACGTTTTATATATTTAACTTTACATAACTAATAAAAAAAAAAAAAAACTAAACAGTATCAAAAATTAAAAGTATTAAAATAATAAAAAACAGTATTAGAATTAAAACAATTATAAACAGTATTAATAACCTATAGTAACCTACAAATATATATATATATATATATATATCAATATTATTAAAATTGACATAAAATATGTGATACAAATATTTAGATTCTTTATAAATATTATATTACAATTATGAAAAATGTATTAATTATATTTTATACTTTGTTTTGGATGCTAACATGGGAATCAAATATTTGTTTTAGTTTTGTTTTATTCTTTCTTTTATATTTTGTTTTAGTTTTGTTTTATTGTTTATTTTAATATATATTTTTATGAAATTTTATTGTATTTTATCCGAATGAAGATGATGAAATATGACATTACACTACTGTTAGGAGATATCGAATTAAAAAAGCTCATCGCTTTCACTGATTATCCTTAGACATTGTCTATAAACTGAATTCATTCATTCATTCATATATCTCAATAATTTACCTAAATATTTGGATTTGAAAATTAAAATAAATAATATATATATATACATATAATTTATATATATATATACATATAATTTATATATATATATATATACATATAATTTTATATATATTACAATTTAAATTATACAGTAATATTTATTTCAACTATATTGAAATAACTAAATAAATAACTATGAATTTATACATTGAGTTAACTCATTATTATTAATAATTATTAATAATTATGAACATAATATATATATATATATATAAATATATATATATATATATATATATATATATATATTGAATACACATTTATCTAGTACAACTATATTACAAATATAAATTAATATCAGAATTCTAGTATATATATATTTTTTTTTGTGGTTGAATAATACATACAATATATCATCTGTTCATGGACATAGTATGACATCTCGAAAACTATAATTATTGATTGATTTATAAATCGATTTATTTACGAGGGTAGGAAATACATATTTTGTTTTTTTAGTTGATTGGCTTTTTTGAACTTAATGTAATGACGTTATCAGTTTATTCAATTTTTCGTACTCGACTTGTATCTCACAAAAAAACTCATTGTTTACATTAAAGATACGGATATATATATATATATATATATATATATATATATATATATATATATATATATATATATATATACATGAATAGAAAGTTTGTGAACAATTGAAAATAATCATTGAAAGTTAATTATTCATATTATAAAATTAAAAATTTATTATTAGGGTTACCCCGTGGTTCAGTTATTAGACATATTCTATTTATTTTATCGTTAATGATTAAATTAAATTATTTATAATGTAACTAATGTATTCAATGATTAAATAAACAATGAAACTATTTGCAGATAATATAAATATTCAATTAAAATCTAAAAAAATATCTGATATAAATCACATTCAAATAGAAATAAATTCATTTTTATCTTAGAGTAATAGTTGTCAAATTGATATATCTCTAAATATAAAAACCCTCATTACATTACATAGTATAATATACTGATCTACTATATATATATATATATATATATATATATATATATATATATATATATATATATATATCTATAGATAATAAAATAATTTATAAATACAATATATATATATATATATATATATATGTTGTCTCCGGAAAACGGAGAATGATAGTTCTCGACAGGTTATAGATTTATTGAATGGAAACTGGACGTGTATGGGGAATGTGGTGTGGTTCGTGGATGGACGTGGATGGGGGTGGGGTGTGGTTCGATGATGGGGTAGATAGGGAAGGGGTGCGTTCGTGGATGGGGGTATATGGGGAATGGAGGATGGACGTATTGGACGAATCGCGAATGGAGGAAACCTCAAACTAAAACAAATATGAATACATATTAAACATCATAATATCAACAAGCATGATTAAATATGTATCAATCGAGAAGTTCTCACAATTAATATGATATGATTTACTAGCCTTTCAGTGTACGCTGTATGCACTAATAAACCATATCATACCGAACTTCTCGATAATAACGAAATCACGTGATGGGCGTAGTGGGCGTATCTCTAATTAGATAACTAGATTAAACTAGTTAATCTAATTATAAACTACGCTCTCTTTTACAATTTATAAAACAGAAATCAAATTATATAAAAAACAAATAACAAAATATATTTAATCAACATTCATCCAAATTACATAACATTTACATTCGTTCAAGGCACGTCAACTAATTGAAATTTACAAAACAGAAATCAAATTATATAAAAAACACAAATCACAAAATATATTAAATTAACATTTATCTAAATTACATAACACATGTATACTTCATACACAACATATTTATAAATACCTACACACAGTTATACACGTAGTTGCAATACTACATATATAAATAAATAAATATGTATTCAAGTTGGTAAATATATAAATGTTGATAGTCATATATTATATTGTAGTAGGGGGTAATTATATTTTGTTGGATCTTTTGACTATTAAGAATTTATTTAGATATTTTACAAGAAATAATATTAATACACTTTTAAAGTCATATATTACTATGCTCAGGCAAAATTAGAAAATATGTCGATGACTGTTAAGTACGCTTACCTAAAATGCATATAGTTAATTCATTATCAATGATTTCTCTAAAATAATTATCGAAATCTTAATACAATACTTCAACTTAAATATTAAATAGAGTCACAACAGTCTTCGGGAATCTATAATAAAACTAAAACACATTATAACATCGAGGATGAAAACTGAATAAAACTGGATAAAGCTAAATAGTATACTATTTAGCTTTATAAAATATGCAATATTCTGGAAATAAATAAAGATATAAACGTAGAAAATCACAAAAAAAGGTAGATCGCTTAAAATAATAATTAAAGCGTTGAAAAATGTTTAAACCACTTTAAAAATAAAAATTAGAGAACTACATCAAGAAGAATCTAAATCTGAAATAATCATAAACTAAAACGATCCGCACATACCGACATAGTGAATATCTTATCGTAAAGAAATGTTAAATTTACGAAAAAGATGTCTGGCTGGATGGTATGTAGTATCTGAAGCATTACACTATGGCAACTTTAGTATTTCATTTAAAAAAAAGTTTAGTAAAATTTAAAAAACTTAACTATTAGCACACTAGTATGTATTATTCAAATATTATTATAAAGGTATGTGGTTACGTTTATTTAATTTGTAATCAAATAAATTATTTTATGAAAATATGCAAAAATAATTATTTATCTTTAAATTTGTGTATAATATGTTATTAAAAAGTAACTGTAAGTACCTTAAATATGCATTATAAACATGTAAAAAAACTAATTTGAAATATTTGAAAAAAATACTAAATTGTTATATCATTACAGCAATACATTAATGATAGCAATGGATTACTTGTTATATATATTGATAATATATATTATGATTTCATACTCAATAGAGAAAGTTATCCACTTTTTAGTATACAAATTCTGTAACAGTTCTATAAAACTTAAGAAGTTTATATCTCATGAATTTTTTTTCCATTTTTATGCTATTTCTAAAACCAAACATATTTTATTTCCTCGATGAATCTTTATAATTTAAATAGTATATATCTAATAAATGGTTATTGAAAAGATTGCCTATTTTATAATTAATACGACTATAGATACAAATATGTTACACAAATCGGTACACAAATATATGTTTTATTATTTGTTCAGTACAAATTTACTAGGTTTATTTTAAATTATCTTATAATTGATATACGAGTATAATAGATGTGAATGATATCTACGAAATAAATAAATTATTAATGATGTCTTACACAATTTCAAAAGTTATCGGTATTCAAGTAGACACATACATATCTTTTACATGTAACGCCGCGAAAGTAACGCTGCCCTTAATATAGATTTCTACTTTTTAGTATATCCATTTTTTTTAAATCTATTACTTTTTATTAAAATTGTATTATATAATTATTGTTATATATATTATACATGTTGTATGGTTATTTTTGTTCTGTATGTTTTTTCCCGTAATATATTACTCTTTAAAGAGTAATTACTTTATTACAATTGTATATAAATATTGTAATTATCATTCGATTCAGTTATTTATTATAAATATGTATTTAATATTTTTAACATAATTTTTTAATTTTGTAATATTATATCAATTTTGTAATCGTATACATTTTCTATTCTTTTTCCACGTTGTTCTTATAAGTATATTCTCATACGAATATATTCTTTACAGTAATTCGTTAATTAAGCTATATTTAATATAGGGAACGTGATGCGGTTATGACCGATACGAATACAATTTATGAATAAATGATAGGACATATAAGAAATTATCATTATACTAATAAATAGTATAGTATATACTTGTAGAATAAATCTTTATATATACAATATTAGATTAACTACAAAGTAGCATTTTATCTAATAAAATAGCAAACTTTTGATTTTGATAAAATAGCAATTATAGAATTAGTGACATTATAATGTATGTATTTTTTACATTTCTGTAAGCTATAATGAATTACCTCAATATTATACGCATATTTTATTATAATATATATTTATAAAGTAGTTAGTTGTAAGCATTTATATATTTATTTGTCTATTTATACTGATTATATTTTCTTTAAATAGCATATACCTATTATGATTATTTCATAATATAATACTTATAAGTAAAATATTATAATATTGTAATAGTTATATATATATATATAAGAAGTAATTGTATTAATATAATTATTTTATATATTAATATCATTAGTTATTAAGTACATGTATAATAATATTGCGAATATCAATGATAAATCTAATCACTATTAGTAATATATTCATGATATGATAATATGTTATATATGTTATGAATACATTAAGATTTAAATTATAATAATAATTTTTATAGAAATGAATTTTTAAATGTATTATATATATATATACATAATACATTATAGATGAAGATATATCTAATCACTATTAGTAATATATTCATGATATGCTAATATGTTATATATGTTATGAATACATTCAGATTTAAATCACAATAATAATTGTTATAGAAATAAATTTGTAAATTATTATACATATACATAATACATTAAAAACTGCCTGTGTGGCTCAGTGGCTAAGGCATCATACACACAATCAGTAGGACACGGGTTCGAGCCTCGTCCGGACCATTCATTAATTTTATAAAATGGGTCTTACAATATTATTTAGAAGTGATCTTATATAATTGTGTATAAATAAATGATCGGCTCTCGTTAAATCATGGATGTCTTAACATGAGAGCGGCTTCGAAGGGACATTAGAGCCATATATGGTTATAAGTGAAAACTTCATCTAAGTTCCTGGATGGGATGAAAGCACTCCACCAAATACAAATAACAATAACAATAACATTATAGATGAAGATATAATGATGTGGTTCGAGTATAATACATATATTCGCCGTAAACTCATTAGAAAGTTATTTTTACATCCGAATTCCACGAGAATATCGCCGTTAATCACATACATTTTTTATCGTAGAATATCCGTAAATTGGGACATTATATTAATAAATGACTATTATTTCGTAGAAAATGCTGGTGTTATAGCAATGACTAAATGTAATACCTATATAGTTTTTATCCACCACTAATCTTTAATGATAATTATGATATTTGTTATTGCAGGACTAGTCACGTATTTAATGTTAACTAGAGCGTGACAAAGGCGAGATCGCACACCTTTTACGACGCTTAATCAGACGGTGTTCTATAAATAAACTATGCCCTAGTAAATAATTAGAGTTGCGAATAAATCAATAATTATAGATCGAGGGTTTTTATATAACACCGATATATCTACGTATATAGATAGGTTATATGTTATTTGTATTCAACCTTAATACACTGAACATCTGATATTAATTTATATTTGTTATACAGTTGAATTCAATGCAGAGTTTCCCCTCGTAATAGCTCAATGTAGAAATGCATACTATTATATTTAGAATTTTAAAAAATACTTAAAATAAATAGTACTGTATACGTTGAATTTGAATAAAAATAATTATTATATATATTATATATGTTTCAATGTTAAAATCGAACTATTTACGTAACTTATTGATGTCATCATTACATAATAATGTATACGTGGTAATCTTCAAGAGAAATACCCAGACATCAATCATGTATGAACAATGTTATACGCATGTATAGTTCTTCCATTGTTTGTGTTTAGGTATTAATATATATATACACGGTTTTGAAATGTGTCACAAAACTGCTTATTCCTTGACATGTTTAAATGAATACTACGGCACTACAATAACATTTCTTAATATTTAATAAATAAAAAATACGTATTTATTGTTTATTTTAAATGCAATATTATTATACTTATAATACGAGTGTAAAGGAAACAAGTAATATTCAAAATATTATATTAATATAAATAACAAGAATCCAAATACGTACCTATAGATGTATATATGTATATATATATATATATGTATTCGTAATATATAAAGTATATTCGGTGAATAATTAAACACCATTACAAATAAATAATTACTTTAATGCATACTCTATTATATATAATGTTATATATATAATGTTATATATATATAATATTATATATATAATTTAAAATATAGAAGTGACAATAGTTCTGGACCAAATTTTAATCGGTAATATATTTAAAAATCGTATATCTGTCTTACGATAAAGTTTATATATTGAAACCAAACAACACTATCTTAAATATATATATATATATATATATATTTTATTATTTAGGTATATATCATATTATATACTTGTATTTTGTAAGCCGTTTTATTAGCCTATAAGGTATGGTGGTTATACAAGTGTATGAACTTTATTAATGGTTAGATGCAATATTCAATATAGAGTATAATGTAAACATACACTATAATATTAGCGTTGAAAGACTATCATTAATAAAGGTATTCAATTGAGAAAAAAGTACGATTCACGAACGATATCGTTTACAGGAGATAGCTGTATAGTGGATATAAACTAGATCAAAGAGGAACAGTAGTGCATTATAAATTATAGGGAATTAATGAGGATACTAATGAATTAACCAGTAACGTTTTTCACAGTGGTTAATATTAACAATATTAAAGGAAATAAAATGTAACACAGTAAACAAAAGTGAAAAAAACATGCATTAACATATTAATATTAGTTGTAATCGGTTTAATAGATATTGATAGATATAGATATGTGTTAATCATATTATTACTCTTACTTAGATGAAGACGTTTTTATTAAATGTTTTAATTGAGTGAGAAGATTAATTCATGGTGTTACAACCAAGTACAATAGGAGGAAAAGCTTTTCCTAGGGAATGAGTTAAAAGTGATATTAAGAGCAGATGTAGGATATGAAATTTAGGAGGAGGAATATATTAGAACGTAACAATGATACACTATACTGCTTATTAGTGCAATAATAAGAATATCGCAATTAGTGACGCACGATATAGCGCACTATATATAGCGCATGATAAGAAATAAAATAATCTTTAACTTATACGTAGATAATAGTATTTTATAATATAGTAAAGTTAAATATAGCAGCTGATATCCGGGATTTATATATATATATATATATATATATATATAGATATATATATATATATATATATATATATATATATATATATATATATATATTTATATATATATTTATATATTTAAATATTAACATATTTATATATAAATGTTTGTTAAAGATTATATATATATATATATATATAAATTAATTATACCAGTAGAAAAAAAAACAATAATACATAACATTATAACTCGATTATTTTTTCTAAACTATTTAATTCATATACTTAATACTTAAATGCTTATATATATAAATTAATATTAATTGTGTTATGTACACGTAGAAAAATCATTATTTATTATAACATAACTGCGATATTGTATGCACGTATTCATTAAACCTAACCGATATTTTATATTATGTAATTCTCATTTATCTTAATGCCGCATAGTCGAATAATATATTTAAATGTAGTTTTTATATTATATTATCGAATGGATGCTTAACATACTATCGTATCACCTACTTTATGTATTAATAACTAGTTAATATTATTGATAACATATCATTATAATTGTAATTGTAATTATAATATAAAAATACTTGATATAGTATCTATAGATACTAATATATATTTATTAATTATATGTTATTATTGTATTTTAAAAGAGTAATAATGTATAATATATCATTATATTACAATATTATTATATTTTTTAACAATTTATATTTGTAATCTTTCAAAATGTATTATATATATATAATTATATAATTATTTATTATTTTTTTAATATTTCAATCGCAACATTACTTTATCTATTTTTAATTATTATTATTTTAAATTGTTTATTAAATGAATTATAAAAAAAGAATATATACATTAATTTATAAAGTATTGTAATTAAGTTGATTTGTCTACCGGTAATTATGCGAGCCGGACAACATAGGCAGTTTAAATTATAAGTTATATGAATCCTCAAATGAAATGAACTTGTTTCAATTTAAAAATCTCTACCTCATATACCTAGTTCTCTTTCTTTTGTAAGTAATTAATTAAAATTAATTCTATGACTTTTCCATCATATATATCGTAGTATATCAGTAATATATTTTAGTAAATATACATATTTATATAATTAAACATTAATTAGGTGAATTATAAATGTAATATAGATGCTCAACACGGTACCCTATAGGGCATATACACATAGGGTGACTATGTACACGTAGGGTGAACTATATGAACTTCTATATGAACGTGTCCCTATTATTAGTATATATTATTAAATAATGTATCATGGTGCAGGTGCGAACAGAAAACAAACGTATATTTAAACTTGATTAATTGTTTATATGCGATATTAAAAAAAGTCGAATTCGCAGCTTGAATCTAGGTAACATTTTTGTGTATAATTTTCTTCCGATTACTTTAAATTATCTACACAACTATAATTAATATTAGGTATCACGATTTACTATTTAAATCATATAAGGTATAATATATATTATTATTATTAATAATGAACGAATAAATATTATATAAATACGACAAAATAATACGAAAAACGATAACAAAACGTAAAATAAATATATAATAATAATACATCATTAACATAGATAGATAGATAGATAGATCAAAAGTTTATTACATTACTGGTTATATATAAAGAAAGTTATAATTATATATAAACATATAATTATATAACATATATAAACAAAATATATAAATGTGATAACAGTAAGACAAAACGACACGATACAAAAAAAACAAGAAATAAACGGAGAAGTAAAATAAAAATAAAACATTGGATTATATGAGCCGTTGAAGCAATATATAGTATCCGATAGTGAAAGTTGTCAAACAGGAGAGGTAACAAAACCGAAGGTCTCGGGTTGGCAAGGCCCATATCGGATAGATCAATTCCCAAGGGTGGATGAGTCCCTAGTATGTAATTTGGTTGACGTCTCCTGGCGTTAAGCTACCGTAAACTGATGACAGCAAGCATAATATCAAATACTATATATTGGTACAATTAATACGGAATAACAATAACATGATTGATACATTTGGTGTGAATTAATTTTTCACGGAAAAGTGTTACGGTTTTATAAGATGTAATTGTAAAAGGTAACGCGTTCCATGAAGAGCAAACTCTATTTTCTAAATAATTCAGATTGGTGTTTGTTCTACACTTTTTCTTTCGTATCTTCACTTTAGGCCCTCTGCAATTGTTGCTGTATATATCAAATATATCAGTTGCATTCACATCGACACGTCCGTTGAGTATCTTATAAGTCAGGGTAAGATCAGCTAATAACCTACGATGAAATAAAGTTTTAGTACTGAGAAAAATAATTCTATCTTCATAAGACCGTTTAGTAAAGTTACATCTATAAAAAAGTATGTTAGTAAAATAGATTTGAATATTTTCTATATTGTTAGACTTACATATGAAATTGTCTGGATTCCAAACAGATGAATCCGATTCCACAATAGGGCGAATGTATGATAAATAGGCTTTAAGCAAGTATATATAATCATTGATGATGAAACATCTAAATAATCTATTAATAATTAAGTGTGCTTTAGTATGCTTTTAGTATATATAGTATTAATATGAGTATTAAAACTCATATTATCATTAAATGAAAAACATTCGTTATGCCTAAATCCTTGAATGAAGTATGTATAGGCAGTTCAAAATCATTAATGAAATATGAATGAATAGGGTTTTATTACCAATTCGCATGACAACACATTTAGTAGGAGCAATTTCTTGTTCCCATCATAGTATGACGAATTAAATTTCCAGAAATAATGAATATAAATATATATATATATATATATATATATATATATACATAATATGCATTACATATATATATAAATATATTTAAATGTATAAGTACTATAATTTAAAATAAAATTATTATTATTAATAATAATTAATTATTAAATTATAATTATATTATAATTAATTATTAATAATAATAATTATTATTAATAATTATTAATAATATATAATGGTAACCTGAATATATATATATATAATAATACAAATACGTAAGTAGGAGATAGTAAGTCTCATAATGTACAAGTTTAAAAAAAAAATTAATTTTGATAATTGATTTGAAACAGTTCGATGATTGGGATTGGATTATTTTATAATCTAGATTATTCCACACATTTAATATACGAGTATTTAAGTAATTAATATGTATATTTGTACGATATTTTGTAGCCACGAGATTAATTCCGTTGATACGTGTACGAGAGTGTATCTATAATGAATTCAGTATGTTAGATACATCGAATGTACACATATTATGAATTAGTTTATATATCATTAATATATCATATCATTATATATCATTATTAACACTTTATGCAAACGTCTTAATGCTAATAATTGTAAGCCAAGATAATTAAGACGTTCGCTATAACTAATATATGTCAATCCACATCTTCCGAATAATCTTCTCCTACATACTAGCTGAACCCTTTCTAACTTGTCAGATATTGTCAGATAATGATATGTGTTATTATCGTATTTTGAATAAATTAGTTATTAATAAGTACATTAGTATAAGTCACTATACTTTAATATTATTATTATTATTATTATTATTATTATTATTATTATTATTATTATTATTATTATTATTATTATTATTATTATTATTATTATTATTATTATTATTATTATTATTATTATTATTATTATTATTATTATTATTATTATTATTATTATTATTATTATTATTATTATTATTATTATTATTATTATTATTATTATTATTATTATTATTATTATTATTATTATTATTATTATTATTATTATTATTATTATTATTATTATTATTATTATTATTATTATTATTATTATTATTATTATTATTATTATTATTATTATTATTATTATTATTATTATTATTATTATTATTATTATTATTATTATTATTATTATTATTATTATTATTATTATTATTATTATTATTATTATTATTATTATTATTATTATTATTATTAGTATTATTATTATTATTATTATTATTATTATCATTATTATTATTATTATTATTATTATTATTATTATTATTATTATTATTATTATTATTATTATTATTATTATTATTATTATTATTATTATTATTATTATTATTATTATTATTATTATTATTATTATTATTATTATTATTATTATTATTATTATTATTATTATTATTATTATTATTATTATTATTATTATTATTATTATTATTATTATTATTATTATTATTATTATTATTATTATTATTATTATTATTATTATTATTATTATTATTATTATTATTATTATTATTATTATTATTATTATTATTATTATTATTATTATTATTATTATTATTATTATTATTATTATTATTATTATTATTATTATTATTATTATTATTATTATTATTATTATTATTATTATTATTATTATTATTATTATTATTATTATTATTATTATTATTAATAATATATATAACAATCATACTCCTCCTACAAAGTTTAGAAAATATAAATATCCTATCCATCTTAAAATACTAATGAACACATGTCGCTATCTACATAATATAATTAATGACAATAACACTCGTCTAAACTGGCGTAAAGCTCAATTTAATTTTGAAACAAAACTTAAGGAATATAACTTAGACAAAGAATCAAAGATGTTATCTTCTGCTAATACATCTAATTTCAATAAATAATTAAATAATAAACTACATTCTACTAATTCAATATCACCACTTTATGACGAAACTAATAATGTTGTATTATCATCTGATTTTGACAAAGCATCCTGCTTATCACGTCAATACCTATCGGTTTTTAATAAAAGTATTGATACTAATTTACCACAGTTAGTGGCAATAGGTAACGTACCATCATCACAATCGGCATTTCCCTCGTTTTCCTCATACCCTACCACACCTGAAGTGGTACGTAAAATGCCTATGCCTACTACCCATCAAGTATAATAACTAACCTGATGGTATTCCGAAAGTTTTATTACATATATTATCATTTCAATTATGCTATCCTCTTTCAATCATTTATACTAATATTCTTAAAAAGGAATATGTCTGGATATATGGAAATTGTCTCATATCATCCCAATTTTTAAAAAGGTGATGCAACGAAGGCAATTAATTATCGTCCAATAAGAATGTTACCAAGTACATTAATACTATTTGAAAAAATTCGTTCTAATAGATATATTACGCAAAACCAGTATGGTTTTCTCGCAGGTAAATCGAATGGCCTGCAATTAATCTCTTTCTACAAGCACATATATAAATCTAGAGATGCATCATCACTATCTTATATTGTTTATATAAATTTAGAAAAGGCATTCGATAAAATATCACACACCAAATTATTACATAAATTATCTCATTATGGGATTTGTGGTGATGTAATTATGTGGTATCCTCATAAACAACGAGTACAAATTAATAAAACGTTTTCTAACTATACACAGGTCATATCGGGTGTTCCACAAGGATCAGTTATTGGTCCATTACTATTTCTGATCTATATAAATTATCTCTCTAATATAATTAATAATTCGATTAATTACTTTCTATTTGCAGATGATACTAAATTGTCATTTTAATTCAAATCCAATGATAGGTGTCTCTTTCTGCAAAATACTCTCGATGATATCAGTAATTGGATGACAATATGGGAATTCAAATTGGCTCCGAAGAAATGTATAGTGATGTGAGTTGGACATATGTATCCCGCTCATGTATATAATTTAAATGGACATATTGTACCAATTCAATATAATTTTAAATATTTGAGTATTACATTTAATCATAATATGAATTTCATTATTCATATTAATAATATTTGTAATAAAGCCTATCCAACCATTAATAGATTATTCAGGTTATTCATTACCAATAATTATATATATCTACTTATAGCATATATATCGTTTGTATGTCCTTTGGTTGAATCTGATTCTTCTGTTAGGAATCCAGATGCATTATATATTACTAATTCTAACCACATTGACAATATTCAAAAATATATCACTAAACGATTAAGTATACATTCTACTGGCTCTAGAATATTCCCATGTCATAGGAATTGGTCGACCTTTACCAGAAAGTTAGTCATCGCAGATCAAAAATCAGCTGAGTTACATTATATATTATGCATACTAATTCATAACTAAATCTATACTCTTATGTTAATATTATGTATATTGATATATTATTTTACTTATGGCATGTGTAAACCATCATTCTTATTATAATTGATTAGTTATCATTAAATTATTGTTTCATGTCATTGTGTGTTTCACAACATTCAATAAACTATATTATAAACTATATATACATGTCAATTCCTATTTATAAATAATGGAAATATTAACTCTATACTTCATATAATATTAATCATCATAGACATGATTCAATTATCTAGGTATCTTCTCTAGGTATTTCTCTTGATGATTATCACGTATATATTAGTATCAGTAATAACCACCTTAACGATTTATGACGTACACTGTGAATAATAAGATTTATTAAATTAATAATTAATATATATTATTATAAATAAATATTACTAATATAATAGATATTATTACAAAATATATTTTTATACAAATACAACTTAATAACACATAACATTTATTTCAAATATATAAAAACATATAATTAAATAATTAAAATGATTTCTATAGAAACAACTATATATAGCCGTTCAAATATAGCTTTATATATATACATATATAAAAAAACATTATAAATAGGTAAGCCTGGATATTATTAATAGGTAAGCATGGATATCTCTACAATCTTCTGAAACGTTGAGTGATATTGAGACATATCAGAACACCGGATCTATTCTGTTAGAAGGAGGTATACCTCCTTCTAACAGAATAGATCCGGTGTTAGTACCTATAGGTACTACCTACAACTCGAAATTCTTTCAATTATCGTGCCTTCTCCTCCGTTGTTCCTCATACATGTAATAGTCTACCATACGATCTACGCAAGATCCAATATTTGTATTGTTTTAATATTAAATTAAAGTATCACTTTAACTCTATATAATACCTTTATATTCAGATATGATTTATTTATATATTATTAACTACAAATCTTAAAATAAACTCGTTTATTTTTATTTGTTTTTCGTTATATTATGCTATATAAACGTTATTTTAGATTATGCTATACACCAGTGAGGGCTTTCGCTATATTCGGTGTTTTAAATAAACCAATTCATTCATTCATTCATTAATATATATATATATATATATATATATATATATATATATATATATATATATATATAAGTTTACATTATGTATTTATGTCTGGCACAATTATATTGAGAATATAACTATTTATAAAAATATAATAATTGTAAATTATATAAAAATGTATATAACTATTATTGTATTATTAGTTGTATTCGAGAATCCACGTATACTAAAATATTCAAGAAGACACGCTATATATATAACATAAATAACATATTTAGCATATCATGGTTCTACTTCTACTATTACAGCTAGTGACTACATATTACTTTGATCTCTACATGGTTATATCTAGTGTAGCACTATCATAACTGTGTTATACATACATATCTTACTAATCACCTCTTACTATACATCTATATACAAACTATACACTTTGATTTGTGGAAATGTATCCGAATGTAGTCCGGCTAATCTACAGCATGTTATTATCTTTGGAAGGGTTGCCGAAATATTGATAATGATATTTATAATGTAATTAATATTTCTATTTTTGTATGATTTATAATAATGTATATTCCGTTATTCGAGCATTACTTTTACAACTTACGATTAATTATTTGAATGATTGTAGTATTTTTTATAATTTCTAAGATATTTTCGATAGTTTTTTTTAATCTTGTTGAGCACACATTTCTTCGTTTTAGATTACTTATTATAGTTTTAGATGTTAGATAATTATATAGTATAAGAAAATAATTTTAAAATTTAATTGTTAGCAGATAATTTTTAGTACATCATTATTAAACCAATATTTTGTGAAACAATATTTATCTTATGATCTAAATAATGTGTATAGTATGCTAGTGGTTTTACATCCGCTAGATATTCGATTCCACAATAACAGTATTGATTGATTTCATAAGATCGTTAAGATGGATGTATTAATGTTATGAATCTCCTGATGAATATGCACTTACATCTAGACTATAGTATATTTATATTATAGACCATAGTCTAGCGTATACACATACACACACACATATATATATATATATATATATATATATATATATATATATATATATATATATATATACCATATTCTAGGGTATATATATATTTAGACTATGCTCTATTTATATATATATACCATAGTCTATAGTTAATAGTCATGTATCGTATGTTCAACGTATTATAATTGAAGGCATATCACGTGGTGTATAACGAGAATAACACCTATAGGTATACTATAGTAGCAACAATAACACCTATAGTTGTACTATGGTAGCAGCAATAACACCACTGATCCTACACGTGGACATTATCCGCACAGTTAAGAGCGCACTCCATTCAGAGGCTATGCAATAATCGCATATATTAATTTCGCATTTATAATGTAAAACACATGCTGTTTTTATTACAGCCAGTGATGGGTAAGATTATAATTGATAATCGGTGATATTTTTAAAACATCGATCATTAAGCAGGCGGAAAGCGGAATTTAATTGTAAAGGATCGTGATCGTAAAAGGATCGAAAGATATGTAATATAGTATACATACATATATGTAGGAATTATATGATTACCTTTGTGAATTAGAGTTAGAATATAAAGACATTTATAGACGGTTTCTACGAATTAACTAATTACAGTTAAACTATGTATTAACGTATACTATGTTTATCTAATGTAGGGGAAAGTAACCTAATACGGACACTTTAACAATAAATTGAGTCAACATTTTATGACTCATTATTTTTATTCAAAAATTACAATATATTAATATTATATGATTATAGATATTATTATGATTTTAAAATTTTATTTAATCTTTTAATTCCATAGATAACGGGGGTGTCCGTATTCGGTACCCATGTCCGAATACGGACACCATGTGTTATAATACGGATACCTTGTATACCACTAGATACACTATATATTATTGATGAATCAATCAGACAAATTACAATTACATTATTTATCATTAATTGTATGACAAATTTATTCTAATTTAATTAGTTAATACTTTTTATTATTTTTTTAATTAATTATTCAATTTAAGCATCTAAATAATACAACTTTTAGATTTAGCTTTATTGGTGGTATTACTATTATAACGCATGCGATTTTTATAAATATCACAATAGTTCATACGCTGCGCGCTGATTGGTTATAGGGTGTCCGTATTAAGACATATAGAGTGTGCATATAATGGACTTATATGACCTATAGATATATGCTTATAACTTAATAAATATTTGACAACAAATATAGAAATTTTATATTTAATTTTAGAACGCTTTGTTTTTTAATAATTTTATGAAAAATGTATTTTAATTTAATTAGTTAATACTTTATTTATTTTTATTATTTTTTTAATTAACAATTCAATATAAACATTTAAATAATACAACTTTTAGATTTAGCTTTATTGGTGGTATTAATATTATACCTCACGCGATTTTTATAAAAATCACAATAGTTCATACGCTGCGCGCTGATTGGTTATTGGGTGTCCGTATTAAGATATCTAGAGTGTCCGTATTAGGGACTTATATGATCTCTAGATATATGCTTATAACTTAATAAATATTTGATAACAAATATAGAAATTTTATATTTAATTTTAGAATGCTTTATTTTTTAATAATATAGTGATATATTTTATCGATACATTTGTATATTCTTGAGAAAATTTGAAGTTGACATTTTTTTTCATGAATTTTAAAACGTAATAAAAAAATCCGTTTATTGGATATATCAGCAATATTTTGAATAATAAAAAAATAAAAAATACTTTTTTAGTCTATTTATATAATTATGAATATTTTATTCATTAACAATTTTTGTGTTGGATTTATAGTTCTGAGATACCTAGAGTGTTCGTATTCGAGCACTGTCCTTATTGTGTTACTTTCCCCTATACTACTTTTCTCTTTATCTGACTTCTAAATTAAAAAATACAAATGATAATAAAGATAATCTAATAATATAGATTGCGTTAGTACCATATTTGTTTCTACTACTTATTAAATTCAACATCTACCTTCGAAATTTAATTTATATTCCACCACTATTCATGCATGGCATCTATCGGCCCATTATCAATGGAATAACCTACAATATAATCCGCGCAGTACTATATCCATTAACTCATTTAAATATCAATTAAAAACACATATATTTACCACTTCATATCCCTGATCACTATTTTAATCAATATTTATAAAAATATATTAATTTACAGTTGATTCCGTAAACGAACAATATATTGTTTGTTTTAAAATGTATTTTATTTTGTTATTTATGTTCTATTTTATTATTAGTGTTATATAATTTATTTTTACCTTCGATGCTTGATTGTTCTGGCACAAAGATTCATTAAAATAAATTAAATTAAATTAAAGAGGTTATTAATTTACATATTTATTAGTGATTAGCTATAGCTATATATATAAAATATATTAACTATATATATACATATATATAAATAAATAAATATATATATATATATATTTGTATTTTTTTCCATTTCTTTTGTTGACGGGTAGATACTTCGATAATTCAGTGAACTTCTATATCTACCGGTGTTCACTCTAATTTATTTGAGGAACCAATCTGATTATTATTATTATTTATCATAAAATAAACTGCCTATGTGGCTCAGTGGCTAAGGCGTCAAACACACAAGCAGTATGACACAGGTTCGAGCCTCGTCCGGACCATTAATTAATTTTATAAAATGGGTCTTAAAATATTATTTAGAAGTGATCTTATATAATTGAGTATACATAAATGATCGGCTCTCGTTAAAACCATGGATGCCTTAACATGAGAGCGGCTTCGAAGGGACATTATAGCCACATATGGTTATAAGTGAAAAACTTCATCTAAGTTCCTGGATGAAAGGACTCCACCAACTAAAAATAACAATAACAATATATGTGATTAATGTAATTATTATTATAACTAAATCCAATGGATCATTATTCATTAATCATAGGACCCTGGGAAAAAGGCGTGTTGTACGAGTATTCATACTTGTTATAATCAAGTCATATATGTAGTATATGTATATATATATATACTATATTACAAATATAAATATTATAACACGAATTGATAATACTCTATCATCTAGAAAGATTATTAGATATGGAGTGCCGCAAGGATCTGTTCTGAGACCTCTACTATTTATTATCTTTATAAATGACATATCAAATATTTTTAATAATGAACAAGTAAATAATATTAATATCAATTTATATGCAGATGATACATCTATAACTATATTTGCTGAAAATGATACATTATTAACATATTATTTGCAATATTACATGGATAAATTAAAAAAATGGTTTGATATAAAGAAGCTTAAGCTAAATATCGAAAAAACAAAAATATTGCCATATATAAATTCTGGTATATTAAAAGATATAACAATAGATAACATTAAAATCGATATAGTTAATAATTATAAATTTCTTGGGATCTACTTAGATTCCCAAATGACCTACAAAAAACATATAAATTATTTATCGAATAAATTGTCAAAAATTATATATACTATAAAAAAAATATCTTTTTTAGATACAAAAAATTTAATTTTGTTATATAATTCGTTCTATTTATCTAATTTATCATATGGGATTGAAGTATGGTCAAATACTTATAAATCAAATATTACAAAATTAATTATGTTACAGAAAAAAGTTATAAGAATTATTAATAAACAAATAATAGATAAATCAAAATTACCATTAATACGTCTCCAAACACATACTGGTCCTTTTTTAAAAAAAAATAATATTTAAAAATTTGAAGATCTAATTATATATAGAAACACATTATTAATCTATAATTTCTTAAATAATAAATATAAATTAGATTATAACTCATATTTCAAGTTAAATAAACTAAAAAATAAATCTATTCTACCACTTATGAAATCAAATAAATTAAAAAATACAATATTATTTAAAGGACCAAAATTATATAATGAATTAATGTTTAATAATCTTTTACGAAAAAAGAATATTAATAATGTATTTATTCTAAAAAAAACATTAAAATATTCATTTATAAGTAAATATTAGTTTTTTTTTTATATATTTTATATATTTTAATATTTTTTTTTTTTTAATATTTATATTTGTTTTACATCTTGTTTCGTTTATTGTTTTAAATATTGTTTTAAATTATTATTGGTATTATTAGTCATCTGTAATTTGACAGGAATGTGGCGCCATTGCACGTCTTATTGAAAGATGATTAATTTTTGTTTAGTAGTTTTAATTTTATAACATACTTTTAGATATTTTTATTTTACACATATTTATAATAATTATTATAATTATAAATTAATTATTATAAATTAGTTTATATTTTTATTAACAATTCTCAATATTGTAAATTTACATATTTTACTAATATATATTTTAATACATTTTAATATTATACAATTATTTTATTATCTTATTTTATTATTTACTTTAATGGATTGAAATATGATGATAACTTATGTTCATGAACAGTGTTTTATTATTTTTATTAATTTATATATATATGTATCTTCTATTTTATTACAAAGAATGCTAACACATGAATCATTATTATTATATTATTACTTTTACTAATATTGTAATCTGTACATGAACATATTGGAGGTATCGACCAAATAAAGCCTAGGCTTTCACTGATCCTCCATAGACGTATGATATACATAGTATGTCGTATGTCTATAAACTGATTTCATTCATTTATTCATATATATTTATATAAATATATACTGATTCAATTAATTATTGGCAAAAATAAATAAAAAATTATATATAATAATCCATATAAGGTATACATCCCAAGCAACCAGAATCTAGTTGCCGCAACGTAACATTATAGGTCAAATAATATGTTCCACTAGGTGGTCGAATCATAGGTAGTTTGTGAGCAGAGAAACGGTTTCCTTTTACATACAAAAAATCAATAGTGGAACGTATTATTTTACCCATAAATAAACACCAAGTGGAACGTATATTTTTACCCATAAATAACACTTAGTGGAACGTATATTTTTACCCATGATTAAACACCTAGTGGAACGTATATTTTTACCCTTAATAAACACCTAGTGGAACGTATATTTGTACCCATGATTAAACACCTAGTGGAACGTATATTTTTACCCTTAATAAACACCTAGTGGAACGTATATTTTTACCCATAAATAAACACCTAGTGGAACGTATATTTTTACCCATACACATTAAAAAAGAAACGAAAAACAATTCATTCATTTATTACAAGGAACAATACACAAAATACGGATATGATATAACACGTGCATAATATATATAATAATAAACTGGGAATGCAAGGGTATATTTATAATGATAATAATATAAGTATGTATACATGTATGATCATATATGATTATAATATACATATATAGTATATAGTATGCGAATATAGAAGTTTCTGTTCATTAAATAGTACAGTGTATAATTCCAGATATATATATATATATATATATATATATACGAAATTCACGAAGACGATACCGGATCCTAGAGATGATCTTTAACATATTCATGGAGATATTCACCATAGCCAAGCAGGAAGATCATCTTGTTTATTCTGAAATTATAAATTGTATATTAATATAAATCAATTATGATGGCACAATCATATGTATATGTGTATACTGTAACTAGTTGTATATAATGAATAATAGACTAGCTGGACCATACAAGTGCAAACAGGTGCAAGGTATCGCGTGGTACATTTATTCTTTAGCCAATCAAGGAGACCTGCGTTCCCTAGGCACACACGCAGTGCGTGCGTCAACCTAATTCCTAAAGCAGTAAACATGTTAGATAATGGGACGTCCGATATCTAGTTCGTTAGCATAATATGGAACGTTCCATTATGCTAAGCTGTACAGACTGGTCCATTACGGATAGCAACATGATATATATATATATATATATATATATATATATGTATATATGGCTATACATGACGGGAGGCATACTTTATAAATGAACATCGTGTGTAGGAGGTAATTTACAACTGGATATAGGTGTATGTTGAACCAATGGTGGTTTTAGGTAGAGGTGTGACTATTACAGGAATCAGGGGTGAAGATGAGGGCATCATTGGTAATGGCAAGGTCGTCATTTTATACTATAACTTACATATATGCGAATTTATATACACTTAGGCATATCATGTACACCCTATTACTAAATATATATATACGAATATAATTATATCAACATAACAATATTTAACATGTGTACTATATTCATAGAGCTAGAGAGAAACTTTCTCTCTAGTTCTGTGACTATATTGCATCATATTGTATATTAATCTAGGTCATCAGGGGATTACAATTATACAAAGGCCGGTAATAGTTTATATATAGATTTTACATAATTACACACATACATGCACGACGTATGCATTGCACGTACTATGTATAGTTATATAAGTATATATATATATATATATATATATATATATGTATGGATGTATACATTAAATACTAACTTCTGTATCTTGACTATTCAATTTGTCGGACTAGAAGCTGGCAAACAAGTTTAGATACATGGCATTCACGAAGACGATACCGGAGGCGATCCCGGATAGCATACGGAGGACGTCTAGGGCGGTAACGGAGATGATCTTGAACATATTCATGAAGATATTCATCTAGCCAAGCAGGAAGAAAACTACTGATGATCTTAATTATCCTGAAATTATAAATTGTATATTAATAAATCAATTATCATGACACTATAATATTTATATGTGTATGCTAACTTCTAACTTCTGCATCTTGACTATTCAATTTGTCGGACTAGAAGCTGGCCAACAAGTTTAGATACATGGCATTCACGAAGAGGATATCGGAGGCGATCCCGGATAGCATACGGAGGACGTCTAGGGCGGTAACGGAGATGATCTTGAACATATTCATGAATATATTCATCTAGCCAAGCAGGAAGAAAACTACTGATGATCTTAATTATCCTGAAATTATAAATTGTATATTAATAAATCAATTATCATGACACTATAATATTTATATGTGTATACTAACTTCTAACTTCTGCATCTTGACTATTCAATTTGTCGGACTAGAAGCTGGCCAACAAGTTTAGATACATGGCATTCACGAAGACGATACCGAAGACGATCCCGGATAATATGGGCGTTATTTTTGATGAAACTAGGATGCCCTTAAAGAATATTGTTAAACATTTTTCAAAGTTTTAAAATATATTTTATTTACAATAATTAAGTGGCGGTATACTGGTATATAGTGATACTTAATACATCGTATATATATATATATATATGTATATTAATGCTGTACAATTTAAAATACTATACTAATAATTATTAAGATAATATATAATTAATAATTATTAATATATAATTAAGTGTTATTAATTAATAATACGTATTGATAAATAATTATTAATTTGTAAATTATAATTGAATAATTATTAGAATAATATATAAATAATAATTAATAATATACAATTAATTATTATTACTTAATAATTATAATTGAATAATAGTATACATAGTATAATATTTATTTGTATATTATATACTTAATATACCATATATGGTTACACGCATATCTGTGTATATACGACGTACAGTGTACGATGTACACTGTACGTCATACACTGTACACATGTTTTTATATGTATAATAATTATTAGAATAATATATAAATAATAATTACTAATATACAATTAATTATTATTACTAAAAAATTATTATTGATAAATAATTATTAAGATAATATATAATTAATAATTATTAATATATAATTAAGTGTTATTAATTAATAATAAGTATTGATAAATAATTATTAATTAGTAAATTATAATTGAATAATTATTAAAATAATATATAATTAATTGTTAATTAATAATAAGTATTGATATATAATTATTAAAATAATATATAAAAAATAATAAGTATTGATAAATAATTATTAATGAGTACATTAGAATTGAATAATTAATAATTATTAAAATACTATGTAATTAATAATTAATAATTTTACAGCACTAATGTATATATATATATAAATATATATCATATTTGCATATAATATTCATATATCTTATGTTCGGCATGCATAAACCAAGGCGTTTTTTATTAATTATAAACCTATTGTTAATTTTTGTACCATGTCGTTTTGGGTTTCAATTTATATCTATTTTGTCTTGATTATTTTTGTTTATATATTTATTTGTTTGTTTACCTAATAAACTATATATTATTATTATTATTATTATTATATATATATATATAATCATATTAGTAATAGTTGTATGTTATCTATAGATATTATAATTATATATGTATACATATTATAATATTTATTTGTATATAATATACTTAATTTAATATTTGTATACTATATATATATATATATATATATATATATATATATATATATAATATATAATAATAAATTATTGATATTAAATGATACAAATAATAAAGTATTTATTGTAAAATTCTAGGTTTTAAAGATTATTATTAAGTTTTGTTTGCCTAGTTGTAAACCAGTTATAATTTTATAACAATGCATAATACATATTTACACATGTATATAAACGCAAATATATAAGTAAGTGTTATTAGTTAATAATAAGTATTGATAAATAATTATTAATCAGTAAATTAGAATTGAATAATTATTAAAATAATATATAATTAATGTTATTAATTAATTAATAATAAGTATTGATAACTAATTATTAATTAGTAAATTATAATTGAATAATTATTAAAATAATATATAATTAATAATTAATAATATACAATTAATTAGTATTACTTAATAATAATTATTGTTAATAATTATTAATATATAATTAATAATAAGTATTGATATATAATTATTAAAATAATATATAATTAATAATAAGTATTGATAAATAATTATTAATTAGTAAATTAGAATTGAATAATTATTTAAATACTATATAATTAATAATTCATAATTTTACAGCACTAATGTATATATATATACATATATACATTAATATATATATATATATATATATATATATATATATATATAATATTATTAATAGTTGTATGTTACCTATAGATATTATAATTATAATTTATATATATTCCCATATAATGTTTATATTATATATGTATACATATTATAATATTTATTTGTATATAATATACTTAATTTAATATTTGTATACTATATATATATAATATATATTATATATTATAATAAATAAGTGATATTAAATGATCAAAATAATAAAGTATTTATTGTAAAATTCTAGGTTTTAAAGATTGTTATTAAGTTTTGTTTTCCTAGTTGTAAACCAGTTATAATTTTATAACAATGCATAATACATATTTACACATGTATATAAACGCAAATATATAAGTAAGTGTTATTAGTTAATAATAAGTATTGATAAATAATTATTAATCAGTAAATTAGAATTGAATAATTATTAAAATAATATATAATTAATGTTATTAATTAATTAATAATTAGTATTGATAACTAATTATTAATTAGTAAATTATAATTGAATAATTATTAAAATAATATATAATTAATAATTAATAATATACAATTAATTAGTATTACTTAATAATAATTATTGTTAATAATTATTAATATATAATTAATAATAAGTATTGATATATAATTATTAAAATAATATATAATTAATAATAAGTATTGATAAATAATTATTAATTAGTAAATTAGAATTGAATAATTATTTAAATACTATATAATTCATAATTAATAATTTTACAGCACTAATGTATATATATATACATATATACATTAATATATATATATATATATATATATATAATATTATTAATAGTTGTATGTTACCTATAGATATTATAATTATAATTTATATATATTCCCATATAATGTTTATATTATATATGTATACATATTATAATATTTATTTGTATATAATATACTTAATTTAATATTTGTATACTATATATATATAATATATATTATATATTATAATAAATAAGTGATATTAAATGATCAAAATAATAATGTATTTATTGTAAAATTCTAGGTTTTAAAGATTGTTATTAATTTGTATTTGCCTAGTTGTAAACCAGTTGTAATTTTATAATAATGCATAATATATATTTACACATGTTAAACATAATTTGACACTTTGATATTATATATAATATATAGTATAATATGGTATAATATAGTATAATATTAATATGATTATTTCATACATTTCTAAAAAAATGCCTTATGTTAAAATATTATGTTTAATATATTGTTGTAAATAGTTTTTACAAAATTGAGTAAAAATGCCTTATATTAAAATATTAAATTTAATTACTAATTATATATACGACTTGAATGCCGATTTATAATATACATGTAGTACTAATGGTATATGTATATTATAACAGGATATATTACTACTTATTAAATTATTACTGCAGTAAACACATTAATTTTGAATGTATTTAAATTACTACTGGTATATGTATGCAAGGTTATGCAGTGTTATACAATTACAACTGAGCAACAACATATTAATAACAATATTTAAAACCTAAATTTGTATTATAAATACATTATTATTTTGAATATTTAATATCAATTATCGATTATATTATATAAATTATAAAATATAATATATATTATATATATATATAGTATCAAACTATAAAATTAAGTATATTATATACAAATAAATATTATAAAATTACAACTGGATTACAACTGCGTTTTAGTACATCCCATAATATTAATATATAATTATGCATAAAGGATATAGAGCTAGAGAGCTTTTCTCTAGCTCTATGATAAAGGATAACACTTAACAATTATATAAGTATATATGTTTATATTTAACAATAAGATTATTATATTACCTTATTAAATCAACTCGTAGTATATATGATATATACTTTAAATATTTGTACGTTGTCTTTAAAGGAAGTGTACATATAAGGAAATAAATAAACAATACCGTTAATTTCAATTTTCGCGCCATACACGATGACCTGCGCAGTAGATGATGCAATGGGTGATGCAATGGGCGACGCCCTTTGGGCGTGTCTTGTCGTAACGTTTAATTTCATACATTATCACGACATGTATGCTATGATACAATCGTGTTATTCTATGTACATCTATTTATAGATATGTGGTAGAACAACTATGTAATATCTATGTATATCTATAATATATGTGTGTGTGTTTGTGTGTGTATCTGTGCATGTGAATATACATATATATATATATATATATATATATATATATATATATATATATATATATATACTATACTATACTATAGTATCAAAGTATAAAATTAAGTATATTATATACAAATAAATTTTATAAAATTACAACTGGATTACAACTCCGTTTTAGTACATCCCATACTATTAATATATAATTATGCATAAAGGATATAGAGCTAGAGAGTTTTTATAGTAGTACTACTTTTCTCTAGCTATATGATAAAGTATAACACCTATCAATTATATATTTTATATTTTTATATTTAACAATACTATTTTATATTACCTTATTAAATCAACTTGTAATAAACATAGTAGATAAATTGTCAATATAGGAAGTTTAATACATAGGAAGAATTATCAAATAATGAAGTAATTAATCAATACCGTTAATATCAATTTTCGCGTTAAACACAATTCCACAATAACAAACTCATCGATATAAAGAAAGTCACTTTCTTTATATCGATGGACACACTTACCTGCGCACTGGGTGTGGTGGGTGACGCAATTAGCGTGACTTTTCGTAATGCTTCATTTCATACAGTATTTACGACATGTATGATATAATACATTCGTGGAATGCTATGAACCTCTATTTATAGATATGTAGTAGAAAAACTAGAAAATATCTAATATTTATTGTGTATTAATCATATTATTTATAGTTATTTTACCTAATTATATCTTATATACATATTCTATTATAATAATGTATATTTACAAACTAATGAACTAATTAGTTCATTAGTGCATTAGTACTTTAATGTGGGATGTGAAATAAATCACAGAAATATTAAACAGAAATAAGTGTATAAATTAACACTAATAGATGGTATATATATATATATATATATATATATATATATGTTTGTGTATGTGTGTGTATGTGTGTGCGTATGTATATATTATACAATTATATTGATATATAATTCTATTAATAATAATTATTATTGATAAGATATATATTATAAAATATAATATTTCACTATAGATATCGCTGTTGTAATATCCAATGTATTTATTTGACTTATACAATTGTATATATTAATATACAAATTTGAATATATATTGAATACATAAATTAATGATATCCAAAGTGTTTATTTGACCTATAAAATATACAAAATTGGAACATACATTGAATACATAATATATTCATATCCAAAGTGTTTATTTGACCTATCAAATATACAAAATTGGAACATATATTGCATAAATAAAATAATTATATCCAAAGTGTTTATTTGACCCATAATATATACACTGGTGGAACGTTGTTATATATTTTACGTTGACGCGCAACGCGTTTGGTTGCTTGGGATAGTAAATCGTGATTCATAATATTAATTATAATTGTATAGATACAATAAATTATCTAGAAGAAGATTATATACCAACATTTTACCTGGATTCGCGCTGCGAATCAGACTATTTTGTATATCGAATATAAACAATTAATCAAGTTTAAATATACGTTGATTTCCTGCTTATACCTGCAGCGTGATACATTATTTAATGTAATACTATATACAATTAATAGCGACACATATGCTAAATTCATATACGTGTATGTATGTGTATGTTTACGCGTCGTATATGTTTGCGTGTCTGGCGCATGTGAATACGTGGCCTACTTAACGTAACCACCATATATTACGTTTATCATTAATATATGTGTATACTATGGTATAGGGAAATAATAAGAATTATAATACAATTATTTACATATAAATGGAGAAGGATATTTAGAGAGAGATATATAAATTAAAAAAAATTATTTTATAATGAAATATTATATAAATTACATAATTTATTAATGAATATTATACAATTTTAAATATAGTATATCATTCTATGCTTAATATTTATATATATTCATATTTAATTAAATGTATTCTATATATGTGTACGATATTATAATAATAATATTAATATATTATTATCGATATTATAAATATTTTAGAACATTAAAATTTTCAAAATAAATACCAAATTATCTGTTTTGTATATATTCAATAGTTAAGAAACACAATTTCCCGGAGTCACCACTAGATATGTATTATTTTTTCTCGCGTGTTTATTAATGATATATATATATATCCGTATACGGATTATTGTTTTCAATGTCATTAGATATGCTCTTTTTATTATTGATAATTTAAAATCATGAAATATTTAAGATTTGTTTAAATAATAAAATTGCATTATATTAATATCTACAATGAATTTTAATAATTATATACTAGTTTTAAATATTTTTATATTTTAATAAAGTGCAATAAAATTTATAAAGCTGATTAATATTTATTAAATATATATATCTCTAAATATGATTGTAAATATTTTCATATAATAAATACACAATAACATACATACTGTGTACATTTGACTAAGATTCGTTGATTATTGACAACAAATTACAAATTTCTAAGCGACAAATTAATATTCTGAGATAATAAATGTTAAATATTGACTATATTTTGTATTTATTTTAGAATATATTATGGTAAACAAATTATTTTAAATTGTTCATATAATTTTATAATATATTACTAAATTACGAAATTATTTAAAGTAACACTTTTAAAAAACAACGTTACAATATCAGTAAACTGTCATTTCTTTGTCATTTTATTTTACTCATAATTTTATCAAAATAGGTTGCATTCTAAAATAAAAATGTTGATACTTTAAATATCGTTTTAAACTAAAATATTATGACATGTTGTAGAGTATATATTCGATAAACAATTTAAAAAATAAAACATTAACAACAATTTAAATAACCTTAATAAATTAATAAAATAAATTACAATTGATATATATTAACAAACAAGAATAATATACTTTATTTGCATTTTATTTTGTATGGCCCGTAACAGTTATTTATAACATATAAATACGTAATATGTATACGATGGGTACTTGTGTAACTGCTATTTGTATTATAATTAGGGTTTAATAAATATATATTATTATTATTAAAATAATTGTTATCCCCAATTTTATTAATAATAAATTATTATTAGTTAGATATATATATATATATATATATATATATACATATATGATATGATATATATTATTTATATTTATTTTTTTATGAACTAGTATAATAGTTATTATATACTAATTATAACTTGTTATTTAGCTACTATTATATTGAGAGTGTACTAAGTTATTTCTATAGCCTGTTTCATAATATATTGAATTGAATTGAATTGAATATGGTTTATTGAGTAGAAATACAATATAATGCAGTATATACAATTTCTGCTCAAAGGAGAGTACCAGAGATTATCTTGTAATCTATACTCACGACGAGGGTACCCTCCAATAATAAAATAATACAATGATATGACAACGATAAAATTAAGAATAGTAAAACATGAAAGAAAGAAATGAGGTAATTTAATGAACTAATTTAAAATTATATATACAACAACAATTAGTAAATATATATAACATATATCAACTGTTATATATATATATATTACAATTATATTAACGAGTGTTAATAATGAGATTAATATTTATTTAAATATTCAAGTTTTATATATTTTTTAAATGCATTGTATTTTAAGTTTTTACATGTATTATTTAATTCATTCCAAAGTTTAATACCATATACATTTATTGTATGAAGTTTATTATTTGTTTTATATTTAGGTATTCTATAATTGCATTTATTTCTTATATTGTAGTTATTTATTTTATATTCAAATTTATTTGTTATGTTGATTGGTAATTTTTTATTAAATACATTATGCATAAAATTAATTAAATCATATAGATAGATAGATAGATAGATAATAGTTTATTGATTAGAATCAAAACGATGGATACAAATAAATAATAATGACAGAAATATATAAATAATAGTTAGCAAATATAAATAAGTTGTGATTTACACACACCGAAAGTAAATAAAATAATAATAAAGCCATATTTGGGATGTTGATCAAACGTGCTGAACACATCATCAAATAACTAGGGAAGAGGTATCGGGTTGGTCAGGCCCATATAGGATTATATGCCCATAAATCCTGAGGGATGGACGGTCCCTGCATTTTGGTTTTTTGACATCTCTCCACACCTAGAATATCAAATGAGTATACAGCTTGTAAGATCAAATACCCAAATAAAGTACAAAACGAAAACGAAAACTAAAAAAACAATAAAATTATAAAAATAACGACATTACATTTATATATATTTAAAATTAAAAATTTTTTAAATAACAAATCAGTATTATGTAATTTATAAGTATTGTGTATACGATTAGGTGTTTTATTAATTAATCTAATTATTTTTTTTTGTTGTATAAATAATTTATTTATATTACTCTTATAATTAATTCCCCATATTATCAGACAATACATATAGTTTGGAACTATTAGTGCATTATATAATAATAATAGGGTTTTATCAATAATAAATGAAATTTTTTTAAATAAATACAATATTTTAGCTAATTTTATTTGTAACTCAATGATATGTTTTTTATAATTTAATTTATTATCAATGTAAAGCCCTAGGAATTTATATTGATTTACACAGTGAATGGTTTGGTTATTTAGCGTTTTATCTCATTTGTGTTGGTAATACTTGTATTGCTGTAGAAGTACATTACTTTTGTGTTACTAATATTTAGTTGTAATTTATTGTTAATGAACCAGTTTGAAAATATTTTTAAGTTTTCATTTATTTTACTATTATTTGCATTATTTATTGTAATAGAAGTGTCATCAGCATATAATAACAATTTTGTATCAATAGAGTTAATAAATAAATTTGATATGTCATTAATATATAAAATGAATAGTAGTGGCCCTAGTATAGATCCTTGGGGTAACTCCACACCATATACAGTAATTAGAGGTGATACTTTATCATTATATCTGACAGATTGTTTTCTGTTATATAAATAGGATTTAATTAAATTAAGGGTTTGCCCTCTTATTCCGTATTTATATAATTTAATGAATAGTATTTTATGGTCAATTGTATCAAAAGCCTTTTTAATGTCAACAAATACTGCAGCTATTTTATCATGCTTTTCAATGGAATTAGTTATATTATTTGTTAAGGCATATATTGCATGTAATGTGTTTGATTTTTTTTTGAAGCCATATTGATTTGAAGATATGATATTATTTTTTTCTATAAAATTATCTATTCTCTTTTTAATTATTTTTTCAATAATTTTTGAGAATTGCGGTATTATACTTGTCAGTGATTCAATAATTATAATGATACATAATAGATTAGATAATATAATACAGTATCGTATAATAGTATTCTACCATATAATTTACTTTATACTACAATATTTATACATACATTACTCGTTAGATTTAAATTAATTATATCTCACTATATGAGTGAATCCTATCTGTATGTTCGGCTTCTCTTCATAATCATACAGCAATGTATTAATAATATATTAATTTATAATTCATTAATTACTTAAATATTTGTTTAGTGTTATTTATTTATTTTTTCGTAGTCCTATCATTTAGTTCATGAAAACGTAGATGATGTTTTTACTTATAACGACATGCATATAATGTCCTTTCGAATATATATAATGTTAAAATATCCAGATATTAAAAATAACTGGTCATTTGTTATATATAATTATATAATATCAATCGTATAATTATATTAAGACCTACTGTATATTGCATATATGGTTAGAAGCGTATTATTACTTCATTTAAACACTTAGCATATTGAGCTACATAAATAGTTACTTCATGTAAAACATTATATATTATTGTTTAATATATATATATTATATTTAAAAAATATATTAGAATCTGGCGTTTATTTTGATCAAGAAGTTTAACATTTTCTGTAAAAGAATACTTTGTAAAACATTATATATTGTTGTTTAATATATATATATAGTATATTTTAAAAATAAATCAGAATTTGGTGTTTATTTTGATCAAGAATTTTATCATTTTCTGTAAAAGAATACTTTTTATGATATTTTATATTAATTTTGAGATATGGGTAACATAATATAATGAAAGGATGACGAATATATTGATAGGGTAATAATAGTATATATATATATATAATATAATAGTATTTATACCGTGTATTTGAAATATACCAGATATATATTGATTCTAGGAAATAATGCACCGAACATAATTAGTTAACAAGTAATTATTGTACTCAAGTCATTACATGCATGTAATTATAATATAAAATTAACTCACGTGCACTAAATAATCATGTCAAGCTAATATATGAAATACATATTTATTATTATATATTATAAATTTAAAAAATATGTAATTATATATATATATATATAAATAAATATAGTGAGAAAATAAGAAAACGATAATATGTAAATAAATATCGATATTGTACAAAAAAACGGAAATAATTTAAATTATAACTATTATTAATATATGTTACGTAGATTTACTAGAATTTGATTTATACGCATAAATTAATTTGTGATTGAATCTACCATTTAATAAGTTAATAATGAATACTGATGTAGACTGTTCATAAGTTAGTTAGAATATATTTAATTAGGCACCTTCGCCTATTAACTATAGCTTTCCTGATTTCCAGAATACAAGAATATATGTTGTATAAATAAATATTAGTAATTTATTAATATTACTATGCATCTATAATAGAAATAAATATCTAAAAGTAATTCATATTATACAATATAAAATCAGCTAGGATACCGACATACTCTAATAATGTTTACTGTGAATTACCTGATTGGTTGTTAGAATCACGTGATATTACTGTATTTTAGGTATAAATAGAACGCATGTATTATTCAATAATCAATACAATTTGCACATCAACAGCTTGGGTATCAAATTCTTACGAATAAGATAAGTTAGTATTAATTATTAAATCTTATATTTTATAATTTAATTATTAGAATTGTATTCAATAATTTATACTATAATATAATACTCATATTATGATTACTTATATATACGCGTTACTTATATGTTAACTATATATATTTTTTAAGATTATTAAAATAATTTAAAGAATAATTCTATGATGAAATACTATTAATTATATTTGATATTTTACAGATACATACGATGAAATTGATAACTTGGATCGGAGCCTTGCTCCTTTTCATTACAATCAATGCGGAAGAATGTCAGTATATATTATAGATTATATATATATATATATATATATTATATATTATATATGTAAGTATATAATAGGTACCAGGTATAATATATATATATATATATATATATATATATATTATCAAATACAATTATTTTATAATATATATATATACATATGTACACTAATAATATATATTTTATTAGGTAATATTTGAAAAAATAAATGTATGTAAAAAAATCGTATATTTAGCCTAATCTAATAACAAATATCATCACTAAAGGTTGACATTATATTATATATATAGAATTAATGCATACTAATATAAATGAAACACTATTAATCGCGATATCTAATATATAATAAAGCGTAACATACAGATGATGCAATATATCGTATTCTAGTCCTAAATATTCTATAATAATTACATAATAAATCTTATAACCTATTACATAATATCCAATAGTTTGTCTATCGTCCCAGACGGAGATACTTTCAAGATGGTTATTTATAGACGGAACCAGTACTACCTGTTCTAGTCTGATTTCTGGTCTCACCGACTTCTACAACCCCTCGTACTTGCAAGATTGCCAGTTTGCTCAGAACTTGGCCGCCCTTCCACATCAGGTAGATAAGGCCCACATCGCTCAGTGTTACATACTAGGCAATAACACCATCAAGTATCGAGCGCAACTATGTTGTCCAGGTTATTCTATCATATATCTAAAATGTACTATATATAATATAGTGTATATTGTATATTTATATTTTAAACCCAATAATTTGTATATTATTGAATACATTTTATTGAAATAAACCTCAATAATTATTCATGAATTATTGCAATAATATAAATATATATATATATATATATATATATATATATATATAATATCTTATATTGAATATTTAATTTTATTAATATGTAAATACATTTATTATTTTCTGATTTATTAATGATTTTTTTCTATATAATATATAGTATATATAGGATAACATATGTGTAATGTAAATAAATATAAGTATATAAATGTAGGTAATACATATAGGTATAAAATATCTACATATATATTATAGATTATATATTATATTTCTGATTTTCAAAAAGTCTCTTAAGTAAACAAAAAGTAAAAATTTAATATTAAATTTGGTGTGATAAGTTCGTTAATAAAATTAAAATACATTTCTTGAAAATATATATTTAAAAAATGCGGAATTTTAATAGTACTTATATATTATAATAAGACGCCCCTTATTTGGGCAATTATATATAGTGGGCTATATATATAATCCATGCTATTAATAAGATGGATGGTTACACAAAAAGCTTAATAATAAATCACACATTATTAACACTTGGAATAGTGTTAACACTGAATTCTCAACACGTTCAATATTACAATTATATACGAGTGTATACATATATCTTACACTTACTTACGTATTTATAAATTATAATATTAATTCCTAATTTGAAACTAACACTACCTATACTTACATTTGTGAAAACATGATTAAAAAGTTATAGTGATCCGTGGACACTATTATTAACATATTAATAGAGTCACCGATATAATATCGCTAATATTTACTAATAATAATAATAATATAATAATATCAGATTCAGTTGATGACCGAGATCAAAAACCCAGGTATGGTATAGAAGTTCGATTGAACTTATCGAGATACCAACCTGCTTAATAGTTAACATACGGTATATACCATAACAATATGCCGTGATTGCACAGACGTGACCCCTATGAGTTGTTATACGTGCAGCGATGTCGCAGTTCAAACGGATGACAGCACTAACCTCAAACACTCCGATGCTTGTACCTATTTCTCTTCGCCTGTTACCGTGTGCGCTGCTGGAGAGGTTAACGTCAACTATAACATACGCATAGACATACGCGTACGATGCACGTCGTACATATGTCGTACATATACTCGTGTGTATAGTGTAATTGTTATTGATGTTGTTATTGTTATCTTATTTTGGTGGATTCATTTCATCCCATCCAGGAACTTAGATAACGATTTTACTTATAACCATATGGCTCTAATATTCAGTCGAAGACGCTCAAATGTTAATCCATGGTTATAATTATAGCCGATAACGTATGCATACAGCATTGTTTAAGATCACTTCTAAATAGTATGTTAAGATATATTTATTGGTTCGGACATGGATTTAATTAGCCTATTACTGTATGATATAGGTATAAGTTAAAATATATCTATAACTCTAGATGACTAATTATTATTAGCATTTTGACATACATTTTAAATAAAATACATTTTAACTATTTACTATATAAATACTTGCTTTCACAATTTATAAAATACAAACATTATAACACAATGTTACAATGATAGTATGACGTACTAAGTACGTAAACAATAATATTATGCAATAGGAACTATTGTTATTTAATGGAATCAATTAATATATTTAACTATAAGTATATACTTAGTAATATTATAATTGTTTTATATTAATATATAATATATTTCTATATGCATTATTATCATATAAAGTATAAGGTATAATATTATAATATTCAATTAGTAATGAAAGTATTTTAACAATAATTTTTATAAACCATCTCTCATTGGTCAATTATATTTACCTATAGGTTTGCGAGACTACCTACGACTACGGCGTTTTCGAAAACCAAATTATTACGGCGATAAAACGATGCCGACCAAGGGCTGAATGCGAGACCCTGCAGGCGAACAATGGTGTCACGTGTAAATCTAGTACAGATCCGTCCTGCACGTACTGTTGTGATGGAACTCTGTGTAATAATCCGGTCGTGGTTAGGAGAATTAGTTAGTATCGAGTTTTAGAGTTACGCTTACTTATGTAGTATGTATATAATAAACAGACTAATAAATATATATACATATATATAATTTATTAAATATTGCATTTAATTTATACTGTTATTTAAAAATCTATAATAACAATATATATAGATGTAGGAGGATAAATGCTTTTCTTTATTTTGTTATAAAATGTATGTTATTAATTAATTATCATTAGAATTTAAATATAACAACTACATATAATATATTTATTTTAAATAAATACTATTATATATACAAGTATACAGCAAACTCTTTTAATTGCCAATTAATACGAAATATTTATGAATATTTATTAATATTTATTAATTTTGTAGAGGTACTATCGGTTAACCTATGCGATAACATCAAGTGCTACAACCAAGGAACGTGCGAAGTGGATGACACAACAACTAAAGGCTGGAAATGCTTGTGTAGACCGGGAACAAGTGGAGACTATTGTCGTACCAGTCAGTATGATATTAGATAACTATAACATATGTAATTGTTTGTGACTTTGGATCTCTAAAACATACCGATGGAAAATAAAATTGATAAAATAACATATATTTTAGAAAACTTTGTATATATTCACGTTATAATATATCTATCATAGTTTTAAATATTACTTTATATCCAAAAATGAATAACAAAAAGTCACGAAAGGACTTAGTATGAGACACGTGAAGTTTTAATGAGAATTACTCAATTATAATTAAATTTAATGAATTTAATAAATATGTGGAAATATTAACTTGCTATTAGCCATTTAATTAAAACTGAAATTAAATATTCATTATTTTCGATATTTTATAATACAAAAATTAAATAATATCTCTTTAAAAAGTATAATATATATACAATACAATCTATTATCATACAGCTATGTGTACTGGAGCTCCATGTCAACATGAAGGTCGCTGTAGAAGTATAGTATCCACGCCCTATTATAGATGCTACTGTCGTATCAAGTACTACGGAGTCGATTGTGAAAATGGTATTAGTAGTTTATATTATGCTATAGAATGTATACTAATAATATAGCATATATTATACATATATATATATATATATATATATATATATATATAAATATATATATATATATATATATATATATATATATATATATATATAAATATGTAAATTTAAAATATACATATATATATATATATGTAAATTATATTTAATGCATATATCAGGATAGTTATTAGGATAGAAAGTTGATAATTACAAATATCTCAACATGAGAGTATACCTATATATAATCTACTGCTAAAATAAAAGTAAGTGAGAAATTATCTTAAAAATGTATATATATATTTATATATATATATATATATATAAAGTACGTATAAGCTCTATCGCAATAATATGACCATCACTATACTACCTCTGTTCAGAATACAGCCAATGTGCGAGTGAACATGACGGTTACTGCCTTAACGGAGGACAATGTTTTGACCACCTCTCATATGGACTGAGGTGTCTGTGCCCATACGGTTTCGCCGGAAAAAATTGTGAACTTATCAGTTTGTATTAACCAAAACAATTCATTATTAAATAATATAAAAATATATATGATAATGATAATGATGCTAGTTTGATTTATTAATACGTATAACTTACGTCATAGATGAAGTTATCAATATAATATAGGTAATAATGAACTAGATAATACATGAGTAAATAAATAGAAAATAAGTAAACAAAACGATAACATATGATAATTATAAAATAGTAATGATGAACAGGGAATTAAAACAAGTGAATATATTTTATATAAACTAATTTTAATATTATATTAATGCAACTTAGGCATTATAAAGAAATTATATATACTGATATATTTAATGTATATAGGGAGGGCGATCCATAAATATGGAAAAATATATCATAAAGCATGTTTTCAATATAATAAGTTAGGGCTAATTAGGGAAATAGTTGATCGTGTTATTTTTAGTAGTGAATTCATATAAGAAGGAGATCTATACTAGGTGGATTCATGAATTAGTGATAGGATATGTATAAGGTAACATTATTAACGGAATACCCAGTTCGTGAGGGGTCAGTAGTTAAATGGCCAATAGAGCGATTAGTGGAGAAACTAGTATTAATCTAGTAATGGAAGATTGATCGACTGCAAAGACGAGGTATCCTCGTATTTAAGACGCTAGCAACATAGACTCATTTCTATTATTAATTTACTCTTTATTTAATTACTGAAATATTATTACACAAGAATACATGATTGTATATATATATATATATATATATATATATATATATATATATATATATATATGATTATATGTATAGATCTCGTGCTAGATTTACTGTTTACTCGTTATTGATATGTAATGTGATTAACGTAATCGTGTACCTGTCACTCACAGGTCCCCGGCCATGCGGAGATCCCAGGAGAGGCAAGATAGTGACGATGGTAAACAGTGCCAATTCAGACTGTACGAAGAGAGCCAATACCGATAGCATTGTCGGTCATAAGTATTTCAAATCTCAGTGCCACAAGTTAGTTGAACCGAACACATAGTCTGTCGATATTAATAATGAGCCTTGTTATAATGATAATGATAATGATGATGATAATTATGATGATAATAAGTTTTATAACTAAAATTATAATAGTTTAATTAATATTAGATTCAGTTGATGACCGAGATCAAAAACCCAGGTATGGTATAGAAGTTCTATTGAACTTATCGATATACCAACACATATAAATATATAAATATATATATACATATATATATATATATAAATATTAATATATAAATATATATACATATATATATATACATATTCTAAAAAAAGACATATATATTCCTAATTAATATTTCCTTTACTAATAATATAAACTTAATACCTAAGTTTAGCATGTAATAGGTATTATGCATTATTGTAAAGTATGTGTTATCTTCAAAATCGATATATTTTAATTTCATATTAATGTTTATAATATTAGTTAATAAGTTATTATTTAATAATAAAATGATACACAAATTTATAATATATTATATATATATATATATAAAAATGAATTTTCTAGTAAATTTGTTTGAATTTAAAACTATTAAAGAATAAGTTGTGGGAATAAACTTATCATAACTAGTACGATAAATAGTATATAAATTACAGCAATATTAATTATTTTTAAATATGTTAATAAACTATTTGATTAATTTGCAGTACGCTTTATTATTCAATTTTCCTTTTATATATATGTAACTTATATACATAATATAAATAAATAATCCTATATTTTATAAATATTCCCATATAGTCATATACATATCATATAAACACATATATATATATATATATATATATATATATATGGAGGATATTATTATATATACTATGATTTTTATGATAATGTAGGCTAGAGTATATATACTCATATAATTGACTAACATTGTTATATGTTCTATATTACAGGCACATGAAGGCCGAATACGGTAATGATAAGTTCATAGAAGGAGAGGATGGACATGTGTCCCGTCTTGAGGACATGTCCTTGGAGGAATGCGCTCGTGGAAATTATATCACTTTCTACAAGTACCTGTTGTGTTGTCCAGGTTAGTAATGTATAACGTACACAACTCCGCAATCACTATAGGAATCATTATATCATTATAAATAACTAAATCTTGCCTACCCATATCAGCCTGTTACTCCGCACCATGCCAGAACAATGGCTGGTGTATTTCCACCGCAAACGATTACGTGTGCAAATGCAGATATGGATTTGAAGGACGTAACTGCGAACATAGTTAGTCAATATATAACCCTTACACGAAGATAGAATCCCACTCGAATCTATATGCAATTTAAATATGAAATGATAGATTATATAAATATTTAATGATAAGAATACCTACATTTGAAATCAATAAACATAATATTATATATATATATAATTATATATATATATATATATATTTTTCACAAAATTGGGAATTTAATTATTTATTAATTATATGGCTTCATTTAATGTATTTTCAATTTTTAATTATTTTTTAATTATTTTGAAAAATTCTTATATTAAAATATTATATTTCACAGAGGTGAAAATCTGCTACGTATCCGGTGATCCTCATTACAATACTTTCGACAAACAAATGATTCACTTCCAAGGAATGTGCACTTACGACATGGCTTCCCCTCTAATGGACTACCCAGGTCTGGAGTACTTTAACGTTTACACACGTAATGAACATAGATATGGAAGTACATCTGTGTCCTATCTTCGTTACATTGAAGTCAGAGTTTATGGCCTCGTTATCAGAATTGAACGCCATAAAGTCATTACGGTTAATATAAATCAATATTTAAATTATTCATTATAAATATATATATATATATATATATATATATATATATATATATATATATATATATATAATTCAGTTATATTCATTAATATCATGTTGTAATATCATGTAATATCAAGATTTATATCGTATTAATTTTTATCCATTTTTTAGGTGGGTGGGGTAGTAGTTTTACCGGATCAATTTTACCCCGGGGTTACCGTAACCAATAATGGTAGATTCATCCGAATCCAAACAGACTTCGGTTTAGTGGTGGAGAGTGACGGTGTATGGACTAGTACAGTTCGCATTCCTTCCACGTACAGCGGTAAAATGGGCGGTTTGTGTCAGAATGCTAACGATGATATCACGGATGATCTAAGACTGAAAGATGGCACTGATGTTAGTTCGGAAGCCAATAAATTCTCGAGCATCGGAAACAGTATGCAAATCGTAGACCCAGAACAACCGGGGTTATTATGTAAATAAATCATCAAACTGGATATCTATTTTAATCGAATTATTATACTTTTTTTAACCATATAATTTCTAATTTATGATGTATTTGTATTTACATAATTATCATTATATATAAAATGATTATAATAACGATTACTAAGTTTATTAAGTTAATCACTAACTAACGCTATCATCTCGGTCGTAATTAGATGTACCGGTGGAGTTGACCCAGATCCTACATCATGCGTGGAACCAATGCTATCTGAAGTAGACACTAACGCTTACTGCGGACTTCTACAAGATACTTCTGGACCCTTCGCCGGCTGCATCAGTTTCATAGGTTTACTTTTTCATCATTTACTAAACTATACTTTGATATATTAATTATATAGAAATTAGATAGATAATGTTTAATACATACATTACATACATTACATTCATCGTTTATCTAAAATTGAATAATATTAATAATATATATATATATATATATATATTAATGATAAGATTATGATTATTACTATCTTACTCTAATTATTGATAACAACCGACCTCTATTAATATACAGCTGCAACAGCCGATAATTACTTCGAAAGTTGTCATTTCGACGTGTGTGCGAACCAAGACAATTTGGTAGCCGCAAAGGCATCATCATGTGGTTCCCTCGAAGCTTTCGCTAGTGAGTGCCTGAACGTTGGCTACACAGTTGACTGGAGAGCTATTGCTGGATGTCGTTAGTATGGGACCATCATTTTATTTTTTTCTATATGCTCAAATTATCACGACCTAAATTGAAGCATATTTTTATAAACTAATCAATTATATGATAATTTCTATTTCTATGATCATATTAGTATTATATTATAAATAAAGTAATATATAGATGCGTTAGTTAAATAGTTATTTTATTTACTTAAGCACGATTTTAAAATTCGAATTATGAAGTATACCATATACGATATACTTCACAGCACTCGATTGCCATGCTTCTCAAACATACGTTGTGGTTGGACCTCCTTGCTATGCTACCTGTGCTTCACCTAACGCTCCCGAAGAATGCGCATATCTTGACACAGAAACATGTGCTTGCACGGACCCGATGCATGTACTGATTGATGGAGAGTGTGTGCCAGCATCCCAATGCGGCTGTCACGATTTTTTCGGCGATCATCAGGTAATATAGATTCGATATCTGGAATCACCACCTAGAGAGCAAATTCGTTTAATAATATTTATTCTAATTCGCAGATCGGAGATATTTGGAGTAACGAAGACTGCACTGAGGAGTATGAATGTGAGGCTTGTACAACTTGCAACAGGCCAATAGGCAGACGAATAATTAGGTACACCGATTGCATGGATCCTATGTTGTGCGCGATGATAGAAGGGCAGATGCAGTGTGTATCGAATCAATGCGACTCATCTCCGTGTGAGAATGGAGGAACTTGTACCGGAGATGCAGTCCAGTACTCTTGCGAATGTCCAAGCGGTTTCGACGGAGATAACTGCGAAACCAGTTAGCGAATAACGTACAAATATATGTTGTGTACCTAAGTGCTATATATACATGTTATTATCAGAATTATACACTATTTAAAGTATTACCTCTTATCATAACAAGAACTCTGCAATATATATATATATATATATATATATATATATATATATTTATATATAACTCTATGTTTCGTAATATGATTTTAGTCAATATAATCAAGGTATATTACGATAGATATAATAATCAAACCTAGTAAAGTAATATATCATATAAAATTCTAAAAATATATGACATATTTATGAGTATACTATAGTACAATATATTTAATAGTTTTAAAAATAAATTTGTATTAAAAAATAGAATAAAATTTATATAAAAATGTTGAAATTTGAAAATTTTATGATTTAGAATTTTCATACCCATCATGTTCTAATTTAAAACAAGAATAACTATTTCAATAATTAGTATAGGAATAAATTATGTAATAGGTAATATTTAGAAATACGTATAGTATTATAATAATCGTATATTATTAATATAAAAAGAATTTTTTTATTTCATTGATGATAACATTTTAATTTTATTTTCTAACTCGATTTTTACATAATTATTAGATATTCAAGAATGTGAAATTGAACATAACTGTGAAAATGGAGCAACTTGTGTTGATGGGATAAATACATATACTTGTACTTGTGCAACTGGATATACTGGACCATACTGTGGAATTAGTTAGTATTATATTTTAAATATTTCTAGGATATATATATATATATATGAATATTAATTAATATATTATGAAATATTTATGATATATACTATATAAATTATTATTTTCAGCACAAATAGATTAATAAATAGATAAATAAATAATAATATTATACACGTTATTTTAATAATTACTTGATTATTTGTATATATAATTAATTAAATACGAATTGTTATATACTCAATAGATATTCAAGAATGTGAGTTAGGACATGAATGTATAAATGGAGCTACATGTGTTGATGGAATAGGTACATATTCTTGTACTTGTGCTACTGGATATACTGGAACATTCTGTGATACTAGTTTGTATTCAATTTAAAGATATATTTATTATGAAATAGTAGTAATCTAATACAAGGACAAATTTATCTATAATATAATTAATAATATGTAAAATCAATATTGATAAATTCTGTAAACAAAAAATATAATTTATTATTGTTAATATGCTTTTATAAAATAAAATTATCTTTAATAAATTAAAAAATTCTGCTCAGATATTCAAGAATGTGATATATCTCATAACTGTCAAAATGGAGCTACTTGTATTGATGGAATAGGTACATACACTTGTGATTGTGCAGATGGATATACTGGAACACATTGTGAAACTAGTTTGTATAATATTTTAACTATTTAAAATTAATTGAAATACAAATAATTAATTTGATTATAAATATGTTTTTAAATTTTAATAATTTAAAAATAAATTAATTTTCGAACATTTACTTAGTAATATATTTAAAATAAGATCATTAAATATTTGTAATTGTTACAAAATATAATTTACTTAATTTATAAAATGTTCACTATATTCGTCTCAGATATTCAAGAATGTGAAATTGAACATCACTGTGAAAATGGAGCTACTTGTGTTGATGGAATAGCAACTTACACTTGTACTTGTGCAACTGGATATACTGATACACATTGTGAAACTAGTTAGTATTATATTTTAAATATTTCTAGGATATATATATATGAATATTAATTAATATATTATGAAATGTTTATGATATATACTATATAAATTATTATTTTAAGCACAAATAGAATAATAAATAGATAAATAAATAATAATATTATACACGTTATTTTAATAATTACTTGATTATTTGTATATGTATATAATTAATTAAATACGAATTGTTATATACTCAATAGATATTCAAGAATGTGAGTTAGGACATGAATGTATAAATGGAGCTACATGTGTTGATGGAATAGGTACATATTCTTGTACATGTGCTACTGGATATACTGGATCATTCTGTGAAATTAGTTTGTATTCAATTTAAAGATATATGTATTATGAAATAGTAGTAATCTAATACAAGGACAAATTTATCTATAATATAATTAATAATATGTAAAATCAATATTAATAAATTCTGTTAACAAAAAATATAATTGATTATTGTTAATATGCTTTTATAAAATAAAATTATCTTTAATAAATTAAAAAATTCTGCTCAGATATTCAAGAATGTGATATATCTCATAACTGTCAAAATGGAGCTACTTGTATTGATGGAATAGGTACATACACTTGTAATTGTGCAGATGGATATACTGGAACACATTGTGAAACTAGTTTGTATAATATTTAGAATACCTAAAAATCATAACAAATTTAATTATCATTAGATTAATATATAGTAAAATAAATTAATGTAGACAATTATTTAAATGTTAAATTATTAAAATAGGTCATTACTATATAATAAAATAAATTACATAATGTTTAGAATTCATTAATAAATCATTTGCGAATATATGTTTGCATACAATAATATCTATGAAGATTTAATTTAAATAAAATATAATTTAATTTATTCAATTTTAAATTCTACCTGCTCAGATATTCAAGAATGTGAAATAGAACATGACTGTCAACATGGAGCAACTTGTGTTGATGGAATAGGAACTTATACTTGTACTTGTGCAACCGGGTATACTGGACCTTCATGTGGAATTAGTTTGTATAATATATTAAATATATAAATATTATAAACAAATTTTAAATATTATTAAGTTATAGAATGTATTTATAATTAAAACAATTTAATGAATACATTAAAGCAAATTTTCAATTATCAATAATTAATTAAAAATAATTCAAATATATTATATAATTATAAGAATACATAAATAAATCAATTGTTAATAAATTTATTTAAAAATATTATCAATTAATATTTTTAATTTAAATTTATAAAATTTAATTTAATTATTTAATTTTAAATATTATTTTATTAGATATTTTAGAATGTGATATAGAACATGACTGTCAAAATGGAGCTACCTGTGTTGATGGAATAGGCACTTATACTTGTACTTGTGCACTTGGGTATTCTGGAATACACTGTGAAACTAGTTTGTATAATATGTTGAATTACATATATATATATATATATTTATATAAATATTATAAATAATGTTAAATATTTTAAATGAGTATATTATAGTTTTAATTACAATTATTTAAAGATACGAATATTAATTGTATAAAACAAATATTAAATTTCTCTTTTTAAGATCTAATAATGTATTATATCGTTACATACTCTAAATCGGTAATTTAGATATATACACAAATATTATCAAAGATATAAAATGTGTTTTATTTATTAAACTTTTAATATTTTGTGATCAGATATACAAGAATGTGATATTGAAAACAATTGTGAAAATGGAGCAACTTGTGTCGATGGAATAGGTAGTTATACTTGTGATTGTGCAACCGGATATACTGGACCATTCTGTGGAATAAGTTTGTATTATTTTATAATAAAAACTTATATGGATTATATAACTCATTGATTCATACATATGATAATTATATATACTTATTAATATTATAAAAAATAATTTCAAAATCATTAAATTGTTTTAATATATAATTTAATTTATAAACATGTGAAAATTATATTATTTAAAATATATAATTATAGAATATATATATATATATAAATGTATAAATCTTAATTGCATTAACAGAGTTATACTTTTCTGGTTAAATAATAGAATAATTACTGATCATTGTACAATTTTATTACTGTGATAAGTTTCAATATAAGTAAAATAATATTAAAATAATATAAATTACTGTTTACTTATCTATACATATATAAAATATGTTATCCTATATTGAAACGTATCATCTAAATATAATCATAATGATATAATAATTTAATAATATGAATATAAAATTACAACATAATAAAATTATTACATATAAATATTATAATAAAATAATGTTTTAGTATAAACAAAGAAATAAATAAAAGTGAGTCCAAGATTGTAAAAAAAATATATGGTCTTTATAGTCAATTTAATATTACTATTTTTTAGTTATTTTAAAAATAATATTTATTTTATATCAATATATACCTGTCAGCATTATACGATATATTTAATTATACTTATTAAATTTCTATATGTATGAAGTATCCAAACTATGAATATATTATATTAATGTAGATTCTTTAAGTGTAATGTATGTATACATTAATAATGAAATTATAATGAACAATGTTCATAATTATATAATATATAAATTTATATTCACTACCTGGAAATAGTTTACAAATTTAATATAAAGTATATACATATTTATACATGATAACGTATTTGGAATTTAAATATATACTAAATACATTTTTATTTAAAATATTTAAAAATAAGTATAAAAATAATAATGTTAAAATAATATGTATCGCAATATTAGTTATCATATATATATGATATTAAGAAATAATAAATAAATTACTCTTATATTAAATATTAAATTAAAGTAGTAATGTTTTAACATTAAAAGATACAAAATAATAATTGTAATGTTTTTTTACATCATCAATATTTCAATTATAATATTATAACACTCTACTCCACATCCCGGAAATAATATTTAATATTAACTGTAAATGATAATAACATTATTATGTAATCAATAGATATTCAAGAATGTAGTTTAGGACATGATTGTGAAAATGGAGCTACTTGTGTTGATGGATTAGGTACCTATTCTTGTACATGTGCCACTGGATATACTGGATCATTGTGTGAAACTAGTTTGTATTCAATTTTATTTTTTATTTATTAGGACAACGTTTTTAATCTACTAAGAGGAAATAATTTACTTACTATTTAAATAATTAACAATAGATAAAAATTAAATATTATAGATACTCTTAAAAAAATAATTTAATTTAACTTTAATAGAATATTATTTACTTTATTAAATTAAAAAAAAATCTGCCTAGATATTCAAGAATGTGATATTTCTCATAATTGTCAAAATGGAGCTACTTGTGTTGACGGGATAGGAACTTACACTTGCAATTGTGCAGATGGATATACTGGAACACACTGTGAAACTAGTTTGTATAATATGTTGTATTACATATTATAGGCTATACTTTTTATTATTAAATTAGTATATTTTATTTACTAATTAAGAATTAATTGATATACATATATTTTTTTTTGTAAATATACTAAATTAATTTTATTATAAATATGATTTTAAGTTTGAATAAATTGAAAATAAATTAAGATTCGATAATTTACTTATTAATATTCTTAATTTTTTTAATTTAAAGAAATATATTTTACTTAATTTTTAAATGTTCACTATATTCTTCTCAGATATTCAAGAATGTGAAATTGAACATCATTGTGAAAATGGAGCTACTTGTGTTGATGGAATAGCAACTTACACTTGTACTTGTGCAACTGGATACACTGGAACACACTGTGAATTCAGTATGTATTATCTTTTAAATACTTGTAGGGTATATATATATATAAATATTAATTAATATATTATGAAATGTTAATAATATATAATATTTTAAATTATTATTTTCTGAATAAATAAAATAATAAATAGATAAATAAATAATAATAATATACAATTTATTTTAAAATGTACTTGATTACTTTTATATATAATTTATTAATTATGAATTATTATATAATCAATAGATATTCAAGAATGTGAGTTAGGACATGACTGTGAAAATGGAGCTACTTGTGTTGATGGAATAGGTACCTATTCTTGTACTTGTGCTACAGGATATACTGGATCTTTATGTGAAACTAGTTAGTATTCAATTTAAAGATATATGTATCATCAAATAGTAGTAATCGAATTTCAGGTTATAATTCACTAATTATAAATAATAAATATTATAAACAAATTATGTGTTGATAGATTAAAAAAAATTAAAACATACAACAATAATTTAATTGGAAATTTGAATTCTATTTTATAAAATATAATTTAGTTTATTAATTTAGTTTATTAATAATTATTATAATATTATTATAATGTATTATTTACTTTATAATTAATTTAAAAATGTTATGCTCAGATATTCAAGAATGTGATATTTCTCATAACTGTCAACATGGAGCTACTTGTGTTGATGGAATAGGAACTTACACTTGTACTTGTGCAGATGGATATACTGGAACACATTGTGAAACTAGTTTGTATAATATGTTTAATTATATAAATTGTATAGGATATTTTAATAATTATTGAATTCTTAGTAATATAAATTGTAATTAATATAATTAAAAATATAATAAAATAAATAATAATAAATGTATTCTAAATATATATAATTAATTTATATTAAATAAATGTTTTAAAGTTTTATTAATTTATAAATAAATCAATTGTTATAGTTTAATGAATGATTAGTAAATTTAAATCAATAATTTTATTTACTTAATTTTAATTTTATTTAATTAAATATAATAATATTTCTTTATTTATTAAAATTTAAATGTAATCTGTTCAGATATTCAAGAATGTGAATTAGGACATGACTGTGAAAATGGAGCTACTTGTGTTGATGGAATAGCCACTTATACTTGTACTTGTGCAACCGGATATACTGGATCATCCTGTGAAACTAGTTTTATTTAATATATTGATACATTTATTAATATAATACAAACAAAATAAATTGATATTAATTAATTAAATAAAAAAAATAAAAAATAAAATGTAATATTTATGAATATATTATTATAAAATGTAATATTTATGAATATATTATTATAAAATGTATCCATTCAACATCTAATTAAATTGATATCAAATAAATACTATTATATAAAACTATAACTAATACTACATAACAATTATATAAAATAACTTTAAAATAATACTGAATTAAAAATATATTTATATATGATATAAATCAATTTATATATTAAATAATTGATAAAGCATTAATATATAATGTAATGGAATTAATAATTATAATATTGATTCTAGTATATGACATACACATATTTGAATATTATATATCAAATAAATAGGTTTTAATAAACTGTATAGTTTAACTAATTCATAAATAATATATTTTAATACAATTTCCTTGAATATTTTTTTATTGATGTTTCTTTAATAATATATATATTTCATTAAATATTCACTATATTCAATTAATTTATAGTAAATATATGTATTACAATTAATAATTCATAAATAAATCAAATGTTGATAATTTAGTAAAAGATTTACTTAAAATAATGATGTTGACAATTTGTAATATACTTTATTATATATAATTTATATATTTATTAAATGTTTACTAAATTCGGCTCAGACATTCAAGAATGTGAAATAGAACATGATTGTCAAAATGGAGCTACTTGTGTTGATGGAATAGGCACTTATACTTGCGATTGTGCGACTGGATATACTGGACCATCATGTGGAATTAGTTAGTATTATATTTTAAATATTTCTAGGATATATATATATATATATATATATGAATATTAATTAATATATTATGAAATGTTTATGATATATACTATATAAATTATTATTTTCAGCACAAATAGAATAATAAATAGATAAATAAATAATAATATTATACACGTTATTTTAATAATTACTTGATTATTTGTATATATATAATTAATTAAATACGAATTGTTATATACTCAATAGATATTCAAGAATGTGAGTTAGGACATGAATGTATAAATGGAGCTACATGTGTTGATGGAATAGGTACATATACTTGTACTTGTGCTACTGGATATACTGGATCATTCTGTGAAACTAGTTTGTATTCAATTTAAAGATATATGTATTATGAAATAGTAGTAATCTAATACAAGGACAAATTTATCTATAATATAATTAATAATATGTAAAATCAATATTGATAAATTCTGATAACAAAAAATATAATTGATTATTGTTAATATGCTTTTATAAAATAAAATTATCTTTAATAAATTAAAAAATTCTGCTCAGATATTCAAGAATGTGATATATCTCATAACTGTCAAAATGGAGCTACTTGTATTGATGGAATAGGTACATACACTTGTAATTGTGCAGATGGATATACTGGAACACATTGTGAAACTAGTTTGTATAATATTTAGAATACCTAAAAATCATAACAAATTTAATTATCATTAGATTAATATATAGTAAAATAAATTAATGTATACAATTATTTAAATGTTAAATTACTAAAATAGGTCATTACTATATAATAAAATAAATTACATAATTTTTAGAATTCATAAATAAATCATTTGCGAATATATGTTTGCATACAATAATATCTATGAAGATTTAATTTAAATATAATTTAATTTATTCAATTTTAAATTCTACCTGCTCAGATATTCAAGAATGTGAAATAGAACATGACTGTCAAAATGGAGCAACTTGTGTTGATGGAATAGGAACTTATACTTGTACTTGTGCAACCGGGTATACTGGACCTTCATGTGGAATTAGTTTGTATAATATATTAAATATATAAATATTATAAACAAATTTTAAATATTATTAAGTTATAGAATGTATTTATAATTAAAACAATTTAATGAATACATTAAAGCAAATTTTCAATTATCAATAATTAATTAAAAATAATTCAAATATATTATATAATTATAAGAATACATAAATAACTCAATTGTTAATAAATTTATTTAAAAATATTATCAATAAATATTTTTAATTTAAATTTATAAAATTTAATTTAATTATTTAATTTTAAATATTATTTTATTAGATATTTTAGAATGTGATATAGAACATGACTGTCAAAATGGAGCTACCTGTGTTGATGGAATAGGCACTTATACTTGTACTTGTGCACTTGGGTATTCTGGAACACATTGTGAAACTAGTTTGTATAATATGTTGAATTACATATATATATATATATTTATATAAATATTATAAATAATGTTAAATATTTTAAATGAGTATATTATAGTTTTAATTACAATTATTTAAAGATACGAATATTAATTGTATAAAACAAATATTAAATTTCCCTTTTTAAGATCTAATAATGTATTATATCGTTATATACTCTAAATCGGTAATTTAGATATATACACAAATATTATCAAAGATATAAAATGTGTTTTATTTATTAAACTTTTAATATTTTGTGATCAGATATACAAGAATGTGATATTGAAAACAATTGTGAAAATGGAGCAACTTGTGTCGATGGAATAGGTAGTTATACTTGTGATTGTGCAACCGGATATACTGGACCATTCTGTGGAATAAGTTTGTATTATTTTATAATAAAAACTTATATGGATTATATAACTCATTGATTCATACATATGATAATTATATATACTTATTAATATTATAAAAAATAATTTCAAAATCATTAAATTGTTTTAATATATAATTTAATTTATAAACATGTGAAAATTATATTATTTAAAATATATAATTATAGAATATATATATATATAAATGTATAAATCTTAATTGCATTAACAGATTTATACTTTTCTGGTTAAATAATAGAATAATTACTGATCATTGTACAATTTTATTACTGTGATAAGTTTCAATATAAGTAAAATAATATTAAAATAATATAAATTACTGTTTACTTATCTATACATATATAAAATATGTTATCCTATATTGAAACGTATCATCTAAATATAATCATAATGATATAATAATTTAATAATATGAATATAAAATTACAACATAATAAAATTATTACATATAAATATTATAATAAAATAATGTTTTAGTATAAACAAAGAAATAAATAAAAGTGAGTCCAAGATTGTAAAAAAAATATATGGTCTTTATAGTCAATTTAATATTACTATTTTTTAGTTATTTTAAAAATAATATTTATTTTATATCAATATATACCTGTCAGCATTATACGATATATTTAATTATACTTATTAAATTTCTATATGTATGAAGTATCCAAACTATGAATATATTATATTAATGTAGATTCTTTAAGTGTAATGTATGTATACATTAATAATGAAATTATAATGAACAATGTTCATAATTATATAATATATAAATTTATATTCACTACCTGGAAATAGTTTACAAATTGAATATAAAGTATATTCATATTTATACATGATAACGTATTTGTAATTTAAATATATACTAAATTAATTTTTATTTAAAATATTTAAAAATAAGTATAAAAATAATAATGTTAAAATAATATGTATCGCAATATTAGTTATCATATATATATATATGATATTAAGAAATAATAAATAAATTACTCTTATATTAAATATTAAATTAAAGTAGTAATGTTTTAACATTAAAAGATACAAAATAATAATTGTAATGTTTTTTTACATCATTAATATTTCAATTATAATATTATAACACTCTACTCCACATCCCGGAAATAATATTTAATATTAATTGTAAATGATAATAACATTATTATGTAATCAATAGATATTCAAGAATGTAGTTTAGGACATGATTGTGAAAATGGAGCTACTTGTGTTGATGGATTAGGTACCTATTCTTGTACATGTGCCACTGGATATACTGGATCATTGTGTGAAACTAGTTTGTATTCAATTTTATTTTTTATTTATTAGGACAACGTTTTTAATCTACTAAGAGGAAATAATTTACTTACTATTTAAATAATTAACAATAGATAAAAATTAAATATTATAGATACTCTTAAAAAAATAATTTAATTTAACTTTAATAGAATATTATTTACTTTATTAAATTAAAAAAAAATCTGCCTAGATATTCAAGAATGTGATATTTCTCATAATTGTCAAAATGGAGCTACTTGTGTTGACGGGATAGGAACTTACACTTGCAATTGTGCAGATGGATATACTGGAACACACTGTGAAACTAGTTTGTATAATATGTTGTATTACATATTATAGGCTATACTTTTTATTATTAAATTAGTATATTTTATTTACTAATTAAGAATTAATTGATATACATATATTTTTTTTTGTAAATATACTAAATTAATTTTATTATAAATATGATTTTAAGTTTGAATAAATTGAAAATAAATTAAGATTCGATAATTTACTTATTAATATTCTTAATTTTTTTAATTTAAAGAAATATATTTTACTTAATTTTTAAATGTTCACTATATTCTTCTCAGATATTCAAGAATGTGAAATTGAACATCATTGTGAAAATGGAGCTACTTGTGTTGATGGAATAGCAACTTACACTTGTACTTGTGCAACTGGATACACTGGAACACACTGTGAATTCAGTATGTATTATCTTTTAAATACTTGTAGGGTATATATATATATATAAATATTAATTAATATATTATGAAATGTTAATAATATATAATATTTTAAATTATTATTTTCTGAATAAATAAAATAATAAATAGATAAATAAATAATAATAATATACAATTTATTTTAAAATGTACTTGATTACTTTTATATATAATTTATTAATTATGAATTATTATATAATCAATAGATATTCAAGAATGTGAGTTAAGACATGACTGTGAAAATGGAGCTACTTGTGTTGATGGAATAGGTACCTATTCTTGTACTTGTGCTACAGGATATACTGGATCTTTATGTGAAACTAGTTAGTATTCAATTTAAAGATATATGTATCATCAAATAGTAGTAATCGAATTTCAGGTTATAATTCACTAATTATAAATAATAAATATTATAAACAAATTATGTGTTGATAGATTAAAAAAAATTAAAACATACAACAATAATTTAATTGGAAATTTGAATTCTATTTTATAAAATATAATTTAGTTTATTAATTTAGTTTATTAATAATTATTATAATATTATTATAATGTATTATTTATTTTATAATTAATTTAAAAATGTTATGCTCAGATATTCAAGAATGTGATATTTCTCATAACTGTCAACATGGAGCTACTTGTGTTGATGGAATAGGAACTTACACTTGTACTTGTGCAGATGGATATACTGGAACACATTGTGAAACTAGTTTGTATAATATGTTTAATTATATAAATTGTATAGGATATTTTAATAATTATTGAATTCTTAGTAATATAAATTGTAATTAATATAATTAAAAATATAATAAAATAAATAATAATAAATGTATTCTAAATATATATAATTAATTTATATTAAATAAATGTTTTAAAGTTTTATTAATTTATAAATAAATCAATTGTTATAGTTTAATGAATGATTAGTAAATTTAAATCAATAATTTTATTTACTTAATTTTAATTTTATTTAATTAAATATAATAATATTTCTTTATTTATTAAAATTTAAATGTAATCTGTTCAGATATTCAAGAATGTGAATTAGGACATGACTGTGAAAATGGAGCTACTTGTGTTGATGGAATAGCCACTTATACTTGTACTTGTGCAACCGGATATACTGGATCATCCTGTGAAACTAGTTTTATTTAATATATTGATACATTTATTAATATAATACAAACAAAATAAATTGATATTAATTAATTAAATAAAAAAAATAAAAAATAAAATGTAATATTTATGAATATATTATTATAAAATGTAATATTTATGAATATATTATTATAAAATGTATCCATTCAACATCTAATTAAATTGATATCAAATAAATACTATTATATAAAACTATAACTAATACTACATAACAATTATATAAAATAACTTTAAAATAATACTGAATTAAAAATATATTTATATATGATATAAATCAATTTATATATTAAATAATTGATAAAGCATTAATATATAATGTAATGGAATTAATAATTATAATATTGATTCTAGTATATGACATACACATATTTGAATATTATATATCAAATAAATAGGTTTTAATAAACTGTATAGTTTAACTAATTCATAAATAATATATTTTAATACAATTTCCTTGAATATTTTTTTATTGATGTTTCTTTAATAATATATATATTTCATTAAATATTCACTATATTCAATTAATTTATAGTAAATATATGTATTACAATTAATAATTCATAAATAAATTAAATGTTGATAATTTAGTAAAAGATTTACTTAAAATAATGATGTTGACAATTTGTAATATACTTTATTATATATAATTTATATATTTATTAAATGTTTACTAAATTCGGCTCAGACATTCAAGAATGTGAAATAGAACATGATTGTCAAAATGGAGCTACTTGTGTTGATGGAATAGGCACTTATACTTGCGATTGTGCGACTGGATATACTGGACCATCATGTGGAATTAGTTAGTATTATATTTTAAATATTTCTAGGATATATATATATATATATATATGAATATTAATTAATATATTATGAAATATTTATGATATATACTATATAAATTATTATTTTCAGCACAAATAGAATAATAAATAGATAAATAAATAATAATATTATACACGTTATTTTAATAATTACTTGATTATTTGTATATATATAATTAATTAAATACGAATTGTTATATACTCAATAGATATTCAAGAATGTGAGTTAGGACATGAATGTATAAATGGAGCTACATGTGTTGATGGAATAGGTACATATTCTTGTACTTGTGCTACTGGATATACTGGATCATTCTGTGAAACTAGTTTGTATTCAATTTAAAGATATATGTATTATGAAATAGTAGTAATCTAATACAAGGACAAATTTATCTATAATATAATTAATAATATGTAAAATCAATATTGATAAATTCTGATAACAAAAAATATAATTGATTATTGTTAATATGCTTTTATAAAATAAAATTATCTTTAATAAATTAAAAAATTCTGCTCAGATATTCAAGAATGTGATATATCTCATAACTGTCAAAATGGAGCTACTTGTATTGATGGAATAGGTACATACACTTGTAATTGTGCAGATGGATATACTGGAACACATTGTGAAACTAGTTTGTATAATATTTAGAATACATAAAAATCATAACAAATTTAATTATCATTAGATTAATATATAGTAAAATAAATTAATGTATACAATTATTTAAATGTTAAATTACTAAAATAGGTCATTACTATATAATAAAATAAATTACATAATTTTTAAAATTCATAAATAAATCATTTGCGAATATATGTTTGCATACAATAATATCTATGAAGATTTAATTTAAATATAATTTAATTTATTCAATTTTAAATTCTACCTGCTCAGATATTCAAGAATGTGAAATAGAACATGACTGTCAAAATGGAGCAACTTGTGTTGATGGAATAGGAACTTATACTTGTACTTGTGCAACCGGGTATACTGGACCTTCATGTGGAATTAGTTTGTATAATATATTAAATATATAAATATTATAAACAAATTTTAAATATTATTAAGTTATAGAATGTATTTATAATTAAAACAATTTAATGAATACATTAAAGCAAATTTTCAATTATCAATAATTAATTAAAAATAATTCAAATATATTATATAATTATAAGAATACATAAATAAATCAATTGTTAATAAATTTATTTAAAAATATTATCAATAAATATTTTTAATTTAAATTTATAAAATTTAATTTAATTATTTAATTTTAAATATTATTTTATTAGATATTTTAGAATGTGATATAGAACATGACTGTCAAAATGGAGCTACCTGTGTTGATGGAATAGGCACTTATACTTGTACTTGTGCACTTGGGTATTCTGGAACACATTGTGAAACTAGTTTGTATAATATGTTGAATTACATATATATATATATATATTTATATAAATATTATAAATAATGTTAAATATTTTAAATGAGTATATTATAGTTTTAATTACAATTATTTAAAGATACGAATATTAATTGTATAAAACAAATATTAAATTTCCCTTTTTAAGATCTAATAATGTATTATATCGTTATATACTCTAAATCGGTAATTTAGATATATACACAAATATTATCAAAGATATAAAATGTGTTTTATTTATTAAACTTTTAATATTTTGTGATCAGATATACAAGAATGTGATATTGAAAACAATTGTGAAAATGGAGCAACTTGTGTCGATGGAATAGGTAGTTATACTTGTGATTGTGCAACCGGATATACTGGACCATTCTGTGGAATAAGTTTGTATTATTTTATAATAAAAACTTATATGGATTATATAACTCATTGATTCATACATATGATAATTATATATACTTATTAATATTATAAAAAATAATTTCAAAATCATTAAATTGTTTTAATATATAATTTAATTTATAAACATGTGAAAATTATATTATTTAAAATATATAATTATAGAATATATATATATATATATAAATGTATAAATCTTAATTGCATTAACAGATTTATACTTTTCTGGTTAAATAATAGAATAATTACTGATCATTGTACAATTTTATTACTGTGATAAGTTTCAATATAAGTAAAATAATATTAAAATAATATAAATTACTGTTTACTTATCTATACATATATAAAATATGTTATCCTATATTGAAACGTATCATCTAAATATAATCATAATGATATAATAATTTAATAATATGAATATAAAATTACAACATAATAAAATTATTACATATAAATATTATAATAAAATAATGTTTTAGTATAAACAAAGAAATAAATAAAAGTGAGTCCAAGATTGTAAAAAAAATATATGGTCTTTATAGTCAATTTAATATTACTATTTTTTAGTTATTTTAAAAATAATATTTATTTTATATCAATATATACCTGTCAGCATTATACGATATATTTAATTATACTTATTAAATTTCTATATGTATGAAGTATCCAAACTATGAATATATTATATTAATGTAGATTCTTTAAGTGTAATGTATGTATACATTAATAATGAAATTATAATGAACAATGTTCATAATTATATAATATATAAATTTATATTCACTACCTGGAAATAGTTTACAAATTTAATATAAAGTATATACATATTTATACATGATAACGTATTTGGAATTTAAATATATACTAAATACATTTTTATTTAAAATATTTAAAAATAAGTATAAAAATAATAATGTTAAAATAATATGTATCGCAATATTAGTTATCATATATATATGATATTAAGAAATAATAAATAAATTACTCTTATATTAAATATTAAATTAAAGTAGTAATGTTTTAACATTAAAAGATACAAAATAATAATTGTAATGTTTTTTTACATCATCAATATTTCAATTATAATATTATAACACTCTACTCCACATCCCGGAAATAATATTTAATATTAACTGTAAATGATAATAACATTATTATGTAATCAATAGATATTCAAGAATGTAGTTTAGGACATGATTGTGAAAATGGAGCTACTTGTGTTGATGGATTAGGTACCTATTCTTGTACATGTGCCACTGGATATACTGGATCATTGTGTGAAACTAGTTTGTATTCAATTTTATTTTTTATTTATTAGGACAACGTTTTTAATCTACTAAGAGGAAATAATTTACTTACTATTTAAATAATTAACAATAGATAAAAATTAAATATTATAGATACTCTTAAAAAAATAATTTAATTTAACTTTAATAGAATATTATTTACTTTATTAAATTAAAAAAAATCTGCCTAGATATTCAAGAATGTGATATTTCTCATAATTGTCAAAATGGAGCTACTTGTGTTGACGGGATAGGAACTTACACTTGCAATTGTGCAGATGGATATACTGGAACACACTGTGAAACTAGTTTGTATAATATGTTGTATTACATATTATAGGCTATACTTTTTATTATTAAATTAGTATATTTTATTTACTAATTAAGAATTAATTGATATACATATATTTTTGTTGTTGTAAATATACTAAATTAATTTTATTATAAATATGAATTTAAGTTTGAATAAATTGAAAATAAATTAAGATTCGATAATTTACTTATTAATATTCTTAATTTTTTTAATTTAAAGAAATATAATTTACTTAATTTTTAAATGTTCACTATATTCTTCTCAGATATTCAAGAATGTGAAATTGAACATCATTGTGAAAATGGAGCTACTTGTGTTGATGGAATAGCAACTTACACTTGCACGTGTGCAACTGGATACACTGGAACACACTGTGAATTCAGTTTGTATTATCTTTTAAATACTTGTAGGATATATATATATATAAATATTAATTAATATATTATGAAATGTTAATAATATATAATATTTTAAATTATTATTTTCTGAATAAATAAAATAATAAATAGATAAATAAATAATAATATACAATTTATTTTAAAATGTACTTGATTACTTTTATATATAATTTATTAATTATGAATTATTATATAATCAATAGATATTCAAGAATGTGAGTTAGGACATGACTGTGAAAATGGAGCTACTTGTGTTGATGGAATAGGTACCTATTCTTGTACATGTGCTACAGGATATACTGGATCATTATGTGAAACTAGTTAGTATTCAATTTAAAGATATATGTATTATCAAATAGTAGTAATCGAATATCAGGTTATAATTCACTAATTATAAATAATAAATATTATAAACAAATTATGTGTTGATAGATTAAAAAAAATTAAAACATACAACAATAATTTAATTGAAAATTTGAATTCTATTTTATAAAATATAATTTAGTTTATTAAATTAGTTTATTAATAATTATTATAATATTATTATAATGTATTATTTACTTTATAATTAATTTAAAAAATGTTCTGCTCAGATATTCAAGAATGTGATATTTCTCATAACTGTCAACATGGAGCTACTTGTGTTGATGGAATAGGAACTTACACTTGTACTTGTGCAGATGGATATACTGGAACACATTGTGAAACTAGTTTATATAATATGTTTAATTATATAAATTGTATAGGATATTTTAATAATTATTGAATTCTTAGTAATATAAATTGTAATTAATATAATTAAAAATATAATAAAATAATTAATCATAAATGTATTCTAAATATATATAATTAATTTATATTAAATAAATGTTTTAAAGTTTTATTAATTTATAAATAAATCAATTGTTATAGTTTAAAGAATGATTAGTAAATTTAAATCAATAATTTCATTTACTTAATGTTTAATTCAATTTTATTAAATATAATAATATTTCTTTATTTATTAAAATTTAAATGTAATCTGTTCAGATATTCAAGAATGTGAATTAGGACATGACTGTGAAAATGGAGCTACTTGTGTTGATGGAATAGCCACTTATACTTGTACTTGTGCAACCGGATATACTGGATCATCCTGTGAAACTAGTTTGTATTTAATATATTGATACATTTATTAATATAATACAAACAAAATAAATTGATATTAATTAATTAAATAAAAAAATAAAAAATAAAATAATATTCATTATAACATTTACATATATAACATGTAATATTTATGAATATATTATTATAAAATGTATCCATTTAACATCTAATTAAAATTATATCAAATAAATACTATTCATGTCATAACAATTATATAAAATAACTTAAAAATAATACTGAATTAAAATATATTCAAGACATTCAAGAATGTGAAATAGACCATGACTGTCAAAACGGAGCTACTTGTATTGATGGAATAGGCACTTATGCTTGCGATTGTGCTACTGGATATACTGGACCTTTCTGTGAAACAAGTTTGTATTTGATTTAATGTTGGAGATATTAAATATTGTAGATATATTGTAGTTTAAATTGAAATTATTTAAAGAAAATGTATATAACAAATATAAAATTGTCTATATATATATATAGATAATAATATTTTAAATGTTAAAATACTTTAACTTCATTATTTGTATAGATACAAATAATGTCATTGAAGATTTAAGATTAACTTTAAAAATGCGTAATATTTTCTTCTTAGATATACAAGAATGTGATATTGAAAATAACTGTCTAAATGGAGCCACTTGTGTTGATGGAATAGGTAGTTATACTTGTGATTGTGCAACCGGATATACTGGACTTAACTGTGAAACTGGTTTATATATAGTTTTTAATTATATATATATATAGTACTATATAGTATATATTATTTAATTATCATTGAAATAGTACTTTTAATTATAATTAAAATATTCAAAAATAAAATAAAATATCAAATATTAAATCTACTGAAAATAATACTATAAATAAAATTAATTTTAATATTATAGTACAAATATATTTCATAAATTATACATATATAAATAAATTACTATTTGATTAATTTCAAATAATTTCACAATGTTAAACAATTGTATATGTTGAAACGTTTTAATTTAAATATAGTAGTATTAAAACATATATTTCAATTCAAATAAAATTTCACATTCTACAACCACATATATATATATATATATATTAATACTAATAAATTAAATTATATTATTTAAAGAAACTTCTGTTGATCCATGCGATGGAGTTGTATGTGCCAATGGAGGTACTTGTAAACCACATGGAAGACGTAATAGATATAAATGTAAATGCGCACATGGATTTAGTGGAAGACACTGTAATGCTGGTTTGTATTATTTTCTATCTATATTAGTAATTATTATATGACAAACTATTATTTATATTTAAAAAATGTATTTATATAATATAAACATGATTTACATAAGATAAACATTCTTTGTAAATATGAGTTACAAAACTATTTAAATAATATACTAATATATGCATAAATATATAATACTATAATATTTTATATATTTTAATATAAATATATAAATTGTATATTTTATATTATTAGCTTATATTATTTATTTTATTATTCGATAGGTAACCCATGTAATGGAGTTGTATGTTCAAATGGAGGTACTTGTAAACCACATGGGAGGAGTGGAGGATACCGTTGTAAATGTGTTCGTGGATTTATTGGAAAACACTGTGATGGTTAATAATTTGTTTATATTCTTAAATTTATAATTTATTAATAGTTTTGTATATGTATGAATAAAATATATAAACTAATTTATCTATTTTATTATTTCGTTATAGTTATAATTGTTTTTATTTTAGATATATTCTATAATCAAATTTAAATATTTTTAATATCCTATTATTAATTTAATAAATGTAAAAATATTTTAAAATAATGTTCTATTAATATATTATCATTTATGATATTAATAATAATGTATAATGAAATGTATCATAGATAACCCATGTGATGGAGTTGTATGTGCCAATGGAGGTACTTGTAAACCACATGGAAGACGTAATAGATATAAATGTAAATGCGCACATGGATTTAGTGGAAGACACTGTAATGCTGGTTTGTATTATTTTCTATCTATATTAGTAATTATTATATGACAAACTATTATTTATATTTAAAAAATGTATTTATATAATATAAACATGATTTACATAAGATAAACATTCTTTGTAAATATGAGTTACAAAACTATTTAAATAATATACTAATATATGCATAAATATATAATACTATAATATTTTATATATTTTAATATAAATATATAAATTGTATATTTTATATTATTAGCTTATATTATTCATTTTATTATTCGATAGGTAACCCATGTAATGGAGTTGTATGTTCAAATGGAGGTACTTGTAAACCACATGGGAGGAGTGGAGGATACCGTTGTAAATGTGTACGTGGATTTATTGGAAAACACTGTGATGGTTAATAATTTGTTTATATTCTTAAATTTATAATTTATTAATAGTTTTGTATATGTATGAATACAATATATAAACTAATTTATCTATTTTATTATTTCGTTATAGTTATAATTGTTTTTATTTTAGATATATTCTATAATCAAATTTAAATATTTTTAATATCCTATTATTAATTTAATAAATGTAACAATATTTTAAAATAATGTTCTATTAATATATTATCATTTATGATATTAATAATAATGTATAATGAAATGTATCATAGATAACCCATGCGATGGAGTCGTATGTGCCAATGGAGGTACTTGTAAACCACATAGAAGAAGTGATAATGGATATAAATGTAAATGCCCACATGGATTTAGTGGAAGACACTGTCATGCTGGTTTGAACTATTCTTTTTATCATATAAATATGTATTAATTTTTAATATATATTCTAAAATAGTATACTCGTAATATATTCTAAATAAAGTAATAAATATCATTATTCGATAGATAAATATTGCAAGATATTAATATACAAATTAGATATTTATTCCAAACAAATTTGAGTTTAATTTATTTCTTAATTATATGACTTCAATGTAATTTCTATTATATATATTATATATATTTTAAATTATTTAAAAAATGTCTTATATTAAAACATATTTTTTCACAGATGTGAAAATCTGTCGCCTAACAGGAGATCCTCATTATAAAACTTTCGACAAACAAATGATTCACTTCCAAGGAATGTGCACTTACGACTTAGCTTCCCCTATAATGTACTACCAAGGTCTGGAGTACTTCAACGTTTACACCCGTAACGAACGTAGATATGGAAGTACTACAGTCGCATACCTTCGTTACATCGAAGTCAGAGTTTATGGCCTCGTTATCAGAATAGAACGTCATAAAGTCATCACGGTTAATATGAATCAATATTTAAATTATTTATCACAAATATACATATTTCAGAGATATATTCATTAATATCATGTAACCCTATTTCCTAAAGTCAATATAGAAAGATTCAAGTCGTATTAATTTGTATCCATTTTTTAGGTGGATGGAGTGTCACTGTCACCAATGGTCGTTTCACCAGATCAATTTTACCCCGGGGTTTCCATAACCAATAATGGTATATTCATCCGTATAGAAACTGACTTCGGTTTAGTGGTGGAGAGCGACGGTGTATCGACTGCCACAGTTCGCATTCCTTCCACGTACAGCGGTAAAATGGGCGGTTTGTGTCAGAATGCTAACGATGATATCACGGATGATCTAAGACTGAAAGATGGCACTGATGTTAGTTCGGAAGCCAATAAATACTCGAGCATCGGAAACAGTATGCAAATCGTAGACCTAGAACAACCGGGGTTATTATGTTAAGAAAATCATCAAATTATATATCTGTTTTAATCGATTTATCCATTCATTATCCATATAAATTAGCTTATATTAAAAATTATTTATATTTAAATAATTATCTTTAATTTTATAATGATAGTAGCATATATGAATAGATTATTAAGTTAATAACAATCACTAACTAACGCTATCATCCCTATCATGATTAGATGTGTTGGTGTAGTTGATCCTGAACCTACGGAATGTGTGGAACCAATGCTATCACAAGTAGACACTAACGATTACTGCGGACTTCTGCAGGATATTTCTGGACCCTTTGCCGACTGTATACGTAGCATAGGTTAAATTTTACATCCTTTACCAAACTACTAATATATTATAATATATATATTTATGATATAGCAATTGGTATATATTATGTAATACATCATATATATATATATATATATATATATATATATATATATTTGTTATATTAGTTGTTACATCTAAAATGTAAAAATATTAATAGAATATATATATATATATATATATATATATATATTAATGATACGATTATGATTATTATTATCTTGATCTAATTATTCATAACCACGATCTCTATTGACTGACAGCTGCCACAGCCGAGAAGTACTTCGATATATGTCACTTCGACGTGTGTGCCAACCAAGACAATTTGGCAGCCGCCAAGGCATCATCATGTGGTTCCCTCGAAGCTTTCGCTAGTGAGTGCCTGAACGTTGGATATACAGTTGATTGGAGGGCGATTGCTGGATGTCGTTAGTGTGTGACCCTAATTTTGTTTGTTCTCGATACTCTAATTATCGCGACAAATTTATGTAAAGTAATGCAAATTATTTATAATTAATCAATTAACAAATTATTTCTATTTGTAAAAACTAATTAATATTACATTATTTATATGCAATAACATATAGTATTACCGTGATAGTTATATGATTAGTACTTTTACTTAGCAAATGTTAAAATTCGAATTAATAGTCAAAAAATGACGATTTATATTAAAAAGTAAAAAAATAAAATACGTTTGATTAGATAATCAGATATACTAATTAATTTGTACACTCATGTTATATTTTACATTGTGTATACAACTTAGTCTATAAAAGTAAAGTTTTTTTTTGTAAAATGCATTATAAGTTAGTTATAATAATTTCTAGATATATATCAATAATATAGTGAAAAAAATGACGATATATATATATATAACTCAGAAGAAGTAGCGAACTACTGGGTAGAAAAAAAGCAAGGCTTATCTAGTTCTACCCTGTTAATTATTCGAGAATGGAAAATAATTATACAAATATATATGATAAAAAATAATAGGCAATTTGATAAATTTTTACAAAACTACAAAAAAAATAACTAAAAGGAATCAATCTTATTTGATAAAATTATATAAATAAAATAATGAGTTATTCAATAAAACAACGATATTGTCATATCAATATATTATTTCCATAAAATATATATGAATATACATTTATATATATATATATATATATATATATATATATATAAAATATAAGTATACTGATAGATACTATTTCATATATATTATATGATATACTTCACAGCGCTCGATTGTCATGCTTCTCAAACATACGTTGCGGTGGGAACTCCTTGCTATGCTACCTGTGCTTCTCCTAACGCTACCGAAGAATGTACATATCCTGACACTGAGGTATGTGCTTGCACGGACCCGATGCATGTATTGATCGATGGAGAGTGTGTGCCAGCATCCCAATGTGACTGCATCGGAAATAATTGCGAAAACAGTTAGTGAATAGCATAACAATATATGCTGAATACATAAGTACTATATATATTCATATTATAATCAGAATTATACATCATTATCATTATAATTATATAAGCATTATTACTTATAAAAAAGAAAAATAACCTTCAAAATATATATACTCTATATTTGGTATACATATATAATAAATATATAATAATGGATTGAATTATTATTTTATTCGTCTTCTTATTAAATATTCATTCATTTTATATTTATTACCTAAAGTATTATATTCTCGTAATATATTTTACTAATATAACCATATTTCATTGTTTGATAGATAACCCATGTGATGGAGTTGTATGTTCAAATGGAGGTACTTGTAAACCACATGGGAGGAGTGGAAGATACCATTGTAAATGTGTACGTGGATTTATTGGAAAACACTGTGATGGTTAATAATTTGTTTATATTCTTAAATTTATAATTTATTAATAGTTTTGTATATGTATGAATACAATATATTAACTAATTTATCTATTTTATTATTTCGTTATAGTTATATTGTTTTTATTTTAGTTATATTCTATAATCAAATTTAAATATTTTTAATATCCTATTATTAATTTAATAAATGTAAACATATTTTAAAATAATGTTCTATTAATATATTATCATTTATGATATTAATGATAATGTATAATGAAATGTATCATAGATAACCCATGTGATGGAGTTGTATGTGCCAATGGAGGTACTTGTAAACCACATGGAAGACGTAATAGATATAAATGTAAATGCGCACATGGATTTAGTGGAAGACACTGTAATGCTGGTTTGTATTATTTTCTATCTATATTAGTAATTATTATATGACAAACTATTATTTATATTTAAAAAATGTATTTATATAATATAAACATGATTTACATAGGATAAACATTCTTTGTAAATATGAGTTACAAACTATTTAAATAATATACTAATATATGCATAAATATATAATACTATAATATTTTATATATTTTAATATAAATATATAAATTGTATATTTTATATTATTAGTTTATATTATTCATTTTATTATTCGATAGGTAACCCATGTGATGGAGTTGTATGTGCCAATGGAGGTACTTGTAAACCACATAGAAGAAGTGATAATGGATATAAATGTAAATGCCCACATGGATTTAGTGGAAGACACTGTAATGCTGGTTTGTATTATTTTCTATCTATATTAGTAATTATTATATGACAAACTATTATTTATATTTAAAAAATGTATTTATATAATATAAACATGATTTACATAGGATAAACATTCTTTGTAAATATGAGTTACAAACTATTTAAATAATATACTAATATATACATAAATATATAATACTATAATATTTTATATATTTTAATATAAATATATAAATTGTATATTTTATATTATTAGTTTATATTATTCATTTTATTATTCGATAGGTAACCCATGTGATGGAGTTGTATGTGCCAATGGAGGTACTTGTAAACCACATAGAAGAAGTGATAATGGATATAAATGTAAATGCACACATGGATTTAGTGGAAGATACTGTCATGCTGGTTTGAACTATTCTTTTTATCATATAAATATGGATTAATGTTTAATATATATTCTAAAATAGTATACTCGTAATATATTCTAAATAAAATAATAAATGTCATTATTCGATAGATAAATATTGCAAGATATTAATATGCAAATTAGATATTTATTCCAAAAAAATGTGAGTTTAATTTATTTCTTAATTACATGACTTCAATGTAATTTCTATTTTATATATTATATATATTTTAAATTATTTTAAAAATGTCTTATATTAAAACATATTTTTTCACAGATGTGAAAATCTGTCGCCTAACAGGAGATCCTCATTATAAAACTTTCGACAAACAAATGATTCATTTCCAAGGAATGTGCACTTACGACTTAGCTTCCCCTATAATGTACTACCCAGGTCTGGAGTACTTCAACGTTTACACCCGTAACGAACGTAGATATGGAAAAACCACAGTCGCATATCTTCGTTACATCGAAGTCAAAGTTTATGGCATCGTTATCAGAATAGAACGTCATAAAGTCATCACGGTTAATATGAATCAATATTTAAATTATTTATCACAAATATACATATTTCAGAGATATATTCATTAATATCATGTAACCCTATTTCCTAAAGTCGATATAGAAAGATTCAAGTCGTATTAATTTGTATCCATTTTTTAGGTGGATGGAGTGTCACCGTCACCAATGGTCGTTTCACCAGATCAATTTTACCCCGGGGTTACCATAACCACTAATGGTAGATTCATCCGTATAGAAACTGACTTCGGTTTAGTGGTGGAGAGCGACGGTGTATCGACTGCCACAGTTCGCATTCCTTCCACGTACAGCGGAAAAATGGGCGGTTTGTGTCAGAATGCTAACGATGATATCACGGATGATCTAATACTGAAAGATGGAACTGATGTTAGTTCGGAAGCCAATAAATACTCGAGCATCGGAAACAGTGTGCAAATTCTTGACCCAGAACAACCGGGGTTATTATGTTAAGAAAATCATCAAATTATATATCTGTTTTAATAGATTTATCCCTTCATTATCCATATAAATTTGACTTATATTAAAATGTATTTATATTTAAATAATTATCGTTAATTTGATAATGATAGTAGTATATATTAATACGTTATTAAGTTAATAATAATCACTAACTAACGCTATCATCCCTGTCATGATTAGATGTGTTGGTGTAGTTGATCCTGAACCTACGGAATGTGTGGATCCAATGCTATCACAAGTAGACACTAACGATTACTGCGGACTTCTGCAGGATATTTCTGGACCATTTGCCGACTGTATACGTAGCATAGGTTAATTTTTACATCCTTTACCAAACTACTAATATATTATAATATATATTTATTATATAGCAATTGGTATATATTATTTAATACATGTTATAGTACATCATATATATATTTGTTATATTAGTTGTTACATCTATAATGTAAAAATATTAATAGAATATATATATATATATATTAATGATACGATTATGATTATTATTATTTTGATCTAATTATTCATAACCACGATCTCTATTGACTGACAGCTGCCACAGCCGAGAAGTACTTCGATATATGTCACTTCGACGTGTGTGCCAACCAAGACAATTTGGTAGCCGCCAAGGCATCATCATGTGGTTCCCTCGAAGCTTTCGCTAGTGAGTGCCTGAACGTTGGATATACAGTTGATTGGAGGGCGATTGCTGGATGTCGTTAGTGTGTGACCCTAATTTTGTTTGTTCTCGATACTCTAATTATCGCGACAAATTTATGTAAAGTAATGCAAATTATTTATAATTAATCAATTAACAAATTATTTCTATTTGTAAAAACTAATTAATATTACATTATTTATATGCAATAACATATAGTATTACCGTGATAGTTATATGATTAGTACTTTTACTTAGCAAATGTTAAAATTCGAATTAATAGTCAAAAAATGACGATTTATATTAAAAAGTAAAAAAATAAAATACGTTTGATTAGATAATCAGATATACTAATTAATTTGTACACTCATGTTATATTTTACATTGTGTATACAACTTAGTCTATAAAAGTAAAGTTTTTTTTGTAAAATGCATTATAAGTTAGTTATAATAATTTCTAGATATATATCAATAATATAGTGAAAAAAATTATGATATATACTAAATGACCCTATTTCATATATATATTATATGATATACTTCACAGCGCTCGATTGTCATGCTTCTCAAACATACGTTGCGGTGGGAACTCCTTGCTATGCTACCTGTGATTCTCCTAACGCTACCGAAGAATGTACATATCCTGACACTGAGATATGCGCTTGCACGAACCCGATGCATGTACTGATCGATGGAGAGTGTGTGCCAGCATCCCAATGCGGCTGCATCGGAAATAATTGCGAAAACAGTTAGTGAATAGCATAACAATATATACTGAATACCTAAGTACTATATATATTCATATTATAATCAGAATTATACATCATTATCATTATAATTATATAAGCATTATTACGTATAAAAAAGAAAAATAACCTTCAAAAAATATATATTCTATATTTGGTATAAATAATAATAAATATATAAAAATAAATATATAATAATGGATTGAATTATTATTTTATTCGTCCTCTTATTAAATATTCATTCATTTTATATTTATTACCTAAAGTATTATATTCTCGTAATATATTTTACTAATCATATTTTACTAACCATATTTCATTGTTTGATAGATAACCCATGTGATGGAGTTGTATGTGCGAATGGAGGTACTTGTAAATCACGTGGAAGAGGTAATAAAAGATATAAATGTAAATGCGCACATGGATTTAGTGGAAGACACTGCAATGCTGGTTTGTATATTTGTCCTTTATATTAGTTCATTATGTTATAAATTATTATATAATTGTAACATATATTACATAATATAATATTATATTATTTATATATTAAAAATAATTTTGTATTAGGTTAAATTCTTCGTACAATAATTAAAATAATATAATAATAATTATATAAAATTATTTGAATGTAATTATAATTATTAGTATAATGAACTAACTATGAGTATATATAAATTTTATATTAAACTAAATTAATAAATAATAACCTTATTTTTAATAATATTTATGTTATTGATTAAATAACTAATTTAAATTTATATATATAGTACACGGAAGTGGATCAGAAGATAGTGATAGTAAATCAGGAGACAAATCAGGAGACAAATCTTCAGATAAATCAGGAGACAAATCTTCAGATAAATCAGGAGATAAAGGAGGGGATAAATCAGGAGATAAATCTGGAGACAAATCTGGAGACAAATCTGGAGACAAATCTGGAGATAATTCAGGAGATAAATCCGAAGATAAATCAGGAGATAAAGGAGGGGATAAATCAGGAGATAAATCAGGAAATAATTCTTCAGATAAATCAGGAGACAAATCAGGAGACAAATCTTCAGATAAATCAGGAGATAAAGGAGGGGATAAATCAGGAGATAAATCAGGAGATAAATCTTCAGATAAATCAGAAGATAAATCTGGAGATAAATAAGAAATATAAGGAGATAGACGATGTTAATCTATTAAATAACCAGAAATTAAATTTATTTAATATATTTAATATATATATATATAATCAATTATGTTATTATGTTATCTTGTTTGATAAACTTAATTAATGATACCAATGAATACAATATTGTTAAATTAGCAACACATGTTTGTTATTTACATATATATATATATATATATATATATATATATATATATATATATATACATATACATATAAAGAAGTATATACATATATATTGCAAAACATATTAATAAATAAACTTAATAAAAAAAAACGATACTATTATATAATTTATATACTATAGTTAGCCTTAATATACTTAAATTAGATATTTTTATATTTTCCTTGCTGTAGTTAATATATATTTTATATATAATTTGATTTGAAAACTTGATATTATCTTTTATGGTTATGATTATTATTGGTAGGATTTCTTATCCCATTTAAAAGTTATAAATGATCCATTATAAATTTAAAAAACTGTAAAATATAAATTATAATTATAAAACTGTTCTTTCGACTCTGACTAGGATTACATTGATAATATTGTACAGTATGTTATGTAATATACTATATAATATTTCTAGAGATATATTCTTATATGTTATGATACTTATAGTTATTATTTTTGTTTTACATTTTATTTCTTAAGTTATTAGACATTATTATCAATAAACATATTAAATCTGGAATAGATAATACATTCTTTTAGACTACATATCGTTCAACAAATCTATTTTATGACTATATACATCACAAGTATGTATGTATTCTATCATTTCCATAGAGGATTTATGTCATTGTTAAAAATAAATTAAAAAATTGTTTAATTACTATAATACGAGGCTTAGGTAATCTACATATAACCAATATGTAATCTTACATACATATTTACATATATATTAGTAGAGTATATTATATATTTTAATAATAATATGTACGGAGTATATATAAAGGAGTATATTTTTTATTAAAACAGATAATACGTCTTTTATAAATCTCATAATTTAATCAAACTAAAATAATTTAAATGAATCTACAAATTAAATTATATAAATATACTTATAGTTTAATTCCAATACATGTAATCATTTATATTATATGAAATTAACTATCACCATACTGCAATTTACAAATTAAAATGTATATACTTAATGTTTTAAATTAAATTTACATAACTAAAGTACTATACTATATTTCAAATACGTATAAGTATTATAACACCTACATCCTACGTATTATAAAAATAGTATAAGATATGCCTATTTCTTATACTGAATTTAAAATTACATAAATATTAGCTTACAATGTACTATAAATTGATTATAATCATTGACTATAATTATAGATTAAATATATATATTATAATATAAATATAAATTATAAATTAAAATAAAAAATGTATGTGATGTAAGGGCCCCTTACTAAGGTGGGTAATGGGAAATCTAATTTGTTATTTATTAAAATATCAATAACTATTACAATATTATTTTATATGATTAACACATTTTAAATTATATTAATAGCATTTTTAACGTTTGTATATTTTAAATATTAGATTTGAATGCTAGAGTAAATATTTATGTAGTTTTAGTAGTATGATACCAATAAATTTCTAAATTATCAACGTTTAAGGTTATAAAAAGCCCTTTAATCATAGTATGTAATGACAGTAATATCATATAGGTAATATCCCTTAGTAAGGGAAAAAAGAAAAAAATAAATATGTAAGAAATATTTCTAAAATTATGTGGTAATAATTAAGTATATTTTATAAATAAAGAGTAGAAAATACACTAAACATATATATACAATATTCAATTATCTAAAAAATTACATTTTGTAAAAAAAAAAAAATGTTAATTTTTGATTTTTATGAATTGCCAATTATATACAATTATGACTTAATAAAATATATTTATAATTATTATTATTGTATAAATGGAATATACCCTATCGAGTATACCCTATATGGTATATGGAATTACCTATGGAATTCCCTCCCTCCTACTATTCGTTCTATTAGATCCCACAAAAAATGTATAAATCTTACTTCTTCTTTTCTCTCTACCCATAATCATTAATTCATCCAACTTATTATTTGTTTCCGTGTTATATTAAATGAATACCATTATTAAATTATTATTGTATTATTATTATATTATTATTATATAACAACATACTATATCAATGCAGTATGTAGTATATAACACTACACCATATCAATGCAGACTGTAGTATATAATAGTCCTTTATATTATTTAGTATTGTTTTCCATGGTATATTGAATGTATATTATTATTAAATTATTATCGTATTACTATTATTTTATTATTATTTTCTTCCCGCACGAGCGAAGGGGTCTATATGACCCTATTTTAGTGCTAATAAACTTAATATCATCATCATCATCATCATATATATACAATTATTAGTTAATTTGTCTAAATAATATATATATATATATATATATATATATATATATATATATATATATATATATATATTATGATTCATTTGATATATATGTACATATCGGATATTTTAGAACCGCTATTATATGTGAGATTCGCCGGCCATACGAGATTCGCTACACTCTTGATTACTTCAAATAAATATATAGAAATGAAGTATATAATGTTTCTAAAATTATATAATAAACCAATTAATACTTATAATTAATTAATTGTTCATACACTATTTAATATTATTTTTATCATTTAATAAGTAATATTTTATATTTTAAAACAATGGGTGTGTTTCTTTTAAATTATAGTCATGGTTTTATTAACAATATAATTTAAATACAAATTCGGATTCAAATATTATATTTCTTATATAAATATAGGAATAAAACACAAGATATTACTGAATTTTATAATTGTATCTATTAACTAATATATTATTTATTTAACAACAAGTATCTTACTTAGATACTATAACATTAAAAGATAAAATGTATTAACGGTAAATAGAAATACAATATAATTTAAGCTAATATTTAAGTTTATAATTTAATTCAAGTTATTAAATAATTATAAAGTTTAATAATTAAATGTATATAAAATAAATTAAGTACATAGCAAATATAATATAATCTATGCTACAAGCTATAGCTAGATTCTATAGAATCTCTTCACTATTTGATGCAATATTGCTGTAACTTACAGAAATACTCAATATAAATTTATTATAGTATTGTATAATAAATATTATACAATACTATAATGTTAACTATAATTCTTATAATGTATATATATATAAACTAATTAATTATACAATATAAAGAGACAAGTTTTACATATAATGGTGCAGACTACTATTTAATATGAATACTATAGTATTAATAGAGTATATATTTAATATAAAATTACATTAAAATCGTTTTCTATATTAGTCTTCTATATTATTCCTATTTTGATAATACTGGATTTTAGAACTGTTTAATATGGAATACGATTCATGTGATGTAATTACAAGAACTTCTTAAGAAACACATATTAGGTTATCCTAACTACATTATTAATATTAGTATATGTCAATACAATGTTTAAATATATTCATTGCTATTTACTAATACTAACCGTTATCAAATGTTAACCGATTATGTAGATTTCAAGATTTACGAAATACATTTATTAAAACTTCTCTAGATGAAATATCACTAGAACGACATCAGATATTATACTATGTAGTGACAAATAAATTAATTAAAAGTAAAAAAATTATAAAATGTATTTACCATTCAAGTAAATTTTATGAGCTTAGATATATTATAAATAATAAAATTGACAGGAATATGTCAATTGGTGAAGATAATTTTAATGTATGGAAATTGTCATATATTACTTATAAAAATAAAATTATTAATCACAATAAATATAAAACTAATGGTTCTAGGAGACTAACCGGCGATAATGATGAAAATATTGAAATTAATAATTTAAATATATAATATGCTAATGCTCGTAGTATTAGAAATTAAATGAATTTTTGAAAGTTTTACTTTTATGTAATAAATATGACATTATATGCTTAGTAGAATAATTTTTAACAGATGATAGAGATTCTCTATATTTTATCGGTAGAAAAAATTATAAACTATTTAGATACAATAAATTAAACTATAGATGAGTTAATGCTATATTTTTTAAATATATGTATGTCCTGTAAGAAATTTTATTTCAAATATAAATGTTCAATATATACATTGAAAAATTAATTCAAAAATTATTTTAATATTATATGTGTATATAGAGTTCAAAATTGTAATGCAATAATTCATGAACATACCCAATCAACCAAACACGTTGACCGTCAACGTAAAATATATAACAACGTTCCAATGTTGTATATATTATAGGTCAAATAAACACATTGGATATAATTATATTATTTATGCAATATATGTTCCAATTTTTTATATTGTATAGTTCAAATAAACACATTGGATATTACAACAGCGATATCTATTGTGCAATATTATATTTTATAAAATATATCTCTTATCAATAAGAATTATTATTAATATAATTATATATCAATATAATTGTATAATATATACATAAACACACATACACACACACATATATATATATATATATATATATATATATATATATATAAAATATAACGATTACGTAGACATAACGGTCGTACACAAAACGATTATGTAGACACCAATTTTATGTAGACATTTTCGTGTCTACAATGATTTTCAAGGTCCTATATAATGATTTTGTATGATTCGTTTTATATAATATACATACATTACAATTATATAAAACACATAATTGTTATTGTTATTGTTATTTTTATTTGGTAGAGTCCTTTCATCCCATCCAAGAACTTAGATGAAGTTTTCACTTATAACCATATATGGCTCTAATGTCCCTTCGAAGCCGATCTCATGTTAAGGCATCCATGGTTTTAACGAGAGCCGATCATTTATTTATAAACAATTATATAAGATCACTTCTAAATAATATTTTAAGACCTATTTTATAAAATTAATTAATGGTCCGGACGAGGCTCGAACCCATGTACTACTGCTTGTGTATCTGACGCCTTAGCTACTGAGATACACATGCAGTTGAAATTATCAATTTTTTAAATGTTCTTAACTCATGAATAAGATACTTTATTTTACGATTTAATTTGAACACTATATATCCTAGGATGCATAAATATAACTATTAGGTTGCCACGTAGTTTTTACCGAAATATAGTTACTTAATATATATATATGTTGAAAGGGACTAAACGTATTTTATATTATACTATATATAGAATAAATATATTCAATAACAAATAAAATATTATTATTAATAAAATATATATGTTTTTAATTAAAATATATTATTTACATATTTAGGAAATTCCATAATATCGATGACTCATAAAAATATAGGAAATATAAGAAAATATTGAATTTTAATATTATATTATTATTTCAAAATAAATAATAAATATTTTAATATGATAATACATATTTAATATTTTATATTATTATATATTATTAATATATGAATACTACATTAATGGATTAATATTTTATTGAAAATATGGAATAACAAATATGGTTAGTTATACCCGTACATATGGGAAATACATGTACTAATTTTAATGATATTAGAAAATGTGCATACTATTTAAAATTTAAAAATAATATACGATATTATAATTTATTATTATCATAATTATATTAATTATTATATTAATTATAATTATTCTATATAAGTATTATATAATTTATATTTCCTACTATATACAAAGAAAACTATATTTTTTTCTATATTTAAAATTAAATTCCTTACGGTTCTATTTACTAATAAATTCAGACGTTGAAACGTTTTATTATTATAATAATTATGAAGTTCGATTGAGAAATATTAAATAAGGTTTTTCGTATAAATATTATATTAATATTCAGATATATATATATATAATCTAATGCTACAATGAATATAAATTATCAACTTTATATTACGGTGATGATAATTTATTAATACCTCATAAGTCATGTTTACAAAATATTGATAAACTATAATATATCGTATATCATATAGATATATTATATTAGTCACAATATATATCCCAAGCAACCAAACACGTTGCCTGTCAACGTAAAATATATAACAAAGTTCCAATATTGTATATATATTATAGGTCAAATAAACACTGGATATAATTATTTTATTTATGCAATATATGTTCCAATTTTGTATATTTTATAGGTAAATAATCACTTGTTCATAAAAAAGCAACATGATATATATATATATATATATATATATATATATATATATATATATGTATATATGGCTATATATGACGGTCGGCATACTTTATAAATGAACATCGTGTGTAGGAGGTAATTTACAACTGAATATAGGTGTAAGTTGAACCAATGGTGGTTTTAGGTAGAGGTGTGACTATTACAGGAATCAGGGGTGAAGATGAGGGCATCATTGGTAATGGCAAGGTCGTCATTTTATACTATAACTTACATATATGCGAATTTATATACACTTAGGCATATCATGTACATGCTATTACTAAATATATATACGAATATAATTATATCAACATAACAATATTTAACATGTGTACTATATTCATAGAGCTAGAGAGAAACTTTCTCTCTAGTTCTGTGACTATATTGCATCATATTGTATATTAATCTAGGACATCAGGGGATTTAAATTAGACAAAGGCCGGTAATAGTTTATATATAGATTTTACATAATTACACACACATACATGCATGACGTATGCATTGCACGTATAGTTATATAAGTATATATATATATATATATATATATATATATATATATATAATAATATTTATTTATTGAAATCTCATATATATATATTGAATACAATACAAATAGCGGATACAAATGGACCCCTCAAGAAGTCATAGACTTGTACATGTTATAAATAACTGTGAGAGGCCCCGGACAATACAATACAAATAGTAACATTTTTTTTCTTGTGTTTTGATTTATCGTTTATTAAGTTCTTTATAAACACAAGAGAAAATCAAGAACTGCCTGGAGTCGAACCCGGGACCTCTGGCTTACTAGCTTTTGGTTGTCCCTCTGAGCCATCGACCCCAGGCTAAATATATATATATATATATATATATATATATATATATGTATGGATGTATACATTAAATACTAACTTCTGTATCTTGACTATTCAATTTGTCGGACTAGAAGCTGGCAAACAAGTTTAGATACATGGCATTCACGAAGACGATACCGGAGGAGATCCCGGATAGCATACGGAGGACGTCTAGGGCGGTAACGGAGATGATCTTGAACATATTCATGAAGATATTCATCTAGCCAAGCAGGAAGAAAACTACTGATGATCTTAATTATCCTGAAATTATAAATTGTATATTAATAAATCAATTATAATGACACTATAATATTTATATGTGTATACTAACTTCTAACTTATGCATCTTGACTATTCAATTTGTCGGACTAGAAGCTGGCCAACAAGTTTAGATACATGGCATTCACGAAGATGATACCGGAGGCGATCCCGGATAGCATACGGAGGACGTCTAAGGCGGTAACGGAGATGATCTTGAACATATTCATGAAGATATTCATCTAGCCAAGCAGGAAGAAAACTACTGATGATCTTAATTATCCTGAAATTATAAATTGTATATTAATAAATCAATTATAATGACACTATAATATTATTAGAATTAAATAATTATTAAAATAATATATAATTAATTGTTATTAGTTAATAATAAGTATTGATAAATAATTATTAATTAGTAAATTAAAATTGAATAATTATTAAAATAATATATAATTAATAATTATTAATATACAATTAATTGTTATTAATTAATAATAAGTATTGATAAAGAATTAATAATCAGTAAATAAGAATTGAATAATTATTAAAATAATATATAATCAATAATTTATAATATAAAATTAATTGTTATTAATTAATAATAAGTATTGATAAATAATTATTAATTAATAATTATTAATATATAATTTATTTTTATTAGTTAATAATAATTATTGATAAATAATTATAAATTAGTAAATTAAAATTGAATAATTATATAAATAATATATAATTAATAATATATAATTAATTGTTAATTAATAATAAGTATTGATATATAATTATTAAAATAATATATAACAAATAATAAGTATTGATAAATAATTATTAATGAGGACATTAGAATTGAATAATTAATAATTATTAAAATACTATGTAATTAATAATTAATAATTTTACAGCACTAATGTATATATATACACATATATATATATATAATCATATTATTAATAGTTGTATGTTATCTATAGATATTATAATTATATATGTATACATATTATAATATTTATTTGTATATAATATACTTAATTTAATATTTGTATACTATATATATATATATAATATATAATATATTATAATAAATTATTGATATTAAATGATAAAAATAATAAAGTATTTATTTTAAAATTCTAGGTTTTAAAGATTGTTATTAAGTTTTGTTTGCCTAGTTGTAAACCAGTTATAATTTTATAACAATGCATAATACATATTTACACATGTATATAAACGCAAATATATAAGTAAGTGTTATTAGTTAATAATAAGTATTGATAAATAATTATTAATCAGTAAATTAGAATTGAATAATTATTAAAATAATATATAATTAATGTTATTAATTAATAATAAGTATTGATAACTAATTATTAATTAGTAAATTATAATTGAATAATTAATAATTATTAAAATAATATATAATTAATAATTAATAATATACAATTAATTAGTATTACTTAATAATAATTATTGTTAATAATTATTAATATATAATTAATTGTTAATTAATAATAAGTATTGATATATAATTATTAAAATAATATATAATTAATAATAAGTATTGATAAATAATTATTAATTAGTAAATTAGAATTGAATAATTATTTAAATACTATATAATTAATAATTCATTATTTTACAGCACTAATGTATATATATATATATATATATATATATACATTAATATATATATATATATATATATAATATTATTAATAGTTGTATGTTAGGGGCAGGGTTATTTCGTCCGCTGGTCATCTCGTCCGTCACTTCGTCCGCAAAATGTAGTCACTTCGTCCGAAATATAGTCATTTCGTCCGATCTAAAAAGTCGTTTCGTCCGACCATATTTTTATATAATTATATACAGTTTTAACTAATATATTTAATTAAATATATACTATATAGTACTCTATCATAACTGTTATTATTTTGTTTAGAATTATACGTATTTTAAAAATAATTAATTACAGATAATTTATACGAAAATCTTATATTCCAATTTATATTATTGTTATATAGTTAATTTATATTATTACATCATTTAAATATCAGAGTAAATATGTTTTATGATCACAGTATATTTTATACTTTTTTACAGAATATTAAATAACAGAATATCAGAGAATAATAACAGAATACCATTTGTATATATTATATACTGTATAACACCATATATTGATACGCATACATGTATATATAAAATAAAACATATATTTACACATAGAAGCCAGTGCTGTAACGCCCACTGCACACATACATATTACGTAATAGATTGTATTGTGTTATATATAAATACATAAGTATTATTTATAGTGAAATTATAATAACACATTATTTGGAATGTACATTTATTATGCCAGGCTGTCCCCTGCTCAGTGTATTATTCTCGCCCGTATAATTAATACTACGACGCCGGCGTCTACTCGCTATTACTATTCGCACTGTACATTGTACAGTGTACATTATGGACTGATGAGTATCTATAGATATACCGTAGTGAGTGCCTCGGCTATTCCGGACAGGATTTGTGGGCGGTCAATCCACTATGTCATTTTAATTCTAATAATAATATAAGTATTACGTCAGAATTATACGTATTTTAAAATATAATTAATTACAGATAATTTATACGAAAATCTTATATTTACAATTATATCATTGTTATATAGTTAATTTATATTATTACACCATTTTAAATATCAGATTAATATGTTTTATGATTTCAGAATATTTTATACTTTCTGACAGAGTTTTGAATACCAGACTAACATCTGCAATATGTTTAAATATTTGTAGGAATATTCATATATTTCAGAATAATTAATCGATTGAAGAAAGATAAGAAGATAACAGTTAATATGTTTTAATTACGTATCGATCAAGTTATATCGCTCGGGTAAGATAGTATTATTTATTATAATAAATAAGTATTCATTTTAATTAAATGTTATATGTATTTAAAACAATATGATATGTAATAACAATATGCATATTACATGTAATGTAAATAAATACATATATAAAATAAATTTAAAATATGTAGACAATTAGTTGAAAACTATTGTATTTTTTTTCTCAGTTAGAGATGCAATACGTCTAAGTGTTCGGCGTATCGATAAGTTCCCCGAACCGTATGTATACCATATAGTATACAGATCAGCTTCAAAACTCCTGAAAATTGTAATATTAACATTTATAAATAAATAATATTGTCTATAAACTTTAATAAAACTATCAGAATTATTCAAATACAATTGTTATATAAATTTGTAATTATTGTAATTCATTTTTATTCCTACAGAAAGGTAGATATATATAGGTAAACATAGATAAGAAAACACAATATATATCTTATATATTATTTCACAAAGTTGTTAAATAAATAATTATTAATTAATTATTTTAAACATATTACTATAAATAGTATAATTACTAACTTTGTCGTTGATCTTTGCTGCCGTATTACTTTACCATGCGAAAGTAGTCGAGATGCTTGTGTTAATGCCGTAGTTGACTCGGCATGTAAAACCGCAATTAGACTGGGTAGTAATAGGAAATAATATAGTAATATGTTATGACACAGAAAACATTAATATACTGTTAACATCAGAGTGATACCATATATTTTCAAATATAATAATATCCTCATTATATTATATATATATATATTCAAACTTGTACATATTTGTGTTTGCTCCGCATTTTACATTCAGTCTGTGGTGGAAACCCTCCTGGTCATTATTAGTTCGAATGGTCATTCTGAATACTGACCAGTCAGCCGGCCTCCAAAACCCATCAACCCATACATTAGATATATAATTAAATATATTCTCTAATCTACTATCCGTGTTATTGGCCTTCAATAAGTGTAGACCATTTCTGTAAATAGTAAAAAATTATACAAGATTATTTATAATAAATTGTTCATAAATATTTACTATTTAGTTAAGATATTTTTAATAAAATGTAGTTATAAATAAAATCAAGTATGGGATTTATATTAATATTATATATATATATATATATATATATATATATATATATATATATATATATATGTTTACATACTGAATATCTTCAGATTTCAAAAAAAGTAAACTCATTGTTTGTCGTAATAATTTACGTATCATTGCGTTATTTGAGAAATCCGGTTTTAATCCTTCGTTAGATATCTGTATTCAATATAGGTATATATTTATATATTAGTCTAAAGTTATACTAAATATATTGATATACATACCCGTTTCCATATAGCTTGATTCCAATGGAAGCTACATCCACAAAGCTTAATTAACGGGTATTTTTTTCTCATAATGCTCCATAGGGATCTTTCAAAATCCAGCATTAAATATTTAACAGTAATCAGATAGTCTGATAGGTGGTCTAGTACTACAGAATAGTCACGGGATTCTATATTTTATAAATGTAAACAGTTATATATTTAATCTATTATATATATACATATAAACAATTAGAGTTAAAATATGTATTATATATTATAGTGTATTACTTTTAAAACATATTTTATAAAATAATATACTAACTACTACCACTCATCAATACCGATACAAGTAATACTTGTTTAATATTTCTATCAGATTTAAGGAATCCTCTGATTGTCCAAAGTTGTTTAAAAGGATCCCTTATAACTCTGAAGATACCATCAGCATATATGTATTTGCATTTCTTAAGTAAGTCTAGTTGGGTTTGTGTTGCAAATATTAGATGCCTCCTTTCTTTAACCTGGTATATAAAGAATATCCTATTACATTTTCTAATATAATAAATATACATATTAATTTTATATATATTATATGAATATATATATATATATATATATGAACATACCAGATTTGGTTGACATTTCTTGCATAATATTAATCATTTGGTAGACATGATTATTTGGAGGACAATTTCGTGTCCACCAAATAGTTTAGGGCAATAATGTATCACTTTTGGTATAAATTTGACTTATAATAAAATTATATAATTAATATATAGGAAATAAAGTTGTATATTATTTATTAATAATTTAAAAATCAATAGAATGGGTAAGTTTAAATAATGATTGAATTTTCACTCTATATATATTGGATCCATAAAAATAACTGTTTAGTAGACACACCATTTTCAATGAAATACGTAGTATTGTTGGATATATGTCTATAGGGAATTGATGGATTTAGACTTTATATTACATATGGATCATATATATAAAATAAAAAAAATAAAATATTATATTAATAAAAAATATACATTTTAATTAATTTATTATTTATTTTTATTATATTTTGAAATAATAAATGGAATGATTCATAAATACTAAGGTAATACAAGTATTTTTATTAATTTAAAATTTAATATTTAACATTTAATAATCTTAAAATATATATTAAGATTATTATTAAATATATACTTAACATTTAAATAGAATAATGTTTAATTGTGTATTCAATATATAATTATATATATCCATAATCATGTGTATTAAAATATAAATATTTATAAATACTAAGGTAATACAAGTATTTTTATCAATTTAATATTTAAAATTTAATAATTTTAAAATATATATTAAGATTGTTAAATATATACTTACTATTTAAATATATAGAATAATTTGTAATTGTGAATTAAATATATAATTATATACATTCATAATCATATGTATTAAGTAATTTATTAAGTAATTTATCGTGTAAGAAAAAAAATGTAAGATTTTAAATTTTACCAGGTAACATTTTTAAATATTCTATTAATAATTAATTTAATTGAATTGGGTTTTACCAATAGTAGTTTATAATAGTACACATACTATTAGTTGTTATTGTAAACTTTATATGGATAGTTATATTCAATATACTAATTAAATATAACATTGCATAATAGGATTATTATAATTATTATTATAATCATTATTATATTATAATGATTATAGTCAAAATATAGTTTAAAAATAATCAACACACTAAAAGCCCACATACTTCATGATACGAATTAGTAATTACATAAATATATAGTATTCATGTCATTATATAATTAATATAATATTATAAGAATACTCGTGTAATTTAAATAATTCGAATAAACATGTTACGGACATAGACTCTATCAGTGATATAGTATATCATATAGTCTGATACGTTAATATCAAAGAAGGCCGCCAATTATTATTATTATATTGTTAGAGTTCAATTTTTATTTTGGGGTTGTTTAATTTATTTGGTTTTGTTTTATTTTTCTGTATTTATTAGCTGCATTATAATGAACTCTGACATTATTATAATAACAATCGGCGGCCTGCTTTAAGATAATTCCTATAATAGACTATATCATAGAGTATTAAAAAAATCACGATATTTAACCTAGTACCAGGTATATTATAAAATATATATTATATTATAAATTATAATTTATAATATATAATAACTTATTAAATAAGATATACAAAATTGTCATACTTTTTTTTAATTTGTATACAACCTTATATTTATTTACATTTTTAATATAATTACTACTATATACTTCCACTATATATATATATTATATACATGGGAATACGGACGTTAGGCAAACATTAAATAACTATAAATATCAAATGTCACAAATGTGGCCAAGGTGTATGTCACTCTAATTCATTATACGCTCTAATAGCGTATAATGTACCACTAAAACTGAAAATAAAATCTTAATGAGAAACATGTATATATGGAATAATTCCTTTTGAAAAATATATTTATAAACCATTCGTATTAATATATATATATGATATTTACACATACGAGTACCATCCTATTTGCGTATTGATATTTGTGGGTTGTTTGATTTATTTTGTTTAGTTTTATTCTTCCGTTTTTTTAACAAGCACGCCTTGTGCTGTTATAATATATAATATAAATAATAGCGCCACGTAATGTTGCTATTTAATTTTTACCTACCATCCGTATCATCCTATATATATTAACCTTTATATGTAATAACATATATATTAACAACATTTTTAGATTATTATATTATTGAATGTATTAAATATTAACAGGTAATGCCTTGTACTTATTGTTATATATTGTATTTATTTATATGCGACGATATTGTACATCTACGTGATATCAGCGAATATACGCATAGTGCCTGGTATCATAATGCACGTACATTCCTACCATCTCGCATGACCCCCCCCCCCACGCGCAGACGGCTGTGTATATATAGCGGACCGCCGCTATGTATAATCACTTGAAGAATAAGTATAACCAATAAACGTACATAAGCCTTGACGTAACATCAATAAGCGTCCAACCTCACGTCCAATGAATATCATCCTGCCACGTCAACCAGTGAGATAACGTTAGGAAACATCTACCCCCACGCCCAATGACTATAAACAATCATGAACCCTACACCAACTCCTTCCTTTGATTGGCACAATGAAGATCGGCTAGACGAGCTGAAAATGTTGTTTAACATTTTATTTACGTCCTCGCCATTACCCACTACATCCGGTATGATATCCTGTACACCCTCGCCGTCACTCATGACCTCCGTGACGCCCCAGCCACTACCCACGACATCCGGTATGCTTTCGCCCTTGCCCACTATATCAGGTACATATTCGGTACGCCCCCGCTATCACCTACGACATCTGTGACGCATGCGACATCACACATAAAACACCCGATATGTTCTCAACGTCACCCGTGACCCTCTAGATCTCACCCACAATATCCGTGAACCCCTCACCATCACCCCCACCATCCGTGATGCCATCAGCACCATACACAACTCATGTATTGCCATCCCCATGGCCACCTCCAACATGCTATCCTTCTTCCATACGTGAGAAGAGGGAATGACTCCAACTCCCCTTCGATAACCAATAGGGAGAAGAGGGGGTGTTATATATTTTATTTATATATATGCGTCGATATTGTACATCTACGTAATATCAGCGCATATACGCCTAGTGCATGGTATCACGATGCACGTACAATGTACGTTCCTGCCGTCTCGCATTACCGCCCCACACTCAGACATCTGCGTATATATAGCGGACCACCGCAATGTATAATCTCTTGAAGAATAAGTCTAACCAATTAACGTAAATAAGCCTTGACTTTTTACTCCCTATATATACACACAACTTAACAGTGTAATATATTAGTATTACACAACTTATACAGTCATTAATACATAACAACAATTGATATATATATATATATATAATAATTTTATATAATTTTATATAATATATTATATGTATACACAAATATCCATGCATATATATATATATATATATATATATATATATATATATTACTAATGATGGCGTACATACCGATCCCAAGTGTGAGAAGTTAATTCAACAGATAACCTCGCAAGATTCTCCGCAAGCCATTGATAATTATCATGATAATTATCATTATCATAAATATCACGCGATACCTATGAATTATAATTCATAGGTATCGCGAACTACATGGGGCCCTTTAATAAAGACCTTTCACACCTTACGATACTCCTATGTTAACTTCTCAAAAAAGATGTCGAATACCTAATATATTCAATAACATGGAAGAATAAATATACTACTCTATCATATTATGCCACAAAGAAGAAGATAACAATTCAAGTAGACGCTTCATACGATTACTTTCTTATATTACCATCCTCCTACATCCATCCAACAAGACGAAATCCCCATCACCTTCGCATCTAAGATATTCAGCCCTGCTCAGACTCGTTATGTAAATATCGAAAAATAAATATAAATGGTTTCACATTATTAAGTCTGACCACAAATGCAGATGATCACTAGGGTTGGGGTCAAATACACTTTATCAAATACAAATACAAATATTTATTACATTTTTATACAAATACATATTATCAAATACAAATACAAAATACAAATATTAACACATTAAATATTAAATCATTGTTAAAATTGTTTAAATTCTACATTCTATTAAATTATTAAATTAAAATATTTTTAAAAGTGTATTTGAAACTGTATTTGATCAAATACACCAAATACGACACTCAAATACAAATACATCACTGAATAATTATTCAAATAAAAATACAAATACGTATTTGATAATCACCCAGAAAAATCTCTTCACAGCACGTACCCGAGTCCAAAAAATGCTACTACGAGTGCAGCAGTAAGATTTCACGCTAATATTGTTAAAGCCAGGAATAGAGCTACGGATAGATTTTCACCTACCATCAGATGCCAGTGAACACATAGACCTTGATGTCCAGATAAGCCATTGAAGTTTGGGACACAGAAGATAGAATATTTAAAATTAGAAACGGGAGACGAAACCCTTCAAGCCTGACGCACTCATAGCAATACCTAAGTATACATTTTGTCCACTATAACAATATCACGTACCTCATTATATTTGATTTTTATACTCAATTCCCATTTATATACACTATGCGTGCGCCCATAACCAGCGCAACCATTGTAGATCATCTAAAACATGGTATCCTAGACCGGTTACTTAGCGACAACGGAGGACTATATTCGTCACAAGCGTTCCGAATATTTGCATCCGAATGGGGATTCGACCACGTGACAAGCAGGCATAACACTTCCTAAGTAACGGCCTAGCCGAGGAACCATGCAGAGCTTGAAGATGTTTGAGAACTTCCAGATGTCGAAACTTCTACTATGATCTAAACCAGTAATTATCGACACAATGCCCCATCGAACTGCTCTACAGCCACAAGTTAGCAAACCCTTTACCTAGTACCTACCCCGTAGACTTGTCGAATGAGAATAAATTATCATCCAATATGTCAACCACACGACACTAGTAAAAAACAAGACTCATTATACCTGTCCAACATAACACCCCTCACAAACATTCACCAGCGTGACCTCATATCAAAGACATGGAAGCCAGCTATGTAACATCTCAACGCAAGAAACTTCGGAGTTACAACATCCGCAGTATAGATTGTTCTACCTTCGGGAGAAATCTATGAGATATCCGCCTTACTTTCCCGTCGACGCCCTGTCATGAGGTAGTACCAACACACCGAGATGCATCAGAGAATCACTCAAGACCTTTGCCCTACCCTCTACTCCATCGATACTCGGTTCAGATGTAGTTGTTCCCCTCCGTAGTGTGTCATTACATTCTCACCCCAGGGATATCGCACTCACAAATAGTCCGTTGACACCCGGTCCGGATCTAGATAATCAAACCCCGTCAACCGTAGCGCTGAGTTGATATAACAATAATGTACGATCCCCACTTGTATTATTAACTAGTAGATATTTAAATGTATAAGGGGGTGTTATATGCTTACATATATATAACTACTTATTATTATAATCTATATATTTATATATATATATATATCCATGTGACTTCTACACATATGTATTCCTACCAAATATACATATATAATGTTAGCGCTCTAAATATAGATACCAAGCTATTATTTAATAGGAATTTATATTCGCCAAACTTGTTATTGTAGCCTATAGACTGTGACACAGTCCGATACAGAATTATCTGTATATCTTATACACATCCCTACTTATTATATATATATATATATATATATAAATAATGTCACATATTACGACATGGCTGTTGTTCACAATAAATCTCAGCATTATTATCCTCTCCTTCTTTCAAATATAATATTGTGTATAAACTCATGGATTTATTATACTTAATAATCAGGAGCCGGTTACTCTGGAAATAAAATATTGCCTATCACTATCCAGAGACAATCTCTGGATAATTCTCAGTAAATCGGGTTGTTCTGGACAAAAATACATATCCTATTACAGCAAAAAAAATAGCCTATGATAGATAGAGGATGGGTTGTTCTGGGAATTGTTAGCTAATTTTATTCCCGTCGGACATTCGAGTAGCTCTCAAAATATATTTGTATAAAACTTGGACAATTTTATGGTACTTAGGATAACAAATAGATGTCCTTATTAAATTTATAATACATAGGATCAAATATTAAAATATGAAATATAGGTCCTATATAATCCTATACTATATATATATATATATTTATACATAATATCATCAATATAAAATATAATAATGAACACACTATATAGTGTTATGAAATAATTTCTAGTTCAATATATTTCATAATATATAATATTTTTAATAGATAAGATAATAAAATATGAAATAATAATATTAATATTTAATGGAATTTTATTTGTTTTATATTTTGTTTTATATGATAAGTATGCTAATTATATAATGAATATGCTTTTTCCTTGTAAAAGACTTTAAAATAATGTCTAGTAAATAGTATTATTATTTATATTAAAAAAATATATATTATAAAATAAAAAATATACCACCTGAGGTCATCGTAGCCAGACCTTCTGCATTGCATACAGCAATCTAACCACTATATTATATATACTACCTATCGGATTTTATTAATTATGTATAATTACTAATAGTAGTATTAGTTTTGATTTAATTATAAATAGAATTAGAATAGAATTATTTTTCATATCAAATTTTACTTATTATTTTGTTATCATAATATACAAATAGTATTTATTATATTTAGAAACTATATAGATATCCTGTATAATTGTAATATTATAATTAATAGTATGCAACTGAATAACATAAATTGTATTAATATTTACTTTAAGTAATACTTATTATAATTATATAATCTATTCATTGAATAATTCAACACATATTATTTCGATATTGAATTGATTATATAATTGTACTTATATTATAAACTATATGATAGTATAATTAATTAACCCAGGAAACAGTTATAGCCTCATAATAGCATATATAATAGCCTCGAATGTTTATATTGTGCTGTAAATGTATATTTATTAAATAATTTAATATAATATTTAATAATATTATATTATGCTGCTATTAATTTGTCATGCTATTATAATAATTATGGTGCTATTAAAAGTCTATTATGCAATTATTATGCTGCTATTAATTGCATAATAGACTTATAAGAGCATGACAAATTAATATAAGCATAATTATTATGCTGCTATTATGATAATAGACATTTAATTATCTATTGATTATACTTGAAATTAAATGGGCTTTCCGAAACTATATAGAACTCTTATGTACATCCTTTAATAATCGAATTATAATTAAGGAATATTTAACTTAGGTACATAATAATATTTTGAATATTTTTAAACATTCAAAAATGAAATAAGGATTATATAGAAATATTGCTGAGCTTGATCTCATCTAAGATATGTTTACAAAATCCCAGAGTAACCCAATAATTATTATTATAATACCTATAAATAAGGTGTGTCCTTGTCTCTGGCCAATCTCAGAGCAATCAGCCCCTGGCCCAGTTAATATGTGCCAACTTTCAACATAGATTATTTTGAAAAGCCTTTCAAAATATTTTTGTAGGGTTATTTTGAGCATTTAAAAAAATTCAAATAAGTTCAACTTAAAGTTGTTATTATTCATAATAATTTTCGATTTATATTATATAATTAATGACTATCATATTATATACTTAGTATAATACTATATATATATAATAATAATCATACTATTATTTTGTATTCTTAGAATAATTCTATAATTTATCAATACTTTATTAAATTTGTGAAATATAATTATATTCTAATTCTATTTATAATTAAATCAAATCTAATACTACTATTAGTAATTATATATAATTAATAAAACTGGTTTGGTAGTATAGTGGTTAGATTAATCAAATAGATTAACAATTGTTGTATGCAACGCAGAAGGTCTGGTTACGATGCCCTCAGGAGGTATATTTTTTAATATAAATAATAATAATAATTTTAATAATATTACTATTTACTAGAAATTATTGTGAAGCATTTTTACAAAGAAAAAGCATATTAATAGCATACATATCTATATACTTAGAATACATATCATATATATAAAACAAATAAAATTCTATTAAATATTAATATTTTATATATTTAGGTGCATATGTACCATAATGGAAGCTATTCTATAAATTCTTTTAATTAATTATATTTCCATAAATCTTCACAATTCGTACTTATAAAGTGAATCTGATTTTCTTAAATTATAATTATTTATTAATTAATTAATATTATATATATCTTGTTTCGAAAACAACTGTGTTCTTTCTTTATGTGTAATAAACTAATATAAAACCATTTTCCTTTCAGGTTAACAATGTTTTGATGATCAATTAATTATTTATTTTACATATCTATTTTGTATTAAATTTTCACTAAATCTGCATTCAGATTCAATTTCTTTTTTAATAATATTTCGTAACACTATACAAGACCATATTTTATACAATGCTACTTTTTAAATATTTGTGGAATATACTACATTTTGCTCATTTTCAACATGTATATATTTTATTTAAATTAATAAACTTATATATTTCAATAAGTAATAATATATAGAAAATGTTTATTGATATGTGTTTAAAGGTACTATTCATTAGTTATATGTAAAATAACATCTATTTTCAAAATGTATCCATTTATAATATTATAGTTTTTGTAATAATTATTTAACAATCTTATTTTAAATATATTTGAAATATTTTAAATAATGATTAACAAATAAAATAAAAATGTATCACTAATTTACTAAATATATATATAATTAATAATTTATACTGTTCATTTATATATATTGTGAAATTTAAAGAAAAAATATTCAATATGTAGTTAATGAGATATACAAAATAATTATTCTGACTAAATCAAGTTTAAAGTTTTTAAAAAATTCATTCTCACACTATATATAGTTACTAATGTATATATTATAGTTATAAATTATATTAAAAATATAATTATACATATACAATTTATTTTAATTATATGTTTGCACATCCTGCAGCATATGAGTTGTCTTGATGTTTCCTCTTCTTCTTCACCTTTGTAGCATCCAAGCATCGTAATCTGTCTTGTTGTACTGCATATTCTGCAACCGATTATAATGAATATCCTAGCAATCCATCAAATGCAGATAAATAGGCCTACATTCCAAAGTTAAATGTTCATACTGCCATTGTTACATCAAATTGTTCTAGAATATTAAAATATAATTAATAAAATATAATAAAAATTAATAAAATTGTATACCTTTGAACATCGAGACTAAATCATATTATGAAAACTTTTAAACTTTTTTTTACATATGGGGCTATATTTTCACTTGTTCAATAACAAAATCTTTATGCATTTATTTTATTCCTGTATAATTATTTTTATATATTATAAATTTATATACCCAGATTTAATATATATATATATATAATATATGAACCTTCATATTTTGCTTTCTTGTAAACACAATAATCTCCACATACTTTCAAAGTCAATAACGTAGCCGGTGTAGTCAATAACTGTAGAAAATAAATTAATTAAAATCAATTGAATTCATATAATATATTCACTAAAGAATTTGAGCAAAAGTTATTTAAAAAATAAATATAAAAAAAATAATCCATTGAATATGAAATTAATTATATTTATTATAATTTACTGATATTAAAAATAAAATACATGAAATTGGATTACGTAATAGAAATTGTAGACTTAAAATAGATATATAAAGTATGTAATAGAAATTGTAAATAAATAAAATAAAATATAGAGTATATATATAAAGATATTACATGGTTAGTGATTGATATATATATTGAATATATCAGATTTATAGGTTAATTAAAGAAATGTAGATAGATGGGTGTATACGGTAAAGGAAGATAAATTATAAAATAATAGGTATATAAAATCCTGTAGAAGCAAGATTTATCATGGATAAAATTGAAGAAGTATGATGTAGATAGCGAGGAGTGGATTGGGAAAGCCGAAGAGTGAGTTAATTAAATCAATATATTATAAAAAATGTTCTTAAAGAATCAAATATAAATACAAATATTAACACATTAAATATTAAATCATAAAATAATAATCCCTATCTCTATACCAGATTGCATAATAATTAATTGAAATCTATTTAAAATATATTTGATTCCTAAAGAAAATCAATATGATAAAAAACTGTAAACAATATACTGGTTGCTTGGGATATTATAAGTTATAATTTATAACACCTATACATTTTCTATATAAAATATAAATTAAATTCATATATATAGTTTTTATCAAATACGAAAATCAAATACAAATACATCCAATTACTGGAATGGAGGCTTATAGATTGTGAACGGAGATTAAGTGAGGTAGGTAATAGTTGGTGTAGAAACGAGATATGATATCAACGATTAAATGTTACAGGTCACATGGAATTTTTCATATGGCGATTTGAATATCATATGTATATAAATTTGAATTTTTTAATAGATATTAAATAAATTAAACAATTTTTAATCAAAGCAAAATTTTATAAATATTAATCATTAATTTGATATTTTGAAATCGATAATATATAAATGTTACTAACATATAGTCGATTTCTAGAATAGAATCCTGGCCATTACTTTTATATATCAAAATTTATTATTTGATAAATCCAGCTTTAATAATAAATTTCCTAAATCGATTCTATAAATATTATATATTATTATAATAAAAAATAATGAATATATATTAAATAAAATTAATAAAAATAGAATAATACATTTGATTAGATATATGATTGAATATGATATTTTAATAACAAATAATGAATATACATATATTTAAAACAAATATATAAATAAACTTTTATTTTATATAAATACTAATAATGAATTACTAACATGTTTAAATAAAGGATCTTTTTTAATAATGTCTTGACCATCATGCATTTTAGTTATAATATTATTGAATTCTGGATCTTCATGATCTTTAGTGATTTGATATTAACTGGCATAGCTTTATAGTAATTTCTCTTTAATTTGATTATAAAAGTTCTTAAAATAAATGTACTACATTCTGTATTAATTTAATTGATTAAATGGGTAATTTATATAATTTAAAATACAAACCGTTGCATAAGTTTGCTATCCAACATGTTCAATTAGTATGCCTTGAAATTTACCGGCAGCAATCAAATTTGTATTATATTCCAACATCGCTTTTGTTTTTACTCCAAAAAAGATTTTTCTTAAATGTAATTATTCATCACCTGCAATTAATTATATATTTTTATCTTATATATTTAATATTTGTATGTACATGTGTGTACATAAAAATATGTATTGGATACTACTGATTAAAAAATAAATAAAGTAATATTAAATTATTGAAAATAAATTAATAAATTTATAATAATACAAAATACACCAATACCAATACCATATAAATAATTATTAATTAAAATATTATTATTATTAAAAAATGTTAATAAATAAATATTATTGACATGTCTAAAATATAATATAATTTAAAAGATATTAACAAAGATTTTGCGAATCAAAGATATAACACTCGCTACCTACGCAACATGATTAGTATAATACAATCCGCTTCTAGCAGCAGTATCGAAATCGATTTAGATTTGCCGCAATTTGCATACTACAATGTTTTCATTACTTTATTAAATTACATGCAATATAAATTAGCTTTTACTTGCCACATAGATTTTCATAGGATTTAAAACCAACATATCCTATTTCTATATATTAGTAATAAACACTTAATAAAATAATAATTTAATGCATATTATTTTTCATTTTAAAAGTGCATATTTGATACAAATTTACATTATAAACAACACATAGGTCCAAAAAATGACCTATATATGTGGTGCTGTTGGTTTTTGTATACAAAATTTAATTACACGATATCTCATGAGTGTTATATCTTTCATTAGAAAAATCTTTGATATTAATATGAACAAATTTATTATCTAAAATTTGAATATTGGATGTTAAATAATTATATACAATTAGTTTATTAATTATATATTATTATTTGGTAACCAGTGTTCTCGTGCGAAGTGATTTCATGGGAAATGATATTATACGGATTGGTGATTTCGCGTGTAGTTTAAATTCTACTATTTATAAATAATTATTTATATACATTATCATTTCACACGAGATCATTCGCCACAAAATTACTTCACACGATATTATTGGTATTCTATTGTTTAACTAATTATTTTTTATTATATTACACATATCATTGATTATATAATTAAATAAAAACATTCCATAACTCCTGTTCTGTTTTGCACATGATTCTAAAAGATTATTATCATAAAGTTGATTATATATGATATTATAGATTAAATATATATATTATATATATTACGATATTTATAAGTTTTAATTTTAGCGTGATACTACTCTAAACAGTGAAATTAACAGATATAATTAAGAAGAAATTTACAAATGATAAAGAATACAACCATACAAATGTAATTATGGAATTATAAACTACTAAATACCAATACAGTATTCATATAAACTGCGAGATAATAATACCGTACAAATGTAAAATAATTATACAATAGGCATTATCAGTGAATTATTATTTAAATATTACATATATATGTATTATATAATAGTGTTTAACATAATATATATTATGTAGTGATTTAAACAATTTGATTATTTAGATTAGAATATTAAAAAAGTATTCATGGGATTAAAGTAGTAGTATTAATATTTTTGTATACGATATTAGTATAGCAGTTATTTCATAATTGGAATTTTCAGTTTTCTATAAGCAATAAATATAGTATATTAAGTAATTATAGTATTATTTAATACTTTAAAATATTAATAATTTATTACTATAATATTAATAAATATATGAATTATAATATCATATATATATATATATATATATATATATATATATATATATATTATATAATATACACAAGTATGTTAAAATGGTTTTCGCCGAAGATTACAAATAAACTACCCTGATCGGTTAAAACGGACAAACGGCAATTGTATTTAAAACTATATTTATTAAATTACTTTTATTTCTATATTAACTAATGCTGATTGTATATTTTTCATAATGTATAACTATTATATTGTTAACAATATTTAATATGATATGGTATTATAATAATCATTTAATATATATGGATACAGGAGAAGCAGGCCACCGATATATTTAAGAGCCGTCCATCGATGTAAATATATGTTACGCTTGATTTCACACGCTAAAATATTCCATATGAGTAACATACATACGTTGTTTATGTGTATTATCATATTAACACAAATATATATTATAATTATATACATATATATTATACATGTATAATAATATTAATATTAATAGTAATCCACTATGATTTGATTTGGTTGGGTTCATTTTAATATTGTTTAATATATAATATAATATAATATAATATAATTTTTAGCTGCATTACTATAAATTATTACATCCCGAGTGAGATTATAAAACACACACATATATAAATATATGGTAATGATAAGCCGTTGCATGTATGATAGTCTATAAATAGACATACGCTAATTATAATGACCAATCATAAGATATTGTAGAATCACTAATTCGAATAAACAAGTTTGCGGGCGTTTAATTCGCGAAGCTTTTGACCATAATACAAAAAATCGATATTTTAGATAATGCTTTTAGATTAAAAAATACAATTTATAATAAAATTGGAATATCACATGAATTTGATAAAAATCAATTAAATACACAAAAGAAATTATTATCAGAAGCAAAAGATAAATCATCTGATACAATTGTATATAAAGTTAAATTTATTAACAATACTTTCAAAATGATAAAATTTAATATAATTAGTGAAACTAATAATGATTTGCCATAAATATAATATTAAAGATTATAATAGAATTACATATAATTTGAATACAGACATATCTGTCATTATATTTAATATAAGGAGTTTTAATAAAAATATTAATAACTTTTTAATATTACTTGATACTTTATATAATACACCAGATATAATAATTCTTACTGAAACTTGGTTAATAAATACTGATGACCCGTCAATATATTTTAATAATTATAATATATTTTTAAATAATCGTACACTAAAAATTAAAAAAAGAGGTGGGGGTGTTGCTATACTTGTAAATAAATCGTTAGATGTATGTGTAATAGACGAATTAACTATTTCTATTATAGATGATATTGAAATATTATCAATACAAATAAAAAATACAACTAAACATATACAAATAATCTCAGCAATTTATAGATATCCTAACAGTAATATTGATTTTTTTAATGATTTATTTTATAATATATATTCCAAATTTTTAAATAATGAAATATATATATGTGGTGATTTTAATATAGATTTATCAAAATGTTCATTAATTTCTAATAATTTTAAATATATACTAACACAATTAGGACTAACAGATAATATAACAATACCGACTCATTATTCCAACTCAACTATTGATAATATACTTTCTTCAATGATCATATAACAAATAATGGAACCATTGATACTGATATAACAGATCGGATTATGGTCAAAAGCTTCGCGAATTAAACGCCCGCAAACTTGTTTATTCGAATTAGTGATTCTACAATATATTATGATTGGTCATTATAATTAGCGTATGTCTATTTATAGACTATCATACATGCAACGGCTTATCATTACCATATATTTATATATGTGTGTGTTTTATAATCTCACTTGGGATGTAATAATTTACAGTAATGCAGCTAAAAAACCTAAACAATATTAAAATGAACCCAACCAAATCAAACCAAACAAGTGAAAATAACTAAAAATATAAATATTAATGTTTGTACAAACAATCATAAGCTATTGTAAAATCACTAATTCGCCTAAACAAGTTTGCGTGCGTACAAATCGCGCATCAATCGCGAAGCTTTTGACCATAATCCGATTTTTTCATTTTCCGTGTTCAGTATTATTTTTATAGGTCTAACTTTATATGCATGTACTGGTTTATCAATATCGATTTTTCCTATTCTATGCATTTTTATAATTTTAATAGACGAAATTGTTTCAAGTATATTATATACTGTTTTAAATTCTTCGTCATATTTAGTTTTTTTATCATCATGAATTATTTCTTTTACATTATGTAATATAATTGTTTTACTACGTGCATTTATTTCATTCATTGATTTTAAATTATTTGATACTGTATCATTAATTGTATTTATAATATTATTTTCTAATTCAGTATTTACAATATCAGCATATGATTTAACGTTATCCTTTATATTAATAGTATTAAAATTAGAAATTTTTTCTTCAAGATTATTTACTGTGTTTTTTAATTCATTAATTATTTTATTATTTTCTTCTAATACAAATTTTATGTCATTATCAAATAATTCCTTAATGTAATTTTAATTGACTCTGATAATTCTAAGTTAGTCATTATATTTGCCATTATGTGTGTTATATTTGATATTTTATATTATACGAAATAATATACATATATAAACATTCTACCAAGGTATACACATTTATATATGCATATCCAGTTTATATATATATATATATAACTAATTATTAGTTACTAATAAATAAATTAACTATAACTTATTACCTATATATTAGTTATGTATAAATAATATTATAAGTTAATTATATTATTAGGAATACATATAGTAAGAATACTATTTGATATTTAATATTATAAATGTATTGTTTGTATAAATGTAAATATATAAATATCGACTTATCTGATTTTATTCACGGATGAGCGCGCGCGCAAAAACACGTCTTTACGCTTTGAATGCTAACACAAGAATGATAAAAATATTAAAATATGTATACATTTATAATATAAACATTATATGGGAATATATATATATAAGTTATAATTATAATATCTATAGATAACATACAACTATTAATAATATTATATATATATATATATATATATATATATATATACATTAGTGCTGTAAAATTATTAATTATTAATTATATAGTATTTTAATAATTATTCAATTCTAATTTACTAATTAATAATTATTTATTAATACTAATTATTAATTATATATTATTTTATTAATTATATATCAATACTTATTATTAATTAATTATTAATTATATATTAATAATTATTAATAATATATTATTTTAATAATTATTCAATTTTAATTTACTAATTAATAATTATTTATCAATACTTATTATTAACTAATAACAATTAATTATATATTAATAATTATTAATTATATATTATTTTAATAATTATTTAATTCTAATTTATTAACAATAATTATTATTAATTAATACTAATCAATTGTATATTATTAATTATTAATTATATATTATTTTAATAATTATTAATTATTCAATTATAATTTACTAATTAATAATTAGTTATCAATACTTATTATTAATTAATAACATTAATTATATATTATTTTAATGATTATTCAATTCTAATTTACTGATTAATAATTATTTATCAATACTTATTATTAACTAATAACACTTAATTATATAATTGCGTTTATATATATATATATGTGTAAATATGTATTATGCATTGTTATAAAATTACAACTGGTTGACAACAAGGCAAACAAAACTTAATAAAAATCTTTAAAACCTAGAATTTTACAATAAATACTTTATTATTTTGATAATTTAATATCACTTATTTATTATAATATATAATATATATTATATATATATAGTATACAAATATTAAATCAAGTATATTATATACAAATAAATATTATAATATGTATACATATATAATATAAACATTATTATATGGGAATATGTATATACGTTATAATTATAATATCTATAGATAACATACAAATATTAATAATATGATTATATATATATATATATATATATTATATGTATATATGTATATATATATATATATATATATACATTAGTGCTGTAAAATTATTAATTATTAATTATATAGTATTTTAATAATTATTAATTATTCAATTCTAATTTACTAATTAATAATTATTTATCAATACTTATTATTAACTAATAAAAATAAATTATATATTAATAATTATTAATTAATAATTATTTATCAATACTTATTGTTAATTAATAACAATTAATTTTATATTATAAATTATTAATTATATATTATTTTAATAATTATTCAATTTTATTTACTGATTATTAATTCTTTATCAATACTTATTATTAATTAATAACAATTAATTATATATTAATAATTATTAATTATATATTATTTTAATAATTAATCAATTTTAATTTACTAATTAATAATTATTTATCAATACTTATTATTAACTAATAACAATTAATTATATATTATTTTAATAATTATTCAATTCTAATTTATTAATTAATAATTATTTATCAATAATTATTATTAAGTAATACTAATTAATTGTATATTATTAATTATTAATTATATATTATTTTAATAATCATTCAATTATAATTTACTAATTAATAATTATTTATCAATACTTATTATTAATTAATAACACTTAATTATATATTAATAATTATTAATTATATATTATTTTAATAATTATTTATCAATAATAATTATTAAGTAATAATAATTAATTATATATTATTAATTATTATTTATATATTATTCTAATAATTATTACGCGCTAAGTTAGGTGAATATTCTATATTTAACTATGACTCATGAAACATGAATAATGATCATAAGATAATTTACTATTCACACAGTTATCTAGGTCAGCAAGGGATTATAATTATACAATGCTTGCTTGATTACTATGCATTTATATACACATATAAAAACATGTGTACAGTGTACGACGTACATACACAGATATGAGTGTAACCATATATTGTATATTAAGTATATAATATACAAATAAATAGTATACTATGTATACTATTATTCAATTATAATTATTAAGTAATAATAATTAATTGTATATTATTAATTATTATTTATATATTATTCTAGTAAGTATTCAATTATAATTTACTAATTAATAATTATTTATCAATACTTATTATTAATTAATAACAATTAATTATATATTATTTAAAAATTATTAATTAATATAGTATTTTAAATTTTACAGCATTAATATATATATATATATATATATATATATATATATATATATATATATATATATATACACGATGTATTTAGTATCACTATATACCAGTACACCAGTATACCGCCACTTAATTATTATAAATAAAATATATTTTAAAATTTGAAAAATGTTTAACAATATTCTTCAAGGGAATTCTAGTATCATCAAATTAACGCCCATATTTACATGTAAATATATAGGAAAACGCTATTTTCACTAAAATCATAAACAAATCTAATTTTACTTTATTATTATAATAATACCATTATATTTGTATACGTTTTAATATTGAAAATGCAGAGGTACTCAACTTTAATTTATATCATTTATGTTATCCGGGAGGCCTCTTGTTATCTAGACGTCCTCCGTATGCTATCCGGGATCGCCTCCGGTATCGTCTTCGTGAATGCCATGTATCTAAACTTGTTCGCCAGCTTCTAGTCCGACAAATTGAATGGTCAAGATGCAGAAGTTAGAAGTTAGTATACACATATAAATATTATAGTGTCATAATAATTGATTTATTAATATACAATTTATAATTTCAGGATAATTAAGATCATCAGTAGTTTTCTTCCTGCTTGGCTAGATGAATATCTTCATGAATATGTTCAATATCATCTTCGTTACCGCCCTAGACGTCCTCCGTATGCTATCCGGGATCGCATCCGGTATCGTCTTCGTGAATGCCATGTATCTAAACTTGTTGGCCAGCTTCTAGTCCGACAAATTGAATAGTCAAGATACATAAGTTAGTATTTAATGTATCTCCATACATATATATATATATATATATATATATATATATATATATATACTGTACACCTATATACTTATATAACTATACATAGTACTTGCAATGCATACGTGCATGTATGTGTGTGTAATTATGTAAAATCTATATATAAACTAGTACCGGCCTTTGTCTAATTTTAATCCCCTGATGACCTAGATTAATATACACTATGATGCAATATAGTACACATGTTACATATTGTTATGTTGATATAATTACATTCATAAATATTTATTAATAGGGTGTACAATGACACTGTACATGTACCTAAGTGTATATATATATTCGCATATATGTAAGTTATAGTATAAAATGACGACCTTGCCATTACCAATGATGCGTCATCAGTGATGAGTCATACCTCTACCTAAAACCACCATTGGTTCAACATACACCTATATTCAGTTGTAAATGACCTCCTACACACGATGTTCATTTATAAAGTATGCCGCCCGTCATGTATAGCCATATATACATATATATATATATATATATATATATATCATATGATGCTATCATATGTTGCAACATATTTTGCTATCCGTAATGGACCAGTCCGTACAGCTTAGCATAATGGAATGTTCCATATCTAGCTAACGAACTAGATATCGAACGCCCTATTATGTAACATGTTTACTGCTTTAGGAATCAGATTGACGCACGCACTGCGTGTGTGTCTAGGGAACGCAGCTCTCCCTGATTGTCTAAGGGATAAATGTACCACGCGATACCTTGCACCTGTTTGCACTTGTATGGTCCAGCTAGTCTATTATACATTATACACAACTAGTTACAGTATACACATATACATATGATTGTGTTATCATAATTGATTTATATTAATATAACATTTATAATTTCAGAATAAACAAGATGATCTTCCTGCTTGGCTATGGTGAATATCTCCATGAATATGTTAAAGATCATCTCTAGGATCCGGTATCGTCTTCGTGAAACCCAACACAAACCCAACACTACCTATGATTCGACCACCTTCTGGAACATATTATTCGACCTATAATGTTACGTTGCGGCAACTAGTTTCTAGTTTCTTGGGTATGTAGTAGAACAACTAGAAAATATCTATTGCGCAATAATATTATATTAAAGACTAAACTATCTAATATAGTGTAACTATTTTATAAATATATGTATATTAAAATATATTAATAACAAGTATATATGTATATATATATATATATATACTTGACTATATATATATATATATATTATTATTATTATTAAATTTTATTTAAACACTTTTTAAACATAAAATAAACGTTAACAAAGGTGTGTACACATTCATAAAAAATATGTGATTACATGGATTATATAAACGATGGAAAATAAATAAGGGTTACATGTATCATTCATAAGGTGAGAAAAGGTGAGTTTTTAATTCTCTCTTGAATTCAGTTCTTGATGTGGTGCACCGCAGAATATCGGGAAGTTCGTTCAATGCCTTTACTCCATATTCGACGAATGAGCCAGTATTGCTGTATGCTGAAACTTCTATAGCATTTACTCGGAATATGTGACGAGAACGGAGACTCCTATGTTGCTGAATTACGGATATTTAACAGGCATAAATAATCAGGTGTTCCATAGTGGATAGCCACATACATGAGTGTGCATAATTTGTACACGATTCGTTTCTTTACCGGTAGCCAGTGTAGATCGCACATTAATGATGTGATGCTGATGTATTTATTATCAGCTCCGTGTGGTATGTCGTAAATGATACGGACGGCATAACGCTGTAGTGCTATAAGCGGCTTGAGTGTAGATATAGATGAATGGCATAGAAGTGAATTACAATAATCAAAAACCGAAAGAACTAGACTTGTCACTCAAATTTTACAAGAAAAAAAGTTAAGAATTTTCCTAATTTTTTTTATACAATAAAGTTGGTGGTTTATGCTGCGTATTTTGTGTGAAATAAATTTGTTCATATCAAGCGAATGGTCGAAAATTACACCGAGGTTAGTAATAAATAGTGATGATTTAATGGATAGGTCGGCAAACGTAAAGGTGAATGGCAGTTGCTTACTGGTTTTATTCTGACTGATATAAATTATTTGAGTTTTCATAGGGTTAATTTGCAACGAGTTATTTGTGAACCAGGTAATTAATCTAGTATACAACTGGTTAGACGTGCATGCGCAGATATGTCATCATAACTATTGTCCTAGGTATAAATTTGAAAGTCATCGGCGAACGTGTGGAACAATATGGTTGGGTGATTTAAGAATATTTTAAAAATTGGAAATAAGTAGATATTAAATAATATCGGTCCAAGTACTGAGCCTTGGGGTACTCAGTGTATGTGGAGACGTGGTTTTGAGCATTCTGATCCAATTTTTACTTCACTGAATCTGTTTTCTATGTATGATTTGATTAAGGATAGCGCGTTGGTTCGGAAGCCGATAGCAAATAATCTATTGATCAGTGCATCGTGATTTAATGTGTCGAATGCTGCAGACATATCTAGTAATACAAGAAGCGTCCCATGATTATTCATTTGAATATCGCTGACTACTTTGCAAAGTGCGGTCTCAGTGCTTTTGCATGGTGTGTATGCACTTTGATGTGGATGTAGAATATTATTAATCGTGAGATAGGACACTATTTGATGGCTAATGCAGCGTTCGAAAATTTTTGAAAAAATTGTTAATTGCGAAATTGGTCGATAGTTTTTGAGATCATTGGGATCAGACTTAATGTTTTTGATTTGCGGGGTTATAATAGCATTTTTCATGCTATCGGGAAATTATGCAGTTAACAGTGATCTACAGATGATAGATTGAAGGTGAGGAGCTATTAACCGTGCTAATTGGTGTAAAATACATATAGGCAGAGGATCATTTAATGAAGTCGATTTGCTAGATTTAATCAACTTTATGATGAGATCAGTTGTTGGTGGGATAAATGTTTCGAATAAGCAAGTATTGTCATATAATGAGTGTGGTGTCGTAAAACAATGTGGTAACGAGTTAATAATAATATTTATTTTGCTATTAAAAAATGAACTAAAATTCTGTGCACAATTCAAGTCAGTTTCATTATTTGGTAATTTATTTTTACAATTTCTACCTAGTAGATCATTGGCAAGTTTAAATAACTTTTTATGATCTCTGCCGGCATCTGTGATCGATTGAAGGTTGTAATTGGATCTTTTTTTCTGTAACAGGTGATTATGTTGGCATTGTAATTGTCGGAATGATGTAAGGTTCTTGATGGTATTAGATTTGCGGTATTTTCGTTCGAAACTTCTAAGATGTCTTCTATTGTTCGAACATTCTTCATCGTACCATTCATGTTTATATCTTTCAGTGATGTTTAGTGATTTCAATGGAGCGAATATATTTAATTGTTCGCTTAGACTGCAGTTTAATGTCTCAATTGAGTGAATGCCAGTTAGAGAGTGAGTTTGCAACGCTAACTTTAAATTTATCCATATCAATAGAAGATAGTTTTCTATAGCTGATGTTTTTCTTTGCTTGTGATGGTTTTGATGAATGTATTAAAAACGTAATAGCATAATGATCTGAGAAAAGAATTGATTGCTCAAAGTCTGATGCTATAGTATTATTTGTTCTAGTAATGATTTGATCGAGGATATTTCCACATGTATGTGTGGGAAAATCAATATGTTGTTTCAAATTGTTATTCTCCAATAGATCGAGGAAATCAGTACTTGACGCTTGACTGATCCAACTATATATATATATATATATATATATATATATTTATATATATATATATTCATATAATTAATAGTTTTGTACCTAATTATATCTTATATACATTTTCCATTATAATAATGTATATTTTCAAACTAATTAACTAATTAATTCATTAGTGCATTAGTATTTTAATGTAGGATGTGAAATAAATCACATAAATATTAAACAGAAATAAGTGTATACATTTACAGTATTAGATAGTATATATATATATAGATATATAATATACGGAATGAGAAGACTAAACGGGCATATAAATACGGAATACGCTGACACGAAGAAATTTACTTTAGAATAAATATATTGAATACAAATATAAAAGATGTTATTAATTAAAAATATACATTTTGAATTAAATATTATTATTATTTTGTAAAAATATACATCCATTTCAATTTATAATCAAAGATTTGTATGACTCATAAAAACTTAGGAAATAGTAGTAATTATTTAAATTTCAATATTATTGTTTCAGATTATTTCAAAATTTGAATAATAATAAATAATTTATATATTATTAAATATATTATGTATTATATTTTAATAAATTATCTATGTATAATATAGTAAATAAATATATAAATGTATGTTTTATATTATTGAATATAGAATCGTAAGTTAGATACTCGAAATAGTAAGATACTATAGTAACGATTTTCGAAATATTTGTTTTTCAATAAGTTATTTATTTTTCATTATATTACATTATTAATTCATTTTAACCTTCCTATATAATATTTAATATTAGTAATATTACTATAATTTTAAATATTTATAAACCAAACTAGTATAAAATGTAAATACTATACATTTATAGTCTCGAATAATCAAACTATAATGTATTGGTACGATATAAATAAAACCATAAGAATAAAACCTATAAGAATACGATTTTGTATATTGATGCTATTATAATAAATTTGATATCATTAGAAATATTATTAAATTCTATAATAGAAGTCGTATTTTAATTTTATTTTTATTTTAAAAAAAGTTATGCACAAAAAAAATAGTAAAAATAATACATGGTTATATAGGAATTATGCATGTTTTAATTAATTTATAATACTTATGCAATCATGATCCATTCAATAATTTATATGTTTTAATAGTATATATTCGATATTATTAACACATAGATTAATAATCATATTTGTATCCGATTTTTGTATTGTATTCAATAAATATATATTATTATTATATACAAACTTATATAATTATGTAAGCCTATAGGCTTTTACAATATATTGTATTCAATAAATATATATTATTATTATATACAAACTTATATAATTATGTAAGCCTATTTATTTAGTATTAATTCAATATAAATATAATGGGATATTTATATAGATATACAAAATGTTTAATCTGGTATATATATATATATATATACCTCAATCCAAAGTGGCAAGTATTAGAATAATCTAGAATTATATTTTAAAGTGATGCCACATTTGAAAATATACGCACGAAACAACCTCACTTGCGAATATCCAACGTGTCTATAAAAACATAATTATTTTCAAAATGCATGCGAATATTCGTAGGTATTTACGTTTTACTACAAGTCTAGCGATACAAGTCTAGCCATACAAGTATATAGCGATACAAGTATATAGCTATACATATCTATAGCGATACAAGTCTAGCCATACAAGTATATAGCGATACAAGTATATAGCGATACAAGTCTAGCGATACAAGTCTAGCCTTACAAGTATATAGCGATACAAGTCTATAGCGATACAAGTCTATAGCGATACAAGTATATATCGATACAAGTCTAGCGATACAAGTATATAGCGATACAAGTCTAGCGATACAAGTCTAGCGATACAAGTATATAGCGATACAAGTCTAGCGATACAAGTATATAGCGATACAAGAATATAGCGATACAAGTCTAGCGATACAAGTATATAGCGATACAAGTCTAGCGATATAAGTATATAGCGATACAAGTATATAGCGATACAAGTATATAGCGATACAAGTCTAGCGATACAAGTCTAGTGATACAAGTATATAGCGATACAAGTATATAGCGATGCAAGTATATAGCGATACAAGTATATAGCGATACATATCTATAGTGATACAAGTATATAGCGATACAAGTATATAGCGATACAAGTCTAGCGATACAAGTCTATAGCGATACATATCTATAGTTATACAAGTATATAGCGATACAAGTATATAGCGATACAAGTCTATAGCGATACAAGTATATAGCGATACAAATCTAGCGATACAAGTATAAGCGATACAAGTATATAGCGATACAAATCTAGCGATACAAGTATATAGCGATACAAGTATATAGCGATACAAGTATATAGCGATACAAGTATATAGCGATACAAGTATATAGCGATACAAGTATATAGCGATACAAATCTAGCGATACAAGTATATAGCGATACAAGTATATAGCGATACAAATCTAGCGATACAAGTATATAGCGATACAAGTATATAGCGATACAAGTATATAGCGATACAAGTATATAGCGATACAAGTATATAGCGATACAAATCTAGCGATACAAGTATATAGCGATACAAGTATATAGCGATACAAGTCTAGCGATACAAGTCTAGCGATACAAGTCTAGCGATACAAGTATATAGCGATACAAGTATATAGCGATACAAGTATATAGCGATGCAAGTATATAGCGATACAAGTATATAGCGATACAAGTCTAGCGATACAAGTATATAGCGATACAAGTATATAGCGATACAAGTATATAGCGATACAAGTATATAGCGATACAAGTCTAGCGATACAAGTCTAGTGATACAAGTATATAGCGATACAAGTATATAGCGATGCAAGTATATAGCGATACAAGTATATAGCGATACATATCTATAGTGATACAAGTATATAGCGATACAAGTATATAGCGATACAAGTCTAGCGATACAAGTCTATAGCGATACATATCTATAGTTATACAAGTATATAGCGATACAAGTATATAGCGATACAATTCTATAGCGATACAAGTATATAGCGATACAAATCTAGCGATACAAGTATATAGCGATACAAGTATATAGCGATACAAATCTAGCGATACAAGTATATAGCGATACAAGTATATAGCGATACAAGTATATAGCGATACAAGTATATAGCGATACAAGTATATAGCGATACAAATCTAGCGATACAAGTATATAGCGATACAAGTATATAGCGATACAAGTCTAGCGATACAAGTCTAGCGATACAAGTCTAGCGATACAAGTATATAGCGATACAAGTATATAGCGATACAAGTATATAGCGATGCAAGTATATAGCGATACAAGTATATAGCGATACAAGTCTAGCGATACAAGTATATAGCGATACAAGTCTAGCGATACAAGTATATAGCGATACAAGTATATAGCGATGCAAGTATATAGCGATACAAGTATATAGCGATACATATCTATAGTGATACAAGTATATAGCGATGCAAGTATATATCGATACAAGTCTATAGTGATACAAGTCTAGCGATACAAGTATATAGCGATACAAGTATATAGCGATACAAGTATATAGCGATACAAGTCTAGCGATACAAGTATATAGCGATACATATCTATAGTGATACAAGTATATAGCGATACAAGTCTAGCGATACAAGTATATAGCGATACATATCTATAGTGATACAAGTATATAGCGATACAAGTCTAGCGATACAAGTATATAGCGATACAAGTCTAGCGATACAAGTCTATAGTGATACAAGTATATAGCGATACAAGTATATAGCGATACAAGTATATAGCGATACATATCTATAGTGATACAAGTATATAGCGATACAAGTATATAGCGATACAAATCTAGCGATACAAGTATATAGCGATACAAGTATATAGCGATACAAGTCTAGCGATACAAGTCTATAGCGATACAAGTATATAGCGATACAAGTATATAGCGATACAAATCTAGCGATACAAGTATATAGCGATACAAATCTAGCGATACAAGTATATAGCGATACAAGTCTAGCGATACAAGTATATAGCGATACATATCTATAGTGATACAAGTATATAGCGATACAAGTCTAGCGATACAAGTATATAGCGATACATATCTATAGTGATACAAGTATATAGCGATACAAGTCTAGCGATACAAGTATATAGCGATACAAGTCTATCGATTCAAGTATATAGCGATACATATCTATAGTTATACAAGTATATAGCGATACAAGTATATAGCGATACAAATCTAGCGATACAAGTATATAGCGATACAAGTATATAGCGATACAAATCTAGCGATACAAGTATATAGCGATACAAGTATATAGCGATACAAATCTAGCGATACAAGTATATAGCGATACAAATCTAGCGATACAAGTATATAGCGATACAAGTCTATAGCGATACAAGTATATAGCGATACAAGTCTAGCGATACAAGTATATAGCGATACAAGTCAAGTGATACAAGTCTAGCGATACAAGTCTATAGCGATAAAAGTATATAGCGATACAAGTATATAGCGATACAAGTATATAGCGATACAAGTATATAGCGATACAAGTATATAGCGATACAAGTCTAGCGATACAAGTATATAGCGATACAAGTATATAGCGATACAAGTATATAGCGATACAAGTTTAGCGATACAAGTCTATAGCGATACAAGTATATAGCGATACAAGTCTAGCGATACAAGTATATAGCGATACAAATCTAGCGATACAAGTATATAGCGATACAAATCTAGCGATACAAGTATATAGCGATACAAGTATATAGCGATACAAGTATATAGCGATACAAGTATATAGCGATACAAGTATATAGCGATACAAATCTAGCGATACAAGTATATAGCGATACAAGTATATAGCGATACAAGTCTAGCGATACAAGTATATAGCGATACAAGTCTAGTGATACAAGTATATAGCGATACAAGTATATAGCGATACAAGTCTAGCGATACAAGTCTAGCGATACAAGTCTAGCGATACAAGTATATAGCGATACAAGTATATAGCGATACAAGTATATAGCGATGCAAGTATATAGCGATACAAGTATATAGCGATACAAGTCTAGCGATACAAGTATATAGCGATACAAGTATATAGCGATACAAGTATATAGCGATGCAAGTATATAGCGATACAAGTATATAGCGATACAAGTCTATAGTGATACAAGTATATAGCGATGCAAGTATATATCGATACAAGTCTATAGTGATACAAGTCTAGTGATACAAGTATATAGCGATGCAAGTATATATCGATACAAGTCTATAGTGATACAAGTCTAGCGATACAAGTCTAGCGATACAAGTATATAGCGATACAAGTATATAGCGATACAAGTATATAGCGATGCAAGTATATAGCGATACAAGTATATAGCGATACAAGTCTAGCGATACAAGTATATAGCGATACAAGTATATAGCGATACAAGTATATAGCGATACAAGTCTAGCGATACAAGTATATAGCGATACATATCTATAGTGATACAAGTATATAGCGATACAAGTCTAGCGATACAAGTATATAGCGATACATATCTATAGTGATACAAGTATATAGCGATACAAGTCTAGCGATACAAGTATATAGCGATACAAGTCTAGCGATACAAGTCTATAGTGATACAAGTATATAGCGATACAAGTATATAGCGATAAAAGTATATAGCGATACAAGTATATAGCGATACATATCTATAGTGATACAAGTATATAGCGATACAAGTATATAGCGATACAAATCTAGCGATACAAGTCTATAGCGATACAAGTATATAGCGATACAAGTATATAGCGATACAAATCTAGCGATACAAGTATATAGCGATACAAATCTAGCGATACAAGTATATAGCGATACAAGTCTAGCGATACAAGTATATAGCGATACATATCTATAGTGATACAAGTATATAGCGATACAAGTCTAGCGATACAAGTATATAGCGATACATATCTATAGTGATACAAGTATATAGCGATACAAGTCTAGCGATACAAGTATATAGCGATACAAGTCTATCGATTCAAGTATATAGCGATACATATCTATAGTTATACAAGTATATAGCGATACAAGTATATAGCGATACAAATCTAGCGATACAAGTATATAGCGATACAAGTATATAGCGATACAAATCTAGCGATACAAGTATATAGCGATACAAGTATATAGCGATACAAGTCTAGCGATACAAGTCTATAGCGATACAAGTATATAGCGATACAAGTATATAGCGATACAAATCTAGCGATACAAGTATATAGCGATACAAATCTAGCGATACAAGTATATAGCGATACAAGTCTATAGCGATACAAGTATATAGCGATACAAGTCTAGCGATACAAGTATATAGCGATACAAGTCAAGTGATACAAGTCTAGCGATACAAGTCTATAGCGATACAAGTATATAGCGATACAAGTATATAGCGATACAAGTATATAGCGATACAAGTATATAGCGATACAAGTATATAGCGATACAAGTCTAGCGATACAAGTATATAGCGATACAAGTATATAGCGATACAAGTATATAGCGATACAAGTTTAGCGATACAAGTCTATAGCGATACAAGTATATAGCGATACAAGTCTAGCTATACAAGTATATAGCGATACAAATCTAGCGATACAAGTATATAGCGATACAAATCTAGCGATACAAGTATATAGCGATACAAGTCTAGCGATACAAGTATATAGCGATACAAATCTAGCGATACAAGTATATAGCGATACAAGTCAAGTGATACAAGTCTAGCGATACAAGTCTATAGCGATACAAGTATATAGCGATACAAGTATATAGCGATACAAGTATATAGCGATACAAGTATATAGCGATACAAGTATATAGCGATACAAGTCTAGCGATACAAGTATATAGCGATACAAGTATATAGCGATACAAGTATATAGCGATACAAGTTTAGCGATACAAGTCTATAGCGATACAAGTCTAGCGATACAAGTATATAGCGATACAAGTCAAGTGATACAAGTCTAGCGATACAAGTCTATAGCGATACAAGTATATAGCGATACAAGTCTAGCGATACAAGTATATAGCGATACAAGTATATAGCGATACAAGTATATAGCGATACAAGTATATAGCGATACAAGTATATAGCGATACAAATCTAGCGATACAAGTATATAGCGATACAAATCTAGCGATATAAGTATATAGCGATACAAGTCTAGCGATACAAGTATATAGCGATACAAATCTAGCGATACAAGTATATAGCGATACAAGTATATAGCGATACAAGTCTAGCGATACAAGTATATAGCGATACAAGTATATAGCGATACAAGTCAAGTGATACAAGTCTAGCGATACAAGTCTATAGCGATACAAGTATATAGCGATACAAGTATATAGCGATACAAGTATATAGCGATACAAGTATATAGCGATACAAGTATATAGCGATACAAGTCTAGCGATACAAGTATATAGCGATACAAGTATATAGCGATACAAGTATATAGCGATACAAGTATATAGCGATACAAATCTAGCGATACAAGTATATAGCGATATAAGTATATAGCGATACAAGTATATATCGATACAAGTCTAGCGATACAAGTATATAGCGATACAAGTATATAGAGATACAAGTATATAGTGATACAAGTATATAGAGATACAAGTATATAGCGATACAAGTCTAGCGATACAAGTATATAGCGATACAAGTATATAGCGATACAAGTATATAGCGATACAAGTATATAGCGATAAAAGTCTATAGCGATACAAGTATATAGCGATACAAGTCTAGCGATACAAGTCTATAGCGATACAAGTATATAGCGATACAAGTATATAGCGATACAAGTATATAGCGATACAAGTATATAGCGATACAAGTCTAGCGATACAAGTCTATAGCGATACAAGTATATAGCGATACAAGTATATAGCGATACAAGTATATAGCGATACAAGTATATAGCGATACAAGTCTAGCGATACAAGTCTATAGCGATACACGTATATAGCGATACAAGTATATAGCGATACAAGTCTAGCGATACAAGTATATAGCGATACAAGTCAAGTGATACAAGTCTAGCCATACAAGTCTATAGCGATACAAGTATATAGCGATACAAGTCTAGCGATACAAGTATATAGCGATACAAGTCTAGCGATACAAGTATATAGCGATACAAGTATATAGCGATACAAGTATATAGCGATACAAGTCTAGCGATACAAGTCTAGCGATACAAGTATATAGCGATACAAGTATATAGCGATACAAGTCTAGCGATACAAGTATATAGCGATACAAGTATATAGCGATACAAGTATATAGCGATACAAGTCTAGCGATACAAGTCTATAGCGATACAAGTATATAGCGATACAAGTCTAGCGATACAAGTATATAGCGATACAAGTCTAGCGATACAAGTCTATAGCGATACAAGTATATAGCGATACAAGTATATAGCGATACAAGTATATAGCGATACAAGTCTAGCGATACAAGTCTAGCGATACAAGTATATAGCGATACAAGTCTATAGCGATACAAGTATATAGCGATACAAGTCTATAGCGATACAAGTATATAGCGATACAAGTCTAGCGATACAAGTCTAGCGATACAAGTATATAGCGATACAAGTCTATAGCGATACAAGTCTATAGCGATACAAGTCTAGCGATACAAGTCTAGCGATACAAGTATATAGCGATACAAGTCTATAGCGATACAAGTATATAGCGATACAAGTCTAGCGATACAAGTATATAGCGATACAAGTATATAGCGATACAAGTATATAGCGATACAAGTATATAGCGATACAAGTCTAGCGATACAAGTCTATAGCGATACAAGTATATAGCGATACAAGTATATAGCGATACAAGTATATAGCGATACAAGTCTAGCGATACAAGTATATAGCGATACAAGTCTAGTGATACAAGTCTAGCGATACAAGTATATAGCGATACAAGTCTATAGCGATACAAGTATATAGCGATACAAGTCTATAGCGATACAAGTATATAGCGATACAAGTCTAGCGATACAAGTCTAGCGATACAAGTATATAGCGATACAAGTCTATAGCGATACAAGTATATAGCGATACAAGTCTAGCGATACAAGTATATAGCGATACAAGTATATAGCGATACAAGTATATAGCGATACAAGTATATAGCGATACAAGTCTAGCGATACAAGTCTATAGCGATACAAGTATATAGCGATACAAGTATATAGCGATACAAGTCTATAGCGATACAAGTATATAGCGATACAAGTCTAGCGATACAAGTATATAGCGATACAAGTATATAGCGATACAAGTATATAGCGATACAAGTATATAGCGATACAAGTCTAGCGATACAAGTCTATAGCGATACAAGTATATAGCGATACAAGTATATAGCGATACAAGTCTATAGCGATACAAGTCTATAGCGATACAAGTCTAGCGATACAAGTCTAGCGATACAAGTATATAGCGATACAAGTCTATAGCGATACAAGTATATAGCGATACAAGTCTAGCGATACAAGTATATAGCGATACAAGTATATAGCGATACAAGTATATAGCGATACAAGTATATAGCGATACAAGTCTAGCGATACAAGTCTATAGCGATACAAGTATATAGCGATACAAGTATATAGCGATACAAGTCTATAGCGATACAAGTATATAGCGATACAAGTATATAGCGATACAAATCTAGCGATACAAGTATATAGCGATACAAGTATATAGCGATACAAGTATATAGCGATACAAGTCTATAGCGATACAAGTCTAGCGATACAAGTATATAGCGATACAAGTATATAGCGATACAAGTATATAGCGATACAAGTATATAGCGATACAAGTCTAGCGATACAAGTATATAGCGATACAAGTATATAGCGATACAAGTATATAGCGATACAAATCTAGCGATACAAGTATATAGCGACACAAGTCTAGCGATACAAGTCTAGCGATACAAGTATATAGCGATACAAGTCTATAGCGATACAAGTCTATAGCGATACAAGTATATAGCAATACAAGTCTAGCGATACAAGTATATAGCGATACAAGTCTAGCGATACAAGTATATAGCGATACAAGTCTAGCGATACAAGTATATAGCGATACAAGTATATAGCGATACAAGTATATAGCGATACAAGTATATAGCGATACAAATCTAGCGATACAAGTATATAGCGATACAAGTATATAGCGATACAAATCTAGCGATACAAGTATATAGCGATACAAGTCTAGCGATACAAGTATATAGTGATACAAGTAAATAGCGATACAAGTCTAGCGATACAAGTATATAGTGATACAAGTAAATAGCGATACAAGTATATAGAGATACAATTATATAGCGATAAAAGTCTATAGCGATACAAGTATATAGCGATACAAGTCTAGCGATACAAATCTAGCGATACAAGTATATAGCGATATAAGTATATAGCGATACAAGTATATATCGATACAAGTCTAGCGATACAAGTATATAGTGATACAAGTAAATAGCGATACAAGTATATAGTGATACAAGTATATAGCGATATAAGTATATAGCGATACAAGTATATATCGATACAAGTCTAGCGATACAAGTATATAGTGATACAAGTAAATAGCGATACAAGTATATAGCGATACAAGTATATAGCGATACAAGTATATAGAGATACAAGTATATAGCGATAAAAGTCTATAGCGATACAAGTATATAGCGATACAAATCTAGCGATACAAGTATATAGCGATACAAGTATATAGCGATACAAGTCTAGCGATACAAGTATATAGCGATACAAGTATATAGCGATACAAGTATATAGCGATACAAGTATATATCGATACAAGTCTAGCGATACAAGTATATAGTGATACAAGTAAATAGCGATACAAGTCTATAGTGATACAAATCTAGCGATACAAGTCTATAGCGATACAAGTCTAGTGATACAAGTATATAGAGATGCAAGTATATAGCGATACAAGTATATAGCGATACAAGTCTATAGCGATACAAGTCTAGCGATACAAGTATATAGCGATACAAGTCAAGTGATACAAGTCTATAGCGATACAAGTCTAGCGATACAAGTATATAGCGATACAAGTCAAGTGATACAAGTCTAGCGATACAAGTCTATAGCGATACAAGTATATAGCGATACAAGTATATAGCGATACAAGTATATAGCGATACAAGTATATAGCGATACAAGTCTAGCGATACAAGTATATAGCGATACAAGTATATAGCGATACAAGTATATAGCGATACAAGTATATAGCGATACAAGTATATAGCGATACAAGTCTATAGCGATACAAGTATATAGCGATACAAGTCTAGCGATACAAGTCTAGCGATACAAGTATATAGCGATACAAGTCTATAGCGATACAAGTCTATAGCGATACAAGTCTAGCGATACAAGTCTAGCGATACAAGTATATAGCGATACAAGTCTATAGCGATACAAGTATATAGCGATACAAGTCTAGCGATACAAGTATATAGCGATACAAGTATATAGCGATACAAGTATATAGCGATACAAGTATATAGCGATACAAGTATATAGCGATACAAGTCTAGCGATACAAGTCTATAGCGATACAAGTATATAGCGATACAAGTATATAGCGATACAAGTCTATAGCGATACAAGTATATAGCGATACAAGTATATAGCGATACAAATCTAGCGATACAAGTATATAGCGATACAATTATATAGCGATACAAGTATATAGCGATACAAGTCTATAGCGATACAAGTCTAGCGATACAAGTATATAGCGATACAAGTATATAGCGATACAAGTATATAGCGATACAAGTATATAGCGATACAAGTCTAGCGATACAAGTATATAGCGATACAAGTATATAGCGATACAAGTATATAGCGATACAAATCTAGCGATACAAGTATATAGCGACACAAGTCTAGCGATACAAGTCTAGCGATACAAGTCTAGCGATACAAGTATATAGCGATACAAGTCTATAGCGATACAAGTCTATAGCGATACAAGTCTAGCGATACAAGTCTAGCGATACAAGTATATAGCGATACAAGTCTATAGCGATACAAGTATATAGCGATACAAGTATATAGCGATACAAGTATATAGCGATACAAGTCAAGTGATACAAGTCTAGCGATACAAGTCTATAGCGATACAAGTATATAGCGATACAAGTATATAGCGATACAAGTATATAGCGATACAAGTATATAGCGATACAAGTATATAGAGATACAAGTATATAGCGATAAAAGTCTATAGCGATACAAGTATATAGCGATACAAGTCTAGCGATACAAGTCTATAGCGATACAAGTATATAGCGATACAAGTATATAGCGATACAAGTATATAGCGATACAAGTCTAGCGATACAAGTATATAGCGATACAAGTATATAGCGATACAAATCTAGCGATACAAGTATATAGCGATACAAGTATATAGCGATACAAATCTAGCGATACAAGTATATAGCGATATAAGTATATAGCGATACAAGTATATATCGATACAAGTCTAGCGATACAAGTATATAGTGATACAAGTAAATAGCGATACAAGTATATAGCGATACAAGTATATAGCGATACAAGTATATAGAGATACAAGTATATAGCGATAAAAGTCTATAGCGATACAAGTATATAGCGATACAAATCTAGCGATACAAGTATATAGCGATACAAGTCTAGCGATACAAGTATATAGCGATACAAGTCAAGTGATACAAGTCTATAGCGATACAAGTCTAGCGATACAAGTATATAGCGATACAAGTCAAGTGATACAAGTCTAGCGATACAAGTCTATAGCGATACAAGTCTAGCGATACAAGTCTAGCGATACAAGTATATAGCGATACAAGTATATAGCGATACAAGTATATAGCGATACAAGTATATATCGATACAAGTCTAGCGATACAAGTATATAGTGATACAAGTAAATAGCGATACAAGTCTATAGCGATACAAATCTAGCGATACAAGTATATAGCGATACAAGTATATAGCGATACAAGTCTAGCGATACAAGTATATAGCGATACAAGTATATAGCGATACAAGTATATAGCGATACAAGTATATAGCGATACAAGTCTAGCGATACAAGTCTAGTGATACAAGTATATAGCGATGCAAGTATATAGCGATACAAGTATATAGCGATACAAGTCTATAGCGATACAAGTCTAGCGATACAAGTATATAGCGATACAAGTCAAGTGATACAAGTCTATAGCGATACAAGTCTAGCGATACAAGTATATAGCGATACAAGTCAAGTGATACAAGTCTAGCGATACAAGTCTATAGCGATACAAGTATATAGCGATACAAGTATATAGCGATACAAGTATATAGCGATACAAGTATATAGCGATACAAGTCTAGCGATACAAGTATATAGCGATACAAGTATATAGCGATACAAGTATATAGCGATACAAGTATATAGCGATACAAGTATATAGCGATACAAGTATATAGCGATACAAGTATATAGCGATACAAGTATATAGCGATACAAGTCTAGCGATACAAGTATATAGCGATACAAGTATATAGCGATACAAGTATATAGCGATACAAGTCTAGCGATACAAGTATATAGCGATACAAGTATATAGCGATACAAGTATATAGCGATACAAGTATATAGCGATACAAGTATATAGCGATACAAGTATATAGCGATACAAGTATATAGCGATACAAGTATATAGCGATACAAGTCTATAGCGATACAAGTATATAGCGATACAAATCTAGCGATACAAGTATATAGCGATACAAGTCTAGCGATACAAGTATATAGCGATACAAGTATATAGCGATACAAGTCTATAGCGATACAAGTATATAGCGATACAAATCTAGCGATACAAGTATATAGCGATACAAATCTAGCGATACAAGAATATAGCGATACAAGTATAAAGCGATACAAGTCTAGCGATACAAGTATATAGCGATACAAGTCTAGCGATACAAGTATATAGCGATACAAGTATATAGCGATACAAGTCTAGCGATACAAGTATATAGCGATACAAGTATATAGCGATACAAGTATATAGCGATACAAGTCTAGCGATACAAGTATATAGCGATACAAGTATATAGCGATACAAGTCTAGCGATACAAGTATATAGCGATACAAGTCTAGCGATACAAGTATATAGCGATACAAGTCTAGCGATACAAGTATATAGCGATACAAGTATATAGCGATACAAGTATATAGCGATACAAGTATATAGCGATACAAGTATATAGCGATACAAGTATATAGCGATACAAGTCTAGCGATACAAGTATATAGCGATACAAGTATATAGCGATACAAGTATATAGCGATACAAGTCTAGCGATACAAGTATATAGCGATACAAGTATATAGCGATACAAGTCTAGCGATACAAGTATATAGCGATACAAGTATATAGCGATACAAGTATATAGCGATACAAGTCTAGCGATACAAGTATATAGCGATACAAGTATATAGCGATACAAGTCTAGCGATACAAGTATATAGCGATACAAGTCTAGCGATACAAGTATATAGCGATACAAGTCTAGCGATACAAGTATATAGCGATACAAGTATATAGCGATACAAGTATATAGCGATACAAGTATATAGCGATACAAGTATATAGCGATACAAGTATATAGCGATACAAGTATATAGCGATACAAGTATATAGCGATACAAGTCTATAGCGATACAAGTATATAGCGATACAAGTATATAGCGATACAAGTCTAGCGATACAAGTATATAGCGATACAAGTCTAGCGATACAAGTATATAGCGATACAAGTCTAGCGATACAAGTATATAGCGATACAAGTCTAGCGATACAAGTATATAGCGATACAAGTCTAGCGATACAAGTATATAGCGATACAAGTATATAGCGATACAAGTATATAGCGATACAAGTATATAGCGATACAAGTCTAGCGATACAAGTATATAGCGATACAAGTCTAGCGATACAAGTATATAGCGATACAAGTATATAGCGATACAAGTCTAGCGATACAAGTATATAGCGATACAAGTATATAGCGATACAAGTATATAGCGATACAAGTATATAGCGATACAAGTATATAGCGATACAAGTCTAGCGATACAAGTATATAGCGATACAAGTCTAGCGATACAAGTATATAGCGATACAAGTCTAGTGATACAAGTATATAACGATACAAGTCTAGCGATACAAGTATATAGCGATACAAGTCTAGCGATACAAGTATATAGTGATACAAGTCTAGCGATACAAGTATATAGCGATACAAGTATATAGCGATACAAGTCTAGCGATACAAGTATATATCGATACAAGTATATAGCGATACAAGTCTAGCGATACAAGTATATAGCGATACAAGTCTATAGCGATACAAGTATATAGCGATACAAGTATATAGCGATACAAGTATATAGCGATACAAGTCTAGCGATACAAGTATATAGCGATACAAGTATATAGCGATACAAGTATATAGCGATACAAGTATATAGCGATACAAATCTAGCGATACAAGTATATAGCGATACAAGAATATAGCGATACAAGTCTAGCGATACAAGTATATAGCGATACAAGTCTAGCGATACAAGTATATAGTGATACAAGTATATAGCGATACAAGTCTAGCGATACAAGTATATAGCGATACAAGTCTAGCGATACAAGTATATAGTGATACAAGTATATAGCGATACAAGTATATAGCGATACAAGTATATAGCGATACAAATCTAGCGATACAAGTATATAGCGATACAAGTATATAGCGATACAAGTCTAGCGATACAAGTATATAGCGATACAAGTATATAGCGATACAAGTATATAGCGATACAAGTATATAGCGATACAAGTCTAGCGATACAAGTATATAGCGATACAAGTATATAGCGATACAAGTCTAGCGATACAAGTCTAGCGATACAAGTATATAGCGATACAAGTATATAGCGATACAAGTCTAGCGATACAAGTATATAGCGATACAAGTCTAGCGATACAAGTATATAGCGATACAAGTATATAGCGATACAAATCTAGCGATACAAGTATATAGCGATACAAGTATATAGCGATACAAATCTAGCGATACAAGTATATAGCGATACAAGAATATAGCGATACAAGTCTAGCGATACAAGTATATAGTGATACAAGTATATAGCGATACAAGTCTAGCGATACAAGTATATAGCGATACAAGTCTAGCGATACAAGTATATAGCGATACAAGTCTAGCGATACAAGTATATAGCGATACAAGTATATAGCGATACAAGTCTAGCGATACAAGTATATAGCGATACAAGTATATAGCGATACAAGTCTAGCGATACAAGTATATAGCGATACAAGTATATAGCGATACAAGTCTAGCGATACAAGTATATAGCGATACAAGTCTAGCGATACAAGTATATAGCGATACAAGTATATAGCGATACAATTCTAGCGATACAAGTATATAGCGATACAAGTATATAGCGATACAAATCTAGCGATACAAGTATATAGCGATACAAGAATATAGCGATACAAGTCTAGCGATACAAGTATATAGTGATACAAGTATATAGCGATACAAGTCTAGCGATACAAGTATATAGCGATACAAGTCTAGCGATACAAGTATATAGCGATACAAGTATATAGCGATACAAGTCTATAGCGATACAAGTATATAGCGATACAAGTATATAGCGATACAAGTATATAGCGATACAAGTCTATAGCGATACAAGTCTAGCGATACAAGTCTATAGCGATACAAGTATATAGCGATACAAGTCTAGCGATACAAGTATATAGCGATACAAGTCTAGCGATACAAGTATATAGCGATACAAGTATATAGCGATACAAATCTAGCGATACAAGTATATAGCGATACAAGTATATAGCGATACAAATCTAGCGATACAAGTATATAGCGATACAAGTATATAGCGATACAAGTCTATAGCGATACAAGTCTATAGCGATACAAGTCTAGCGATACAAGTATATAGCGATACAAGTCTAGCGATACAAGTATATAGCGATACAAGTCTATAGTGATACAAGTCTAGCGATACAAGTATATAGCGATACAAGTCTAGCGATACAAGTATATAGCTATACAAGTATATAGCGATACAAGTATATAGTGATACAAGTATATAGCGATACAAGTCTATAGCGATACAAGTCTAGCGATACAAGTATATAGCGATACAAGTCAAGTGATACAAGTCTATAGCGATACAAGTCTAGCGATACAAGTATATAGCGATACAAGTCAAGTGATACAAGTCTAGCGATACAAGTCTATAGCGATACAAGTCTAGCGATACAAGTCTAGCGATACAAGTATATAGCGATACAAGTATATAGCGATACAAGTATATAGCGATACAAGTATATATCGATACAAGTCTAGCGATACAAGTATATAGTGATACAAGTAAATAGCGATACAAGTCTATAGCGATACAAATCTAGCGATACAAGTATATAGCGATACAAGTATATAGCGATACAAGTCTAGCGATACAAGTATATAGCGATACAAGTATATAGCGATACAAGTATATAGCGATACAAGTATATAGCGATACAAGTCTAGCGATACAAGTCTAGTGATACAAGTATATAGCGATGCAAGTATATAGCGATACAAGTATATAGCGATACAAGTCTATAGCGATACAAGTCTAGCGATACAAGTATATAGCGATACAAGTCAAGTGATACAAGTCTATAGCGATACAAGTCTAGCGATACAAGTATATAGCGATACAAGTCAAGTGATACAAGTCTAGCGATACAAGTCTATAGCGATACAAGTATATAGCGATACAAGTATATAGCGATACAAGTATATAGCGATACAAGTATATAGCGATACAAGTCTATAGCGATACAAGTATATAGCGATACAAGTATATAGCGATACAAGTATATAGCGATACAAGTATATAGCGATACAAGTATATAGCGATACAAGTATATAGCGATACAAGTATATAGCGATACAAGTATATAGCGATACAAGTATATAGCGATACAAGTATATAGCGATACAAGTATATAGCGATACAAGTATATAGCGATACAAGTATATAGCGATACAAGTATATAGCGATACAAGTATATAGCGATACAAGTCTAGCGATACAAGTATATATCGATACAAGTATATAGCGATACAAGTATATAGCGATACAAGTCTAGCGATACAAGTATATAGCGATACAAGTATATAGCGATACAAGTATATAGCGATACAAGTATATAGCGATACAAGTATATAGCGATACAAGTATATAGCGATACAAGTATATAGCGATACAAGTATATAGCGATACAAGTCTATAGCGATACAAGTATATAGCGATACAAATCTAGCGATACAAGTATATAGCGATACAAGTCTAGCGATACAAGTATATAGCGATACAAGTATATAGCGATACAAGTCTATAGCGATACAAGTCTAGCGATACAAGTATATAGCGATACAAGTCAAGTGATACAAGTCTATAGCGATACAAGTCTAGCGATACAAGTATATAGCGATACAAGTCAAGTGATACAAGTCTAGCGATACAAGTCTATAGCGATACAAGTATATAGCGATACAAGTATATAGCGATACAAGTATATAGCGATACAAGTATATAGCGATACAAGTATATAGCGATACAAGTCTATAGCGATACAAGTATATAGCGATACAAGTATATAGCGATACAAGTCTAGCGATACAAGTCTAGCGATACAAGTATATAGCGATACAAGTATATAGCGATACAAGTATATAGCGATACAAGTATATAGCGATACAAGTATATAGCGATACAAGTATATAGCGATACAAGTATATAGCGATACAAGTATATAGCGATACAAGTATATAGCGATACAAGTATATAGCGATACAAGTATATAGCGATACAAGTCTATAGCGATACAAGTCTAGCGATACAAGTATATAGCGATACAAGTCAAGTGATACAAGTCTATAGCGATACAAGTCTAGCGATACAAGTATATAGCGATACAAGTCAAGTGATACAAGTCTATAGCGATACAAGTCTAGCGATACAAGTATATAGCGATACAAGTCAAGTGATACAAGTCTAGCGATACAAGTCTATAGCGATACAAGTATATAGCGATACAAGTATATAGCGATACAAGTATATAGCGATACAAGTATATAGCGATACAAGTATATAGCGATACAAGTCTATAGCGATACAAGTATATAGCGATACAAGTATATAGCGATACAAGTCTAGCGATACAAGTCTAGCGATACAAGTATATAGCGATACAAGTATATAGCGATACAAGTATATAGCGATACAAGTATATAGCGATACAAGTATATAGCGATACAAGTATATAGCGATACAAGTATATAGCGATACAAGTATATAGCGATACAAGTATATAGCGATACAAGTATATAGCGATACAAGTCTAGCGATACAAGTATATATCGATACAAGTATATAGCGATACAAGTATATAGCGATACAAGTCTAGCGATACAAGTATATAGCGATACAAGTATATAGCGATACAAGTATATAGCGATACAAGTATATAGCGATACAAGTATATAGCGATACAAGTATATAGCGATACAAGTATATAGCGATACAAGTATATAGCGATACAAGTCTATAGCGATACAAGTATATAGCGATACAAATCTAGCGATACAAGTATATAGCGATACAAGTCTAGCGATACAAGTATATAGCGATACAAGTATATAGCGATACAAGTCTATAGCGATACAAGTATATAGCGATACAAATCTAGCGATACAAGTATATAGCGATACAAATCTAGCGATACAAGAATATAGCGATACAAGTATAAAGCGATACAAGTCTAGCGATACAAGTATATAGCGATACAAGTCTAGCGATACAAGTATATAGCGATACAAGTATATAGCGATACAAGTCTAGCGATACAAGTATATAGCGATACAAGTATATAGCGATACAAGTATATAGCGATACAAGTCTAGCGATACAAGTATATAGCGATACAAGTATATAGCGATACAAGTCTAGCGATACAAGTATATAGCGATACAAGTCTAGCGATACAAGTATATAGCGATACAAGTCTAGCGATACAAGTATATAGCGATACAAGTATATAGCGATACAAGTATATAGCGATACAAGTATATAGCGATACAAGTATATAGCGATACAAGTATATAGCGATACAAGTCTAGCGATACAAGTATATAGCGATACAAGTATATAGCGATACAAGTATATAGCGATACAAGACTAGCGATACAAGTATATAGCGATACAAGTATATAGCGATACAAGTCTAGCGATACAAGTATATAGCGATACAAGTCTAGCGATACAAGTATATAGCGATACAAGTCTAGCGATACAAGTATATAGCGATACAAGTATATAGCGATACAAGTATATAGCGATACAAGTATATAGCGATACAAGTATATAGCGATACAAGTATATAGCGATACAAGTCTATAGCGATACAAGTATATAGCGATACAAGTATATAGCGATACAAGTCTATAGCGATACAAGTATATAGCGATACAAGTATATAGCGATACAAGTCTAGCGATACAAGTCTAGTGATACAAGTATATAGCGATGCAAGTATATAGCGATACAAGTATATAGCGATACAAGTTTATAGCGATACAAGTCTAGCGATACAAGTATATAGCGATACAAGTCAAGTGATACAAGTCTATAGCGATACAAGTCTAGCGATACAAGTATATAGCGATACAAGTCAAGTGATACAAGTCTAGCGATACAAGTCTATAGCGATACAAGTATATAGCGATACAAGTATATAGCGATACAAGTATATAGCGATACAAGTATATAGCGATACAAGTCTAGCGATACAAGTATATAGCGATACAAGTATATAGCGATACAAGTATATAGCGATACAAGTATATAGCGATACAAGTATATAGCGATACAAGTATATAGCGATACAAGTATATAGCGATACAAGTATATAGCGATACAAGTCTAGCGATACAAGTATATAGCGATACAAGTATATAGCGATACAAGTATATAGCGATACAAGTCTAGCGATACAAGTATATAGTGATACAAGTATATAGCGATACAAGTCTAGCGATACAAGTATATAGCGATACAAGTCTAGCGATACAAGTATATAGCGATACAAGTCTAGCGATACAAGTATATAGCGATACAAGTATATAGCGATACAAGTATATAGCGATACAAGTATATAGCGATACAAGTATATAGCGATACAAGTATATAGCGATACAAGTCTATAGCGATACAAGTATATAGCGATACAAGTATATAGCGATACAAGTCTATAGCGATACAAGTATATAGCGATACAAGTATATAGCGATACAAGTCTAGCGATACAAGTCTAGTGATACAAGTATATAGCGATGCAAGTATATAGCGATACAAGTATATAGCGATACAAGTCTATAGCGATACAAGTCTAGCGATACAAGTATATAGCGATACAAGTCAAGTGATACAAGTCTATAGCGATACAAGTCTAGCGATACAAGTATATAGCGATACAAGTCAAGTGATACAAGTCTAGCGATACAAGTCTATAGCGATACAAGTATATAGCGATACAAGTATATAGCGATACAAGTATATAGCGATACAAGTATATAGCGATACAAGTCTAGCGATACAAGTATATAGCGATACAAGTATATAGCGATACAAGTATATAGCGATACAAGTATATAGCGATACAAGTATATAGCGATACAAGTATATAGCGATACAAGTATATAGCGATACAAGTATATAGCGATACAAGTCTAGCGATACAAGTATATAGCGATACAAGTATATAGCGATACAAGTATATAGCGATACAAGTCTAGCGATACAAGTATATAGCGATACAAGTATATAGCGATACAAGTATATAGCGATACAAGTATATAGCGATACAAGTATATAGCGATACAAGTATATAGCGATACAAGTATATAGCGATACAAGTATATAGCGATACAAGTCTATAGCGATACAAGTATATAGCGATACAAATCTAGCGATACAAGTATATAGCGATACAAGTCTAGCGATACAAGTATATAGCGATACAAGTATATAGCGATACAAGTCTATAGCGATACAAGTATATAGCGATACAAATCTAGCGATACAAGTATATAGCGATACAAATCTAGCGATACAAGAATATAGCGATACAAGTATAAAGCGATACAAGTCTAGCGATACAAGTATATAGCGATACAAGTCTAGCGATACAAGTATATAGCGATACAAGTATATAGCGATACAAGTCTAGCGATACAAGTATATAGCGATACAAGTATATAGCGATACAAGTATATAGCGATACAAGTCTAGCGATACAAGTATATAGCGATACAAGTCTAGCGATACAAGTATATAGCGATACAAGTCTAGCGATACAAGTATATAGCGATACAAGTATATAGCGATACAAGTATATAGCGATACAAGTATATAGCGATACAAGTATATAGCGATACAAGTATATAGCGATACAAGTATATAGCGATACAAGTCTAGCGATACAAGTATATAGCGATACAAGTATATAGCGATACAAGTATATAGCGATACAAGTCTAGCGATACAAGTATATAGCGATACAAGTATATAGCGATACAAGTCTAGCGATACAAGTATATAGCGATACAAGTCTAGCGATACAAGTATATAGCGATACAAGTCTAGCGATACAAGTATATAGCGATACAAGTATATAGCGATACAAGTATATAGCGATACAAGTATATAGCGATACAAGTATATAGCGATACAAGTATATAGCGATACAAGTATATAGCGATACAAGTCTATAGCGATACAAGTATATAGCGATACAAGTATATAGCGATACAAGTCTATAGCGATACAAGTATATAGCGATACAAGTATATAGCGATACAAGTCTAGCGATACAAGTATATAGCGATACAAGTCTAGCGATACAAGTATATAGCGATACAAGTATATAGCGATACAAGTCTAGCGATACAAGTATATAGCGATACAAGTATATAGCGATACAAGTATATAGCGATACAAGTATATAGCGATACAAGTATATAGCGATACAAGTCTAGCGATACAAGTATATAGCGATACAAGTCTAGCGATACAAGTATATAGCGATACAAGTCTAGTGATACAAGTATATAACGATACAAGTCTAGCGATACAAGTATATAGCGATACAAGTATATAGCGATACAAGTCTAGCGATACAAGTATATAGCGATACAAGTATATAGCGATACAAGTCTAGCGATACAAGTATATATCGATACAAGTATATAGCGATACAAGTCTAGCGATACAAGTATATAGCGATACAAGTATATAGCGATACAAGTATATAGCGATACAAGTCTAGCGATACAAGTATATAGCGATACAAGTATATAGCGATACAAGTATATAGCGATACAAGTCTAGCGATACAAGTATATAGCGATACAAGTCTAGCGATACAAGTATATAGCGATACAAGTCTAGCGATACAAGTATATAGCGATACAAGTATATAGCGATACAAGTCTAGCGATACAAGTATATATCGATACAAGTATATAGCGATACAAGTCTAGCGATACAAGTATATAGCGATACAAGTCTATAGCGATACAAGTATATAGCGATACAAGTATATAGCGATACAAGTATATAGCGATACAAGTCTAGCGATACAAGTATATAGCGATACAAGTATATAGCGATACAAGTATATAGCGATACAAGTATATAGCGATACAAATCTAGCGATACAAGTATATAGCGATACAAGAATATAGCGATACAAGTCTAGCGATACAAGTATATAGCGATACAAGTCTAGCGATACAAGTATATAGTGATACAAGTATATAGCGATACAAGTCTAGCGATACAAGTATATAGCGATACAAGTCTAGCGATACAAGTATATAGCGATACAAGTATATAGCGATACAAGTATATAGCGATACAAGTATATAGCGATACAAATCTAGCGATACAAGTATATAGCGATACAAGTATATAGCGATACAAGTCTAGCGATACAAGTATATAGCGATACAAGTATATAGCGATACAAGTATATAGCGATACAAGTCTAGCGATACAAGTATATAGCGATACAAGTATATAGCGATACAAGTCTAGCGATACAAGTCTAGCGATACAAGTATATAGCGATACAAGTATATAGCGATACAAGTCTAGCGATACAAGTATATAGCGATACAAGTCTAGCGATACAAGTATATAGCGATACAAGTATATAGCGATACAAATCTAGCGATACAAGTATATAGCGATACAAGTATATAGCGATACAAGTATATAGCGATACAAATCTAGCGATACAAGTATATAGCGATACAAGTCTAGCGATACAAGTATATAGCGATACAAGTCTAGAGATACAAGTATATAGCGATACAAGTATATAGCGATACAAGTCTAGCGATACAAGTATATAGCGATACAAGTATATAGCGATACAAGTCTAGCGATACAAGTATATAGCGATACAAGTATATAGCGATACAAGTCTAGCGATACAAGTATATAGCGATACAAGTCTAGCGATACAAGTATATAGCGATACAAGTATATAGCGATACAAATCTAGCGATACAAGTATATAGCGATACAAGTATATAGCGATACAAATCTAGCGATACAAGTATATAGCGATACAAGAATATAGCGATACAAGTCTAGCGATACAAGTATATAGTGATACAAGTATATAGCGATACAAGTCTAGCGATACAAGTATATAGCGATACAAGTCTAGCGATACAAGTATATAGCGATACAAGTATATAGCGATACAAGTCTATAGCGATACAAGTATATAGCGATACAAGTATATAGCGATACAAGTATATAGCGATACAAGTCTATAGCGATACAAGTCTAGCGATACAAGTATATAGTGATACAAGTATATAGCGATACAAGTCTAGCGATACAAGTATATAGCGATACAAGTCTAGCGATACAAGTATATAGCGATACAAGTATATAGCGATACAAGTCTATAGCGATACAAGTATATAGCGATACAAGTATATAGCGATACAAGTATATAGCGATACAAGTATATAGCGATACAAGTATATAGCGATACAAGTATATAGCGATACAAGTATATAGCGATACAAGTATATAGCGATACAAGTCTAGCGATACAAGTATATAGCGATACAAGTATATAGCGATACAAGTATATAGCGATACAAGTCTAGCGATACAAGTATATAGCGATACAAGTATATAGCGATACAAGTCTAGCGATACAAGTATATAGCGATACAAGTCTAGCGATACAAGTATATAGCGATACAAGTATATAGCGATACAAGTCTAGCGATACAAGTATATAGCGATACAAGTATATAGCGATACAAGTATATAGCGATACAAGTCTAGCGATACAAGTATATAGCGATACAAGTATATAGCGATACAAGTCTAGCGATACAAGTATATAGCGATACAAGTCTAGCGATACAAGTATATAGCGATACAAGTCTAGCGATACAAGTATATAGCGATACAAGTATATAGCGATACAAGTATATAGCGATACAAGTATATAGCGATACAAGTATATAGCGATACAAGTATATAGCGATACAAGTCTATAGCGATACAAGTATATAGCGATACAAGTATATAGCGATACAAGTCTATAGCGATACAAGTATATAGCGATACAAGTATATAGCGATACAAGTCTAGCGATACAAGTCTAGTGATACAAGTATATAGCGATGCAAGTATATAGCGATACAAGTATATAGCGATACAAGTCTATAGCGATACAAGTCTAGCGATACAAGTATATAGCGATACAAGTCAAGTGATACAAGTCTATAGCGATACAAGTCTAGCGATACAAGTATATAGCGATACAAGTCAAGTGATACAAGTCTAGCGATACAAGTCTATAGCGATACAAGTATATAGCGATACAAGTATATAGCGATACAAGTATATAGCGATACAAGTATATAGCGATACAAGTCTAGCGATACAAGTATATAGCGATACAAGTATATAGCGATACAAGTATATAGCGATACAAGTATATAGCGATACAAGTATATAGCGATACAAGTATATAGCGATACAAGTATATAGCGATACAAGTATATAGCGATACAAGTCTAGCGATACAAGTATATAGCGATACAAGTATATAGCGATACAAGTATATAGCGATACAAGTCTAGCGATACAAGTATATAGCGATACAAGTATATAGCGATACAAGTATATAGCGATACAAGTATATAGCGATACAAGTATATAGCGATACAAGTATATAGCGATACAAGTATATAGCGATACAAGTATATAGCGATACAAGTCTATAGCGATACAAGTATATAGCGATACAAATCTAGCGATACAAGTATATAGCGATACAAGTCTAGCGATACAAGTATATAGCGATACAAGTATATAGCGATACAAGTCTATAGCGATACAAGTATATAGCGATACAAATCTAGCGATACAAGTATATAGCGATACAAATCTAGCGATACAAGAATATAGCGATACAAGTATAAAGCGATACAAGTCTAGCGATACAAGTATATAGCGATACAAGTCTAGCGATACAAGTATATAGCGATACAAGTATATAGCGATACAAGTCTAGCGATACAAGTATATAGCGATACAAGTATATAGCGATACAAGTATATAGCGATACAAGTCTAGCGATACAAGTATATAGCGATACAAGTCTAGCGATACAAGTATATAGCGATACAAGTCTAGCGATACAAGTATATAGCGATACAAGTATATAGCGATACAAGTATATAGCGATACAAGTATATAGCGATACAAGTATATAGCGATACAAGTATATAGCGATACAAGTATATAGCGATACAAGTCTAGCGATACAAGTATATAGCGATACAAGTATATAGCGATACAAGTATATAGCGATACAAGTCTAGCGATACAAGTATATAGCGATACAAGTATATAGCGATACAAGTCTAGCGATACAAGTATATAGCGATACAAGTCTAGCGATACAAGTATATAGCGATACAAGTCTAGCGATACAAGTATATAGCGATACAAGTATATAGCGATACAAGTATATAGCGATACAAGTATATAGCGATACAAGTATATAGCGATACAAGTATATAGCGATACAAGTATATAGCGATACAAGTCTATAGCGATACAAGTATATAGCGATACAAGTATATAGCGATACAAGTCTATAGCGATACAAGTATATAGCGATACAAGTATATAGCGATACAAGTCTAGCGATACAAGTATATAGCGATACAAGTCTAGCGATACAAGTATATAGCGATACAAGTATATAGCGATACAAGTCTAGCGATACAAGTATATAGCGATACAAGTATATAGCGATACAAGTATATAGCGATACAAGTATATAGCGATACAAGTATATAGCGATACAAGTCTAGCGATACAAGTATATAGCGATACAAGTCTAGCGATACAAGTATATAGCGATACAAGTCTAGTGATACAAGTATATAACGATACAAGTCTAGCGATACAAGTATATAGCGATACAAGTATATAGCGATACAAGTCTAGCGATACAAGTATATAGCGATACAAGTATATAGCGATACAAGTCTAGCGATACAAGTATATATCGATACAAGTATATAGCGATACAAGTCTAGCGATACAAGTATATAGCGATACAAGTATATAGCGATACAAGTATATAGCGATACAAGTCTAGCGATACAAGTATATAGCGATACAAGTATATAGCGATACAAGTATATAGCGATACAAGTCTAGCGATACAAGTATATAGCGATACAAGTCTAGCGATACAAGTATATAGCGATACAAGTCTAGCGATACAAGTATATAGCGATACAAGTATATAGCGATACAAGTCTAGCGATACAAGTATATATCGATACAAGTATATAGCGATACAAGTCTAGCGATACAAGTATATAGCGATACAAGTCTATAGCGATACAAGTATATAGCGATACAAGTATATAGCGATACAAGTATATAGCGATACAAGTCTAGCGATACAAGTATATAGCGATACAAGTATATAGCGATACAAGTATATAGCGATACAAGTATATAGCGATACAAATCTAGCGATACAAGTATATAGCGATACAAGAATATAGCGATACAAGTCTAGCGATACAAGTATATAGCGATACAAGTCTAGCGATACAAGTATATAGTGATACAAGTATATAGCGATACAAGTCTAGCGATACAAGTATATAGCGATACAAGTCTAGCGATACAAGTATATAGCGATACAAGTATATAGCGATACAAGTATATAGCGATACAAGTATATAGCGATACAAATCTAGCGATACAAGTATATAGCGATACAAGTATATAGCGATACAAGTCTAGCGATACAAGTATATAGCGATACAAGTATATAGCGATACAAGTATATAGCGATACAAGTCTAGCGATACAAGTATATAGCGATACAAGTATATAGCGATACAAGTCTAGCGATACAAGTCTAGCGATACAAGTATATAGCGATACAAGTATATAGCGATACAAGTCTAGCGATACAAGTATATAGCGATACAAGTCTAGCGATACAAGTATATAGCGATACAAGTATATAGCGATACAAATCTAGCGATACAAGTATATAGCGATACAAGTATATAGCGATACAAGTATATAGCGATACAAATCTAGCGATACAAGTATATAGCGATACAAGTCTAGCGATACAAGTATATAGCGATACAAGTCTAGAGATACAAGTATATAGCGATACAAGTATATAGCGATACAAGTCTAGCGATACAAGTATATAGCGATACAAGTATATAGCGATACAAGTCTAGCGATACAAGTATATAGCGATACAAGTATATAGCGATACAAGTCTAGCGATACAAGTATATAGCGATACAAGTCTAGCGATACAAGTATATAGCGATACAAGTATATAGCGATACAAATCTAGCGATACAAGTATATAGCGATACAAGTATATAGCGATACAAATCTAGCGATACAAGTATATAGCGATACAAGAATATAGCGATACAAGTCTAGCGATACAAGTATATAGTGATACAAGTATATAGCGATACAAGTCTAGCGATACAAGTATATAGCGATACAAGTCTAGCGATACAAGTATATAGCGATACAAGTATATAGCGATACAAGTCTATAGCGATACAAGTATATAGCGATACAAGTATATAGCGATACAAGTATATAGCGATACAAGTCTATAGCGATACAAGTCTAGCGATACAAGTATATAGTGATACAAGTATATAGCGATACAAGTCTAGCGATACAAGTATATAGCGATACAAGTCTAGCGATACAAGTATATAGCGATACAAGTATATAGCGATACAAGTCTATAGCGATACAAGTATATAGCGATACAAGTATATAGCGATACAAGTATATAGCGATACAAGTCTATAGCGATACAAGTCTAGCGATACAAGTCTATAGCGATACAAGTATATAGCGATACAAGTCTAGCGATACAAGTATATAGCGATACAAGTATATAGCGATACAAGTATATAGCGATACAAGTATATAGCGATACAAATCTAGCGATACAAGTATATAGCGATACAAGTATATAGCGATACAAATCTAGCGATACAAGTATATAGCGATACAAGTATATAGCGATACAAGTCTATAGCGATACAAGTCTATAGCGATACAAGTCTAGCGATACAAGTATATAACGATACAAGTCTAGCGATACAAGTATATAGCGATACAAGTCTATAGCGATACAAGTATATAGTGATACAAGTCTAGCGATACAAGTATATAGCGATACAAGTCTAGCGATACAAGTATATAGCTATACAAGTATATAGCGATACAAGTATATAGTGATACAAGTATATAGCGATACAAGTCTATAGCGATACAAGTCTAGCGATACAAGTATATAGCGATACAAGTCAAGTGATACAAGTCTATAGCGATACAAGTCTAGCGATACAAGTATATAGCGATACAAGTCAAGTGATACAAGTCTAGCGATACAAGTCTATAGCGATACAAGTCTAGCGATACAAGTCTAGCGATACAAGTATATAGCGATACAAGTATATAGCGATACAAGTATATAGCGATACAAGTATATATCGATACAAGTCTAGCGATACAAGTATATAGTGATACAAGTAAATAGCGATACAAGTCTATAGCGATACAAATCTAGCGATACAAGTATATAGCGATACAAGTATATAGCGATACAAGTCTAGCGATACAAGTATATAGCGATACAAGTATATAGCGATACAAGTATATAGCGATACAAGTATATAGCGATACAAGTCTAGCGATACAAGTCTAGTGATACAAGTATATAGCGATGCAAGTATATAGCGATACAAGTATATAGCGATACAAGTCTATAGCGATACAAGTCTAGCGATACAAGTATATAGCGATACAAGTCAAGTGATACAAGTCTATAGCGATACAAGTCTAGCGATACAAGTATATAGCGATACAAGTCAAGTGATACAAGTCTAGCGATACAAGTCTATAGCGATACAAGTATATAGCGATACAAGTATATAGCGATACAAGTATATAGCGATACAAGTATATAGCGATACAAGTCTAGCGATACAAGTATATAGCGATACAAGTATATAGCGATACAAGTATATAGCGATACAAGTATATAGCGATACAAGTATATAGCGATACAAGTATATAGCGATACAAGTATATAGCGATACAAGTCTAGCGATACAAGTATATAGCGATACAAGTATATAGCGATACAAGTATATAGCGATACAAGTCTAGCGATACAAGTATATAGCGATACAAGTATATAGCGATACAAGTATATAGCGATACAAGTATATAGCGATACAAGTATATAGCGATACAAGTATATAGCGATACAAGTATATAGCGATACAAGTATATAGCGATACAAGTCTATAGCGATACAAGTATATAGCGATACAAATCTAGCGATACAAGTATATAGCGATACAAGTCTAGCGATACAAGTATATAGCGATACAAGTCTATAGCGATACAAGTATATAGCGATACAAATCTAGCGATACAAGTATATAGCGATACAAATCTAGCGATACAAGAATATAGCGATACAAGTATAAAGCGATACAAGTCTAGCGATACAAGTATATAGCGATACAAGTCTAGCGATACAAGTATATAGCGATACAAGTATATAGCGATACAAGTCTAGCGATACAAGTATATAGCGATACAAGTATATAGCGATACAAGTATATAGCGATACAAGTCTAGCGATACAAGTATATAGCGATACAAGTATATAGCGATACAAGTCTAGCGATCAAGTATATAGCGATACAAGTCTAGCGATACAAGTATATAGCGATACAAGTCTAGCGATACAAGTATATAGCGATACAAGTATATAGCGATACAAGTATATAGCGATACAAGTATATAGCGATACAAGTATATAGCGATACAAGTATATAGCGATACAAGTCTAGCGATACAAGTATATAGCGATACAAGTATATAGCGATACAAGTATATAGCGATACAAGTCTAGCGATACAAGTATATAGCGATACAAGTATATAGCGATACAAGTCTAGCGATACAAGTATATAGCGATACAAGTCTAGCGATACAAGTATATAGCGATACAAGTCTAGCGATACAAGTATATAGCGATACAAGTATATAGCGATACAAGTATATAGCGATACAAGTATATAGCGATACAAGTATATAGCGATACAAGTATATAGCGATACAAGTATATAGCGATACAAGTCTATAGCGATACAAGTATATAGCGATACAAGTATATAGCGATACAAGTATATAGCGATACAAGTCTAGCGATACAAGTATATAGCGGTACAAGTCTAGCGATACAAGTATATAGCGATACAAGTATATAGCGATACAAGTCTAGCGATACAAGTATATAGCGATACAAGTATATAGCGATACAAGTATATAGCGATACAAGTATATAGCGATACAAGTATATAGCGATACAAGTCTAGCGATACAAGTATATAGCGATACAAGTCTAGCGATACAAGTATATAGCGATACAAGTCTAGTGATACAAGTATATAACGATACAAGTCTAGCGATACAAGTATATAGCGATACAAGTATATAGCGATACAAGTCTAGCGATACAAGTATATAGCGATACAAGTATATAGCGATACAAGTCTAGCGATACAAGTATATATCGATACAAGTATATAGCGATACAAGTCTAGCGATACAAGTATATAGCGATACAAGTATATAGCGATACAAGTATATAGCGATACAAGTCTAGCGATACAAGTATATAGCGATACAAGTATATAGCGATACAAGTATATAGCGATACAAGTCTAGCGATACAAGTATATAGCGATACAAGTCTAGCGATACAAGTATATAGCGATACAAGTCTAGTGCTACAAGTATATAGCGATACAAGTCTAGTGATACAAGTATATAGCGATACAAGTCTAGCGATACAAGTATATAGCGATACAAGTATATAGCGATACAAGTCTAGCGATACAAGTATATATCGATACAAGTATATAGCGATACAAGTCTAGCGATACAAGTATATAGCGATACAAGTCTATAGCGATACAAGTATATAGCGATACAAGTATATAGCGATACAAGTATATAGCGATACAAGTCTAGCGATACAAGTATATAGCGATACAAGTATATAGCGATACAAGTATATAGCGATACAAGTATATAGCGATACAAATCTAACGATACAAGTATATAGCGATACAAGAATATAGCGATACAAGTCTAGCGATACAAGTATATAGCGATACAAGTCTAGCGATACAAGTATATAGTGATACAAGTATATAGCGATACAAGTCTAGCGATACAAGTATATAGCGATACAAGTCTAGCGATACAAGTATATAGCGATACAAGTATATAGCGATACAAGTATATAGCGATACAAGTATATAGCGATACAAATCTAGCGATACAAGTATATAGCGATACAAGTATATAGCGATACAAGTCTAGCGATACAAGTATATAGCGATACAAGTATATAGCGATACAAGTATATAGCGATACAAGTATATAGCGATACAAGTCTAGCGATACAAGTATATAGCGATACAAGTATATAGCGATACAAGTCTAGCGATACAAGTCTAGCGATACAAGTATATAGCGATACAAGTATATAGCGATACAAGTCTAGCGATACAAGTATATAGCGATACAAGTCTAGCGATACAAGTATATAGCGATACAAGTATATAGCGATACAAATCTAGCGATACAAGTATATAGCGATACAAGTATATAGCGATACAAATCTAGCGATACAAGTATATAGCGATACAAGAATATAGCGATACAAGTCTAGCGATACAAGTATATAGTGATACAAGTATATAGCGATACAAGTCTAGCGATACAAGTATATAGCGATACAAGTCTAGCGATACAAGTATATAGCGATACAAGTCTAGCGATACAAGTATATAGCGATACAAGTATATAGCGATACAAGTCTAGCGATACAAGTATATAGCGATACAAGTATATAGCGATACAAGTCTAGCGATACAAGTATATAGCGATACAAGTATATAGCGATACAAGTCTAGCGATACAAGTATATAGCGATACAAGTCTAGCGATACAAGTATATAGCGATACAAGTATATAGCGATACAAATCTAGCGATACAAGTATATAGCGATACAAGTATATAGCGATACAAATCTAGCGATACAAGTATATAGCGATACAAGAATATAGCGATACAAGTCTAGCGATACAAGTATATAGTGATACAAGTATATAGCGATACAAGTCTAGCGATACAAGTATATAGCGATACAAGTCTAGCGATACAAGTATATAGCGATACAAGTATATAGCGATACAAGTCTATAGCGATACAAGTATATAGCGATACAAGTATATAGCGATACAAGTATATAGCGATACAAGTCTATAGCGATACAAGTCTAGCGATACAAGTCTATAGCGATACAAGTATATAGCGATACAAGTCTAGCGATACAAGTATATAGCGATACAAGTCTAGCGATACAAGTATATAGCGATACAAGTATATAGCGATACAAATCTAGCGATACAAGTATATAGCGATACAAGTATATAGCGATACAAATCTAGCGATACAAGTATATAGCGATACAAGTATATAGCGATACAAGTCTATAGCGATACAAGTCTATAGCGATACAAGTCTAGCGATACAAGTATATAGCGATACAAGTCTAGCGATACAAGTATATAGCGATACAAGTCTATAGCGATACAAGTATATAGCGATACAAGTATATAGTGATACAAGTCTAGCGATACAAGTATATAGCGATACAAGTCTAGCGATACAAGTATATAGCTATACAAGTATATAGCGATACAAGTATATAGTGATACAAGTATATAGCGATACAAGTATATAGCGATACAAGTATATAGCGATACAAGTATATAGCGATACAAATCTAGCGATACAAGTATATAGCGATACAAGTATATAGCGATACAAGTATATAGCGATACAAGTATATAGCGATACAAGTATATAGCGATACAAATCTAGCGATACAAGTATATAGCGATACAAGTATATAGCGATACAAGTATATAGCGATACAAGTCTAGCGATACAAGTCTAGCGATACAAGTATATAGCTATACAAGTATATAGCGATACAAGTATATAGTGATACAAGTATATAGCGATACAAGTATATAGCGATACAAGTATATAGCGATACAAATCTAGCGATACAAGTATATAGCGATACAAGTATATAGCGATACAAGTATATAGCGATACAAGTATATAGCGATACAAGTATATAGCGATACAAGTCTAGCGATACAAGTCTATAGCGATACAAGTATATAGCGATACAAGTCTAGCGATACAAGTATATAGCGATACAAGTATATAGCGATACAAGTATATAGCGATACAAGTATATAGCGATACAAGTCTAGCGATACAAGTCTATAGCGATACAAGTATATAGCGATACAAGTCTATAGCGATACAAGTCTAGCGATACAAGTATATAGCGATACAAGTCTAGCGATACAAGTCTATAGCGATACAAGTATATAGCGATACAAGTCTATAGCGATACAAGTATATAGCGATACAAGTATATAGCGATACAAGTATATAGCGATACAAATCTAGCGATACAAGTATATAGCTATACAAGTATATAGCGATACAAGTCTAGCGATACAAGTATATAGCGATACAAGTCTAGCGATACAAGTATATAGCGATACAAGTCTAGCGATACAAGTATATAGCGATACAAGTATATAGCGATACAAGTCTAGCGATACAAGTATATAGCGATACAAGTCTAGCGATACAAGTATATAGCGATACAAGTATATAGCGATACAAGTATATAGCGATACAAGTATATAGCGATACAAGTATATAGCGATACAAATCTAGCGATACAAGTATATAGCGATACAAGTCTATAGCGATACAAGTATATAGCGATACAAATCTAGCGATACAAGTATATAGCGATACAAGTATATAGCGATACAAATCTAGCGATACAAGTATATAGCGATACAAGTATATAGCGATACAAGTATATAGCGATACAAGTATATAGCGATACAAGTATATAGCGATACAAGTATATAGCGATACAAATCTAGCGATACAAGTATATAGCGATACAAGTATATAGCGATACAAGTATATAGCGATACAAGTCTATAGCGATACAAGTCTAGCGATACAAGTATATAGAGATACAATTCTAGCGATACAAGTCTATAGCGATACAAGTATATAGCGATACAAGTCTATAGCGATACAAGTATATAGCGATACAAGTATATAGCGATACAAGTATATAGCGATACAAATCTAGCGATACAAGTATATAGCGATACAAGTATATAGCGATACAAATCTAGCGATACAAGTATATAGCGATACAAGTATATAGCGATACAAGTATATAGCGATACAAGTATATAGCGATACAAGTCTAGCGATACAAGTATATAGCGATACAAGTCTAGCGATACAAGTATATAGCGATACAAGTCTAGCGATACAAGTATATAGCGATACAAGTATATAGCGATACAAGTATATAGCGATACAAGTCTAGCGATACAAGTATATAGCGATACAAGTCTAGCGATACAAGTATATAGCGATACAAGTCTAGCGATACAAGTCTAGCGATACAAGTATATAGCGATACAAATCTAGCGATACAAGTATATAGCGATACAAGTATATAGCGATACAAGTATATAGCGATACAAGTATATAGCGATACAAGTATATAGCGATACAAGTATATAGTGATACATATCTATAGTGATACAAGTATATAGCGATACAAGTCTATAGCGATACAAGTATATAGCGATACAAGTCTATAGCGATACAAGTCTAGCGATACAAGTATATAGAGATACAATTCTAGCGATACAAGTATATAGCGATACAAGTCTATAGCGATACAAGTATATAGCGATACAAGTATATAGCGATACAAGTATATAGCGATACAAATCTAGCGATACAAGTATATAGCGATACAAGTATATAGCGATACAAATCTAGCGATACAAGTATATAGCGATACAAGTATATAGCGATACAAGTATATAGCGATACAAGTATATAGCGATACAAGTCTAGCGATACAAGTATATAGCGATACAAGTCTAGCGATACAAGTATATAGCGATACAAGTCTAGCGATACAAGTATATAGCGATACAAGTATATAGCGATACAAGTATATAGCGATACAAGTCTAGCGATACAAGTATATAGCGATACAAGTCTAGCGATACAAGTATATAGCGATACAAGTCTAGCGATACAAGTCTAGCGATACAAGTATATAGCGATACAAGTCTAGCGATACAAGTATATAGCGATACAAGTATATAGCGATACAAGTATATAGCGATACAAGTATATAGCGATATAAGTATATAGCGATACAAATCTAGCGATACAAGTATATAGCGATACAAGTCTATAGCGATACAAGTATATAGCGATACAAATCTAGCGATACAAGTATATAGCGATACAAGTATATAGCGATACAAATCTAGCGATACAAGTATATAGCGATACAAGTATATAGCGATACAAATCTAGCGATACAAGTATATAGCGATACAAGTATATAGCGATACAAGTCTATAGCGATACAAGTATATAGCGATACAAGTATATAGCGATACAAGTCTAGCGATACAAGTATATAGCGATACAAGTCTAGCGATACAAGTATATAGCGATACAAGTCTAGCGATACAAGTATATAGCGATACAAGTATATAGCGATACAAGTATATAGCGATACAAGTCTAGCGATACAAGTCTATAGCGATACAAGTATATAGCGATACAAGTATATAGCGATACAAGTCTATAGCGATACAAGTATATAGCGATACAAGTATATAGCGATACAAGTATATAGCGATACAAGTCTAGCGATACAAGTCTAGCGATACAAGTCTATAGCGATACAAGTATATAGCGATACAAGTCTAGCGATACAAGTATATAGCGATACAAGTATATAGCGATACAAGTATATAGCGATACAAGTATATAGCGATACAAGTATATAGCGATACAAGTCTATAGCGATACAAGTATATAGCGATACAAGTCTATAGCGATACAAGTCTAGCGATACAAGTATATAGCGATACAAGTCTAGCGATACAAGTATATAGCGATACAAGTCTAGCGATACAAGTATATAGCGATACAAGTATATAGCGATACAAGTCTAGCGATACAAGTCTAGCGATACAAGTCTATAGCGATACAAGTATATAGCGATACAAGTCTAGCGATACAAGTATATAGCGATACAAGTATATAGCGATACAAGTCTAGCGATACAAGTATATAGCGATACAAGTCTAGCGATACAAGTATATAGCGATACAAGTCTAGCGATACAAGTATATAGCGATACAAGTATATAGCGATACAAGTCTAGCGATACAAGTATATAGCGATACAATTCTAGCGATACAAGTATATAGCGATACAAGTCTAGTGATACAAGTATATAACGATACAAGTCTAGCGATACAAGTATATAGCGATACAAGTATATAGCGATACAAGTCTAGCGATACAAGTATATAGCGATACAAGTATATAGCGATACAAGTCTAGCGATACAAGTATATATCGATACAAGTATATAGCGATACAAGTCTAGCGATACAAGTATATAGCGATACAAGTATATAGCGATACAAGTCTAGCGATACAAGTATATAGCGATACAAGTATATAGCGATACAAGTCTAGCTATACAAGTATATAGCGATACAAGTCTAGCGATACAAGTATATAGCGATACAAGTCTAGCGATACAAATATATAGCGATACAAGTCTAGCGATACAAGTATATAGCGATACAAGTATATAGCGATACCAGTATATAGCGATACAAGTCTAGCGATACAAGTATATAGCGATACAAGTCTAGCGATACAAGTATATAGCGATACAAGTATATAGCGATACAAGTATATAGCGATACAAGTATATAGCGATACAAGTATATAGCGATACAAGTCTAGCGATACAAGTATATAGCGATACAAGTTTATAGCGATACAAATATATAGCGATACAAGTCTAGCGATACAAGTATATAGCGATACAAGTCTAGCGATACAAGTCTAGCGATACAAGTCTAGCGATACAAGTATATAGCGATACAAGTCTAGCGATACAAGTATATAGCGATACAAGTCTAGCGATACAAGTATATAGCGATACAAGTATATAGCGATACAAGTCTAGCGATACAAGTCTAGCGATACAAGTATATAGCGATACAAGTATATAACGATACAAGTCTAGCGATACAAGTATATAGCGATACAAGTATATAGCGATACAAGTCTAGCGATACAAGTATATAGCGATACAAGTATATAGCGATACAAGTCTAGCGATACAAGTATATAGCGATACAAGTCTAGCGATACAAGTATATAGCGATACAAGTCTAGCGATACAAGTATATAGCGATACAAGTATATAGCGATACAAGTCTAGCGATACAAGTATATAGCGATACAAGTCTAGCGATACAAGTCTATAGCGATACAAGTATATAGTGATACAAGTATATAGCGATACAAGTATATAGCGATACAAGTCTAGCGATACAAGTCTAGCGATACAAGTATATAGCGATACAAGTCTAGCGATACAAGTATATAGCGATACAAGTATATAGCGATACAAGTCTAGCGATACAAGTATATAGCGATACAAGTATATAGCGATACAAGTCTAGCGATACAAGTATATAGCGACACAAGTCTAGCGATACAAGTCTATAGCGATACAAGTATATAGCGATACAAGTATATAGCGATACAAGTCTAGCGATACAAGTATATAGCGATACAAGTCTAGCGATACAAGTCTATAGCGATACAAGTATATAGTGATACATGTCTAGCGATACAAGTATATAGCGATACAAGTCTAGCGATACAAGTATATAGCGATACAAGTCTAGCGATACAAGTCTATAGCGATACAAGTATATAGCGATACAAGTCTAGCGATACAAGTATATAGCGATACAAGTCTAGCGATACAAGTATATAGCGATACAAGTCTAGCGATACAAGTCTATAGCGATACAAGTATATAGCGATACAAGTCTAGCGATACAAGTATACAGCGATACAAGTATATAGCGATACAAGTCTAGCGATACAAGTATATAGCGATACAAGTATATAGCGATACAAGTCTAGCGATACAAGTATATAGCGATACAAGTCTAGCGATACAAGTATATAGCGATAAAAGTATATAGTGATACAATTCTAGCGATACAAGTCTAGCGATACAAGTATATAGCGATACAAGTATATAGCGATACAAGTCTAGCGATACAAGTATATAGCGATACAAGTATATAGCGATACAAGTCTAGCGATACAAGTATATAGCGATACAAGTCTAGCGATACAAGTATATAGCGATACAAGTATATAGCGATACAAGTCTAGCGATACAAGTCTAGCGATACAAGTATATAGCGATACAAGTATATAGCGATACAAGTATATAGCGATACAAGTATATAACGATACAAGTATATAGCGATACAAGTATATAGCGATACAAGTATATAGCGATACAAATCTAGCGATACAAGTATATAGCGATACAAGTATATAGCGATACAAGTATATAGCGATACAAGTATATAGCGATACAAGTATATAGCGATACAAGTATATAGCGATACAAGTATATAGCGATACAAGTATATAGCGATACAAGTCTAGCGATACAAGTATATAGCGATACAAGTCTAGCGATACAAGTCTAGCGATACAAGTCTAGCGATACAAGTATATAGCGATACAAGTCTAGCGATACAAGTATATAGCGATACAAGTCTAGCGATACAAGTATATAGCGATACAAGTATATAGCGATACAAGTCTAGCGATACAAGTCTAGCGATACAAGTATATAGCGATACAAGTATATAACGATACAAGTCTAGCGATACAAGTATATAGCGATACAAGTATATAGCGATACAAGTCTAGCGATACAAGTATATAGCGATACAAGTATATAGCGATACAAGTCTAGTGATACAAGTATATAGCGATACAAGTCTAGCGATACAAGTATATAGCGATACAAGTCTAGCGATACAAGTATATAGCGATACAAGTATATAGCGATACAAGTCTAGCGATACAAGTATATAGCGATACAAGTCTAGCGATACAAGTCTATAGCGATACAAGTATATAGTGATACAAGTATATAGCGATACAAGTATATAGCGATACAAGTCTAGCGATACAAGTATATAGCGATACAAGTCTAGCGATTAAAGTATATAGCGATACAAGTATATAGCGATACAAGTCTAGCGATACAAGTATATAGCGATACAAGTATATAGCGATACAAGTCTAGCGATACAAGTATATAGCGACACAAGTCTAGCGATACAAGTCTATAGCGATACAAGTATATAGCGATACAAGTATATAGCGATACAAGTCTAGCGATACAAGTATATAGCGATACAAGTCTAGCGATACAAGTCTATAGCGATACAAGTATATAGTGATACAAGTCTAGCGATACAAGTATATAGCGATACAAGTCTAGCGATACAAGTATATAGCGATACAAGTCTAGCGATACAAGTCTATAGCGATACAAGTATATAGCGATACAAGTCTAGCGATACAAGTATATAGCGATACAAGTCTAGCGATACAAGTATATAGCGATACAAGTCTAGCGATACAAGTCTATAGCGATACAAGTATATAGCGATACAAGTCTAGCGATACAAGTATACAGCGATACAAGTATATAGCGATACAAGTCTAGCGATACAAGTATATAGCGATACAAGTATATAGCGATACAAGTATATAGCGATACAAATCTAGCGATACAAGTATATAGCGATACAAGTATATAGCGATACAAGTATATAGCGATACAAGTATACAGCGATACAAGTATATAGCGATACAAGTATATAGCGATACAAATCTAGCGAATCAAGTATATAGCGATACAAGTATATAGCGATACAAGTATATAGCGATACAAATCTAGCGATACAAGTATATAGCGATACAAGTATATAGCGATACAAGTATATAGCGATACAAGTATATAGCGATACAAGTATATAGCGATACATATCTATAGTGATACAAGTATATAGCGATACAAGTCTATAGCGATACAAGTATATAGCGATACAAGTCTATAGCGATACAAGTCTAGCGATACAAGTATATAGCGATACAATTCTAGCGATACAAGTCTATAGCGATACAAGTATATAGCGATACAAGTCTATAGCGATACAAGTATATAGCGATACAAGTATATAGCGATACAAGTATATAGCGATACAAATCTAGCGATACAAGTATATAGCGATACAAGTATATAGCGATACAAATCTAGCGATACAAGTATATAGCGATACAAGTATATAGCGATACAAGTATATAGCGATACAAGTATATAGCGATACAAGTCTAGCGATACAAGTATATAGCGATACAAGTCTAGCGATACAAGTATATAGCGATACAAGTCTAGCGATACAAATCTAGCGATACAAGTATATAGCGATACAAGTATATAGCGATACAAGTATATAGCGATACAAGTCTAGCGATACAAGTATATAGCGATACAAGTATATAGCGATACAAGTATATAGCGATACAAGTATATAGCGATACAAGTATATAGCGATACAAATCTAGCGATACAAGTATATAGCGATACAAGTATATAGCGATACAAGTATATAGCGATACAAGTATATAGCGATACAAGTATATAGCGATACAAATCTAGCGATACAAGTATATAGCGATACAAGTATATAGCGATACAAGTATATAGCGATACAAGTCTATAGCGATACAAGTATATAGCGATACAAATCTAGCGATACAAGTATATAGCGATACAAGTATATAGCGATACAAATCTAGCGATACAAGTATATAGCGATACAAGTATATAGCGATACAAGTATATAGCGATACAAGTATATAGCGATACAAATCTAGCGATACAAGTATATAGCGATACAAGTATATAGCGATACAAATCTAGCGATACAAGTATATAGCGATACAAGTATATAGCGATACAAGTCTATAGCGATACAAGTATATAGCGATACAAGTATATAGCGATACAAGTCTAGCGATACAAGTATATAGCGATACAAGTCTAGCGATACAAGTATATAGCGATACAAGTCTAGCGATACAAGTATATAGCGATACAAGTATATAGCCATACAAGTATATAGCGATACAAGTATATAGCGATACAAGTCTAGCGATACAAGTCTATAGCGATACAAGTATATAGCGATACAAGTATATAGCGATACAAGTATATAGCGATACAAGTATATAGCGATACATGTATATAGCGATACAAGTATATAGCGATACAAGTATATAGCGATACAAATCTAGCGATACAAGTATATAGCGATACAAGTATATAGCGATACAAATCTAGCGATACAAGTATATAGCGATACAAGTATATAGCGATACAAGTCTATAGCGATACAAGTATATAGCGATACAAGTATATAGCGATACAAGTCTAGCGATACAAGTATATAGCGATACAAGTCTAGCGATACAAGTATATAGCGATACAAGTCTAGCGATACAAGTATATAGCGATACAAGTATATAGCGATACAAGTATATAGCGATACAAGTATATAGCGATACAAGTATATAGCGATACAAGTCTAGCGATACAAGTCTATAGCGATACAAGTATATAGCGATACAAGTATATAGCGATACAAGTATATAGCGATACAAGTATATAGCGATACAAGTATATAGCGATACAAGTATATAGCAATACAAGTATATAGCGATACAAGTCTATAGCGATACAAGTATATAGCGATACAAGTATATAGCGATACAAGTATATAGCGATACAAGTCTAGCGATACAAGTCTAGCGATACAAGTCTAGCGATACAAGTATATAGCGATACAAGTCTAGCGATACAAGTATATAGCGATACAAGTATATAGCGATACAAGTATATAGCGATACAAGTATATAGCGATACAAGTATATAGCGATACAAGTCTATAGCGATACAAGTATATAGCGATACAAGTATATAGCGATACAAGTCTATAGCGATACAAGTCTAGCGATACAAGTATATAGCGATACAAGTCTAGCGATACAAGTATATAGCGATACAAGTCTAGCGATACAAGTATATAGCGATACAAGTATATAGCGATACAAGTCTAGCGATACAAGTCTAGCGATACAAGTCTATAGCGATACAAGTATATAGCGATACAAGTCTAGCGATACAAGTATATAGCGATACAAGTATATAGCGATACAAGTCTAGCGATACAAGTATATAGCGATACAAGTCTAGCGATACAAGTATATAGCGATACAAGTCTAGCGATACAAGTATATAGCGATACAAGTATATAGCGATACAAGTCTAGCGATACAAGTATATAGCGATACAAGTCTAGCGATACAAGTATATAGCGATACAAGTCTAGTGATACAAGTATATAACGATACAAGTCTAGCGATACAAGTATATAGCGATACAAGTATATAGCGATACAAGTCTAGCGATACAAGTATATAGCGATACAAGTATATAGCGATACAAGTCTAGCGATACAAGTATATATCGATACAAGTATATAGCGATACAAGTCTAGCGATACAAGTATATAGCGATACAAGTATATAGCGATACAAGTCTAGCGATACAAGTATATAGCGATACAAGTATATAGCGATACAAGTCTAGCTATACAAGTATATAGCGATACAAGTCTAGCGATACAAGTATATAGCGATACAAGTCTAGCGATACAAATATATAGCGATACAAGTCTAGCGATACAAGTATATAGCGATACAAGTCTAGCGATACAAGTATATAGCGATACAAGTCTAGCGATACAAGTATATAGCGATACAAGTATATAGCGATACAAGTCTAGCGATACAAGTATATAGCGATACAAGTCTAGCGATACAAGTATATAGCGATACAAGTCTAGCGATACAAGTATATAGCGATACAAGTATATAGCGATACAAGTATATAGCGATACAAGTATATAGCGATACAAGTTTATAGCGATACAAGTATATAGCGATACAAGTCTAGCGATACAAGTATATAGCGATACAAGTCTAGCGATACAAGTCTAGCGATACAAGTCTAGCGATACAAGTATATAGCGATACAAGTCTAGCGATACAAGTATATAGCGATACAAGTCTAGCGATACAAGTATATAGCGATACAAGTATATAGCGATACAAGTCTAGCGATACAAGTCTAGCGATACAAGTATATAGCGATACAAGTATATAACGATACAAGTCTAGCGATACAAGTATATAGCGATACAAGTATATAGCGATACAAGTCTAGCGATACAAGTATATAGCGATACAAGTATATAGCGATACAAGTCTAGCGATACAAGTATATAGCGATACAAGTCTAGCGATACAAGTATATAGCGATACAAGTCTAGCGATACAAGTATATAGCGATACAAGTATATAGCGATACAAGTCTAGCGATACAAGTATATAGCGATACAAGTCTAGCGATACAAGTCTATAGCGATACAAGTCTAGCGATACAAGTATATAGCGATACAAGTCTAGCGATACAAGTATATAGCGATACAAGTATATAGCGATACAAGTATATAGCGATACAAGTATATAGCGATACAAGTATATAGCGATACAAGTCTATAGCGATACAAGTCTAGCGATACAAGTATATAGCGATACAAGTCTAGCGATACAAGTATATAGCGATACAAGTCTAGCGATACAAGTATATAGCGATACAAGTATATAGCGATACAAGTCTAGCGATACAAGTCTAGCGATACAAGTCTATAGCGATACAAGTATATAGCGATACAAGTCTAGCGATACAAGTATATAGCGATACAAGTATATAGCGATACAAGTCTAGCGATACAAGTATATAGCGATACAAGTCTAGCGATACAAGTATATAGCGATACAAGTCTAGCGATACAAGTATATAGCGATACAAGTATATAGCGATACAAGTCTAGCGATACAAGTATATAGCGATACAAGTCTAGCGATACAAGTATATAGCGATACAAGTCTAGCGATACAAGTATATAACGATACAAGTCTAGCGATACAAGTATATAGCGATACAAGTATATAGCGATACAAGTCTAGCGATACAAGTATATAGCGATACAAGTATATAGCGATACAAGTCTAGCGATACAAGTATATATCGATACAAGTATATAGCGATACAAGTCTAGCGATACAAGTATATAGCGATACAAGTATATAGCGATACAAGTCTAGCGATACAAGTATATAGCGATACAAGTATATAGCGATACAAGTCTAGCTATACAAGTATATAGCGATACAAGTCTAGCGATACAAGTATATAGCGATACAAGTCTAGCGATACAAATATATAGCGATACAAGTCTAGCGATACAAGTATATAGCGATACAAGTATATAGCGATACAAGTATATAGCGATACAAGTCTAGCGATACAAGTATATAGCGATACAAGTCTAGCGATACAAGTATATAGCGATACAAGTATATAGCGATACAAGTATATAGCGATACAAGTATATAGCGATACAAGTATATAGCGATACAAGTCTAGCGATACAAGTATATAGCGATACAAGTTTATAGCGATACAAGTATATAGCGATACAAGTCTAGCGATACAAGTATATAGCGATACAAGTCTAGCGATACAAGTCTAGCGATACAAGTCTAGCGATACAAGTATATAGCGATACAAGTCTAGCGATACAAGTATATAGCGATACAAGTCTAGCGATACAAGTATATAGCGATACAAGTATATAGCGATACAAGTCTAGCGATACAAGTCTAGCGATACAAGTATATAGCGATACAAGTATATAACGATACAAGTCTAGCGATACAAGTATATAGCGATACAAGTATATAGCGATACAAGTCTAGCGATACAAGTATATAGCGATACAAGTATATAGCGATACAAGTCTAGCGATACAAGTATATAGCGATACAAGTCTAGCGATACAAGTATATAGCGATACAAGTCTAGCGATACAAGTATATAGCGATACAAGTATATAGCGATACAAGTCTAGCGATACAAGTATATAGCGATACAAGTCTAGCGATACAAGTCTATAGCGATACAAGTATATAGTGATACAAGTATATAGCGATACAAGTATATAGCGATACAAGTCTAGCGATACAAGTCTAGCGATACAAGTATATAGCGATACAAGTCTAGCGATACAAGTATATAGCGATACAAGTATATAGCGATACAAGTCTAGCGATACAAGTATATAGCGATACAAGTATATAGCGATACAAGTCTAGCGATACAAGTATATAGCGATACAAGTATATAGTGATACAATTCTAGCGATACAAGTCTAGCGATACAAGTATATAGCGATACAAGTATATAGCGATACAAGTCTAGCGATACAAGTATATAGCGATACAAGTATATAGCGATACAAGTCTAGCGATACAAGTATATAGCGATACAAGTCTAGCGATACAAGTATATAGCGATACAAGTATATAGCGATACAAGTCTAGCGATACAAGTCTAGCGATACAAGTATATAGCGATACAAGTATATAGCGATACAAGTATATAGCGATACAAGTATATAGCGATACAAGTATATAGCGATACAAGTATATAGCGATACAAGTCTAGCGATACAAGTATATAGCGATACAAGTCTAGCGATACAAGTATATAGCGATACAAGTCTAGCGATACAAGTATATAGCGATACAAGTATATAGCGATACAAGTCTAGCGATACAAGTCTAGCGATACAAGTCTATAGCGATACAAGTATATAGCGATACAAGTCTAGCGATACAAGTATATAGCGATACAAGTATATAGCGATACAAGTCTAGCGATACAAGTATATAGCGATACAAGTCTAGCGATACAAGTATATAGCGATACAAGTCTAGCGATACAAGTATATAGCGATACAAGTATATAGCGATACAAGTCTAGCGATACAAGTATATAGCGATACAAGTCTAGCGATACAAGTATATAGCGATACAAGTGTAGTGATACAAGTATATAACGATACAAGTCTAGCGATACAAGTATATAGCGATACAAGTATATAGCGATACAAGTCTAGCGATACAAGTATATAGCGATACAAGTATATAGCGATACAAGTCTAGCGATACAAGTATATAGCGATACAAGTCTAGCGATACAAGTATATAGCGATACAAGTATATAGCGATACAAGTCTAGCGATACAAGTATATAGCGATACAAGTATATAGCGATACAAGTCTAGCTATACAAGTATATAGCGATACAAGTCTAGCGATACAAGTATATAGCGATACAAGTCTAGCGATACAAATATATAGCGATACAAGTCTAGCGATACAAGTATATAGCGATACAAGTATATAGCGATACAAGTATATAGCGATACAAGTCTAGCGATACAAGTATATAGCGATACAAGTCTAGCGATACAAGTATATAGCGATACAAGTATATAGCGATACAAGTATATAGCGATACAAGTATATAGCGATACAAGTATATAGCGATACAAGTCTAGCGATACAAGTATATAGCGATACAAGTTTATAGCGATACAAGTATATAGCGATACAAGTCTAGCGATACAAGTATATAGCGATACAAGTCTAGCGATACAAGTCTAGCGATACAAGTCTAGCGATACAAGTATATAGCGATACAAGTCTAGCGATACAAGTATATAGCGATACAAGTCTAGCGATACAAGTATATAGCGATACAAGTATATAGCGATACAAGTCTAGCGATACAAGTCTAGCGATACAAGTATATAGCGATACAAGTATATAACGATACAAGTCTAGCGATACAAGTATATAGCGATACAAGTATATAGCGATACAAGTCTAGCGATACAAGTATATAGCGATACAAGTCTAGCGATACAAGTCTAGCGATACAAGTATATAGCGATACAAGTCTAGCGATACAAGTATATAGCGATACAAGTATATAGCGATACAAGTATATAGCGATACAAGTCTAGCGATACAAGTATATAGCGATACAAGTCTAGCGATACAAGTATATAGCGATACAAGTATATAGCGATACAAGTATATAGCGATACAAGTATATAGCGATACAAGTATATAGCGATACAAGTCTAGCGATACAAGTATATAGCGATACAAGTTTATAGCGATACAAGTATATAGCGATACAAGTCTAGCGATACAAGTATATAGCGATACAAGTCTAGCGATACAAGTCTAGCGATACAAGTCTAGCGATACAAGTATATAGCGATACAAGTCTAGCGATACAAGTATATAGCGATACAAGTCTAGCGATACAAGTATATAGCGATACAAGTCTAGCGATACAAGTATATAGCGATACAAGTATATAGCGATACAAGTCTAGCGATACAAGTATATAGCGATACAAGTCTAGCGATACAAGTCTATAGCGATACAAGTATATAGTGATACAAGTATATAGCGATACAAGTATATAGCGATACAAGTCTAGCGATACAAGTCTAGCGATACAAGTATATAGCGATACAAGTCTAGCGATACAAGTATATAGCGATACAAGTATATAGCGATACAAGTCTAGCGATACAAGTATATAGCGATACAAGTATATAGCGATACAAGTCTAGCGATACAAGTATATAGCGACACAAGTCTAGCGATACAAGTCTATAGCGATACAAGTATATAGCGATACAAGTATATAGCGATACAAGTCTAGCGATACAAGTATATAGCGATACAAGTCTAGCGATACAAGTCTATAGCGATACAAGTATATAGTGATACAAGTCTAGCGATACAAGTATATAGCGATACAAGTCTAGCGATACAAGTATATAGCGATACAAGTCTAGCGATACAAGTCTATAGCGATACAAGTATATAGCGATACAAGTCTAGCGATACAAGTATATAGCGATACAAGTCTAGCGATACAAGTATATAGCGATACAAGTCTAGCTATACAAGTCTATAGCGATACAAGTATATAGCGATACAAGTCTAGAGATACAAGTATACAGCGATACAAGTATATAGCGATACAAGTCTAGCGATACAAGTATATAGCGATACAAGTATATAGCGATACAAGTCTAGCGATACAAGTATATAGCGATACAAGTCTAGCGATACAAGTATATAGCGATAAAAGTATATAGTGATACAATTCTAGCGATACAAGTCTAGCGATACAAGTATATAGCGATACAAGTATATAGCGATACAAGTCTAGCGATACAAGTATATAGCGATACAAGTATATAGCGATACAAGTCTAGCGATACAAGTATATAGCGATACAAGTCTAGCGATACAAGTATATAGCGATACAAGTATATAGCGATACAAGTCTAGCGATACAAGTCTAGCGATACAAGTATATAGCGATACAAGTATATAGCGATACAAGTATATAGCGATACAAGTATATAGCGATACAAGTATATAGCGATACAAGTATATAGCGATACAAGTATATAGCGATACAAATCTAGCGATACAAGTATATAGCGATACAAGTATATAGCGATACAAGTATATAGCGATACAAGTATATAGCGATACAAGTCTATAGCGATACAAGTATATAGCGATACAAGTATATAGCGATACAAGTATATAGCGATACAAGTCTAGCGATACAAGTATATAGCGATACAAGTCTAGCGATACAAGTCTAGCGATACAAGTCTAGCGATACAAGTATATAGCGATACAAGTCTAGCGATACAAGTATATAGCGATACAAGTCTAGCGATACAAGTATATAGCGATACAAGTATATAGCGATACAAGTCTAGCGATACAAGTCTAGCGATACAAGTATATAGCGATACAAGTATATAACGATACAAGTCTAGCGATACAAGTATATAGCGATACAAGTATATAGCGATACAAGTCTAGCGATACAAGTATATAGCGATACAAGTATATAGCGATACAAGTCTAGCGATACAAGTATATAGCGATACAAGTCTAGCGATACAAGTATATAGCGATACAAGTCTAGCGATACAAGTATATAGCGATACAAGTATATAGCGATACAAGTCTAGCGATACAAGTATATAGCGATACAAGTCTAGCGATACAAGTCTATAGCGATACAAGTATATAGTGATACAAGTATATAGCGATACAAGTATATAGCGATACAAGTCTAGCGATACAAGTATATAGCGATACAAGTCTAGCGATTAAAGTATATAGCGATACAAGTATATAGCGATACAAGTCTAGCGATACAAGTATATAGCGATACAAGTATATAGCGATACAAGTCTAGCGATACAAGTATATAGCGACACAAGTCTAGCGATACAAGTCTATAGCGATACAAGTATATAGCGATACAAGTATATAGCGATACAAGTCTAGCGATACAAGTATATAGCGATACAAGTCTAGCGATACAAGTCTATAGCGATACAAGTATATAGTTATACAAGTCTAGCGATACAAGTATATAGCGATACAAGTCTAGCGATACAAGTATATAGCGATACAAGTCTAGCGATACAAGTCTATAGCGATACAAGTATATAGCGATACAAGTCTAGCGATACAAGTATATAGCGATACAAGTCTAGCGATACAAGTATATAGCGATACAAGTCTAGCGATACAAGTCTATAGCGATACAAGTATATAGCGATACAAGTCTAGCGATACAAGTATACAGCGATACAAGTATATAGCGATACAAGTCTAGCGATACAAGTATATAGCGATACAAGTATATAGCGATACAAGTATATAGCGATACAAGTATATAGCGATACAAGTATACAGCGATACAAGTATATAGCGATACAAGTATATAGCGATACAAATCTAGCGATACAAGTATATAGCGATACAAGTATATAGCGATACAAGTATATAGCGATACAAATCTAGCGATACAAGTATATAGCGATACAAGTATATAGCGATACAAGTATATAGCGATACAAGTATATAGCGATACAAGTATATAGCGATACATATCTATAGTGATACAAGTATATAGCGATACAAGTCTATAGCGATACAAGTATATAGCGATACAAGTCTATAGCGATACAAGTCTAGCGATACAAGTATATAGCGATACAATTCTAGCGATACAAGTCTATAGCGATACAAGTATATAGCGATACAAGTCTATAGCGATACAAGTATATAGCGATACAAGTATATAGCGATACAAGTATATAGCGATACAAATCTAGCGATACAAGTATATAGCGATACAAGTATATAGCGATACAAGTATATAGCGATACAAGTATATAGCGATACAAGTCTAGCGATACAAGTATATAGCGATACAAGTATATAGCGATACAAGTCTAGCGATACAAATCTAGCGATACAAGTATATAGCGATACAAGTATATAGCGATACAAGTATATAGCGATACAAGTCTAGCGATACAAGTATATAGCGATACAAGTATATAGCGATACAAGTATATAGCGATACAAGTATATAGCGATACAAGTATATAGCGATACAAATCTAGCGATACAAGTATATAGCGATACAAGTATATAGCGATACAAGTATATAGCGATACAAGTATATAGCGATACAAGTATATAGCGATACAAATCTAGCGATACAAGTATATAGCGATACAAGTATATAGCGATACAAGTATATAGCGATACAAGTCTATAGCGATACAAGTATATAGCGATACAAATCTAGCGATACAAGTATATAGCGATACAAGTATATAGCGATACAAATCTAGCGATACAAGTATATAGCGATACAAGTATATAGCGATACAAGTATATAGCGATACAAATCTAGCGATACAAGTATATAGCGATACAAGTATATAGCGATACAAATCTAGCGATACAAGTATATAGCGATACAAGTATATAGCGATACAAGTCTATAGCGATACAAGTATATAGCGATACAAGTATATAGCGATACAAGTCTAGCGATACAAGTATATAGCGATACAAGTCTAGCGATACAAGTATATAGCGATACAAGTCTAGCGATACAAGTATATAGCGATACAAGTATATAGCGATACAAGTATATAGCGATACAAGTATATAGCGATACAAGTCTAGCGATACAAGTCTATAGCGATACAAGTATATAGCGATACAAGTATATAGCGATACAAGTATATAGCGATACAAGTATATAGCGATACAAGTATATAGCGATACAAGTATATAGCGATACAAGTATATAGCGATACAAATCTAGCGATACAAGTATACAGCGATACAAGTATATAGCGATACAAGTCTAGCGATACAAGTATATAGCGATACAAGTATATAGCGATACAAGTATATAGCGATACAATATATAGCGATACAAGTATATAGCGATACAAGTATATAGCGATACAAGTATATAGCGATACAAGTCTATAGCGATACAAGTATATAGCGATACAAGTATATAGCGATACAAGTATATAGCGATACAAGTCTAGCGATACAAGTCTAGCGATACAAGTATATAGCGATACAAGTCTAGCGATACAAGTATATAGCGATACAAGTATATAGCGATACAAGTATATAGCGATACAAGTATATAGCGATACAAGTATATAGCGATACAAGTCTATAGCGATACAAGTATATAGCGATACAAGTATATAGCGATACAAGTCTATAGCGATACAAGTCTAGCGATACAAGTATATAGCGATACAAGTCTAGCGATACAAGTATATAGCGATACAAGTCTAGCGATACAAGTATATAGCGATACAAGTATATAGCGATACAAGTCTAGCGATACAAGTCTAGCGATACAAGTCTATAGCGATACAAGTATATAGCGATACAAGTCTAGCGATACAAGTATATAGCGATACAAGTATATAGCGATACAAGTCTAGCGATACAAGTATATAGCGATACAAGTCTAGCGATACAAGTATATAGCGATACAAGTCTAGCGATACAAGTATATAGCAATACAAGTCTAGCGATACAAGTATATAGCGATACAAGTCTAGTGATACAAGTATATAACGATACAAGTCTAGCGATACAAGTATATAGCGATACAAGTATATAGCGATACAAGTCTAGCGATACAAGTATATAGCGATACAAGTATATAGCGATACAAGTCTAGCGATACAAGTATATATCGATACAAGTATATAGCGATACAAGTCTAGCGATACAAGTATATAGCGATACAAGTATATAGCGATACAAGTCTAGCGATACAAGTATATAGCGATACAAGTATATAGCGATACAAGTCTAGCTATACAAGTATATAGCGATACAAGTCTAGCGATACAAGTATATAGCGATACAAGTCTAGCGATACAAATATATAGCGATACAAGTCTAGCGATACAAGTATATAGCGATACAAGTCTAGCGATACAAGTATATAGCGATACAAGTCTAGCGATACAAGTATATAGCGATACAAGTATATAGCGATACAAGTCTAGCGATACAAGTATATAGCGATACAAGTCTAGCGATACAAGTATATAGCGATACAAGTCTAGCGATACAAGTATATAGCGATACAAGTATATAGCGATACAAGTATATAGCGATACAAGTATATAGCGATACAAGTTTATAGCGATACAAGTATATAGCGATACAAGTCTAGCGATACAAGTATATAGCGATACAAGTCTAGCGATACAAGTCTAGCGATACAAGTCTAGCGATACAAGTATATAGCGATACAAGTCTAGCGATACAAGTATATAGCGATACAAGTCTAGCGATACAAGTATATAGCGATACAAGTATATAGCGATACAAGTCTAGCGATACAAGTCTAGCGATACAAGTATATAGCGATACAAGTATATAACGATACAAGTCTAGCGATACAAGTATATAGCGATACAAGTATATAGCGATACAAGTCTAGCGATACAAGTATATAGCGATACAAGTATATAGCGATACAAGTCTAGCGATACAAGTATATAGCGATACAAGTCTAGCGATACAAGTATATAGCGATACAAGTCTAGCGATACAAGTATATAGCGATACAAGTCTAGCGATACAAGTATATAGCGATACAAGTCTAGCGATACAAGTATATAGCGATACAAGTCTAGCGATACAAGTATATAGCGATACAAGTCTAGCGATACAAGTATATAGCGATACAAGTCTAGCGATATAAGTATATAGCGATACAAGTATATAGCGATACAAGTCTAGCGATACAAGTATATAGCGATACAAGTATATAGCGATACAAGTCTAGCGATACAAGTATATAAGGATACAAGTATATAACGATACAAGTCTAGCGATACAAGTATATAGCGATACAAGTATATAGCGATAAAAGTCTAGCGATACAAGTATATAGCGATACAAGTCTAGCGATACAAGTATATAGCGATACAAGTCTAGCGATACAAGTATATAGCGATACAAGTCTAGCGATACAAGTATATAGCGATACAAGTCTAGCGATACAAGTATATAGCGATACAAGTCTAGCGATACAAGTATATAGCGATACAAGTATATAGCGATACAAGTCTAGCGATACAAGTATATAGCGATACAAGTCTAGCGATACAAGTATATAGCGATACAAGTCTAGCGATACAAGTATATAGCGATACAAGTATATAGCGATACAAGTATATAGCGATACAAGTCTAGCGATACAAGTATATAGCGATACAAGTCTAGCGATACAAGTATATAGCGATACAAGTCTAGCGATACAAGTCTAGCGATACAAGTCTAGCGATACAAGTATATAGCGATACAAGTCTAGCGATACAAGTATATAGCGATACAAGTCTAGCGATACAAGTATATAGCGATACAAGTATATAGCGATACAAGTCTAGCGATACAAGTCTAGCGATACAAGTATATAGCGATACAAGTATATAGCGATACAAGTCTAGCGATACAAGTATATAGCGATACAAGTATATAGCGATACAAGTCTAGCGATACAAGTATATAGCGATACAAGTATATAGCGATACAAGTCTAGCGATACAAGTATATAGCGATACAAGTCTAGCGATACAAGTATATAGCGATACAAGTCTAGCGATACAAGTATATAGCGATACAAGTATATAGCGATACAAGTCTAGCGATACAAGTATATAGCGATACAAGTCTAGCGATACAAGTATATAGCGATACAAGTCTAGCGATACAAGTATATAGCGATACAAGTCTAGCGATACAAGTCTAGCGATACAAGTATATAGCGATACAAGTATATAGCGATACAAGTCTAGCGATACAAGTATATAGCGATACAAGTATATAGCGATACAAGTCTAGCGATACAAGTATATAGCGATACAAGTCTAGCGATACAAGTATATAGCGATACAAGTCTAGCGATACAAGTATATAGCGATACAAGTCTAGCGATACAAGTATATAGCGATACAAGTATATAGCGATACAAGTCTAGCGATACAATTATATAGCGATACAAGTCTAGCGATACAAGTATATAGCGATACAAGTATATAGCGATACAAGTCTAGCGATACAAGTATATAGCGATACAAGTCTAGCGATACAAGTATATAGCGATACAAGTCTAGCGATACAAGTATATAGCGATACAAGTCTAGCGATACAAGTATATAGCTATACAAGTATATAGCTATACAAGTATATAGCGATACAAATCTAGCGATACAAGTATATAGTGTTACATATATATAGCGATACATATCTATAGCGATACAAGTCTAGAGATACAAGTGTATAGCGATACAAGTCAAGTGATACAAGTCTATAGCGATACAAGTCTATAGCGATACAAGTCTAGCGATACAAGTCTATAGTGATACAAGTATATAGCTATACAAGTCTAGCGATACAAGTATATAGCGATACAAGTCTAGCGATACAAGTATATAGCGATACAAGTCTAGCGATACAAGTCTATAGCGATACAAGTATATAGCGATACAAGCCTAGCGATACAAGTATATAGCTATACAAGTTTAGCGATACAAGTATATAATGATACAAGTATATAGCTATACAAGTCTAGCGATACAAGTCTATAGCGATACAAGTATATAGCGATACAAGTCTATAGCGATACAAGTATATAGCGATACAAGTCTATCGATACAAGTCTATAGTGATACAAGTCAAGTGATACAAGTCTAGCGATACAAGTCTATAGCGATACAAGTCAAGTGATACAAGTCTAGCGATACAAGTCTATAGCGATACAAGTATATAGCGATACAAGTCTAGCGATACAAGTATATAGCGATACAAGTCTAGCGATACAAGTATATAGCGATACAAGTCTAGCGATACAAGTATATAGCGATACAAGTCTAGCGATACAAGTATATAGCGATACAAGTATATAGCGATACAAGTATATAGCGATACCAGTCTAGTGATACAAGTCTATAGCGCTACAAGTATATAGCGATACAAGTATATAGTGATACAAGTCAAGCGATACAAGTATATAGCGATACAAGTCTAGCGATACAAGTCTAGCGATACAAGTATATAGCGATACAAGTATATAGCGATACAAGTATATAGCGATACAAGTATATAGCGATACAAGTATATAGCGATACAAGTCTAGCGATACAAGTCTAGCGATACAAGTATATAGCGATACAAGTATATAGCGATACAAGTCTAGCGATACAAGTATATAGCGATACAATTATATAGCGATACAAGAATATAGCGATACAAGTATAAAGCGATACAAGTATATAGCGATACAAGTATATAGCGATACAAGTCTATAGCGATACAAGTCTAGCGATACAAGTATATAGCGATACAAGTCTAGCGATACAAGTCTAGCGATACAAGTCTATAGCGATACAAGTATATAGCGATACAAGTCTAGCGATACAAGTCTAGCGATACAAGTATATAGCGATACAAGTATATAGCGATACAAGTCAAGTGATACAAGTCTAGCGATACAAGTCTATAGCGATACAAGTCAAGCGATACAAGTATATAGCGATACAAGTATATAGCGATACAAGTCTAGCGATACAAGTATATAGCGATACAAGTATATAGCGATACAAGTATATAGCGATACAAGTATATAGCGATACAAGTATATAGCGATACAAGTATATAGCGATACAAGTCAAGCGATACAAGTATATAGCGATACAAGTCTAGCGATACAAGTCTAGCGATACAAGTATATAGCGATACAAGTATATAGCGATACAAGTATATAGCGATACAAGTATATAGCGATACAAGTATATAGCGATACAAGTCTAGCGATACAAGTCTAGCGATACAAGTCTATAGCGATACAAGTATATAGCGATACAAGTCTAGCGATACAAGTCTAGCGATACAAGTATATAGCGATACAAGTATATAGTGATACAAGTCAAGCGATACAAGTATATAGCGATACAAGTCTAGCGATACAAGTCTAGCGATACAAGTATATAGCGATACAAGTCTATAGCGATACAAGTATATAGCGATACAAGTCAAGCGATACAAGTATATAGCGATACAAGTCTATAGCGATACAAGTATATAGCGATACAAGTATATAGCGATACAAGTATATAGCGATACAAGTCTAGCGATACAAGTCTAGCGATACAAGTATATAGCGATACAAGTATATAGCGATACAAGTATATAGCGATACAAGTATATAGCGATACAAGTATATAGCGATACAAGTCTAGCGATACAAGTCTAGCGATACAAGTATATAGCGATACAAGTATATAGCGATACAAGTATATAGCGATACAAGTATATAGCGATACAAGTCTATAGCGATACAAGTATATAGCGATACAAGTCTAGTGATACAAGTCTAGCGATACAAGTATATAGCGATACAAGTCTAGCGATACAAGTCTAGCGATACAAGTATATAGCGATACAATTATATAGCGATACAAGTATATAGCGATACAAGTCTAGCGATACAAGTATATAGCGATACAAGTCTAGCGATACAAGTCTATAGCGATACAAGTATATAGCGATACAAGTCTAGCGATACAAGTATATAGCGATACAAGTCTAGCGATACAAGTATATAGCGATACAAGTCTAGCGATACAAGTCTATAGCGATACAAGTATATAGCGATGCAAGTATATAGCGATACAAGTCTAGCGATACAAGTATATAGTGATACAAATCAAGCGATACAAGTCTATAGCGATACAAGTCTATAGCGATACAAGTATATAGCGATACAAGTCTAGCGATACAAGTCTAGCGATACAAGTCTATAGCGATACAAGTATATAGCGATACAAGTCTAGCGATACAAGTATATAGCGATACAAGTCTAGCGATACAAGTCTATAGCGATACAAGTATATAGCGATACAAGTCTAGCGATACAAGTCTAGCGATATAAGTATATAGCGATACAAGTCTAGCGATACAAGTCTAGCGATACAAGTATATAGCGATACAAGTATATAGCGATACAAGTATATAGCGATACAAGTATATAGCGATACAAGTATATAGCGATACAAGTCTATAGCGATACAAGTATATAGCGATACAAGTCTAGCGATACAAGTATATAGCGATACAAGTCTAGCGATACAAGTCTAGCGATACAAGTATATAGCGATACAATTATATAGCGATACAAGTATATAGCGATACAAGTCTAGCGATACAAGTCTATAGCGATACAAGTATATAGCGATACAAGTCTAGCGATACAAGTATATAGCGATACAATTATATAGCGATACAAGTATATAGCGATACAAGTATATAGCGATACAAGTATATAGCGATACAAGTATATAGCGATACAAGTCTATAGCGATACAAGTATATAGCGATACAAGTATATAGCGATACAAGTATATAGCGATACAAGTCTAGCGATACAAGTCTATAACGATACAAGTATATAGCGATACAAGTCTAGCGATACAAGTCTATAGCGCTACAAGTATATAGCGATACAAGTCTAGCGATACAAGTCTATAGCGATACAAGTATATAGCGATACAAGTCTAGCGATACAAGTATATATCGATACAAGTATATAGCGATACAAGTCTAGCGATACAAGTATATAGCGATACAAGTATATAGCGATACAAGTCTAGCGATACAAGTATATAGCGATACAAGTATATATCGATACAAGTATAGCTATACAAGTATATAGCGATACAAGTCTAGCGATACAAGTATATAGCGATACAAGTCTAGCGATACAAATATATAGCGATACAAGTCTAGCGATACAAGTATATAGCGATATAAGTATATAGCGATACAAGTATATAGCGATACAAGTCTAGCGATACAAGTATATAGCGATACAAGTCTAGCGATACAAGTATATAGCGATACAAGTATATAGCGATACAAGTAAATAGCGATACAAGTATATAGCGATACAAGTATATAGCGATACAAGTCTAGCGATACAAGTATATAGCGATACAAGTTTATAGCGATACAAGTATATAGCGATACAAGTCTAGCGATACAAGTATATAGCGATACAAGTCTAGCGATACAAGTCTAGCGATACAAGTCTAGCGATACAAGTATATAGCGATACAAGTCTAGCGATACAAGTATATAGCGATACAAGTCTAGCGATACAAGTATATAGCGATACAAGTATATAGCGATACAAGTCTAGCGATACAAGTCTAGCGATATAAGTATATAGCGATACAAGTATATAACGATACAAGTCTAGCGATACAAGTATATAGCGATACAAGTATATAGCGATACAAGTCTAGCGATACAAGTATATAGCGATACAAGTATATAGCGATACAAGTCTAGCGATACAAGTATATAGCGATACAAGTCTAGCGATACAAGTATATAGCGACACAAGTCTAGCGATACAAGTCTATAGCGATACAAGTATATAGCGATACAAGTATATAGCGATACAAGTCTAGCGATACAAGTATATAGCGATACAAGTCTAGCGATACAAGTCTATAGCGATACAAGTATATAGTGATAAAAGTCTAGCGATACAAGTATATAGCGATACAAGTCTAGCGATACAAGTATATAGCGATACAAGTCTAGCGATACAAGTCTATAGCGATACAAGTATATAGCGATACAAGTCTAGCGATACAAGTATATAGCGATACAAGTCTAGCGATACAAGTATATAGCGATACAAGTCTAGCGATACAAGTCTATAGCGATACAAGTATATAGCGATACAAGTCTAGAGATACAAGTATACAGCGATACAAGTATATAGCGATACAAGTCTAGCGATACAAGTATATAGCGAAACAAGTATATAGCGATACAAGTCTAGCGATACAAGTATATAGCGATACAAGTCTAGCGATACAAGTATATAGCGATAAAAGTATATAGTGATACAATTCTAGCGATACAAGTCTAGCGATACAAGTATATAGCGATACAAGTATATAGCGATACAAGTCTAGCGATACAAGTATATAGCGATACAAGTATATAGCGATACAAGTCTAGCGATACAAGTATATAGCGATACAAGTCTAGCGATACAAGTATATAGCGATACAAGTATATAGCGATACAAGTCTAGCGATACAAGTCTAGCGATACAAGTATATAGCGATACAAGTATATAGCGATACAAGTATATAGCGATACAAGTATATAGCGATACAAGTATATAGCGATACAAGTATATAGCGATACAAGTATATAGCGATACAAATCTAGCGATACAAGTATATAGCGATACAAGTATATAGCGATACAAGTATATAGCGATACAAGTATATAGCGATACAAGTCTATAGCGATACAAGTATATAGAGATACAAGTATATAGCGATACAAGTATATAGCGATACAAGTCTAGCGATACAAGTATATAGCGATACAAGTCTAGCGATACAAGTCTAGCGATACAAGTCTAGCGATACAAGTATATAGCGATACAAGTCTAGCGATACAAGTATATAGCGATACAAGTCTAGCGATACAAGTATATAGCGATACAAGTATATAGCGATACAAGTCTAGCGATACAAGTCTAGCGATACAAGTATATAGCGATACAAGTATATAACGATACAAGTCTAGCGATACAAGTATATAGCGATACAAGTATATAGCGATACAAGTCTAGCGATACAAGTATATAGCGATACAAGTATATAGCGATACAAGTCTAGCGATACAAGTATATAGCGATACAAGTCTAGCGATACAAGTATATAGCGATACAAGTCTAGCGATACAAGTATATAGCGATACAAGTATATAGCGATACAAGTCTAGCGATACAAGTATATAGCGATACAAGTCTAGCGATACAAGTCTATAGCGATACAAGTATATAGTGATACAAGTATATAGCGATACAAGTATATAGCGATACAAGTCTAGCGATACAAGTATATAGCGATACAAGTCTAGCGATTAAAGTATATAGCGATACAAGTATATAGCGATACAAGTCTAGCGATACAAGTATATAGCGATACAAGTATATAGCGATACAAGTCTAGCGATACAAGTATATAGCGACACAAGTCTAGCGATACAAGTCTATAGCGATACAAGTATATAGCGATACAAGTATATAGCGATACAAGTCTAGCGATACAAGTATATAGCGATACAAGTCTAGCGATACAAGTCTATAGCGATACAAGTATATAGTTATACAAGTCTAGCGATACAAGTATATAGCGATACAAGTCTAGCGATACAAGTATATAGCGATACAAGTCTAGCGATACAAGTCTATAGCGATACAAGTATATAGCGATACAAGTCTAGCGATACAAGTATATAGCGATACAAGTCTAGCGATACAAGTATATAGCGATACAAGTCTAGCGATACAAGTCTATAGCGATACAAGTATATAGCGATACAAGTCTAGCGATACAAGTATACAGCGATACAAGTATATAGCGATACAAGTCTAGCGATACAAGTATATAGCGATACAAGTATATAGCGATACAAGTATATAGCGATACAAATCTAGCGATACAAGTATATAGCGATACAAGTATATAGCGATACAAGTATATAGCGATACAAGTATACAGCGATACAAGTATATAGCGATACAAGTATATAGCGATACAAATCTAGCGATACAAGTATATAGCGATACAAGTATATAGCGATACAAGTATATAGCGATACAAATCTAGCGATACAAGTATATAGCGATACAAGTATATAGCGATACAAGTATATAGCGATACAAGTATATAGCGATACAAGTATATAGCGATACATATCTATAGTGATACAAGTATATAGCGATACAAGTCTATAGCGATACAAGTATATAGCGATACAAGTCTATAGCGATACAAGTATATAGCGATACAAGTATATAGCGATACAAGTATATAGCGATACAAATCTAGCGATACAAGTATATAGCGATACAAGTATATAGCGATACAAATCTAGCGATACAAGTATATAGCGATACAAGTATATAGCGATACAAGTATATAGCGATACAAGTATATAGCGATACAAGTCTAGCGATACAAGTATATAGCGATACAAGTCTAGCGATACAAGTATATAGCGATACAAGTCTAGCGATACAAATCTAGCGATACAAGTATATAGCGATACAAGTATATAGCGATACAAGTATATAGCGATACAAGTCTAGCGATACAAGTATATAGCGATACAAGTATATAGCGATACAAGTATATAGCGATACAAGTATATAGCGATACAAGTATATAGCGATACAAATCTAGCGATACAAGTATATAGCGATACAAGTATATAGCGATACAAGTATATAGCGATACAAGTATATAGCGATACAAGTATATAGCGATACAAATCTAGCGATACAAGTATATAGCGATACAAGTATATAGCGATACAAGTATATAGCGATACAAGTCTATAGCGATACAAGTATATAGCGATACAAATCTAGCGATACAAGTATATAGCGATACAAGTATATAGCGATACAAATCTAGCGATACAAGTATATAGCGATACAAGTATATAGCGATACAAGTATATAGCGATACAAGTATATAGCGATACAAATCTAGCGATACAAGTATATAGCGATACAAGTATATAGCGATACAAATCTAGCGATACAAGTATATAGCGATACAAGTATATAGCGATACAAGTCTATAGCGATACAAGTATATAGCGATACAAGTATATAGCGATACAAGTCTAGCGATACAAGTATATAGCGATACAAGTCTAGCGATAAAAGTATATAGCGATACAAGTCTAGCGATACAAGTATATAGCGATACAAGTATATAGCGATACAAGTATATAGCGATACAAGTCTAGCGATACAAGTCTATAGCGATACAAGTATATAGCGATACAAGTATATAGCGATACAAGTATATAGCGATACAAGTATATAGCGATACAAGTATATAGCGATACAAGTATATAGCGATACAAGTATATAGCGATACAAATCTAGCGATACAAGTATATAGCGATACAAGTATATAGCGATACAAATCTAGCGATACAAGTATATAGCGATACAAGTATATAGCGATACAAGTCTATAGCGATACAAGTATATAGCGATACAAGTATATAGCGATACAAGTCTAGCGATACAAGTATATAGCGATACAAGTCTAGCGATACAAGTATATAGCGATACAAGTCTAGCGATACAAGTATATAGCGATACAAGTATATAGCGATACAAGTATATAGCGATACAAGTATATAGCGATACAAGTCTAGCGATACAAGTCTATAGCGATACAAGTATATAGCGATACAAGTCTAGCGATACAAGTATACAGCGATACAAGTATATAGCGATACAAGTCTAGCGATACAAGTATATAGCGATACAAGTATATAGCGATACAAGTATATAGCGATACAAGTATATAGCGATACAAGTATATAGCGATACAAGTATATAGCGATACAAGTATATAGCGATACAAGTCTATAGCGATACAAGTATATAGCGATACAAGTATATAGCGATACAAGTATATAGCGATACAAGTCTAGCGATACAAGTCTAGCGATACAAGTATATAGCGATACAAGTCTAGCGATACAAGTATATAGCGATACAAGTATATAGCGATACAAGTATATAGCGATACAAGTATATAGCGATACAAGTATATAGCGATACAAGTCTATAGCGATACAAGTATATAGCGATACAAGTATATAGCGATACAAGTCTATAGCGATACAAGTCTAGCGATACAAGTGTATAGCGATACAAGTCTAGCGATACAAGTATATAGCGATACAAGTCTAGCGATACAAGTATATAGCGATACAAGTATATAGCGATACAAGTCTAGCGATACAAGTCTAGCGATACAAGTCTATAGCGATACAAGTATATAGCGATACAAGTCTAGCGATACAAGTATATAGCGATACAAGTATATAGCGATACAAGTCTAGCGATACAAGTATATAGCGATACAAGTCTAGCGATACAAGTATATAGCGATACAAGTCTAGCGATACAAGTATATAGCGATACAAGTCTAGCGATACAAGTATATAGCGATACAAGTCTAGTGATACAAGTATATAACGATACAAGTCTAGCGATACAAGTATATAGCGATACAAGTATATAGCGATACAAGTCTAGCGATACAAGTATATAGCGATACAAGTATATAGCGATACAAGTCTAGCGATACAAGTATATATCGATACAAGTATATAGCGATACAAGTCTAGCGATACAAGTATATAGCGATACAAGTATATAGCGATACAAGTCTAGCGATACAAGTATATAGCGATACAAGTATATAGCGATACAAGTCTAGCTATACAAGTATATAGCGATACAAGTCTAGCGATACAAGTATATAGCGATACAAGTCTAGCGATACAAATATATAGCGATACAAGTCTAGCGATACAAGTATATAGCGATACAAGTCTAGCGATACAAGTATATAGCGATACAAGTCTAGCGATACAAGTATATAGCGATACAAGTATATAGCGATACAAGTCTAGCGATACAAGTATATAGCGATACAAGTCTAGCGATACAAGTATATAGCGATACAAGTCTAGCGATACAAGTATATAGCGATACAAGTATATAGCGATACAAGTATATAGCGATACAAGTATATAGCGATACAAGTTTATAGCGATACAAGTATATAGCGATACAAGTCTAGCGATACAAGTATATAGCGATACAAGTCTAGCGATACAAGTCTAGCGATACAAGTCTAGCGATACAAGTATATAGCGATACAAGTCTAGCGATACAAGTATATAGCGATACAAGTCTAGCGATACAAGTATATAGCGATACAAGTCTAGCGATACAAGTCTAGCGATACAAGTATATAGCGATACAAGTATATAACGATACAAGTCTAGCGATACAAGTATATAGCGATACAAGTATATAGCGATACAAGTCTAGCGATACAAGTATATAGCGATACAAGTATATAGCGATACAAGTCTAGCGATACAAGTATATAGCGATACAAGTCTAGCGATACAAGTATATAGCGATACAAGTCTAGCGATACAAGTATATAGCGATACAAGTATATAGCGATACAAGTCTAGCGATACAAGTATATAGCGATACAAGTCTAGCGATACAAGTCTATAGCGATACAAGTCTAGCGACACAAGTATATAGCGATACAAGTCTAGCGATACAAGTATATAGCGATACAAGTATATAGCGATACAAGTATATAGCGATACAAGTATATAGCGATACAAGTATATAGCGATACAAGTCTATAGCGATACAAGTATATAGCGATACAAGTATATAGCGATACAAGTCTATAGCGATACAAGTATATAGCGATACAAGTATATAGCGATACAAGTCTAGCGATACAAGTATATAGCGATACAAGTCTAGCGATACAAGTATATAGCGATACAAGTCTAGCGATACAAGTATATAGCGATACAAGTCTAGCGATACAAGTATATAGCGATACAAGTATATAGCGATACAAGTCTAGCGATACAAGTATATAGCGATACAAGTCTAGCGATACAAGTATATAGCGATACAAGTCTAGCGATACAAGTATATAGCGATACAAGTCTAGCGATACAAGTATATAGCGATACAAGTCTAGCGATACAAGTATATAGCGACACAAGTCTAGCGATACAAGTATATAGCGATACAAGTCTAGCGATACAAGTATATAGCGATACAAGTCTAGCGATACAAGTATATAGCGATACAAGTATATAGCGATACAAGTCTAGCGATACAAGTATATAGCGATACAAGTATATAGCGATACAAGTCTAGCGATACAAGTATATAAGGATACAAGTATATAACGATACAAGTCTAGCGATACAAGTATATAGCGATACAAGTATATAGCGATACAAGTCTAGCGATACAAGTATATAGCGATACAAGTCTAGCGATACAAGTATATAGCGATACAAGTCTAGCGATACAAGTATATAGCGATACAAGTCTAGCGATACAAGTATATAGCGATACAAGTCTAGCGATACAAGTATATAGCGATACAAGTCTAGCGATACAAGTATATAGCGATACAAGTATATAGCGATACAAGTCTAGCGATACAAGTATATAGCGATACAAGTCTAGCGATACAAGTATATAGCGATACAAGTCTAGCGATACAAGTATATAGCGATACAAGTATATAGCGATACAAGTATATAGCGATACAAGTCTAGCGATACAAGTATATAGCGATACAAGTCTAGCGATACAAGTATATAGCGATACAAGTCTAGCGATACAAGTCTAGCGATACAAGTCTAGCGATACAAGTATATAGCGATACAAGTCTAGCGATACAAGTATATAGCGATACAAGTCTAGCGATACAAGTATATAGCGATACAAGTATATAGCGATACAAGTCTATAGCGATACAAGTATATAGCGATACAAGTATATAGCGATACAAGTCTAGCGATACAAGTATATAGCGATACAAGTCTAGCGATACAAGTATATAGCGATACAAGTCTAGCGATACAAGTATATAGCGATACAAGTCTAGCGATACAAGTATATAGCGATACAAGTATATAGCGATACAAGTCTAGCGATACAAGTATATAGCGATACAAGTCTAGCGATACAAGTATATAGCGATACAAGTCTAGCGATACAAGTATATAGCGATACAAGTCTAGCGATACAAGTATATAGCGATACAAGTCTAGCGATACAAGTATATAGCGATACAAGTCTAGCGATACAAGTATATAGCGATACAAGTCTAGCGATACAAGTATATAGCGATACAAGTCTAGCGATACAAGTATATAGCGATACAAGTATATAGCGATACAAGTCTAGCGATACAAGTATATAGCGATACAAGTATATAGCGATACAAGTCTAGCGATACAAGTATATAAGGATACAAGTATATAACGATACAAGTCTAGCGATACAAGTATATAGCGATACAAGTATATAGCGATACAAGTCTAGCGATACAAGTATATAGCGATACAAGTCTAGCGATACAAGTATATAGCGATACAAGTCTAGCGATACAAGTATATAGCGATACAAGTCTAGCGATACAAGTATATAGCGATACAAGTCTAGCGATACAAGTATATAGCGATACAAGTCTAGCGATACAAGTATATAGCGATACAAGTATATAGCGATACAAGTCTAGCGATACAAGTATATAGCGATACAAGTCTAGCGATACAAGTATATAGCGATACAAGTCTAGCGATACAAGTATATAGCGATACAAGTATATAGCGATACAAGTATATAGCGATACAAGTCTAGCGATACAAGTATATAGCGATACAAGTCTAGCGATACAAGTATATAGCGATACAAGTCTAGCGATTCAAGTCTAGCGATACAAGTCTAGCGATACAAGTATATAGCGATACAAGTCTAGCGATACAAGTATATAGCGATACAAGTCTAGCGATACAAGTATATAGCGATACAAGTATATAGCGATACAAGTCTAGCGATACAAGTCTAGCGATACAAGTATATAGCGATACAAGTATATAGCGATACAAGTCTAGCGATACAAGTATATAGCGATACAAGTATATAGCGATACAAGTCTAGCGATACAAGTATATAGCGATACAAGTATATAGCGATACAAGTCTAGCGATACAAGTATATAGCGATACAAGTCTAGCGATACAAGTATATAGCGATACAAGTCTAGCGATACAAGTATATAGCGATACAAGTATATAGCGATACAAGTCTAGCGATACAAGTATATAGCGATACAAGTCTAGCGATACAAGTATATAGCGATACAAGTCTAGCGATACAAGTATATAGCGATACAAGTCTAGCGATACAAGTATATAGCGATACAAGTCTAGCGATACAAGTCTAGCGATACAAGTATATAGCGATACAAGTATATAGCGATACAAGTCTAGCGATACAAGTATATAGCGATACAAGTATATAGCGATACAAGTCTAGCGATACAAGTATATAGCGATACAAGTCTAGCGATACAAGTATATAGCGATACAAGTCTAGCGATACAAGTATATAGCGATACAAGTCTAGCGATACAAGTATATAGCGATACAAGTATATAGCGATACAAGTCTAGCGATACAAGTATATAGCGATACAAGTCTAGCGATACAAGTATATAGCGATACAAGTATATAGCGATACAAGTCTAGCGATACAAGTATATAGCGATACAAGTCTAGCGATACAAGTATATAGCGATACAAGTCTAGCGATACAAGTATATAGCGATACAAGTCTAGCGATACAAGTATATAGCTATACAAGTATATAGCTATACAAGTATATAGCGATACAAATCTAGCGATACAAGTATATAGTGTTACATATATATAGCGATACATATCTATAGCGATACAAGTCTAGAGATACAAGTGTATAGCGATACAAGTCAAGTGATACAAGTCTATAGCGATACAAGTCTATAGCGATACAAGTCTAGCGATACAAGTCTATAGTGATACAAGTATATAGCTATACAAGTCTAGCGATACAAGTATATAGCGATACAAGTCTAGCGATACAAGTATATAGCGATACAAGTCTAGCGATACAAGTCTATAGCGATACAAGTATATAGCGATACAAGTCTAGCGATACACGTATATAGCTATACAAGTCTAGCGATACAAGTATATAGTGATACAAGTATATAGCTATACAAGTCTAGCGATACAAGTCTATAGCGATACAAGTATATAGCGATACAAGTCTATAGCGATACAAGTATATAGCGATACAAGTCTAGCGATACAAGTCTATAGTGATACAAGTCAAGTGATACAAGTCTAGCGATACAAGTCTATAGCGATACAAGTCAAGTGATACAAGTCTAGCGATACAAGTCTATAGCGATACAAGTATATAGCGATACAAGTCTAGCGATACAAGTATATAGCGATACAAGTCTAGCGATACAAGTATATAGCGATACAAGTCTAGCGATACAAGTATATAGCGATACAAGTCTACCGATACAAGTATATAGCGATACAAGTATATAGCGATACAAGTATATAGCGATACAAGTATATAGCGATACCAGTCTAGTGATACAAGTCTATAGCGCTACAAGTATATAGCGATACAAGTATATAGTGATACAAGTCAAGCGATACAAGTATATAGCGATACAAGTCTAGCGATACAAGTCTAGCGATACAAGTATATAGCGATACAAGTATATAGCGATACAAGTATATAGCGATACAAGTATATAGCGATACAAGTATATAGCGATACAAGTCTAGCGATACAAGTCTAGCGATACAAGTATATAGCGATACAAGTATATAGCGATACAAGTCTAGCGATACAAGTATATAGCGATACAATTATATAGCGATACAAGAATATAGCGATACAAGTATAAAGCGATACAAGTATATAGCGATACAAGTATATAGCGATACAAGTCTATAGCGATACAAGTCTAGCGATACAAGTATATAGCGATACAAGTCTAGCGATACAAGTCTAGCGATACAAGTCTATAGCGATACAAGTATATAGCGATACAAGTCTAGCGATACAAGTCTAGCGATACAAGTATATAGCGATACAAGTATATAGCGATACAAGTCAAGTGATACAAGTCTAGCGATACAAGTCTATAGCGATACAAGTCAAGCGATACAAGTATATAGCGATACAAGTATATAGCGATACAAGTCTAGCGATACAAGTATATAGCGATACAAGTATATAGCGATACAAGTATATAGCGATACAAGTATATAGCGATACAAGTATATAGCGATACAAGTATATAGCGATACAAGTCAAGCGATACAAGTATATAGCGATACAAGTCTAGCGATACAAGTCTAGCGATACAAGTATATAGCGATACAAGTATATAGCGACACAAGTATATAGCGATACAAGTATATAGCGATACAAGTATATAGCGATACAAGTCTAGCGATACAAGTCTAGCGATACAAGTATATAGCGATACAAGTCTAGCGATACAAGTCTAGCGATACAAGTATATAGCGATACAAGTATATAGTGATACAAGTCAAGCGATACAAGTATATAGCGATACAAGTCTAGCGATACAAGTCTAGCGATACAAGTATATAGCGATACAAGTCTATAGCGATACAAGTATATAGCGATACAAGTCAAGCGATACAAGTATATAGCGATACAAGTCTATAGCGATACAAGTATATAGCGATACAAGTATATAGCGATACAAGTATATAGCGATACAAGTCTAGCGATACAAGTCTAGCGATACAAGTATATAGCGATACAAGTATATAGCGATACAAGTATATAGCGATACAAGTATATAGCGATACAAGTATATAGCGATACAAGTCTAGCGATACAAGTCTAGCGATACAAGTATATAGCGATACAAGTATATAGCGATACAAGTATATAGCGATACAAGTATATAGCGATACAAGTCTATAGCGATACAAGTATATAGCGATACAAGTCTAGCGATACAAGTCTAGCGATACAAGTATATAGCGATACAAGTCTAGCGATACAAGTCTAGCGATACAAGTATATAGCGATACAATTATATAGCGAAACAAGTATATAGCGATACAAGTCTAGCGATACAAGTATATAGCGATACAAGTCTAGCGATACAAGTCTATAGCGATACAAGTATATAGCGATACAAGTCTAGCGATACAAGTATATAGCGATACAAGTCTAGCGATACAAGTATATAGCGATACAAGTCTAGCGATACAAGTCTATAGCGATACAAGTATATAGCGATGCAAGTATATAGCGATACAAGTCTAGCGATACAAGTATATAGCGATACAAGTCTAGCGATACAAGTATATAGCGATACAAGTATATAGCGATACAAGTCTAGCGATACAAGTATATAGCGATACAAGTCTAGCGATACAAGTATATAGCGATACAAGTCTAGCGATACAAGTATATAGCGATACAAGTCTAGCGATACAAGTATATAGCTATACAAGTATATAGCTATACAAGTATATAGCGATACAAATCTAGCGATACAAGTATATAGTGTTACATATATATATAGCGATACATATCTATAGCGATACAAGTCTAGAGATACAAGTGTATAGCGATACAAGTCAAGTGATACAAGTCTATAGCGATACAAGTCTATAGCGATACAAGTCTAGCGATACAAGTCTATAGTGATACAAGTATATAGCTATACAAGTCTAGCGATACAAGTATATAGCGATACAAGTCTAGCGATACAAGTATATAGCGATACAAGTCTAGCGATACAAGTCTATAGCGATACAAGTATATAGCGATACAAGTCTATAGCGATACAAGTATATAGCGATACAAGTCTAGCGATACAAGTCTATAGCGATACAAGTATATAGCGATACAAGTCTAGCGATACAAGTATATAGCGATACAAGTCTAGCGATACAAGTATATAGCGATACAAGTCTAGCGATACAAGTATATAGCGATACAAGTCTAGCGATACAAGTATATAGCGATACAAGTATATAGCGATACAAGTATATAGCGATACCAGTCTAGTGATACAAGTCTATAGCGCTACAAGTATATAGCGATACAAGTATATAGTGATACAAGTCAAGCGATACAAGTATATAGCGATACAAGTCTAGCGATACAAGTCTAGCGATACAAGTATATAGCGATACAAGTATATAGCGATACAAGTATATAGCGATACAAGTATATAGCGATACAAGTATATAGCGATACAAGTCTAGCGATACAAGTCTAGCGATACAAGTATATAGCGATACAAGTATATAGCGATACAAGTCTAGCGATACAAGTATATAGCGATACAATTATATAGCGATACAAGAATATAGCGATACAAGTACAAAGCGATACAAGTATATAGCGATACAAGTATATAGCGATACAAGTCTATAGCGATACAAGTCTAGCGATACAAGTATATAGCGATACAAGTCTAGCGATACAAGTCTAGCGATACAAGTCTATAGCGATACAAGTATATAGCGATACAAGTCTAGCGATACAAGTCTAGCGATACAAGTATATAGCGATACAAGTATATAGCGATACAAGTCAAGTGATACAAGTCTAGCGATACAAGTCTATAGCGATACAAGTCAAGCGATACAAGTATATAGCGATACAAGTATATAGCGATACAAGTCTAGCGATACAAGTATATAGCGATACAAGTATATAGCGATACAAGTATATAGCGATACAAGTATATAGCGATACAAGTATATAGCGATACAAGTATATAGCGATACAAGTCAAGCGATACAAGTATATAGCGATACAAGTCTAGCGATACAAGTCTAGCGATACAAGTATATAGCGATACAAGTATATAGCGATACAAGTATATAGCGATACAAGTATATAGCGATACAAGTATATAGCGATACAAGTCTAGCGATACAAGTCTAGCGATACAAGTCTATAGCGATACAAGTATATAGCGATACAAGTCTAGCGATACAAGTATATAGCGATACAAGTATATAGCGATACAAGTCTATAGCGATACAAGTCTAGCGATACAAGTATATAGCGATACAAGTCTAGCGATACAAGTCTATAGCGATACAAGTATATAGCGATGCAAGTATATAGCGATACAAGTATATAGCGATACAAGTCTAGCGATACAAGTATATAGCGATACAAGTATATAGCGATGCAAGTATATATCGATACAAGTATATAGCGATACAAGTCTAGCGATACAAGTATATAGCGATACAAGTCTATAGCGATACAAGTATATAGCGATACAAGTATATAGCGATACAAGTCTAGCGATACAAGTATATAGCGATACAAGTCTAGCGATACAAGTCTATAGCGATACAAGTCTAGCAATACAAGTATATAGCGATATATATCTATAACGATACAAGTCTAGCGATACAAGTATATAGCGATACAAGTATATATCGATACAAGTCTAGCGATAAAAGTATATAGTGTTACATATATATAGCGATACAAGTATATAGCGATACATATCTATAGTGATACATATATATAGCGATACAGGTATATAGTGTTAGATATCTATATCGATACATATCAATTGCGATACAAGTATACCGATACAAATCTAGCGATACAAGTATATAGCGATATATATCTATAACGATACAAGTCTAGCGATACAAGTATATAGCGATACAAGTATATAGCGATACAAGTATATAGTGTTAGATATCTATATCGATACAAGTCAAGCGATACAAGTATACCGATACAAATCTAGCGATACAAGTATATAGCGATATATATCTATAACGATACAAGTCTAGCGATACAAGTATATAGCGATACAAGTATATAGCGATACAAGTATATAGTGTTAGATATCTATATCGATACAAGTCAAGCGATACAAGTATACCGATGCAAATCTAGCGATACAAGTATATAGCGATATATATCTATAACGATACAAGTCTAGCGATACAAGTATATAGCGATACAAGTATATATCGATACAAGTCTAGCGATAAAAGTATATAGTGTTACATATCTATAGCGATACATATATATAGCGATACAAGTCTAGCGATACAAGTATATAGCGATACAAGTCTAGCGACTTTTCATTTTATTTCAAATTAAAATACTAAATATATAAATTGTATCAATTATGTTCTATTCATTTAAACATTAATCAATTAATTATTCTTGAAAACTTATATAAATCTTTGTATTTGACCAACATTAATAATGTAATATATATCAAAAACAGATTTTGTATAAATCAAATGTAGTGTAATTGTATATGAATCATTAATCAGAAATGTATTTATATTAACGTATATTTGTATTTACTAGTTGTTAAATTGTTAGAAAAAGAATCAAGGCTTTAATAAATTATTTATTAACTTTGTACGTGTATCACGGCTCTTATAGATATGCGTCTAGCATTGCTTAATCATATGAGACGGCATCGATTGATGTATGGGCATATTCCTAGCACTTGGCGTGTGTTAGTATAATGCGAGATAATAATAATAATACACAAAGTAATAGTGATAATAACATAACATCACCTATTCCAAGAAGAAGATATATTACAGGACAAATCGGTAGGGAGTGTGCCTGTTCCTGTAGCTTCGGCGTATAGTTTCCTATGCTGCTTTTGGTTCTATAATAGCTGTGTGTGAGATGATGGTATTATTATCAAAGATGGTGGTGTTGGGTAATTAGATAAATGTAGTGTTTGGGTATGAGTGGGGGTATTCTCTATGGTGGTGTAATTTTCTTGGGGTTAGTTGTAGGTGTTGATCGTATTTTATGTCTTGTACGTCATAGGATGTTTCCCGTATGGGTACGGATGACATATGATTCTGGTTCGTTTCTTGACAATGGTAGCTGGGGATCATGTGAATTTGAAGGAGTCTCGAATTTGACAGATTTTAAAGTTCTGTACGATGTATGCGGTTTTCTTGCAAGTAATGTCATCTAATTAAATTATGTCTGTTTGATGTGTTTGTAGTTTCGTGCGTTCTGATGTTTGTATTGATGTAAGAGTAGGTGTAGAGGGCTTGGGTCATCACATTTTTAGGGTTATTTCTCTAAGATAGTAGTGCTTTAGTTATCTTATAGATGTATGTATTTGTTATAATGTTCTTTATGGTCTGAACGTGTCTTTCTATGAATTCATTTGATGCTAGGTAGTAAGGACTGGATATAATGTGGGTGATATCCTATTAGTGGAGGACATATATGGTATGCCTATGCTGTTTGGTGGTAGTTTCCAATTGCTTATTGGATGTGTCTGGAATCTTTCGCATTGGTTGGAATACTAAATTACATATAATATCATGATGTCACCTTACTTCTTTGGTGCATATGTTATGCTGGATACTTATGCTGTAGGCTTATTTACCGATATGATGAGTCCTTTGGACATCATACGCTATAGTTCTATATTTTTATATCTTAAAAGTTGATTTGGACGCATTTATTCGCATGTAACAAGGGGCTTACTTATTTGTCGAGGCTTATTTGAAGTGTTACGGGGAATATTCTGGTATAATTTTTGGCGGGTGGTTTTGATATATGTGGGATTATGTCTATTGTGCATAATATTTGTATGAGGCTTAGCCTTCTGCAGATGTGTCTATTAGTCATATTATAGCGGGTTGTGGGGATTCGACTATAGTGAAGTTTATATCGTATAATATGCCATTATAATTATAACATATTATTGTTATACCGTAGTATACAATAGGTTTATTGCCATATGCTAAGAGTATGTATGGATAAGGGTTAGTTAAGTAGGCTTTCTAAGGTTATTGTATATCTTAAAGGATAGTACATTACTTTAAGATCTGTTGTCAACTTTAAATAATATATATGTTCTATTTTAAAGGGTATGAATATTTTAACATAATTTAACAAAAACCTTGTATATTGTGTCCGGGTCTGCTATATGTAAGTTTGATGTAATTTAGTGGACTCCTGTTTCTTGTAGTTCTTATAGTAATGTCTGCTCCTACAGACGGATTCGAAGTGATTCATCCTGTTGCAAGTATTGCATCTGAGTCCGAAAGCTGCGTCCTGTAATTTATTTCAACATATAGTTTTTTTGTAGTCTTAAACTATATAATTGAAACAAAATATTAATTACCTTACCTTACCAGGTTTTTGGCAATTTACAACACGTTCTTTCCATTTATCCCTTTCTTTCATCGCAGCTGGTAATTCCTCGGTTCTACATCCTGTATCTTTCACCAGTTGATCGATATATGTTAAAGGCGGTCTTCCTCGAAATCGTTTGCCATTAGATGGTTGAAAGAGTAGTAAGTCGCTCCATCTTATTTCGTTTGATAGAATCGAATGCTTTTGAGAAATCTATGAATACAAGTGTTAATGTTAGATTTTTTGATTTAACACCTTCTAATATACGACGAATTGTTAAAATTTTTCCTGATGTAGATCTATTTTTCCTGAAACCATTTTGATTCTTCCGTAGAATAGGATCTATTTATGGTATAATTCGGTTTAAGATCATTAGATTAAATATTTTGGCCGCAATTGATGTGAGTGTTATTCCCCTATAGTTTTTTGTTAGAGATAGATTTCCTTTTTTAGGGAAAGGCAGTATACATCCTTCTCTCCATCTTTCTATAGTTTCTTGTGAATATACACTATTGCAGGATTCTAGTAAGACATTTTGAAAGTCTTCTAGTTTCCATACTTCTGCTGGTATTTCATCTAGCCCTACCGCTTTTCCGCTTTGAATATTTGTATAGCTTTAGTTAGTTCATAAGATGTGAATAATCCTGTCTTGATATCTAGTTTAGTAATGTCTTGGTCTGATCTTTCATTTATGTCATCGTTTGTTGAAATTGATGTTGGTTTACCGAGTAATTCTTTAAAGTGAGCATGCCATAGCTTTATAAATTCTTTATCGGAATTGGCTTTAAGTTTGGCTTTGTTGGACTTCTTCCTACCACTAACTTCATTCCCTGTTTTCCATGCGAGTGCAGACTTTTTAAAACTGATTGAATTTTCAATCTCTTCGATCTTTCGTGTAACATATTCCTCTTGTTCTCTTTGATACATACTTGTGAGTATATTTTGAGTGTCTACGAAGTTTTTTATGTTTTTGGTGAAGGATTTATGTTTTTAAGTTCTGCTGCCTGATGAAGAAGTTCACGTTTCTGACAGATAAGCAACGTTTCCCATAGTAGACTCTTTATAAGTTTCGGTTTTAACGGGATTATATTTTCAGCAGCTTCTTTGCATGCTATCTCAAAATAGTTATATCTTGTATTTGCACTCACATCTGTTGGTTTAAATTCTTGGAGGGTTTTAAATCTATCTTTAACTTCAGTTACGAACTTATTTCGGATATTGATATCTTGCTTCAGTATAGTCCAATCATATGGTTTATTATTACATAATTTCTTTTTGTTTGCTCTCAAACAGAGTAGTATTTCGGCTGAAATTATACGATGATCAGATGCTAAACTTATGAAAGAATTGTAAGATCTGCAGTTTTTTGCACTGTTTTTCCAATTTTTATTTATGATTATAAAATCAATTTGTGATTTAAAATTATTTGGAGAGGTATGTGTCCATAGTTGACCTGATCTCTTCTGAAAGTGTGTATTCAAACATAGAAGATTATTTTCATGAATGAAATTTTTAAGCATATTTCCAATTCGATTTGTATTTATGTGAAAAGAATATTTGTATCCATTTTCTTTGCCGAGGTGTGCATTGAAGTCTCTTCCGATTACTAGTACATTATGTTTTCGAATATGCCTTGTGTAAGATGTTAGATCAACATAGAATCTCTCTGTTTCCTCTTGGTCACTCAGATTTGTTGGGCTATAGCATGATATAACTGTTGTCAATGGGTTTCCCATGAAATGTATTGCCACTATTCTGTTTGATATCATATCGATACTTTTTATTGCATTATAGTCTCTTAAGTTAATTAATATTCCAACACCACCGATGGCAGCATTTATACTATTTCTCCATGCAGAGCGGGTTAGCAATTTCCATTTTCCGAATGTATGTTCTTTGATATCAACATCTAGGTGTACAAATCTATGCTCCTGTATACCTATAACCTCTTGTCCAGTTTTTTCAGCAGCGGCTATCAGTTCTGGTATTTTCCATACTTTTTGCAGCGTTTGCGTGTTTATGGTCCCGATTTTAAATGTTTTCTTAGATTTTAGCAATTTTGGTAAATTTTTATTTTTATTTTTATTTTTCTCAGTAGCTAACTTTTCGACTACAGTCTGAGGTGGTTCTGTAGGACGCGATCCTTGTTCCGCGCGACGATCGATGAGGGATAAATGTTGTGGTTGTGTTATATTTGCTTTCGATGGCTATATAAAATGTGCGGTCGCCACTCTATACACATTTGCGTAACCCTGCACGGGTGGCTGCAGAGTACTAGGTCTTGCCAAAGGACCACTCTGATTTTTGTTCGGTACTGCTTATTGAATAAAACATTCACATATTTGCAGCTAACCTTCATATCTGAAGGCCGTTTCCCTATCCACCACCTGGGCACCGCTTGATTGGAGTTTAAATCTCCTAACCTATTTCTCCGTGAAAAAAAAAAAAAAAAAAAAAAGTATTCCAGTATATTAATTAGTAAATAATTTAAAGTTTTATATATATTACTAACGTTAATCAGTACATGATTTTAACCTTTTAACCTTTAACCTATCCCATAGCATTTGGATGCCGTAGGGGCGCCGTTGAATTCCATATAACTTTTCTCCATCCTTCTCTGCTCATCGTCGCTCTCATTGTTTTTACAATATCCATGCCAGTCCACTCGACAACATTGTCTTGCCATTGTAACTTCGGTCGTCCTCTTCTTCTTATACCGTCAACAGTTCCTTGCAGAATTGTTTTTGATATTGTGTCAGACCTAATAACGTGACCGAACCATTTGAGTTTCTTTTCAATAACCTTTGCTAATAGTTCTGAGTGTGGGCCGATTTGACATGTTACCCGTCTTCTAACTTCCACGTTCGTGACTCTATCTTTATAGTTAATATTTAGTAATCTCCGAAGGCATCTCATCTCTAGAGCACGTATTCGTTTTTGCAGATCTTTACTTAGTGTCCAAGTTTCGCATGCATATAAGAATATTGAATTCACAAGAGATTGCATTAATTGAATTTTGGCTTTAAGATGTAGCGAAGTGTCATACCATATTACATTTAAATTTGATAAGGCTGCGATTGTTTGTCCAATTCTAGATAGAATTTCAGCTTTAGAACCTTTGTCATCAATAATCGCTCCTAGATATTTAAATGAATCAACTACTTTTAATGGTGTGTTATTTATACTAATATTAGATGTAAATCTACCTTCAGAATTCGTCATTAATTGCGTTTTTGTACCATTTATTTCCATACCATAAGAACGTGAAGTATTATCGATTAATGTTATCAAATTATGTAATTCTTTTTCCGATCCGGCTAAGGCATCAATATCATCCGCGAATCTTAGGTTAGTTATAATCTTTCCACCAATATTTACTGTTCCATCATGTTTATCTAGAGCGTCATTCATAATTTGTTCAAGCATTATATTGAATAGCGTCGGCGAAGGTAAACATCCTTGTCTCACTCCTGTTGTTGTCCGGAACCATTCTCCAACTTTTCCATCAATATATACAGCACTTTCTGCCTTACTATATAGGTTTTCTATAGTTTCAATTAATTTTAAGTTGATATTGAATCTTTTCATTGTAGACCATAATGCACTATGCCAAACACGATCGAAAGCTTTTTTAAAGTCGATAAAAACTTGGTATAGTGGCTTATTATGTTGCGAGTACTTCTCTGAAATTACTCTGAGATTAAAAATCTGTTCACTTGTGCTTCTTCCTTTGCGAAAACCAGCCTGCTCTTCTGATAAAAATTCTTCTGTGAAGTGCTGTAGTCTGCGTAGGATTATTTTCAACATAATTTTACTTGAGTGTGAAATAAGACTAATTGTTCTATAGTTTTCGCATTTCTGGAAACTTCCTTTCTTATGCAGACTTATTATCAAAGATTTTGTTCAGCAAGAAGGCCATATTCCTGTTTCCCATATGTAATTACATATATTTGTAAATATTTTTGTTAGTATATGTCCTCCAGCTTTCAATAGTTCAGCTGGGATGTTATCAACACCCGGTGATTTTCCAATTTTTAAGGATTGTATAGCCGCTTCAACTTCAGATTCCAGAATTGAAAAGTACATGATACCGTGTTGAAACTCATCAAATAAACTGGATTGCAGGTATCCAATTCTATATAATTTAAATATATTAATAAATATATATATATTTAATAGTTACTGATAGTTTGAGTAACATATATGTATATATGAGTAATATATATATATAAAAAATAGTTAGTAGATAATTAATTATGATAATAAATATTATATACGATTAAATAGTGATATAAAATGAACCAAATAAAACATGCATATTGGAGTATATGAATGACCGGCAAATATCTAAATATTATTTAGCTGTAGTAAGTTTGGTGGTGGTAGGTGCGATATGTATTTTTGGGACGGCCATGTTGTTGAATTCATATGTATAGAGATAAGGAACGCATTGTCTCTTTTTTTTAAATGTTTCTAAAATACTATTTATTGAATTAAACTATTTTTTTGTATTATATAAAAAAGAAAATCCTATCTATTACATAAGAGTACAAAATATATATTTTACAAATAATAATTCTATTTTTGAATATGGGTTTTGTTATATTATGCATATATATGTTAATTATATATAGCAAAATAATTAGGTAGATCGCTTTGTACTTTTATCTAAATATTCATTTATATATGTAAAAATAGCATATATTATTTCTAGTAAAATGCATTTAAAAAGTCAACAATAAATAAATTGTAAAGTAATTACATTATGCATTCAGCTAATATAAAATCAATATTATAGATATAAAATATTATATAACAATATATTTTAAATATCATGCTATAAAAGATGCTTTTTATGTTATTTAAAAACTTATTTAATTGGTAATTTGTTCATAGTTACTAAATAACATATCATCAATTAATAGTACATATTACAATTTTTTCTGATATTAACTAATTTATCCATTGAGATCCTCTTAATTGATAAATATATATATATTTATATACACAAAATTAATTTACCTTACTATGGCAAGCTTTTTCGGCACTCTATGAATCGCATTCTCCGATAATCTATATCTCTCATCATATTTAGTAGAGCAACAGACATGCATACTATATCGTCAATCAGCTGCTGTATATAGTTCTTTATTGGCACCCACGATACGTCATTTAAAATATAGATAAGTATAAATATAGATAACTATATTTATTAATATATATAAGTTAAATTTGTTTTATAAATAAAATTACTTATTGGCGGAATAAGTCAAAATAGATTACTAAATAAGTCGTCAGAGATTACTTTAATAAATTAATATGAGTAATTAAGAATTAAGTAATATCAAACGAGGTAATTTCGTACGACTCATTAGTAACCTCTTACGACTTGTAAAGTTAAGTATTTTCATAATTCTACAATTATTATTCTAATATTTATATTTAATCATTAATTATTGATGGAAAATATAATATATACAAATATGTATATAAATAATAAATCTAGATATGAAATAAAAATAATTTAAGATAACTATAATATTAAATTCATAAATAATACTTTTAGAATAAATTTAATAAGACGTACTAGATTATATAGTCCGAAATGACCTCGTACAAGATTAATTTTAGATAAGTTTTTTTTATAGATAAGTTAAATTGGTTTTATAAATAAAATTACTTATTGACGAAATAAGCATAATAGATTATTAAAAAAGTCGTCAGAGATTACTTTAATAAATTTATATGAGTAATTAAGAATTAAATGAATATCGCACGAGGTAATTAGAATGTACGTAATTTAAACGTACGACTTATTAGTACCCTCGTACGACTTGTAAAATTAAGTGTTTTCTAATTATAGAATTATTCTAATATTTATATTTAATTATTAATTACTGATGGAAAATATAATATATATATATATATGTAAATAAATGATGACTATAGAGTCGAAATTAAAATAATTTAAGATAATTATAATATTAAATTCATAAATAATACTTTTAGAATAAATTTAATAAGACGTACTAGATTATATAGTCCGAAATGTTCTCGTACAATATTACTTTCTACCGTAATTAATACTAAACATGTTATAAAATATAAGTTATAAATCATATTATAATTATGATGTATAAATATTAATTATTAAACACTATATGATTATACAGATAATAATATACTAAACATAATAATATAATTATAATTTTAACACTAAATGAATACGATTTTATTAATTTTATAGTTAATAAATCATATTTAAAATTATACTATAATAAATTATTATAAAATAATTATCAACAATTATTTATATATTACTAAACAAGTAATATTATAGTAAATATAGTATGTGTATTAATAATACTATTATATTATGAATTTTTATTATATATAATGATAAGTAAATACATATTAAGAATGTAAATTTAGCATTACTTTAATGATTACATCATTTATTTAATTAATATAAATTAATTTAATAAATGATTTATCTGGTAGCCAGTAACCTCGTACGAGTAATTGCATACGACTTGTTAAATTTAATTTATTCATAATAATACAGTTTTTGGATGATTATATATAATAACTTATTATATATTGATATCATATATTGTATTATATATATTCGTATAAGAACTGTATAATTATGAAATAAATTAAATTTAATAAGTCGTACTAGATTACTAAATAAGTCGTACGAAATTACCTCGTACGAGATTACTGGCATTAATTTATCTAGTTGACAATATTATAAATTGAACAATAATAGATGTTATACAATTATCAATAATAATTTTTATGATTATATTATTATAATAATTGTATTTAATATAATTATTATAATAATATTATTATAATAATTATACACAACATTTAAAATATGTTAAGTGAGCATGTTTTAGATTTAGAGTTTAAAATCGCGTGTATTGTATTTTTATGGTGTTTATTAGTTATGTTTATTTGCATATAATATATTAATTAACTCAAATCTACTGATAACCCCAAGAGTATTTAAATTTAACACTCTTACTCGAGTAATCAAAATAAAAAGTTTCCATATTTTATTCACCATACTATTATTATAACTTTAATATTCACAATTATTTATTATAAATTAAATTATTGTATTAATAATTATTACGAAAAATAAATTTAATAATATAAAGCTGATTTAAAAACACATGTTATATTCAATTATTGAATATTTCAAATTGTATTTTTAAAATAATTTAAAATATATAGATAATATTAAAAATGTTGTATATAATTAACTGTTAATTCAATTTACAATTTAATTTATAAATATATTATTTAAAAATATTATATTAATAACAACACTAATATATTATGTTCTGTAGTACTTGTTCGATGTTAAATAAATTGATAAAATAAACTTTTTATTACAAAAATAATATTTATTGTATATTTATTTATATCAAAGATACTAATAAATGCGCATGCGTATTTATTAATCTCATTATCATAGGATACCAGATATTAAAATATAGAGTATGATTCATCATATTATACATATACCTGATAGCTGATTATATACAATCTTAATTGTATTCATATTCGTGATTATTATGCATGAATAAAATTGAATGCCATTCCTGTATATTTTGCTATACCAAATATGGAACATTATATTATACATATAATTAAGTATAATATACAATTTCAAATTGATATCTATTGTTAAAAAAGGTATGCCCATTAGGTATATTTTTGATTTTCAGCCGTTCCCGTTCCCGTAATGAATATATATATATATATATATATATATATATATATGTGTGTGTGTATGTGTGTTTATGTATATATTATACAATTATATTGATATATAATTCTATTAATAATAATTCTTATTGATAAGAGATATATTTTATAAAATATAATATTGCACAATAGATATCACTGTTGTAATATCCAGTGTGTTTATTTGACCTATAAAATATACAAAATTGGAACATATATTGAATACATAAAATAATGATATCCAAAGTGTTTATTTGACCTATAATATATACAAAAGTGAAACATATATTGCATAAATAAAATAATTGTATCAAAATTGTTTATTTGACTTATAATATATACAACATTGGAACGTTGTTATATATTTTACGGGCAACGTGTTTGGTTGCTTGGGTTCTAGATGTACCCGATATGGCATTGTAAGTTTGATGATTTTTTTTCTATCTAATATTTGCTAATTCTAGCATAATTTATATAAATTATTCCTCCCATTAGTTTGTAATCATTTACCTAGCATTATTGCCTCAAGAGCATATGTGAAAATATTTTGTATTATATATTATTTGTATAACATATATTTTTCCAAAAATAAAGTACATTATATGTTGCCGTTTATAATTATATATGAATATATTATAATATGATGCAATAATTTTAATGATAATCTTTTATGATTTATTAAGTTATAAATAGTTAAAATGTGCATTGTTAGTTGTACCAAAATTCAATGGATATTGATCATAGTTAACAATAATTACAATTGATATTTAATAATTAGTTTAATTTATGTTTGCAATTTTATGCTAAATATAATACTTTTTTTTCATTTCTGTATCATTTACAAATAAAATTTGTGAATTATATTATTTTTAATTATTTCATTTATCTTTTTGATTATTTACTTATTGAAAAATATATTTGCACATTTACTTTGATATGTTTGAATTGTATGTTAACAGGATAACTCTTTTAATTTAATTTAATTTAATTATATAAAAATATAATAAAATTGTTTAATAATAACTAATATGAAGTAGAAAATCATTATACATATTTATATATATATAAAATCATTACAACTAAACATTTATTATAAAGGTGAAATACTACTCTAAAGGTATCAGTTATATCGACTGAAAACTGTATGATTACGCAAATGTTATTTAACTATTCTATACAACTATTTTTTCTTAAATCAATATTTTAAAATGTAAAATTATATACATTAAATTATTATTTATATGATGAAAACTAAACGTTCATTACTAATATATAACAAAGCAATATAATATATTGGTCTTAAATGTTATAAATATCTATGTGACAATGTCAACTAGTTGTATAGAAACATCGCCGAACCTAAATCAATTTCAGTGATTCAATACTACTTCAAACGTATTAATTACGCTGCATAGATAGTGTTATATCTTTTCTTAACCAAATCTTTGATATATGCATAGTTTTTAAAATTATTATTTTACTTACCTGATTTATAATTTAAATTAATATATATTTTACTTTTAGGATGGTTTCAATATATCTTCAAGTTCAACTTGATGCAAAGAAGATTATTCATAAAATATTATTAATTATTTATTTTAAATTAATTATATAAATAGATTATAAATTGTTAATATTTAAAAAAATTATGAATTATATAAGATAATAAATTGAATGTGAAATTATATGATTGAAATTGGATATTTATATTTTATATATAAATTTATAATTTATATTAAAAATATCTATTAGTTATTAATTTTAATTCTGGTAATACATTAAACTATCTGTATTTAAAATATGTAATGTGGTTATTATACCATTCTTAAAATTTTAAGTTGTATGTTAAATGATTCTAAAATATACATATTCTATGTATATCTGCAATATATATATATATACATATATATATATATATATATATATATATATATATATGTATATCTCTAAAATTAGAAATTAATTAGACACCAGTAAAAATTACATATTTATTTAAATTTAATATAAATACAAGTGTTTAATTTTGTTATATATAGTATTGATTTCATTAAATAGATTAGTTCTGATCTTTATATATTTTCCTTTAATATCATTTCTTTGTAGTGATTCATGATTAATTGGTGAATTGTTATAAATTCCATTATTTATTTTTTACCTATTAATATACATTAATTCACGAGTTATATTATGGCTTGACATGGTATGCAAACTCTTTAGCAGCTCGACACGGCAGCAAACTCTTTAGCAGCTCGATACGGCATCAAACTCTTTAGCAGCTGGACATGGCAGCAAACTGTTTAGCAGATCAACATGGTGGCAAACTCTTTAGCAGCTCGACACGGCAACAAACTCTTTAGCAGCTCGACACGGCAGCAAATCTTTAGCAGCTCGATACGGCAGCAAACTCTTTAGCAGATTGGCATGGATCTGTCATGATAATAGATATTTTTAATATGAAAAAATATTATTATAACACGTTTGTTTTAAATTTAAATAAGAATACTCTACAGCATTATTTAATTTCATTATGAGGATTATTTAATAGTTAATAATTGATAATAATAATATTTAATAATAATCATAATAATAATTATATTGAGTTACCTCTTACGGAATGAAATACAGTATGAAATCTGATAGAATTCTAATACGCAATATAGTATGCGAACACTTTAGCAGCTCGACATGGCAGGTGACGGGTAAAAACAAATGCGCAAAAATTAAAATATATTTATTATACATGTATATTTAATATATGTATATATAAAATTCGTAATTTGTATCACTAAATGTATATAATTTAAACTCTATATTATGCGTAAAAAGTACCTACATTGTATATTTATTATACGAATATATTAAATGCCTACAGTGAATTTAGATATCTATTACTCGTAATATAGTTTAAATTATATAAATTTAGTGATACAAATTACGAATTCAATATATCATATATTAAATTCGTTATATATATATTTAATATATTATATTCGTTATTATATTATATGTATAATAATTATATAATTTAGGTACCTTTTACGCGTAATATAGAGTTTAAATTATATAAATTTAGTGAAACCAATTATAAATTTAATATTATATTGAATATATGTATACTAAATATACAATTTACTAAGTACATTTTACGTGGAATATATAGTTTCACTCATATAAATGTAGTCATATAAATTACGAATTCAATATTATATTGAAAATTTGTTACATATAATTATTATAATAATATAATATTTAAGGTACATTTTACGCGGAATATATACTCTATAATAGAGTTTCAATTATAGTCATACAAATTACGAATTCAATATTATATTGAATATATGTTACATATAATATAATATCGAATTCGTTACATTTAATACACATATAATTATATAATTATTATAATAATATACAATATATATAAAATAATATAATATAATATTAAATAATATTTAATTTAAATATTACTATTACAATTATATGTAAAATAAATATACAATTTATGAACTTTTTACTCGTAATATAGAGTTCCAATTATATAAATTTATGATACAAATTATGAATTCAAAAATATGTATAATAAATATATAATATAAGTAACGTTTACATATAATATAGAGTTTCAATAATTTAAATTTATATAAAATAAATAATTTTAATTCAGGAAGTAAACAATGTTTATTATCATTATAATCTGGATTATAAAGACATCATAATCATATTGTAACCAATTATAATGTTATTATTATTATAATAATAAAATAAATTTCAAATTGTGAGGGGAAGGAAGGGTAATTTGGCCGATGTTTGTATGTGTGTTACTAGAAGTTCTCTAAATCAAAATATACATATTTTTAAATAACCATCATATACTATATAACTAATATTATATTAATTTACGATATGTATATTTTAATAATTTATATTTTTGTATATTTTGTGAATATAATAGATTTTAATAAGCTGTATAAATATGGATAAAAAACAGAAAAATCGGGTAATTTGGCCGATAGTTCAAGTTTACTCAATAGGTGAAATCTATGTTTTCAAATACATAAATTAAATATCTTGTATAAAATGATGAATAATTCGGCGCGCACATAATACCACCGCCACAATAGATTATAGTTTTAATATTATTGGAAAATTATATTACGTATTTATTGAACTTATATTATTAAACATATTACGCACTTTATTATATTTTATTAAACATATTATACTGTCAAATATGTCTAAGAATATGATATACAAGAAGTCCATCTACAGGTTATAAATTAAATAATTAACAAACCATAATAATTTCAATTAATAAATTATAATAAGTTTAATTTTAATTAATTAAATAATTTGTATATTAATATAATACATTATATATAAGTATAATTATTATTATATATTAGTGTCTAACTCTAATATATAGTAATATATAAAAAAGTATATAATCTATAGAATCTATAATAGATTATATACTTTTTTAATATAACAGATAACAGTGTATGAGATATCTTAATAGGAAATACTTATGGTTAATTATTAATTTAATATGTATATATTTCTATATATATATAGATTAACTTTAGATATTTACTTTTAGATATACATGTATAATTAACATATAATATGTAAACCTGAATTAATATTGTGTGAATAAAAATGAATATTATAATTATGATTAGTTAACTAATATATATATATATATATCATTATTAAAAATAATTTTTAAATTATTGAATGCATTTTAAATATTTAATTTCATTTAATTACAATTAAGTTAATTTCAAGTTTTTAAAATTTAAATTGTAAGTAATAAAGTTAATGAATAAAAATGTGTATGGTATGTTTATATATGTAGGGAGTTACTAAAACCCAGTTGTAATCCAGTTGTAATCCAGTTGTAATTTTATAATACGTATTTTTTATATAATATAATTACTTTAATACTTTGATACTATATATATATATATATATAATATTAAGTATATTATAATCAATAAGTGATATTAAATGTTCGAAATAGTAATGTATTTATAGTACAATTTTAGGTTTTAAAGATTGTTATTATAAATTTGTTGCCTAGTTGTAAACCAGTTGTAATTTTATAACAATTCATAATACATGTTAAACATAATTTAACACTTTGATTATTAAATTTATATTATATATACATATATGTAGTATCAAAGTGTTATATATTTTATATATATATATATATATATATATATATATATAAAACTGCCTGGGTGGCTCAGTGGCTAAGGCGTCAGACACACAAGCAGTAGGACACGGGTTCGACCCTCGTCCGGACCATTAATTAATTTTATAAAATGGGTCTTAAAATATTATTTAGAAGTGATCTTATATAATTGTGTATACATAAATGATCGGCTCTCGTTAAAACCATTGATGCCTTAACATGAGAGCGGCTTCGAAGGGACATTAGAGCCATATATGGTTATAAGTGAAAACTTCATCTAAGTTCCTGGATGGGATGAAAGGACTCCACCAAATAAAAATAACAATAACAATATATATATAAGTTATATAACATATATGCCCACCACATCCATTTCGACTGGACCATACAGTAATCAGTACTCCGCATGTAGGAGAATATGTTAATAATTGTATATCATTTGTATGTAATTATTGAATGTATTTATTGATGTATATGTTAATTGATCAATTAACATGATTTCGAAATCAATATTGTATATAAATAATATAAAATATAAAAGTTATATTTAAATTATATGATACATTTTAAATAATTCATTAATTCTATTGATAATATATTTCTTTTAAGTTTAATAATTACATATTATTTTACATTTTAAATAATTCATTAATTCTATTGATATTATATTTCTTTTAATTAAGATTAATAATTACATATTATTTTACATAATTGAATTTGAATATTGATAATAAATAATATAATATAATAACTTATATAATGCGTTTTAAATATTTCATTATGATTCTTTTAAATTAAAGATTAATTTATAAACTTGAAATACAATTATATTTGAATAATAATTAATTTCATAAATAATATCATAAATTATTGGATACATTTTATTAATTTATTTTTATTTTTATTAAGACTAGATTAATAATTAATAATTAAATACTATTTTATATCATTAATTTAGAATCATTAATACATAATATAATATAATATAATAATGTATTGAATGCATTTTAACACTATGTTAAATATGTTTAATTCAGTACATTAATTTCATATTTTTTAAGTTTAGATATATGATTAAAAACTGTTTATGATTACATTGAATCCTGATATTATCATATTACTTATATAACAGATTACACCCATATAACAGACAATACACCCATTCATCTGTCGAATGTACCATGCAGTACCGATAACGCAGCATGTGGGAACATTGGTTAATAATTGTATCTGTCATTATTGAATGTATTTATTGATGTATATGTTACTTTAAATCAATATTGTATATAAATAATATAAAATATAAAAAGTTATTTTTAAATAATTCATTTATTTCACTATATTATAATATATTATACTTCTTATTAATTAATTTTATTTCTCTTAAGTCTAGATTAATAATTAAATAGTATTTTATATAATTAAATTAGAATCATATTAATAAATAATATAATATATTACATTATTGGTTAATAAATGTCAGTATATTAAAGTACATTCATTACATTAAAGTTATATTTCTTAATATATATAATTAAAAAATGTGTATGATAAAATTGAATCATGATATAATCATATTACTTATATAACAGATACGACCACTACACCAATTCCTCTGTCGACTGTACCATGCAGTACCGATAACGCAGCATGTGGAAATATTGGTTAATAATTTTATCTCATTTGTATGTCATTATTGAATGTATTTATTGATATATATATACATATATATATATATATATATATATATATATATATATATATAATGTGTTGATATGTTGATATATATTGATGTATATATTAATTGAAATCAATATTGTATATAAATAATATAAAATATATACAAATATTGTATACATTTTAAATAATTCAGTTATTTAACTAATATATTATACTTATTTTTTTAATTTATTTTTATATCCATTAAGTCTAGATTAATAATTAAATATATTTTATATAATTGATTAGAATCATATTAATAAATAATATAATATAATAATTTATTAAATGCATTTTAACAATAAGTTAAATATGTTTCATTCTGTACATTATATCATTTAACATTATATTTTGTAAGTTTAGATATATGATTAAAACATTTTATGATAAAATTGAATCATGATATAATCATATTACTTATATAACAGATACGACCACTACACCAATTCCTCTGTCGACTGTACCATGCAGTACCGATAACGCAGCATGTGGAAATATTGGTTAAAAATTTTATCTCATTTGTATGTCATTATTGAATGTATTTATTGATGTATATGTTACTTTAAATCAATATTGTATATAAATAATATAAAATATAAAAAGTTATTTTTAAATAATTCATTTATTTCACTAATATATTATACTTATTTTTTTAATTTATTTTTATTTCCATTAAGTCTAGATTAATAATTAAATATATTTTATATAATTGATTAGCATCAAATTAATAAATAATATAATATAATAATTTATTAAATGCATTTTAACAATATGTTAAATATGTTTCATTCAGTACATTAACATTATATTTTTTAAGTTTTTATATATGATTAAAAAATGTTTATGATAACATTGAATCATGATATAATAATATTACTTATATAACAGATACGACCACTACACCAATTCCTCTGTCGACTGTACCATGCAGTACCGATAACGCAGCATGTGGAAATATTGGTTAATAATTTTATCTCATTTGTATGTCATTATTGAATGTATTTATTGATGTATATGTTACTTTAAATCAATATTGTATATAAATAATATAAAATATAAAAGTTATTTTTAAATAATTCATTTATTTCACTAATATATTATACTTATTTGTTAATTTATTTTTATTTCTATTAAGTCAAGATTAATAATTAAATATTATTTTATATAATTGATTAGAATCATATTAATAAATATTATAAAATAATAATTTATTAAATGCATTATATCAATATGTTAAATATGTTTCATTCGTTACATTAAAGTTATTTTTCTTAATATATATATCTAAAAAATGTTTATGATTTAATTGAATCATGATATAATCATATTACTTATATAACATATAGGACCACTACATTTTTCCAGTGTCGACTGTACCATGCAGTAAGCAATACTTCGCATGTGGGAGCATAGGTTAATAATGTTATTTAATTTGTATGTAATTATTTAATGAATTTATTGATATATATGTATATGATAGTATATGTTAATTAACTGAAATCAATTGAAATCAATATTTTATATAAATAATATAATATATTATAAAAAGTTATTTTTGTATTATTGGATATATTTTAATTAATTTAATTTATTTTATTTAAATAATTCATTCATTTCAATCATTATTTCTTTTAATATTAATATCGTTTATATTAATAATTAAATTTATAATCGAATATAATTTTATATAATTGAATTATAATTCTATAGAATCTATTAAATAATATAATAATACAATAATTATTAAATTCATTTTAATTGATGTCATATATTATAAACAATAAATATATTAAATTGTAGATATCTCTTTTGAGTTCAATTAATAATTAACTTAACTTACATTTGATATTCGTAAAATATAATACTATATAGTATTACAAAAGCACTGGGCTTTGGTATTACTATATATATCTATCTAATAATATTCGTTATACAACCGATAGACCTATTATATCGATACAAGTATGCAGTGGTAAAGTGATAGGGTGATAACAGAAGTTAAATGTTTATACTTAACACATTTAATAAAATATGTTCTAAATCTTATTTATTTATATACTTTTTTTATTTATATTTAATTTACAATATGTATTTAATGTAATTATAAATATATATTATAAGTGATATTTTAAATGATATTTTAATTGGTATTTTAATTCTTTATAAGGTAAACTACGTGGATTCGCAGAAATTTTTACTGATTCACAGTATAAAAAATACTTAGAAAATGCTAATGCTGATAAGACGAAGAAGGTGGTTAAAATGACGGTGAATAACAAGAAAAATAAAAATTACCAGTGAAATAAATGTTAATTGTATAATGTGTGCGGAGAATATCGATGAATCAGTCGATTCATCTACTCAATCTATTCAATGTAGACAATTGTGTCACGATGTATGCATTTATGTCGATACGTTGAGATACGTTCGAGAAATGCGATTTATGTGAATAAATGATATTGAGTATAATACTTTTTATAAATAAATAAATATATTATAATTGTTGGATTAAAAAGGATTAAAAATATACAAACATTACTCACTAATAAGTGAATAGTTATATTTATAAATAAACAATTATTTATATTATATTGTGTGTATTAAATATATAATGTATAAACAATAATTAGCAACAAAATAACAATATTTTAATTATAAATCAATCTTCAATATATAGTATAATACTTTTTATAAATAAATATATATATATTATAATTGTTAAGGATTAACAATATACAAAAAGTACTCACTCATATGTGAATAGTTATATTTACAAATACACAATTATTGATATTATAATGTGTGTATTAAATATATAATGTATAAACAATAATTAGCAACAAAATAACAATATTTTAATTAGAAAATAATCTTCAATAAATATCAGATTGATATTAGAATATTTAATATAGGTTACAATAGTACTTTTATTAAAACGAAATTATCATATTGTGTTGGATATACAATAATATATAGATTAGAAAATAAATGTAGATATTTGTATTGTATTTATATAATAATCATTTATTTATATATTCAGTGAAACCTCTCTAATATATTTAGTAAATTTATTTATTTAAAAGTAGTAATCAAAATAATAGATCATAAATATATTTCTATCACATATGGTTTAATTTAATTTAATTTAAAATAGTCGTTAACACTTGTTTGGATAATTGTTGTACTGACTACAATCAGTATATTACCTTTTATTAATTAGTTCTTCATACCTGTTACTATTTATGAGCTCACTGCATTGAGAATAATAAAACACATTCACTAATTGCAATTAACTATTTTTACATCTACATTATAATATAAACCTAAATTTAGATATAAACTACTACATCAAATGTTGTAATATAGAGAGGTAACATTTCCAAAACAAACTAAAAATAATTGTCTCATAAAGAGGTGTTTCCTAAATAATATTTTCTTAGAGGTTTTTGTAATGTGGAAAAGTTGAATTCCAAATATGATACACATGTTCTTATAAAGAGGTTTCAATGTATACGTTTTAATTTGTTTATATATGCCTAATTCAAAATATTATAATTATATAGTATAGGATATAGAATCATCATTATATAATTAGGAATGTTATATATTATATATATATATATATATATATTGTATAAGTGACTCCATGAACTTCTAATATCAATACATTTATATAATATTTGATAATTAATAAATAAATTAAACAATAAATGTAATTAATATGTTAGACATTATTAATTATTAATATTAATTATATTATATATATATATATATATTTATAGTTATAACAAATATTATAACATGGATTTTAATATATGTAGGTATCTATATATATATATATATATATATATATATATATATATATATATATATATAAATCCTTATACAAATATATAAATATATATTAAAATATGAGGTATGGCCATCTATATTATAAATTATATATTACAATTATATACAATTCAATGATACACCCTCAATTTGTATATACATTCTATCATTTTACTATCTGATATCTGATTGGTTAATGATCGGCCAAATTACCCGACTTTTATCGGCCAAATTACCCGATTTGACGTACGTTGTTATTTCAGCAATAGCTTTGTATCATATTGATATAATATGTAGATATTTACAGATAGAATCAAGAACATATTATATTTTATTTGGGTTTAAAAAATATCACAATCAAACATGTATTTATGAAATGACAAACAGATTAACAAACACCTATTTTGTTTAAATTCCGGATTTTAATAAAAATCAATAAATACTAATAATTATTGATTATTTATTAAAATAAATGTTAACTATTCTTAAAGATATTATGAAATACTATAAATTGTTTATAGAATTTTTTTTGGTATCATTAATAGTTTCTGAGATATTAGAGTCGGCCAAATTACCCGCATCGGCCAAATTACCCTTCCTTCCCCTACTTATCTAATTAGTTTAAATTGTTATCATATTTTATTCAAATAGTGTAACCAAAGTAAAAATTGTAATGGAATATCAATTGACTATGACAAAATATATTTTTAATTTATATTTTGATAAAGTATATATTTTATCTGTATACCAGTATTTATATTATTTTCTTATATTTGTACACTTATTTATTTATAATGTAATAGTATATTTCGTAATAATTATTATTATTTATTTTATAGTACACTATTAATTTTAATTTGAAAAAAATATTATTAATTTTATTTAGTTTTATACAATTTTATAAATCTAAGCTTATGAATAAATTATAACTTTGAATAATTTGTAATAATAAGTTTAACTTCGTTATTTATTATTTTATAATGTAATACTATATTTTACAACTTATGATATACAAATTATTATTATTTACGTAGAGAATATCGAATATGGCCTCGATATATATAAATGTATAGGAAAGTTTAAATATATTACATGTATTGCTATAGTATATATGCTATATGCTATAGCTAAATATATATATTTTACATGTATAATAATAGACATACTTTTATTTCATTTAATTTTTTCACAAATTTTATAAAATCCAATACATCATAATTATATTTGAGAATATTGTCTATCTTAAATTATAATCTTGAATTGTGCGTACATATGTTATTTATATATAGCAAAAGAAATTAGGTGGATCGCGTCAGTACTTTTTATCTAAACACTCATTTATATACTCAAACATAGCAAACAAATTATTCTGAGAACAAAGCATATATATATTATATGAGTATATATATATATGTATAATTTATTTATATTTGGGTATATAACTGGGTTATGTATTATTATAATAATTATAATAACTATAATAATTAAACAACGTTTGAAATCAATTTATCGGTTGAAAAGCATGATATGATATATAGTGACAGTACGGTGGTCTGAAAGTATGATATGATGTAACGTGATAGTATGTTGTGCTAGAGGGGACAGTATGATATAATATAGCTTGACAGTACGGTGGTCTGAAAGTATGATATGATGTAACGTGACATTAAAATATGATATAACGTGACAGTACGGTGTGCTGAAAGAATGGTATGATGTAACGTGATAGTATGTTGTGCTAGAGGGGACAGTATGATATGATATAACGTGACAGTACGGTGGTCTGAAAGTATTATATGATGTAACGTGACATTAAAATATGATATAACGTGACAGTACGGTGTGCTGAAAGAATGATATGATGTAACGTGATAGTACGTTGTGCTAGAGGGGACAGTATGATATTATATAACGTGACAGTACGGTGGTCTAAAAGTATTATATGATGTAACGTGACATTAAAATATGATATAACGTGAAAGTACGGTGTGCTGAAAGTATGATATGATATAACGTGACAGTACGGTGGTCTGAAAGTATTATATGATGTAACGTGACATTACAATATGATATAACGTTACAGTACGGTGTGCTGAAAGTATGATATGATATAACGTGACATTATAATATAATATAACGTGACATTACGGTGTGCTGAAAGTATGATATGATGTAACGTGATAGTACGTTGTGCTACAGGGGACATCATGATATGATATATTGTGACAGTACGGTGGTCTGGAAGTTTTATTATGTGATAAAATATTTATATGAACATATTATGAACATAATATGTTCATATTATTATGTTGTCAAATAAATATTTTTATGAAAATTATATTTGTGTGATAAAATATTTATATGAACATATTATGAACATAATATGTTCGTATTATTTGTTGTCAAATAAATATTTTCATGAAAATTATATTTGTGTGATAATATATTAATATGAACATATTATGTTCATAATATGTTCATATTAATATGTTGTAAAATAAATATGCAGAATCATATAAATATGTTCATATTATGAACATAATATGTTCATATTTGTATGTTGTTATTTACTGGGATAACATAGAAAACATTTGTGTATAGTATACATACTTGGAATAGGACCAGTATTTAGTCTTTTATATGCAGTACAAAATTATTTAAAATACTAAATAGAAATCCGTATCCTTATTAATCCATTTTTCTAAAATATATATATTATATATTAATATATTAAGTATATATAATGATTCAATTTTTAGGATATACAAATTTATTAAATTTAAACAACTTATATATTATCAATAGTAGTTATGTTATATAAAATAGAATATAATTATAAATCATTATAAAGACTATTTTGTATTCTATGCCTCTCTTCATCACATTCAAATCTATCTAGATTTGTTAGTATTGAATTCGTATGTTACTATTAATTAATATAAGTTTGACTATTTTAATACAAATAATAATAATATATTTATCAGAATAAAAATGTAATAACCATTTTCAGAGCTTCAAGATTTATTTGCATGTTCAATATCCAAAAATTGTATATCACTAATAAATACAATGTTGGTATATAGGTATAATGTTATTTAAAATAAATTGTGTATAACATAATACATTAATACTTATAATACATTGTATATTATATTAATAACATGTAATATAACACAAATACCAAATTATACCAATATAAATTAAAATAATATATGAATGAATGAATGAATGAATGAATGAATGAATTCAGTTTATAGACAATGTCTAAGGAGAATCAGTGAAAGCGATGAGCTTTTTTAGTTCGATATCTCCTAACAGTAGTGTAATGTCATATTTCATCATCTTCATTCGGATAAAATACAATAAAATTATATAAAAATAGATATTAAAATAAACAATAAAACAAAACTAAAACAAAATATAAAAGAAAGAATAAAACAAAACTAAAACAAATATTTGATTCCCATGTTAGCATCCAAAACAAAGTATAAAATATAATTAATACATTTTTCATAATTGTAATATAATATTTATAAAGAATCTAAATATTTGTATCACATATTTTATGTCAATTTTAATAATATTGATATATATATATTTGTAGGTTACTATAGGTTATTAATACTATTTATAATTGTTTTAATTCTAATACTGTTTTTTATTATTTTAATACTTTTAATTTTTAATACTGTTTAGTTTTTTTTTTTTTTTTTTTATTAGTTATGTAAATTTAAATATATAAAACGTAAAATTTGAAAAATAAATATAAAATAGTTTTGATAAATAGTAATTTTAAAATTTTTTAAACATTTAATACTGTTTTTTTATGTTTTTAATACTTCTAATTTGTAATACTGTTTTATTTTTATTTTTTGTGTTTAGTTATATGATGTAAAATATATGAAAATGTAAAATATGTAAAAATGTAAAATTTATATGGATAAATACCTATTTAATACTGATTTTTTAATAAAGTTTTATAATATAAAATATTTGTTTAATTTACAATATAATATTAGAAGAAATAATATATTTTTAATATTATTAAACATCACACATAAGTGTTATATTTTATATTGGTTAACGAAAAACAATTTCATAACTTTTTTTAATTTATTTATATTTGTTATTTTATTTTTTTTAAGAATATTACCAAATATTATATCATTATAATACTTTATACCTTTGAAGAATATTGTATTTTGGTATTTTGTAGTTTTCATTAATGGTAAAATGAATCTATCATTACGTTTATTTAATGTAAAATATTCATTAAAATCAATTTTGTAATTTTTATTTAGCAATTTATAAATTAATATAATATTTCTAAACATCACCAGATCATTTAATTTTAGAATATTATTACTAATAAATAATTCAGATGTATTTGATAATATGATTAAAGGTAATAGATTTAAATTTAAGATTTTTTTAACATAATAATATTTATTTTTGATTTATAGGTATTTCCCCATATTTCTATGCCATAAGAAATATTAGATAAAAAAAAAGAGTTATATAATAAAATCATATTTTCAGTACTTAAAAACGAAATTTAATAAAATATATTCTTGATGATAATTTATTAGCTAGATATTCTATATGTTTTTTAAAGGTTAAATGTTGATCTAAAATTAATCCTAGAAATTTGTAGCTACCTACAATTTCAATTTTAGAATTTCCAATATATATATCTTTTAATATTCTAGCATTCATAAAAGGTAAAATTTTTGTTTTTTCAATATTCAGTTTTAGTTTATTGATATTGAACCAATATACTAATTTATCGATATACAATTGTAGGTATTTAGTTAATAATTCATTGTTGTCTGCATATATTGTAAGTGATGTATCATCTGCATATAAGTTTAGATTAATATTGACTGCATCTTTCAAAATAGTTGGCATATCATTAATAAATAATATAAAAAAAGAGGCCCAAGAACTGATCCTTGGGGTACTCCATATTCTATACAATCCTTCGATGATAATGAATCATTTATTCTTGTAACAATGTATCTTTTATATAAATAACTTTTTAAAAATGTTTTCATTTTACCTCTGAATCCATACGATTCTAATTTATCAATTAATATATTATGATCTACGACATCAAAAGCTTTTTTAAGATCTAAAAATATTGTTGCTACTTTTTTATTATTATTAGTATTTTTAAAAATAAAATGTTGTATATTTATTAATGATAAAGTTGTATTGGAGTTTGGTATGAAGCCATATTGATTATTATTAATTATATTATTTTTATGTATAAAATTTGATAGTCTATTATATATGATTTTTTCGAATATTTTACTTATTTGTAGTAATAAAGAAATAGGTCTATAATTAGTTATTAATTGGATATTATTATTTTTATATATTGGTTTAATTATTGCATCTTTCATATTATCCGGATATATTGATTTATCAATACATAAATTAAATAAATGATTAAGTGGAATCAATATTTCATATATAATTTCTTTTATTAAATACATATTATAATTATTTATATATTTTGAGTTTTTTGACTTCATACTGTCTGCTACATTAATAATTTCATTATTTGTTATTGGTAAAAAATAAAAACTTTTAGAATAATTTGTTAAAAATTGTTTAAAACTATTTTTTTCTGATGAAATTTCAATAGAATTATTTATGGTTTTTCCTATTGTTGCAAAATACTTATTAAAACAATTGCATTGATCTATTTCATCATATATTTCAATATCCTTATAAATAAATATAGATGGATACTCATTTTCTTTTCTTTTTATTAATTTATTAATTATTTTTCAATTGTCTTCTTGTTTATTATGTGAAAAAAGTTGCTTATAGTAATTATTTGTATCGTGTTTTATATTTTTCTTGATTTTATTCTTTAATTTTTTATATCTATTTAGTATAGACATGCAATTAGTAGATTTATATAAACTGAATAATTTATTTTTCTTTTTTATTGCATTCTTTAATTTATTAGTTAGCCAAGGATTATACGGGGTATTTATGTTGGCTTTTTTTTTAATTAAAGGACAATTTTTGTTGACTATATCATTTAAAATATTAATAAAATTATTATAACATATAGAAGGTTTTGTTAGTTTTTATTGTTTAAATCTGAAATAGGATTATTATGAATATTATATGTTTAGTATTGAAAACTATTGTATTTATATAATAATAATCTCAATATTTGATGATCTGATAAACAATTCAATAATTTAACTTTTATATTTATCTAGAAAGTAATTTTATGTTAATATGTTATTAGTATATATATATATTCTAAGTCTACAATATTAGTGTTTGTCATATTTTAATATATATTCTAAGTCTACAATATTATTGTTTGTCATATTTTAATATATACATAATAAATTATTAAATTGTAAATAATAATATTATTAGTTTATAATAGTGTACAAATATATATTATTATTTCATTTTTAATTAAATATTAATATATTATGTAATGGGCATGTACTATGTTGCAATTTTAATTTGATCCAGTTAAATTATCGATAATAAGAAATTGATATTTAAAAATAAAATATGAAACCTGAATTTGATATAAAGGATTTATTTATTACTAAATATATTAAAAAAAACTATAGCATTGTCTTAACAACAACTATTGTATTCTACTATAGTAGGTATACCTATGTATATACTTATATTATATTAATTGCATATTAATTATAAACAATATATAATAATTCATGATATTAATGAATATCAGATATATCGTTGTGTATAATCGCTGTATATAATCTATATTAGGTATAATATAATTTGGATCTATAAATATCTATTAATATCTATAATATAAAGTTATCATAAATAATACATACCACATACAGTAAAACCTCTCTATATTAAACCTATTTATAAGAAAAACCTCTTTATAAGAACATTTGTCACACATTTGGTTGATATTCAACCTTTTGAACATTAAAAAACCTCTTTATAAGAAAATCTTATAAGAAAAATATAAGAAAAACCTCTTTATAAGAAACTTATTATATACAAAATATAAGAAATATAAAAAATAATTATATATAAATACAATACTTGTATACAATATATATATTGATAAAAATTATAGAAATTTATTATTATATAAGATATTTTTTTTTCTTATGAATATTTTATATTATATAAATAGCTTAAAATGAAATAAAGTTAATAAATAATTGTTCTTGTATATCCATTCATTAAATTCAAAATCAAGTCATTAATATTTATTAAAATTAATTAATAAATATTATTTGTATCCTTGAATTTATTAAAATTAATTAATAAATGTTATTGTATATCCATAAATGTATTCAAATTAATTAATAAATATTATTATATTCTTAAATGTTTGGATGATACAATTTATTATATTATACAATTAATTGTTAAATATATGTTTAACTATTAGTTACATTTTATTTTTAAATTATTAAATTATTTTGTATATGAATTTATGAAATATAAAACCCATTCAACTATACTTATTACAATTATAAATATAAAATAAAATTAATTAATTAATTTTTTTTTCAAATTTATTAAAAAATACATTTATTTAATTTATAAATTTAATATCAATCTAAAAATTATATATAAATATTTAATTCAATTTATATATTTTGTATATATTTATAAAAATAATGTTATTATATAATTTGTTAATTTACAAATTGTGTATTGCTAATTATAATATTTATAAATAAGTTGTAAACGTATTTAATAATTTAAAAGATTATTTATTAATACAATGTACATAATAAATATCAATATATATTTTAATGTAAACGTATTTAATAATTTATAAGATAAGATGATTAATACATTTTAGTTACATAATAAATATCAATAGATATTTCAAATATATTTTAATGTAAACGTATTTATAATTTATAAGATAAGTTTATTAATACAATTTAATACAATTTTGTTACATAATAAATATCAAAAGATATTTCATATATATTTTAATAAACCTGAATTTTATGTTTAAATAAAATATAGAATTAATATTTATATCCTATCCTATAGGATCATATATGATTATATCCCATTTATATCATAGAATTTATATTGATAAAATATACAATTAGAACTTATTTAATTACAACATTATTTACATATGCCTTTATTAATTTAGCAGCGATTACTCCCCGGTAATACATAGTAGTTTATATAATACATTTTATATTATATTATCAATACATATATGTATAATAATAGTATACATATTAATTTCAATGATTTTTTTAAAGATATTTCGCAAAATATTTGTTAATAGTATACTCTAATAATATATATTATAGGCCTATATTTAATATTTAAGTTACTATAATAACAGCCTGATTTTTATAAGGCAAGTTTAAGATTTGATAACCCAGCAAACAGTAATAGCCTCATAATAGCATATATAATATCCTCAACATTATACTATTATGCTGATATTATGTTGCAATTAAATGTCTATTATGCTGCTATTTGTAATGCTATTATTATACTATTATGTTGCCATTAAACGTCTATTATTATGCTGCTATTAATTTTAAAAGTATATTATGCTGCTATTATATTGATATTATGAGAATAAAAGAATAATATACTTTTAAAATTAAGAGCAGCATAATAATAGCATAATAGACTTTTAATGGAAACATAATAGCACAATTTAAACATTTGAGGCTATTAGATATGCTATTGTGGTGCTATTATGAGGTTATTACTGTTTGCTGGGAAGTCATTTATATATAAACATACACATAATTAAGGCGTAGGCCTACATCGCATATCGGGCTATAAAAATCATACATGTTCGTGTAAAATTCCCTTTATAGGGGGTTTAAATGGTAATCCCTTAATAGTATACGTTTTATAATATCAAACGTACAGTGCACGTCGTCCACGTGGTACCATGGTACCGAAAATATCCCATCTTGAATATATGATATATAAGTCTATTAGTGCTATATGCTATATAGATACAATTAAGTGGGCTTGTATATATAATGTGAACATTGCCTACTGCATGTGCATATCTTATTAGTATTCAATGTATTGAAATTATAGTATATATAAATATAATGTTATATAAATGATACATGTTAATGGGAAATATCCAGAAATTAATTATAAAATAATATAACATATATGTTATACTCGAAATACCTTTAAGTAACAATGTATTATTATTTATTTATATAATAATATTACCAAGGACATATCATTGGTATTACCAGGGAGGTCACTGGTATTACTAACGTATAAGTTATTATTTACAAACCCATTTGAGGTTTTTGTATTACTTATACGTAGTCATATACATTTTATTGTTTACCATATCTATGTATATATATATAAATACAATACTTTAGTAACGTATATGATATCAGATTATAAATTATTCAAATTTTCGTTATACCGATAACATATATAGGTATTACATATTTGTTTACAATATTTTATTATCATATATATATATATATATATATATATATATATATATATATATACGTATTTATATAGTATTTATAAATTATATTATAAATATGATATGTTGTAGGCTAGTATATAGTATACTGTATATAGCTATAGTTTATAGAATATATATGTATATATAGCATATACTAAATGTTAGTAGGTCCTAATAATTCGTATTTTTATATTTCGATATAATATTTATTATGATAATATTATAATATCAATTAATTAAATAAATTAAATATTAAACATTAGTGGTAAATTACCACTAGTAAATAATATTACTAAATAATATTACCACTGGTAATATTATATCATAATATATGATATATTATATAACATATATGTGTACATTATAGTGTAAGTTATCTTTTATATTAAATTATAATATAAATAAATTAAAAAATATAAATATAATATTTAATATAAATACAATATATATATAGTGTACATTAATTAAATTAAATATTATATTTTATACGCTATAGCGTCAAATATATTAAACATTATTTGTTAGATAAGATTATTATTATAGAGTAAATAATATATGAATTATATATAAACATGATATCAATAATATTAAAATAATAAATTAATAACATTTAGTGAAGAATTAATTGAACATTTCACAATAGTATATAGTATATATAGTATATACTGAAAGTAATTATAAAAGTATAGTTGATCTAAATATCACTACCAGATTCAAATTTGAAAGTAATTTATAACCAATAGAATGTATTTTAACTTAACCACGTGCTTATAATTCATCATTCACATATTCGTTATTTTTATGCAAACTTTATATTGGGTACTTTATCTTTATATTTATGCAATCTTAAAATGGTTTACAATATCCTTAACATTTAAATAATTATATTTGTGTAGACATTTATTTTATATGTATGTTATTAATTATTATTTAAAAAAAGTAATATTGTATTGTTGATTTGTATATTAAGTAGTGTGTAAATACTAAATTTCATAAATATATATGCATTTTATAATATGGGTACATAATGAGTATTATTTGCCGTGGTGACATATTCGTTATAATAGTACTATATATATATATATATATATATATACACATATATAGAGGGATATTTATAAAAGGCCACCATGTATATTTGTATATATTGTATATAAAGGCCAAAATTGAATAATGCATATTTGTTAACAAAATTATAATATGTTAACAAGGGTATTACACTGATTGTTATACTACCATTTTTTTTAACCATTATCATATGATATACGTATTTAGCTGGACCTCTATATTTATATACATGTACTCTAAGCTTTAAAAGCCCATTATAATGTTACCACCATAAAACCCCAAATGTATATATACCACCATAAAGGACGTCAGTTATAGGTTACCATTAATATCGTACGAGGTAATTTCGTACGACATATTAAATTTAATTTATTTCATAATTATACATTTCTTATACGAATATATAATACAATCTATTATATCAATATTTAATAATGTATTATATATATTCATATAAGAACTGTATATGAAATACATTTATTTTAATAAGTTGTATAAAATTACTGGCAACCCATTTATATAGTATATCCAGGGATACCTCCCTGGTATATCCAAAGCCCAAAGCCAGATTTGGTATATCTATAGATATAGAAACATAACTGTCCACATTTATATTTAATATAATAGCAAGGACATGTATAACAATATCCTTGATAATAGTACAAATATATTTGATAAATAAAATAGCCTCTTTAAAAAAGTTTTAATTATAGAATTAATCAGGTAGGTATAATATTTTATTATTTGTATGTATAAAGATTATTATTATTATTATTATTATAATAAATAAATTTTAATTTATTTATTTAATATCATATATATTTTAAAGTAAACCTAACATTTAACACATTAAATATGCCTGGATAATCCAGTGTATATAAATTATGAATATATAATATATAATTAAATTATGATTATAATGGAATTCAATAATATTGAACTAATAAACTTAATTTTTAAATTAATTCATTTATAATATTCATTATTATAATGAATATAATGATTATAATATTATAATATAATTTAAAATTATTTAATGAATATAATTAATTATAAATTTAATTTATATAATTTAAATTTAAATATAATTATTATATTTTATTATCATTATGATAATACAATTATGATAATCATTATCATAATGATCATAATGATCATAATGATAATGATTATGATAATCATAATAATAATAATTATGTTAGTTGATGCACTACAGCATATCTTTATATTTAATAATTACATACTATATAATACTTACAAATTAACTATATTATTATAATATAATATATAATATAAAATTATATAAATAAAATATTAATAAAATATAATATAACTATATTAATATTAATATTATTTATTATTATAATATATATAATATTTCAATATACGTATATCATATATTTAATTATTTTATTTAAAAAAACCAGACTTATAGTGTAGAGGATAGAGTGTTAGTCTAAAGATTGAGGTGCCACGAGTTCGAATCTTTACTTTGTAATTTTATAATTTTTTAATAAATTATTATTATATTTTTATCCATTTTTAATATGTGTATTTAATTTGATTTTTTGATAAAACTATAATTTATACTAAATTTTGTATCATATATTTAATTACTATTTTTTACTAATTTTATGTATAATGAATATAATTGTTATACATTATTATATATTATTATAATAATAATGATTATAATAATCATTATAATCTTATTAAAGAATCCTTATAATAATGAATAATAGCGAAAATGTATAATCGTATGATAAGGAACATAGATAGGCCTATCCTTTACAACGCAACAACAACAACATTTAATTTATAAAATTTTACTTATTTAATTTTAACTTTATTACCCATAATCAAGCTAAGTCCAATATTTATTACCATTTACCTCCACTTACTCCCAATAAACTACTTATACCCTAAATTATGACTAACTCCACCCACACTGACTTCACATGGTCCTCATGTAACATTATCGCCATGTCATTCACTGGATGAGACCATTGCCGTAAGTGGCTTTGCCAATCCTGTTAAAAACTCCCCAAATCTACCCTTAACAAAATGACTGCCCTCCAAAATTCTGATTTCTACTGGTTTTGCACCAACTGTAGAACTGACCCTATACCGTCCCAACGTAAGATACTCTCCAATAGCATCTCCCAAACATCTCCCATGAGCTCCTCTCCCATCTATAACAATCATTCCCCTGCACCTGCACCCACCTATCTCCATAACCCACTTTTTCTACATCTTCACTGCTCACCCCACCACCCAACCCTTCATCCCAAACCATACCACAGTCACCCCCAACTCTCCCACTGTTACTACCATCTCTACTATCCCCACTCACCTATCCCCTGTTACTAAACGATCACAATCCATCATTTCTGTAGCTAAATCCCCCTCATTTAATAACCCTCACCGCTCATGCATACCTCCCCTACTTCCCCCCAAATCTGATAAAATTGCATGGAAAAGAATTAATAACCCTCCCCCCCCAACACTCCACTTATTAACTATCTTGTCGGTAAATTACCAACTGTCTCCCATACAATCATTGGTGCCAATGAAACAGGTAATGACACAGCCTACCTGAAAAAGCTTTTTGCCTCCATCAATATCCACTCCCAGCCACATATACACTCTCACTGTATCCCACACTTACCCAACTCTACTTCTCCTCCAAACTACCAAAACCCCTATCCATCACCTATCTTGATCATCATTCCAAAAACACTGATATCCGCTATATCCACCTCCTAAAAAACTCACCCTTTCAAGTCAGGTTCTGTGAACCCCTCAACAATTCCCAACTTCTTGATCGTAAAGTCTGCACCTCCACCTTCAATCACCTAAACTCCTCACACCCCATCCCCAACTTTAATTACGAACAATTTTCACATCGCCTTAATTTAATGTGTCCCTCCTGATATTGTGATACCCTAAACTCCCCTACGTATACCTCTCCCTTTATTTCCTACTCACCCAACACATCCCTCTCCCGCTCCTTTCCCTGACTTCCCTTAAATCATACTTTCCCCCCTCCCCACAATTAACCACCCTCCACCCCACCTTATTTCCCTCAACGCTGTTCTTATCAATGCACGCTCTCTTCGCAATAAAATCCCTTCTGTAATTTCCTTCATGATTGACCATGACCTCGAAATCTTATTCATCACATGGCTATCTCCTCTGGATTCTCCTCACATTACTGCTCTTAACACTCCCCCTACTGTTTCATTCACAACCCTCGCGACTCTCCCCATCCCGGTGGCGGAACGGGAATACTTTACAAATCTTCTCTAACTATCTTTAATATTTCCTATCACTTGTTCTCCCTCTCTGAAGCCCTCATCTGCGCCATCAGTTCACCTTTCTCTCGTACATTCAACATTTCCCTTTTCTACCGTCCTACCTCTCCCAGCATCAATTTAATCCTTTATGAATGTAGCTTATTTCTACCCACTATCACCTCTAATACAATCATACTAGGCGATTTCAACATACCCAACCCACCTATGATCCAGTCCGTAAATACATTTCTCACCTCATTCGACCTTGTACAACACGTCACCTCCCCCACCCATGTCCATGGTAACACTTTAGACCATATATTTTCCCCCAAAACTAATAAAATTGTCACTGACCCTTCAATCGGAACACTCTTCTCCGACCATTTTCTCATATTTCTTATCCTTAATCACCCCAAACCCACCAGACCCCTCACTACCAGAATCTCATGCAAATTCCATAGCCTCCCCATTCCTGCTTTTATCTGCGATCTTTCTTCCCTTCCAACCTCAACGTCTGCTGAACTCAATACTTCTCTCTCATCCACCCTCGATAAACACGCCCCTTATTCATTAAAACATCCATCACACGCCCTGACTTATCCTGGTATACTATATTCCTACCTAAACAGAGGCGAATCCTTCGCAAAGCCGCAAAATCGTATCTCAAACATCCCTCCCCTACTATAATAATCAAAATCTCCACCGTAATGACATTTCTACCGCCAAAGCCTCTCACATCACTCACAAATTTGACAAATCGCTAATGTCTCCCTCCAACTACCGACCCATCTCTAACCTCTCAATCCACTCTAAGATCCTTGAACGTGTTATATCCTCCCAACTTATCACATACCTTACTACCAATAAAATACCAACATCTTCCAAAGCGCCTACATCCCCCACAAATATAATAAATCCGCCCTAACCCTCATTACCTCCGACTTACTCTCTGACCTTAACAATAACCGTGGCACTATTCTCTTCCTTCTCGACATGTCCTCCGCTTTCGATACCCTTGACCACAATGTCCGAATATACAGACTCTCCGCCATCGGCATCACCGACATTGCCCTCAACTGGTTCACCTCCTACATCACCAACCGCTCTTCCTCAGTCAGGAGTAATACATGTTATTCCCCCATCCACTCCATAACCCATGGTCTCACCCAGGGCTCTGTCCTCGGCCCACTCCTCTTCAATATTTACCTCTTCCTATGCTTGACATGTTCACTGACTACCCCGACATCTCCTTACATACTTACGCCGACGACCTTCAACTATATCTTAACTGCACATACTTCCCTACTTATGCCCCTGACCGACTCTCCTCCTATATCAAGTCCATACACCAATGACTTACCTCCAACTTCCTAAAATGTAACCCCACTAAAATGGAAGCTATCAATCTCCACTTACATCTACGCTCCTCCACCCTCCCTGAACCACCCCACCTCACTCGACAATACGTCAATCCCCTACTCTCAACACGTCCGAAACATTGGCTTCCATCTTGATACCACCTTTTCCCTTGACTCCCATCTTACACATATGCACAAATCCATCCACTACCACCTACATTGCCTCCGCTTAATCCAACGCTCCATTCCCCTCACCATCGCTATTACCATTGCCTCCTCTTACATCATCCCCCTATTCGACTATTGCAACTCCCTTCTCTTTAACCTCCCTGAATACAAACTCATCAAACTACAGCTACTCCAAAACTCTGTAGTTAGCTACGTCCATGTACTTCCCCGTCGTTTTTCTGACTCCATTACACCTCTCCTAAAAAACTACACTGGCTGCCAGTCCCCTACCGCATAAAGTACAAAATCTCCCTGACCATTCACAAAGCTATTCACCACAACTCCCCTGACTACATTTCCTCCCTCCTACATCTACACACACCCATCACTCCTCTCCAAACCCGTTCCTCCAACACATTTATCATTACCACTCCCCATCTACACAAACGCTACTCTTCCAATATACGCTCCTTTGTCCCATAGAGCTCTCTGCCCCTTACCACTGGAACTCCCTACCCAATCACCTACGAATTATGTTATCATAACAGTTATGTTAACAAATACATCAACTCCCTCCTTTAAACGCCACCTTAATACTTATTACACAACAAACAGTAATATCAGCATAATAGCAGCATAACAGCATATGCTAGAGCCTCAAATGTTTATAGACATTTAATAGCAGCATAATGGCAGCATAATAGCACGATATAAACATTTGAGGCTCTAGCATATGCTGTTATGCTGCTATTATGCTGCTCTTACTGTTAGCTGGGTACTTCTCCCTTGCCTTCCCTCCCAATCAATAATTCCCTCCCACTGACGATGTCCGTCAGACGTCCGTGGGAGGGAATTATTATGGCTTACGCCGTCCGATTATTAATCCGTCGGACGGCCGATTGCTCACGCACTGATGCAGTCCATAAACCAAAAAAAGTAAGTAAATAAGTATACTAGTCAGTTATTTAAGGACAAATTAAAATAGTAGAACTAAAACTACTAAATTACTAGCACTCAGAAGAATGATCGAGGGAGTTAAACATAAGTATCTATAGATCCAATTCTATAGAACTAATCATAATATTTATCGACTTAAAAGAAAGCTTTTGATACACAGAGGGAAAATTATTATGATACTGAAATCTTACGTGATACTCAGTCACTGACTCAGTGACTCAGTAGCATACTCAGTATCATACTGAGTCAGTAGTACCTATCATACTGGAGGAGTAATTATTATATTTGATTACGTTAGTTTAAGCAATCAGGAATAACTTTAGATTTAATAATTACAAACTATATGATACTAACAAATTAACTATATTATATAAATAAAATATAATATTAAATATAATATTAAACTCTATTAATATTAGCTATTATTATAATATATGTAATACTATACGTATATCTGAGATTTAATTATATTTGATAAAATAACCAGACTTATATATAATAAGGCTATAGTCTTGAGGCTAGTGTATTAGTCTAAAGATTGAGAGGGCCCTGGTTCGAATCTCCACTTTGGCATTGTATAATTAATTATTTTTATAATTTTATCCATTTTTATAGTATATTTAATTTGTAATAACTTTTTTGATAAAACTATAATTTATACTATAGTATATTTAGTAAAATAAAAGGCACATTTTTTATCATAGATTTAATCACCGTTGTATAATTTTTTACTAATTTTATGTATAATGAATATAATTTTTACACATTATAATAATGTATTATTAATGATTATTATATATTATTATAATACACAATCCTTATAATAATGAATCATAGCGAAAATGCATAATCGTATGATAAGGAACATAGTTAGGCCTATCCTAGTCAGATATTTAAGGAAAAATTAAAATAGTAGAACTAAAACTACTAAATTACTATCACTCAGAAGAATGATCGAGGGAGTTAAACATAAGTATCTATAGATCTAATTCTATAGAACTAATCCTAATATATATCGACTTAAAAGAAAGCTTTTGATACACAAAGGGAAAATTATTATGATACTGAAATCTTACGTGATACTCAGTCACTGACTCAGTGACTCAGTAGCATACTCAGTATCATACTGAGTCAGTAGTACCTATCATACTGGAGGAGTAATTAGTATATTTGATTACGTTAGTTTAAGCAATCATGAATAACTTTAGATTTAATAATTACAAACTATAGTTTGTACATATATATATATATATATATATATATATATATATATAATACTAACAAATTAACTATATTATATAAATAAAATATAATATTAAATATAATATTAAACTCTATTAATATTAGCTATTTTTATAATATATGTAATACTATACGTATATCTGAGATTTAATTATATTTGATAAAATAACCAGACTTAAATATAATAAGGCTATAGTCTAGAGGTATAGAGGGTCTAGAGGTTAGTGTATTAGTATAAAGATTGAGAGGCCGCGAGTTCGAATCTCCATTTTGGCATTGTATAATTAATTATTTTTATAATGTTATCCATTTTTATAGTGTATTTAATTTGTAATAACTTTTTTGATAAAACTATAATTTATACTATAGTATATTTAGTAAAATAAAAGGCACATTGTTTATCATAGATTTAATCACCGTTGTATAATTTTTTACTAATTGTATGTATAATGAATATAATTTTTAAACATTATAATAATGTATTATTAATGATTATTATATATTATTATAATAAAAAATCCTTTAAATAATGAATCATAGCGAAAATGCATAATCGTATGATAAGGAACATAGTTATGCCTATCCTAGTCAGGTATTTAAGGACAAATTAAAATAGTAGAACAAAAACTACTCAATTACAAGCAATCAGAAGAGTGATCAAGGGAGTTAAACATAAGTATCTAGAACTAATCTAAACTAATATGTATCGACTTAAAAGAAAGCTTTTGATACTATACACAGAGGGAAAAATTATTATGATACCAAAATCTTACGGGATATTCAGTATCATACTGAAGGAGTAATTATTAATTAAATATAATTATTATATTTGATTACGTTAGTTGAAACAATTAGGAATAACTTTAGATTTAATAATTACAAACTATATAATACTAAAAAATGTACTATATTATATAAATAAAATACAATATAACCATTAGTTATTATTATAATATATATAATACTTCAATACGTATATTTTAGATTTAATTAGTTTATATAAATAACCAGACTTGTAGCCTAGATGCTAGAGCGCTAGTCTAAAGATTGAAAGGGCCTGAGTTAGAATCTTGACTTTAGAATTTTATTTAATTTTATCCATTTTTATAATGTAATTAATATTGTATCACTTATTTGATAAAACTATAAGTAATACTATAGTATATTTAGTAAAAGGCAACTAATCCTAATATGTATCGACTTAAAAGAAAGCTTTTGATACTATACACAGGGAAAATTATTATGATACCGAAAACTTACTGGATACTGGAGAACTTAGTGATGAATATTAACGGAAAGCTTCTCATGACTAGAACTAGAAGACGAGGAAGTCAACCAGAAAGTTACAACATTACTCAGTAGCGGGATACCGGTGAGAGAGTATCTATTAATAACTGTGATATTTGGAGATATGTCATTGTCCGGGAAACAAGAATCACGAAATAAGCAAGTAAGAAAGCAACTAAACAGATGTATCATGAATATTATATAGTATGTCATTTCTAAAGTTTGAAACATATTTTCTAATGTTACTTTATATATTAATAGTTACTAGATTTTAAAAATAAAGATAACAAATTTATTAATTAATGTTTAGCTAATACTTGCACAATAATTGTATATATAATCTTTGAACCTATACTTGACATATATAAATTATGAATTATTTTAGTATACTAAACATACCATACATGTATTATATATTCGCATATATATAATTATAAATAATTTAAATTATTATATATCTGGAAGTTAACTTTTATTTATACAATGTATAATTTAAGAAGTATATACCAAGGTGTATATGGATTATTAGTGATAGAGGTAATAATGATAGTATCGATTGCATGGTGTTCTGATCACTAAGACACAATATTAATTGGCGTATACAGCCAACACTGTAAAGAAAAAGTAATCTGATCACTTTGTATATACTATAGTATAAATATGAATAATAATATAGAATGATTATGTAATAGGTAGAATAAGAGACATCATTTTTGTTTAGATATGAATATCTGGGTTAATACCAAGATGTAACAAGTATGACGAATGAGATTAGATCAAGGTAGTTAATAGGTTTTTTCGATGTGAGTTCCGGTGTAGTTATGACAGGTATGTCTGAAAGTATATCAGGAGGGACGAGGCGGATGTCGGTGGATATCACACTGATTATCTGTTTATAGGCCATGGATTCATGGTTGAGGGCCGCAAAATAATAGCCAGTTACCACTTATGTGTTATGGAGTTGTGATATCGGAAATGTGATTTCTCGGAGAGATACTGCCGGGGTATTTTGATAAATAGTTACATACAAGGAGATACATTTTCTCCTTGTAATATAACATATCCGATCCTACGTATTTCCATTGTCGATTCAATGGCATCATCGATTCTTTTCTCTGCTTGTGATGTTTCACGTAACATTTATTGCAATTGGAGATATCCGTGATGTCATATCCTATACCATGCCACTGGACATGTACATGAACCAGAGTAATAGTATTGACTATTCCAAGATGTGGTACCTGGAGTATCTGTAAAATAAGCAGTAATGAATTATTGGGTATTAACATTTGTATTACATAGATAGATATATTTTATTCATTTCTCTAATACATACAATTTGAATACAATGGAAAACATTTTTTTTTTAGGTTTTATGGAAGAAAGCTGAATTTGCATACATTGTAGTAGTTTTTTATGTATTTTAGGATAATAATTGATGCGTGGATATTATCATGTAGAATCACTAATTGATTATACAACCGAAGTTGCATTATGTCTTTTTTTATTGAGTGAATCTATAAAATCATATGTATATATAAAATAAGGAAATTACTCAAACTTACTATATTAATATAGCCATATACTCTATATAATACATAGCATGTATAGTTTTATAAAGAATAATTTATTCAAATTGATTTTATATTATACAAATTAATTTATAATTAGTTCAATTGATTTATTAGTTAATTTAGTTTTCTTTACAACATTTTTAATAAAAAATAAATATTAAAAAAAATCAATAATTATATCTATAAAGTATAAATGGTGTACATATACTAATAATTATATTACATAGAGTATATCCATATACTCTATGTAATTTATATAGTATATAGCCATATACTCTATGTAATTTATATAAATAAACTTATATTACATAGTATTTATAGTTTTAAAAGAATAATTTACATAAATTGATTTTATATTATACAAATTGATTTAGTTTCAATTGATTTATTATATTAATTTAGTTTTTCTTTTTAAAATTGTAATAAAAAATATATGGTTATATAATCAATTATTAAGTATATCATCAGTTGTATATATCACCATGCATACATACATATGTTCATTTATCAATTACAATGTAAATTCACCAATGCCATGATATATGCCTATAAATATTACCTTTTATCAATTATAATATAAATTCACCTATGCCATGATATAAACCCTAAATAGTAATTGTATTGTTAATGATTTCAATTATTATTATAAAATCAATTCAAGTATTTGTTATAATTCATTTTTATATAATAATTTATATTTATATAAAATAAATGAATTTTATAAAATATAAATTAATTAATATCTATTTTCAAATATAAAAATATTTTGTATATAAAAAATATTTAAAATGTATATATGTAATACAAATAAAAATAGTATTCATTTTTATATGGATGCATATATTTGTACCCAGATTGGATATACCTATTTACATATACTCAGTCTGGGTAATAAATATAGCGTGTTAAAATGCTGGGTATATATTAGTGCTATGAAATTTCCAATACTCGGTTGTTCTCAAACTTCAAATCTTTAAAAAAATATCAATTCTCGAGAAATCTTAGAAATATTTTAAGAATATTTTAAAATAATTTAAAAAAGAAAAAAATTAGATATTAATTAATTAATTATTATTAATATTAAATAAATGTATACATAATTATTGTTAATTAATAATAATAATTAATTTATAAAAAATTATTAATTAATAAATTAGAATTGAATAATTATAATTATTAAAATAATATATAATTATTAATGATAATATATAAATTTTAATTATTAATAATTGATAAATAATTATTAATTGCTTATTGAATACTTTACTATTCTAATAATCCTATATCTCATTATATTCACCATATAATGTATATGCTATAGCAGGCCTGCTATATATATAAGGACACATTGTCTTTGATGACATTATTCTATTTTAAATATGTTATCATATAGGTAGCATAACAGATAATCAAATTAATAGTGTACATTTTAATGGATATTTTAAATAGTTGAAAGAAACTTAAGTTGTAGTAATTACTACATAATTATGTTAATCGGTCATTACCCGAAATGATACCCGAACCAAGACTAAATTTAAAATAAAGATTTAAGACCATAAAATATTTCCAAATACCCGAAAATCAAAGATTTGAACCGAACCCAAAAAACAAATTTGAGATTTGAAATTTTACGGCGCTAGTATATATATCTACAGTGGGTAATATATCTGGATACTAGTGTTATAAAATGAGCCATGTTTTTGTATATTTGTTATAAATATCATATATGTATACTTTATATTGCTTACTTGCTTATTTCGGGATTCTTTTTATTGATTAATTTCTCATAGACCGGTATCACGCTCCAGATTATTTATATATGAATCATATGGTCTTCCATGCCTTCTAGTTCCATGGGTTGGCTGCCACACAACCAGATGCGAAACTAAAATGTATAAATAATGTACATATAATATATAATTTATATGTAATATAAATACATTTATATTACATATAGTATATAGCCACATACTCTATGTAATACATAGCATATATAGTTTTATAAAGAATAATTTACTCAAATTGATTTTATATTATACAAATTAATTTATAATTAGTTCAATTGATTTATTAGTTAATTTAGTTTTTCTTTAAAAAATTTCTAAAAAAAAATAAATGTTAACAAAAAATTATATCTATAGATTTATAAAAAGTTATATATATATATTTATACTTTATATATAAAGTATAAATACATTTATATTACATAGAGTAGTGATATAAATGATGCGCAAATCTAAAGCATCAATGCAGTCTCAGTCTCAATACCTAAAGCATCTATGCAGTCTCAATGTCAAAATCATCGTTTAAGTCTCAGAATGGGTTACCTGAACCGTCGATGCAGTCTCAGACTCTATAAAATGCATTTCTATTAACTCATGCTTATTAAAGGCATCATTTAAGTGTAAAGTGGTGTACACACCGCTAGCATCAAGCACGGCGATTTGTTACTGTACTTGTTACTGCACTTGATGCTAGGTATAAATTAGTATGTGTGTCCAGATAGCGAGCATCAAGTACCGCATGTGTGGCGACTTGTTACTAGAGGCCGGCGACTTGTTACTGGGTATATTTATCAAAATGGAACGTGTTGAATTTGACGGCGACTTGTTACTAGAGGCTGGCGACTTGTTACCAGAGCTCGGCCACTCGTTACTGCGCTTGGTACCGCGCAAATAGCTGTTCACATAGCGAGCATCAAGCACCAGCGACTTTTTACTCGAAAATAGAACTTTTGATAGATTTTAGGCGGCGACTTGTTACTGCACTTGATGCTGTGCTTGATGCTAGCGGTGTGTACACGGCTTTAGTCTCAGTTTTCATAAGATCAATATAGTTTTAGTGTCAGAATCATTGTTTTGTATATAAAACGTTAATAATTGTATTATAATAAATAATACATAATACAAACTATTAGATAAGGAAAATAGAGTGTGAATTGATACGATTCTTAATATATTCATAAAAGCAAAAGTCAAATCAGCCAACTATCAATTGCATAATATTAGAATTATAAGAAAAACAATAACTATTAATACATGTAAATTTCTAATTCAAAGCCTAGTTATATCTATATTGGACTATTGTAACATACTTTTAATTAATTTACCTGCTTATCAGTTAATGCCATTAAATAAAATAATTCGATCATCAATGCGTGTATATAAATTACCACCGAGACCAATAGATACTATCAGTATAACTGAACGAATACTACAACAACACCTAATACTAGTAGGCTATTACCAATTAATTGCCGCATTATTTATAAAGTACTGGTAACTACACATCTTACAAATATATAATGATACTAGTGATTTAAAACGCGCCGAGTTTGAATGATCATTCGAGATGAATCTTCATCGATTTAGGTAATATATTGATTTATAATATCAATATTACCTGAAAGTGATCTAGCATTAATTAGTGTAATAACAAAGATTGTTTGTAGCAAAGATATAATACTCCATATCTACGCAATGTAATTAATACTAAGGTATCACACTGCTAGCAGTAGTATTGAAATCACTAAAATAGATTTGGTTTGGTTCAGTTTCTATACAACAATATTTTCATTGCTCTATTAAATTACATGCAATATAAATTAGATTTGACCTGCCATATAGAATTATATAGAATTTAAAACATATATATCATATTGCTTTGTTATATATTAGTAATGAAATTAGTAATGAAAACTTAGTTTTCACCATATAAATAATAATTGAAAGCATAATATTTTACATTTAAAAGTGTATATTTTGATATGAATTTACATTATAAACTACAAATATTTCTGAAAATTGACCCTATATAGAAGGTGCTGTTAGTTTTTGTATACATATTTAAATTACACGATTTCGCATGAGCGTTATATTTTTACTTAGTAAATCTTTGATAATAGAAGTGATTTATCAATGATGGTTAGTCATTTAGCAGTGATTGATTTTAAGTAAGTATCGTAAGATCCATTTTTATTTTGGAGATGATAAGTATTCGTAAGTAAATTAAGAATAAATTTCACATTATTTATCAGTTTATTTTGTATAGCATGGTATAAAATATGGATGTGGGTACACATGTATATGTATATATATGTATTGTAGATAGGAGAGCATGTATGAATACTATTGTATAGTCATTATCAGTTGTATTATGTAATAGAATATAGTTTCGGTTTATAAAGTAATTTTGACAAAAGTGGTGTTAAAAGTAATATTTCAAAGAGAAATTAAAAATTGTTTTTGAAATAGAAACTGGATAAATATTTAGATGAGTGAGTTTAGATAGGATTATAAGATGATTATATTTATATTGACCTTTGAGAATGGGTCCATCGTATATCGTCAGAGCATCCCTGATTGACCGGTATGGACGCATATGTAAATCGATATGCGATATAAGTTTCTAGGTATGACTCCTGTGAATGTTTTCGTCGTATTCTTGTTCACTTTTACCAAATATGCAGATTTCATTGATGACGATGGTACCATGAGAGTATTCTAGTATTATGTCCATCAGTTCCTGGAACAAGTATTGACTTATATTTAGACCAAATTGAAATAGAGTAAATACGTATCTACCAAATATACAACTAAATGTAGTTAGGTAGCTTGAGAGTTTAAGCCATACGATCACACCAAAAAATACAGCCTGATATCGGTCCAATTTTATAATCATACATCGCTGAACATAAATATTGGGCATTTATGGTGTGATCTACTATAATTATAGGCCTATATTGGATCTAAATAAGTAGATATAAGTATATGTTATATATATATATATATATAATATGTTTAAATGCTATACAATTATATTAATAATTTATTAACTAGTCTATTTTTATAATTATTTGGAACATGTCTCCAGCCTAAATAAATGATACATAATATATTTTATAATTTAATTTGGTTGACGCAGGCTTATTATGTATGTTTATATATAAATTACGTATTATCAAATTTTAAATTTGTATCTTCTCGATATCTAGTAAATGTTTTAAAATAATGTGAAGCAGCCGATATCTGGCTATAAATATCAGATCGATATCGGGCTATATTTGTTGATTTGATCTCGGCTTTAATATAGGTGAATACCACGATAGTGGCGTTTCAAAATAAAACCTGGTTAAGACATAATTGGTGTGTTATTCTATCCAGCTCATTCGTTGCATAATGTTGCCTCTTTATACGTTTGTTCGGGTCAAGGCATATTCAGATTATACTGTAATTAGTATAGGTTTTTTATATAAAATACAAATACATATTTCATAAATAATCAAATAGAAATACAAATATAAAATTAAATTAAAAAAAATATGAATACAGATAACCGGCGCCAAATTATCATATATATATATATATATATATATATATATATATATATATATACAGAGCTGGGCAGTATCGCCGATACAGTATCTATTAAGGCAAAAAATCAGTATCGTAGATACATTTGTATTTGTATTTGTATCTATTATAAAAATTACAAAAGTATTTGTAATCGTATCTATTAGTCATAAATAGTATCTACGATACGTATCTACTAAGACAATTATTTAAACAGATACATTTTATTAAATAATATATCATTTGGTCATTATATTTATGTTATATCAATATTTTATAATATAATTTTATAAATTAATTTTAATATATATATACATTATATATATATATTTTTTAATAAAATATCTTTTGTAAATATCGAAATTAATTCATTGTAATTCATATTTTTGATAATTCTAAATAATAATAATTAATAATATATTAATAATTTATTTTTTTGTATATTTGATAATTTACTATATTCATATTTAACATTCGAAAGTAAAGGTCGCTGATTATTTTTAGTTGAAAAATAGTATATTGTAATAATTTATATTTCTATATAGTCTGTAATGGCTCATAGTATAATTTCAGATGAAATAAACGCTGGTACACTAACATATTCATCGTGGGCATCATTAAATGTCAATAAATATCAACAAATGTAATCTATATCATCTATTGAAGAACAGGTTATAAGGTGTAAATATGTAATATATCATTTTAAAGGAAGTATTCCACTAGCAGTATTTCCGGAAATAATGTCCTGAAATATTTTTAGAAAGTTATTTTCTAGCAAGTTAACTACAATTTTAGTGGATTACCTTCTTACTTTCCAGCAACTTACCAGAAATATTGTAACTTTAAAACCATTTTTTATCAAGTTGTAATGGGATACCCTATACATTTATAATATTTCAGGCAAGTTGCCGGAAAGTAAGGGGGTTTCCCAGTAAAATTATAGTTAACTTTATAGAAAATCGTTTTAAAGTTAAAATACTTATAGTGGGATACCCCCTTAATGTTCCTTGATATGTACTTTAAAATCGACATCGATGAATATATATATATATATATATATATAAATATAATTTATATCTATATACTATATACATTGTATATAATTATAATATATTTGTATCTACTAAGATGTATCTACTAAGAAAATTATGTATTTGTAATTGTATCTACTATGATTTTTTTTAAGTAATTGTAGTTGTATCTATTATAAGAAAAAAGTGTGTCATTGTAATTGTATCTATTATGATTATGATTATGAGTATCGTGCCCAGCTCTGTATATATATATATATATATAGATTTAGTATCATTTAATATCAACTCGCGAGTGTTATCGGTCTGTATCAAATATGACACCCTTTTATTTTGATTACGATATATTAGGTCAAATTAAAAATACCTATTTCGATATTATACACAATAGTGTACATGATAAACTTATATGGAAAATGTATATATAGTATATCTTTTAAGAATTATATACATGTACATTATTTTAAATTTAGAAATCGTAATCAAAACAAACAAGGTCCATATTCGATATTCTCTATGTAATCATAGTCTAGGATATTTACTTAGCTCCTCCCATACCTAATAATATATGTTTACAATTCAATTCACTCGCCACCGCCTGCAATTTTGCGATATATTTTGAACAGAAATTATCGTTATTTAAAGAGCTCATATGATTATATTTTTTAATATCTGCGGCTATAACTTAGTTATTACATTAATCTTTATTACATATATTTATTGATATGTGTATAACTAGTAGTATACAGTTAATGTAATTTTAAATATTAAATGTGATTATAAAATATAATAATAATAAATATGATTTATGATATAAGTTATTTTGTATACATTTCGGGAATCAGAGTTACAGTAGCAGATATTAAAAAATATAATCATCTGAGAATTATAATAGTGATAGTGGCTGATCTAAATAGATTACAAAATTGTTTATAAATTTTATATATTAATATTAATTATAGTTCGAGTGTAAACATATATATATATTAATAAATACTTTGCGACATAGTTATCTGATAATTAAGTTATAATATTGATAAATATATTATTAAATATATTAGAATAAAGTATGCCTGCAAAAGGGAATAATGAATAAATATAAAACACATAATTCAGGAATATTATATTCTATAGAATAATTTTGACAAATATATTGCGAAAATGCGTATAAATTTATATGTTCATAATTATTTGTATTACATACTATGTAGTACGTACCTAATTATCATTATAATTATAATAATTATGATAATCATACAATTTTGAATTTAAATATACAATTTAATGTAAAACTATAATATAATAGGATCAAGAGAACATTACGATCAGCGGAAAAATTAATTTAACATATATAATTAGTTATTATTAATAACATATAATAATTACCACCCGTTTTTTTGTATGCCTATAGATAAGTATAATATGATCGGCGGACATTTATAAATATACATGATGTATATAAGATGTGGGACAAGATTCGGATATCGATGTCAGTTGAATTTGACCGCTGATCCTAATATTCTCTTGATCGATATAATATATTATAATTAAATGTAGTTACTATAATAGTATATATATAGTATATTATATACTATATATAATTATATTATATTTAATATATTATAATTATATATAGTATATAAGCTGTATACGCACTAACGGCAATTTTATTTTAGAAACAAAAATAATTTTAATTCTTACAATGTATCATATAGTTACTACTTTGATAAGTTAACTTACATTATAAATAGTAGATTATATTCTTATATTTATGTATTAAAATATATATTTAACACATCTATAATATAAATAAATAAATCAGATTTATTATTTCATGTTGTAAATCATGAAATAATGGAGAAGTTAATAAACAAATGTATTTGTTTTTTTTTGCGAGAACTTTCCCAATAAATATTTAATGTCATATTAGATTATTTAACCTAGTAACCGTTGAACTAAATATAAATATCATATTTAATATGGATGAGTATTATTCATTGAATATATAAATTATAGGTGATTATTATATTAATATTATATCATATTAAATTATTTAATAAATATAGTTAAAATTATAATAATATTATATTATTATAATTTTAACTATATTTATTAAATAATTTAATATGATATAATAACATATATAAATATAACAATGAAATATATACATAATATAAACGAAATGTTATTATCCTAATAATAGTAATTTAATACATATATTATATATTTAAATAAAATTGCCGTTAGTCCGTTGTAACCGTATATAATTAATAGTTATAATATACTATATTTAATATAATATTATATTATATATATAATATATAATAAATTATATAATAATTATATTATTTTTATAATTATATTATAATTTTAAATTAAATTGTATATTTAAATTAAAAATTGTATAATTATAATTACAAAGATAATTAGGTATATACTACATACTATGTAGTACTAATAACTATGAACATATACATTTATACGAAATTTCGCAATCTATATTTCAAAATAATTTTGAACCGAAATTGTTAAAATCTTCGGATATACATTGAGAGTTTTAAATTATATATATATATATATATATATATATATATATATATATACATATATATATTAAATTAAACATTGTATAATGATCATAATTATTATAATACAATTACAATTATAATTATTATAATAATAATAATTATAATTAAATATAATTAAATATTATATTTCAAATATTATTTTCAATATTATTTGATATTTAATTTTAAATTGAATTTTAATTAAATACACATGATACAGTAGTTATTTATCTATTTACATTATTTATAATTATTTATACATATATAAAAATATATATGATATATTTATTATACTAACATAATTCATAACGTATGTATTTATGTCTTAAATAAATAATAATTTAGAGAAATACACTGGAGTAATATTATTAAAATATCTAGGTCAATATGGATCATAGATTTATAGTTTACATATAAACTATAAATCTATGATATGGATCAATATTTTATTAATTTTAATAAAGATTGCAGAATATTTATAATATTCATGATCTGGATCTGATAATATATATATCCGCTAGGATATATATATATATATTTTTAATGTATTAAATTAATTAAAAATATATATTTTAAAATATCCACTTTATGATTATATTAAAATATACAAAATATGAATAATTATAAATAACAATATTTGGTCATGTCAGAAATATAATATATATCCATGTATGATACTAAAAAGTGACTTTTATACGTGTGCCTTTAAAGTGGTCTTAGGACATATACGAAATATATACGACCTACTTTTTAAGTATCATTTAAGTGACCATTTTATATACAATCAAATTCATGTAATGTGTATATTGTTAAGTAAGTGAATATTTATAAGATTGTAAAATATCATGTAATGAAATCATATATTTAATAGTGTATTATATACCGTGAAATAGAGAGGATCTCATTCGGGGGCCTCTATATTCACTGGTCCTATTAGGTGGCTGTGAATGTACATATGTGCGTTTATGGTGGCAAGGGCCCATGTATATATATATATATATATATATATATATATATAGATATATAATATACGGAATGAGAAGACAAAACGGGCATATAAATACGGAATACGCTGACACCAAGATTAGGCCGACAATTTTGTGTCAACCACCTACTTTAATTTATGAATTACTATATGTTAGAGAAATAATTGGTATCCAATTAAATAATATTGTAATAATCGTTATATTATAATGAATATATTTAATTATCATTTGGTTTTATAGAGAATAGACTATAAATAATTACATTTTTAGATTTCTGCGTGTATATACTTGGTTACACACAAAAAACGGAATCTGTTGACACACTGTTTTTACCGAAATATAGCAACTTAATGCGTATATGTCAAATGGCAATGTATGAATTAAATGTATATATTAAATGTTTATGATTAAATGTATATATTAAATGTATATATTAAATTTACTTTATAATAAATATATTGAATAAAAATATAAAAGATGTTATTAATTAAAAATATACATTTTGAATTAAATATTATTATTATTTTGTAAAAATATACATCCATTTTAATTTATAATCAAAGATTTGTATGACTCATAAAAACTTAGGAAATAGTAGTAATTATTTAAATTTCAATATTATTGTTTCAGATTATTTCAAAATTTGAATAATAATAAATAATTTATATATTATTAAATATATTATGTATTATATTTTAATAAATTATCTATGTATAATATAGTAAATAAATATATAAATGTATGTTATATATTATTGAATATAGAATCGTAAGTAAGATAATCGAAATAGTAAGATACTATAGTAACGATTTTCGAAATATTTGTTTTTCAATAAGTTATTTATTTTTCATTATATTACATTATTAATTCATTTTAACCTTCCTATATAATATTTAATATTAGTAATATTACTATAATTTTAAATATTTATAAACCAAACTAGTATAAAATGTAAATACTATACATTTATAGTCTCGAATAATCAAACTATAATGTATTGGTACGATATAAATAAAACCATAGGAATAAAACCTATAAGAATACGATTTTTTATATTGATCCTATTATAATAAATTTAATATCATTAGAAATATTATTAAATTATATAATAGAAGTCGTATTTTAGTTTTTTTTTATTTTTATTTAAAAAAGTTATGCACAAAAAAAATAGTAAAAATAATACATAGTGTAGATAGGAATTATACATGTTTTAATTAATTAATAATAATAATATAATAATAATCAGATTGGTTCGTCGTAATAAACTAGAATGAACCCAGGTAGATATAGAAGTTCATTGAACTTATCGAGATATCTACCTGTCAGCAAAAGGAATGGAAAAAAAAACAAACAGTAATAAAATTTACAAAGATAAAATAAAATTGGAAAATAAAAGCAAAATATAAATATAAAGTAAAATTTTAAATATTAAAATAGTTAAAATACAAATAAATATTATATATAAATAATAATAAAATTATAATAATAGATAAACATAACAATAAAACAAGACGTGTACAAATAAAGAGGGAAAAACAATACATAGTTCATAAAACGACCACAACGAACGAATAGTATAAGGCTACCAACTTTCAGTAAGGATGTGCCAAGTCCTTAATACCTTGAGATGATCCCCGTCACAATCATACCGGTAAACTTATTACTCGGCATATAATACATCACCGCACGCTACAATCAATATACAAAAAACACGAAATTCTTCCTCTTTATAAAATAAAAATTAAAAAAATATAATATAAATAATAAAATAATAATAAACAGTTAATAAAAATAATAAAGAGTAATGAAAAAATAAATCTTATAAATAAAATTACAATAAAATATATACAAGAAATAATAATAATAATAATAATAACAATAATAACAATAATAATAATAATAATAATAATATTAATAATAGTAGGTAACTCGTAATACAAATTTAATCAAATAATAATAAGAATAATAAACAATACATTTAAAAACAAATAATAATACAATTGTTAAAATATATAAATATTGTAAAAAAATAATTTAATTATAAAACTATTCCAATTACTGAATTTCATCATTTGATAAAAAATATATATAAAATGAATACAAATAAATAAATAAATAAGACTTTAATAGTGACTAATAATTTTTTCAATTATTATTCCATAACAAAGGACCTTTATAACCAATACAGAATTTATCATAACAACGTGATATATTGGGAACAACGAATTCATTAGTTGACCTTAGAGAATATATTGTCTTTTTTTTATTAAATAACTTAATAATTTGTGGATGTATATTATTATTGTACCAAGCTTTATACATGTATTTGTAAATATTTAAATCAATAATATCATTAAATTTGAGAATACGTTTATGTATATAAATATGGTCAATATTTGTTCTATTATGTAGATAATAAATTTATCTTAGACATCTATTTTGTAATATAGTAATACATTTAATATTACTAAAATACGTATTACCCCAGAGTATTGAGCAATAATGCAAATGACTATGGAATAAAGAGTAATATATGTTCATAAGGGATTCTCTATTCAATTTAGATTTTAATCTATTTATTAAAGAGATACATCGATTAAGTTTGTTTTTAATATTATGAATCTGTTTTTTCCAATTGAGATTTTTATCTATAAATATACCCAAAAATAAAATATAAGATTATTGCTTTATAATTAAGTCATTAATGTTTATATTTAATTTATGTTTAATTCGTGACCTATGAAATAATATGAAATTAGTCTTATCAATATTTAGTTGTAATCTGTTATTATTAAGCCATTAATGAATATAAACTAAAGTTTCATTAATAATATTTTCAAGATCTTGTATATTTTTATTAGAGAATGCAATAGTTGTATCATCTGCAAAAAGTGTAAAATGACAAGGATTTTGTATATTTGATATATCATTAATAAATAATAAAAATAAGATAGGTCCCAACACCGAACCCTGTGGAACACCATATTGTATAGGCAAGGTAGAAGATATAGATGAATTAAAGTGTACATATTGATTTCTATTAGTTAGGTAACTCTTAATAAAATCACTGCTTAAACCTCTAAAACCATATAAATATAATTTGTCAAGTAAAATGTAGTGATCAAGTGAATCAAATGCTTTTTTAATATCAATAGAGACTGCCGCGCAATGTTTATCATTATTAGTTTGTAAATAACCAATAATATCAAGAAGTACATCACAAGTTGAAGTAGATTCTTTGAAACCAAATTGACACATATTTAAAATTTTATTTTTATTCAAAAAACTTAAAATTTTTATTAATTTCTCAAAAATTTAGAGAATTGGGATGTAATAGATATCGGACGATAATTTGAATAATCACATCGATTATGTTTCTTATATATAACAATTACCTTCGAGGTTTTTAATTTATCAGGAAATATACCTGAATTTATAGAAAGGTTAAATAAATACATAATAATGTGACTAATAGATGTAATTATTCTTCGTAGTAAATATAGGTTAAATCCATGAGAATCATTACTAAATTTGTCAGAACATTTTTGTACTATATTTTCTATTTCCGTTACAGTAACAGGTTCAAAGAATATAGAACTTGTGTTAGAAGTATTTATTAGTCAATCCATCACTATAAGGGTCATTACAACTATTATTTATTTCAGCTCCAATAGAAGTACAATATTTATTAAAATTATTTGAATTTTCAGAGTCAGATTTATTATTATTCATGTTAATAGTGTTTTTATTTGTATTCTTCATAAGATTATTTATAACTCTCCATGTATTTTTTATATTATTGGTTTTTAGTTTACCAGAATAATAATTTTTTTCACATTTTTTTAAAATTTTACTTAAACAATTTTTATAATTTGTATATTCCATATCTAAGTTTGAGTTTATTATAGTTTTTTTGTAGAGTTTATTTTTCTTATGTATACATTTTAGTAGTGATTTTGTAATCCATGGTTTATATTATTTATATATCGTTTATTTTTAATTTTTTTTAAAGGACAACAAATATTATAGAATTTTGTAAAAATTTTGATAAAATGGTTAAAAGCAATATTAATATTAGAACATGAATAAATGTCAGTCCAGTCAACTTTTTGTAAAGATAAATTTAGTTTTAAAATATTATTTTGAGAGTGGTTTCTTATATATTTAAAAATCGGTGTATCATTAGTCTTGTTTTTTAATAAGTCAAAAATGGATAATATAGGTAAGTGGTCACTTATATCTGTTATTAAAATACCATTATAAATAAGATGTTTATTAAAATTTGTAAAAATATTATCTATTAGTGAATTTCCATTAGAATAAAAATGAGTATATTTAGTTATTAGTGGTATACAATTCATAAAATAAAATGTGTCAATAAAATACTTGGTTATATTATTATGATGCGAATGTAAATTAATATTGAAATCACCTACAATAAACATATTTCTATGTGCAAGATTATTAAAAGTATTATACATTATATCTGAGAAGTTTCTTATATTAAAGGTAGGTGATTTATAAATACCAGCAATAAGTATATTTGTATTACAAAGAGACAAATTTAAAGATAACATATCAAATTCATCACGTATTGATACCCTTAAATTATCTATTTTATTGAATGTAATAGAATTATGTATATAAATAGATACACCACCTCCACGTTGATTGGTTCTAGTCGTATGTATTGCCGAATAATTTTTTAAATAATAACTAAATTTATTAATCGAGTCCATCCAGGATTCAGTTATGACAATTACACTAAAAACTACATTAATATAATGTAAATAATCAGTTAAGGAATCAACATTTTTTGGGATGCTGCGAATATTTATATGATTAATTGACAATTATAAATATGTAACCTTAAAGGTGTAAGGTCTTTATAATATGTGCATTGTGTGAATATATCAGTGGTATTTATACGTAAGTCATTATCATTATAATACGGAATATACTTAAATAAAGGCGATTTAATCAATTGATCATCAGACATAGTATATACAAATTTATAAATAATCTAATTGTTCAATGTTATTGATTTTGTGCGTATAATTTTCTAAATTTTTTATATATATACAACCTTTATAAGTCCAGGTATTTAAAATGTTATCGTTTTTTCGTAAATTACGTGTATTATAAAAAATATTAGTGTTTGTTTTAGTTAAAATATCGTTGATAAATAAATTCGTACCCTTGAATTTATTTTTATTCTTTAATAGAGAAATTTTATCTGATAAATTTTTGAATGATATATTATATTTGTTTATTTTATTAACAGTAATTTCACTTTTACTATTATTTAATATATTATCAGGTTCAACTATATTAATTTTTTTTAATTCTATATCATTCGTATTTAATGTTATATCTAAATTATTTTGTATTATATCACAAAAAGATTCTACTGTATAATTAACTATATCAGTATCAGTATTATTGTCTAAGAAAGTAATTTCTTCTATAAATTTAACTTGCTTGTTTTCAATATTATTTAATGTAACCGATGGTTTAATAATTGCCTAGTATCTTTATTATTGTAAATAATATTCTCTAAACAAATTAATTTATTTAATAGTTTAGTATTATTAGACACTAGATTAACTATTGATTCAGCTTGATTATGTATAATAGTAGATAATGAATTTATAGTATTTTCTAATACATTTAATTTATTGTAAACATCTGAATTAGAAATAGGTGACATGATAAATATAATTAACTGTAATGTAATTAAGATGTAAATGATATATTAATATAAAGTAAAATTAGTATGTATAATATATATATATATCTATAAATAAATTTATAATGTAAACTATAATATGTAATACTAAGATATTAAATCAAATTAAATATATATCCAAGTATAAATAGAATGAAATAAACAAAAATTGACTTTAATTAAAAATCAATATTTGAATTTAAATTGAAAATAAGTCAAATATATATCAGATTTATACTAGTACACATGAAATATATAATTATATTATTATAATATATATAATATACTATTATTATAGTTGATAATATATTTAACTAAATATTAATTACTAACTAGTATTACTATATATTAATAAATAAATCTTATATATGTATACAAAATACTATACTACTAAATACATATATACATATATATATATATATATATATATATATATATATATATATATATATATATATATATAAATATATATATAAATATATTGCTTATGAAAAATAATATAGAATGTAATATAGTGTCACGGTTCAGTGATTTGAATAATATGTAGTATAATGCTAATTTAATGATGAATCAAGTGAATGTAATATTAATTTATAAATGTATAATATGTAGTATATATTTATAATTATTATGTTAATATTATAGTATGTGATGACTTAGCTTTATATTGATATTTTAAGATCTAAACAATTTTATAATTATAAATGTATCAACATTATGAACAAGGAAGTGAAGGTGAATAATACTTATGCAATCATGATTCATTCAATAATGTATATGTTTTAATAGTATATATTCGATATTATTAACACATAGATTAATAATCATATTTGTATCCGCTTTTTGTATTGTATTCAATAACTATATATTATTATTATATACACACTTATATGTAAGCCTATTTATTTAGTATTAATTCAATATAAATATAATGGGATATGTATATAGATATACAAAATGTTTAATCTGGTATATATATATACCTCAATCCAAAGTGGCAAGTATTAGAATCATCTAGAATTATATTTTAAAGTGATCCCAAGCAACCAAACGCGTTGCGCGTCAACGTAAAATATATAACAACGTTCCACCAGTGTATATATTATGGGTCAAATAAACACTTTGGATATAATTATTTTATTTATGCAATATATGTTCCAATTTTGTATATTTTATAGGTCAAATAAACACTTTGGATATGAATATATAATGTATTCAATGTATGTTCCAATTTTGTATATTTTATAGGTCAAATAAACACTTTAGATATCATTAATTTATGTATTCAATATATATTCAAATTTGTATATTAATATATACAATTGTATAAGTCAAATAAATACATTGGATATTACAACAACGATATCTATTGTGAAATATCATATTTTATAAAATATATCTCTTATCAATAAGAATTATTATTAATAGAATTGTATATCAATATAATTGTATAATATATACATACGCACACACATACACACATACATAAAAAAAAATATATATATATATATATACCATATATTAGTGTTAATTTATACACTTATTTCTGTTTAATATTTCTGTGATTTATTTCACATCCCACATTAAAGTACTAATGCACTAATGAACTAATTAGTTCATTAGTTTGTAAATATACATTATTATAATGGAATATGTATATAATTAGGTAAAATAACTATAAATAATATGATTAATACGTAATCAATATTAGATATTTTCTAGTTTGTTCTACTACATATCTATAAATAGAGGTTCATAGCATTCCACGAATGTATTATATCATACATGTCGTAAATACTGTATGAAATGAAGCATTACGAAAAGTCACGCTAATTGCGTCACCCACCACACCCAGTGCGCAGGTAAGTGTCTTCATCGATATAAAGAAAGTGACTTTCTTTATATCGATGAGTATGTTATTGTGGAAATTGAGTTTAGCGCGAAAATTGATATTAACGGTATTGATTAATTACTTCATTATTTGTTAATTCTTCCTATGTATTAAAATTCCTATATTGACAATTTATCAATATTTAGATTGTTTATTACAAGTTGATTTAATAAGGTAATATAAAATAGTATTGTTAAATATAAAAATATAACATATATAATTGATAGGTGTTATACTTTATCATAGAGCTAGAGAAAAGCTCTCTAGCTCTATATCCTTTATGCATAATTATATATTAATAGTATGGGATGTACTAAAACGCAGTTGTAATCCAGTTGTAATTTTATAATATATATTTGTATATAATATACTTAATTTTATACTTTGATACTATAGTATAGTATAGTATATATATATATATATGTATATTCACACGCACAGATACACACACAAACACACACACATATATCATAGATATGCATAGATATTATATAGTTGTTCTGCCACATATCTATACATAGATGTACATAGCATAACACGATTGTATTATAGCATACATGTCGTGATAATATGTGAAATGAAGCGTTACGACAAGACACGCCCAAAGGGCGTCGCCCATTGCATCACCCATTGCATCATCCAATGCGCAGGTTATTGTGTATGGCGCGAAAATTGAATTTAACGGTATTGTTTATTTATTTCCTTATATGTACACTTCCTTTTATTCTACTTCCTTTAAAGACAACTTACCAATATTTAGATTATATATCATATATACTACGAGTTGATTTAATAAGGTAATATAATAATCTTATTGTTAAATATAAACATATATACTTATATAATTGTTAAGTGTTATCCTTTATCATAGAGCTAGAGAAAAGCTCTATAGCTCTATGTCCTTTATGCATAATTATATATTAATATTATGGGATGTACTAAAACGCAGTTGTAATCCAGTTGTAATTTATAATATTTATGTGTATATAATATACTTAATTTTATAGTGTGATACTATATATATATATATATATATATATATATATATATATATATATAATATATATTATATTTTATAATTTATTATAATCAATAAATGATATTAAATATTCAAAATAATAATGTATTTATAGTACAAATTTAGGTTTTAAAGATTGTTATTAATATGTTGTTGCTCAGTTGTAATTGTATAACAATGCATAACCTTGCATACATATACCAGTAGTAATGTAAATACATTCAAAATTAATGTGTTTACTGCAGTAATAATTTAATAAGTATTAATATATCTTGTTATAATATACATATACCATTAGTACTACATGTATATTATAAATCGGCATTCAAGTCGTATATATAATTAGTAATTAAACATAATATTTTAATATAAGGCATTTTTACTCAATTTTGTAAAACTATTTACAAAAATATATTAAAACATAATATTTTAACATTAGGCATTTTTTTAGAAATTTATGAAATAATCATTACTTTAAGATCTTTTGTCAACTTTAAATAATATATATGTTCTATTTTTAAATGGTATGAATAGTTTAACATAATTTAACAAAAACCTTGTATCTTGTGTCCGGGTCTGCTACATGTAAGTTTGATGTAATTTAGTGGACTCCTGTTTCTTGTAGTTCTTATAGTAATGTCTGCTCCTACAGATGGATTCGAAGTGGTTCATCCTGGTTACCTGTTGAATTCATATGTGTAGAGATAAGGAACGCATTGTCTCTTTTTGTTAAATGTTTCTAAAATACTATTTATGAATTAAACTATTTTTTATATTATATAAAAAAGAAAGAACATCCTATCTATTACATAAGAGTAAAAAATATATATTTTACAAATAATAATTCTATTTTTGAATATGGGTTTTGTTATATTATGCATATATATGTTAATTATATATAGCAAAATAATTAGGTAGATCGCTTTGTACTTTTATCTAAACATTCATTTATATATGTAAACATAGCATATATTTATTTCTAGTAAAATGCATTTGAAAAGTCAACAATAAATAAATTGTAAAGTAATTACATTATGCATTCAGCTAATATAAAATATTATATAACAATATATTTTAAATATAGTGCTATAAAAGATGCTTTTTATGTTATTTAAAAACTTATTTAATTGGTAATTTTTTCATAGTTACTAAATAACATATCATCAATTAATAGTACATATTACAACTTTTCCTGATATTAACTAATTTATCCATTGAGATCATCTTAATTGATAAATATATATATATTTATATACACAAAATTAATTTACCTTACTATGGCAAGCTTATTCGGCACTCTATGAATCGTATTCTCCGATCATCTATATCTCTTATCACATTTAGTAGAGCAACAGACATGCATACTATATCGCCCATCAGCTGCTGTATATAGTTCTTTATTGGCACCCACGATACGTCATTTATGCGATGACATTCAGAGAGGAACATACCTCGCCAGGTTCACTTTATTGCCAAAACAGTGTCCTGAATATAGAAATTAGAAAAATATAGATAAGTATAAATATAGATAACCATATTTATTAATATATATATAAGTTAAATTGGTTTTATAAATAAAATTACTTATTGACAAAATAAGTCATAATAGATTACTCAAAAAGTCGTCAGAGATTACTTTAACAAATTTATATGAGTAATTAAGAATTAAATTAATATCGCACGAGGTAATTAGAATGTACGTAATTTAAACGTACGACTTATTAGTACCCTCGTACGACTTGTAAAATTAAGTGTTTTCTAATTATAGAATTATTCTAATATTTATATTTAATTATTAATTACTGATGGAAAATATAATATATATATATATATATATATATATATATATATATATATATATATATATATATATATATATGTATATAAATGATGACTATAGAGTCGAAATTAATTAATATAGATAAGTATAAATATAGATAACTATATTTATTAATATATATAAGTTAAATTTGTTTTATAAATAAAATTACTTATTGACGGAATAAGTCTTAATAGATTACTAAATAAGTCGTCAGAGATTACTTTAATAAATTAATATGAGTAATTAAGAATTAAGTAATATTACACGAGACTCATTAGTAACCTCGTACGACTTGTAAAGTTAAGTGTTTTCATAATTCTACAATTATTATTCTAATATTTATATTTAATTATTAATTACTGATGGAAAATATAATATATATATATATATATATATATATATATATATAATATATATATATATATATATATGTAAATAAATGATGACTATAGAGTCGAAATTAAAATAATGTAAGATAATTATAATATTAAATTCATAAATAATACTTTTAGAATAAATTTAATAAGACGTACTAGATTATATAGTCCGAAATGATCTCGTACAAGATTACTTTCCACCGTAATTAATACTAAACATGTTATACAAATATAAGTTATAAATCATATTATAATTATGATGTATACATATTAATTATTAAACACTATATGATTATACAGATAATAATATACTAAACATAATAATATAATTATAATTTTAACACTAAATGAATACGATTTTATTAATTTTATAGTTAATAAATTATCATATTTAAAATTATACTATAATAAATTATTATAAAATAATTATCAACAATTATTTAAACATTACTAAACAAGTAATATTATAGTAATTATATTATGTGTATTAATAATACTATTATATTATGAATTTGTATTATATATAATGATAAGTAAATAAATATTAAGAATGTAAATTGAGCATTACTGTAATGATTAAATCATTTATTTAATTAATATAAATTAATTTAATAAATGATTTATCTAGTTGACAATATTATAAATTGAACAATAATAGTTAGTATACAATTATCAATAATAATTGTTATAATTATATTATTATAATAATTATATTTAATATAATATTATATACAACATTTAAAATATGTCAAGTGAGCATGTTTTAGATTTAGAGTTTCAAATCGCGTTTATTGTAGTTTTATTGTGTTTATTAGTTATGTTTATTTGTACATAATATATTAATTAACTCAAATCTACTGATAACCCCACGAGTATTTAAATTTAACCCTGTTACTGAGTAACAGTTTTACTCGAGTAATCAAACTAAAAAGTGTCCTTATTTTATTCACCATACTATTATTATAACTTTAATATTCACAATTATTTATTATAAATTAAATTATTGTATTAATAATTATTACGAAAAATAAATTTAATAATATAAACCTGATTTAAAAACACATGTTATATTCAATTATTGAATATTTCAAATTGTATTTTTAATATAATTTAAAATATATAGATAATATTAAAAATGTTGTATATAATTAACTGTTAATTCAATTTTCAATTTAATTTATAAAAATATTATATTAATAACAACACTAATATATTATGTTCTGTAGTACTTGTTCGATGTTAAATAAATTGATAAAATAAACTTTTTATTACAAAAATAATATTTATTGTATATTTATTTATATCAAAGATACTAATAAATGCGCATGCGTATTTATTAATCTCCTTATTATAGGATACCAGATATTAAAATATAGAGTATGATTCATCATATTATACGTATACCTAATAGCTGATTATATGCAATCTTAATTGTATTCATATTCGTGATTATTATGCATGAATAAAATTGAATGCTATTCCCGTATATTTTGCTATGACTTTTTTTAGGTTGACAATTATTTTGTATATTTGTCATTAATGATTATTTTATAAAACCAAATATGGAATATTATATTATATATATTAATTAAGTATAATATAAAATTTCAAATTGATATCTATTGTTAAAAAAAGGTATGCCCATTAGGTATATTTTTGATTGTCAGCCGTTCCTGTATATAATGACTATATATATATATATATATATATATATTTAATATACTATTCAATACCTTATTGTAAACTATAAATTAGTTAGTATACCATAGTTACTATAGTTACTATTAAAAGTATATTAATATATATATATATATGATTACATATTAAAATTAGAAAATTATATATGATATAGATTAAATATTATATAGTATATACTTAATAATAATCAATCTACTATTATTATAATTTAAGATGTAGAGTATTCTCTTATATAAGGATTGTACGGAAATGTGATACAACAAAAATTAATTAGCAAGTAGGGGAGGGAACGGAGTAGTACCCAACAATTTATATGCCTCACATTATTTCTAATATATCGATAAATACTGAATTGCAAGCTCTTATTTTATTGAATTAGCTAGAAATTATATAGTTCTAGAATACTGTGATTTCACTTTTATATATATAAAGTGTTTTACCTAATAATATAAACGATTGATTAGGCATTGAAAAAAGTATTAAAATAAGGCAAGGCCGGATTAAGGCCGCTAGTACCATAAAATACGATAGGTATCTCTTAATGTATTCGACTTATATATTTTTTAATTATCTAATATTATTAATTATATTTATGATGCACACGAACCAAAATTTGATTAAATGATTAATTACATACGTGAATATATATGTATATATTATAAGTACATGCGCTATCTATATAGTTCATTGAAGCATGTTTAATGTCAAGTAGAAACAATATATAATATGTGTATAATAATATACTGCAAAGATAAGAAATCTGTTTAATAATTGTCTTATAAATTAATTTTGTCTACAAATTTTAGTTTTTAATTTATTCTAAATTAGAATTTATTTAATTATAATGAGAATATTGTAAGTATGCATGAGTTTTATGTAGTTTCTTGAAGACTATTTAATTCCAATTAGAAGCAATATATAATATGTATAAAATAATTTAACACAACGATGCGTACATTATTAGAGTAATGGACCTATATGTTATTTTCTTTAAATTAATTTTCGAAAATATTATAAATATAAGTTTGAAATTACTGAATTATAATGCGAATATTTTACGTATATAGTATTCATATTAAAGTGGTGCGTACGCAATTTATAGAGAATTTCATAAAAAAAAATTCCAAAAAAATAATTATGGAATTTGTATATGTAAATGAGTTCTATATTACTCAATTTTCATTGAATTTATATATATATATATATATATCGGCCACTACTGTCGACTTTGATTGGCCACTACTGTTGATTGCATATGGTCTAGTTTTTGTATCATAAATAAATATTATTACATTTATATAAATATATAAATACATATTATGATAGATTAATAATTATATTTTATAAATATGCAACATAAAATAAATATTTAATAAATATTAATTGTATAATATGTTTTTTTCCAAATCATGTTTTTTTTTAATTTAAAAAAAAATTATAACATAATAAATTAGAGTAATTAATTAATTATTAAAAAAAAATGTACTTTATATTATAGATATTTTGATTATATAAATATTGTACATAGAACTTTTTATCCTATCAAGCATCATTTAAGCGTTAATTAAAACGGCCACTACTTCGTCCTTGGCCACTACCCCGTTACATCCCCTATTTATTAATTATAATAAGAACAATTAATATGTAGTGTACATTTAAAACTATGTTTCGCATTGAAAATGTATTTGCAGTTATACTAATATATATATATATATATATATATATATATATATCAGTGTTCATTCTAGAGCTACCCAGCTACCCAACTTGGGAAGTGCTCTAATTGTGTGGGTAGCTGCCCTAAATATATAATTATATGGATTAAGTTTAATTATTAAGTTATTATTAATATACTTGTAATATCATTAATTAAAAGTGTTATATCTATAATTACAGGAATATATTATTTAATAAATGTCAGTTTTCCAATGAATATTTATAAAATGACGATTAAATGTGTTATTATTATTATATTATTATTTAAGTATTAAAATAATGAAGAATTTATTATTTAATAAATGGCAGATTTTTAATAAATATTTGTAAAATGGCGATTAAATGTATTATTATTTAAGTATTAAAATAATTAAGAATTTGTATTTAATAAATGGCAGATTTTCAATAAATATTTATAAAATGGCAATTAAATGTATTATTATTTAAGTATTAAAATAATGGAGAATATGAATAAATTCTGTCATAACATTTGGATAAATTCATTATTTTTCAAATAATGGCGAATATATACTATTTGCCCTTTGTTATATCCGTTTGATATTTTATATAAACAAACAATTTAGAGTCAAATACAAATTAAATATGAAATATGATAATAAACTGCTTGATCTATATTTAGAATAATCTATTTTTAGATTGGGTAGCAAATTCACTACCCAAAATGAAAATTGGGTAGCAAACTTTAAATATTGGGTATTGAATTTGCTACCAATTTATATTTATAATAATATATGAAAATTAATTCAATAATTATTTTTATTCCAATTCTTTTTCTCCCAATATATATAAATCACGTGATTGTTTTATTTAAAATTCGTAATTTTTATATATTTATTCAAAATCCTATTTTAAAACGTAATATTAAAGTGATATTAGAGATATTAAAAACCATGAAAATATAAAAATAATGAAACATTTAATCACCAATATTATTAATAAGTTCACTGTTTTTTATATTCATAATAATTAAACTGTATACTTTTTAAATTTATTATAATCTAATTATTAATTTAAATTATTATTTTTATTATTACATTAATATTTAATAATATTATATTATATATTAATTATCATACTTATCATAATTATTATTCTTATATATAATATATAATGTTTAAAATATAATGTCATAAATATCGTGTATTATACTACTTATTAATTATTATATATATATTGAATTTAAAATCAACCGTCGTACGGAGTACGTATTGCATGTTGATACATGAGCATGACATATTTTATATTGAGTTTATTATGATAAAATTGGTATCACTGGAAAGCCTATTCAATTATATAATACAATTCATATTATGTTTTTTTAAATTTGTTTTTTTAAATTTAAACAAAAGTTATTAACAAAAATGTGCAAACAAATTATTAAATTTTAATAATCAATACAATTATAATATACATTCTAATTAATTTGTTATATTATGACATTAAAATATCTTATATAAATTATATATAATAATGTGTACCAGTATGATCTAATAATATTAATATAGATATAGGTATTTTTGTATATTTGTATCTATATCCTACCTATAAGTATTTTATGTATTTATAAGTATGATATATTATATATCGTTAATTGTATATATATATATATATATATATATATATATATAATATATAATTAATGAAAATAATTACTATATATATTATATATTTAGTATCTTATAATTTGTATTATATAGTTTGTTATATATAGAAACTTATTTATTTATATATTCCTATAAATACATTTCCATGTATTATAGTATTTAATGATACGAATAACTAATCCTGTATACTTGTCATAATAGTATACAGGTGTTTCTCGCGAAATATATCATTATGCTTATAATAATAATTATAATAATATGAAAGTTTAAATTATAAATATACTATTCTATTGATTAGTAATATTATCAATATATTTATATAAAAAAATAAGTATATATATATATATAAGTTTGATAGAGTTACTATTACATTACTATAATAAATATATAATTATATATATGATATTACAATAATCATAATATTATAACTTATCAAGAACCAAATTACTTATATCAAACTACTCGAACACCTAATTTAAAAAATATAACTTCTCGACTACCTAATTTTCAATATAACATATCAACCATCTAATTTCCAATATTATAAGATCTCAACTACCTAATTTTCAATATTAAGACATATCGACAACATCATTTTCAATATTATAAGATCTCGACTACCTAATTTTCAATATTATAAGATCTCGACAATATAATTTTCGATATTATAAGATCTCGACTACCTTATTTTCAATATTATAACATATCGACAACATCATTTTCAATATTATAAGATCTCGACTATCTAATTTTAAATATTGTAACATATCGACAACATAATTTTCAATATTGTATCATATCGACAACATAATTTTCAATATTATAAGATCTCGACAACATAATTTTCCATATTATAAGATCTCGACAAAATAATTTTCAATATTATAACATATCGACAACATAATTTTCAATTTTATAAGATCTCGACAACATAATTTTCAATATTATAAGATCTCGACAACATAATTTTCAATATTATAAATGCTCGAGATCAAATTTTTAATATCTGAATATCTCATGAATCAAATGTTGAGAGATTGAATATAAAAAGAATTATTTGATATCAATGTATTAGAATTACAATTTGTAAATCATTTAATTGTAAACGAATAATAAGTAATCGAATCGAATACTTATTTGCTATTTATTTACATCTCTAATTTAAAAAGCCTCCTAAGTAGCTTTTTTAAGTAACAATTGTTACACGTTTAAATTGCCTCAGGGTATAAGCGTCCATCTAATATATCATTTATCATAAATTAATTTATAAATAGATGGCGAAATTACCCATATATGTCATCCTACATTTTACTTAGTAAAATATATTTAAATGCCCTAAAATAATTTTTGTTGGTAGCTGCCCTGAAACCTAGAATGAACACTGATATATATATATATCATCAGCGAGGCGAATTGTAATTATAAATAATTATTTATCCTAAGCCTAATGATAAATTTATGAAATATTTAAAAAATGTTATTTATGATTAGCTCATGTTTGCTCCGTATTATCCTTGTATATATAATATAATTATAACATTTGTTTCATTATTATATTTGTATTTTTATTATATTATCAAAAGAATAACTGTATATGAATCACTGTAGGAATCACTGTATCGTATAATTATTATACGAATTGATTTAATAATATTAATTATAATAATTATTATTAAAACAAATTATATGTTAGCACTTTTATGGTAATGCAATATATTATATACTATATAATCGTCTTAAAATATAATAATATATTTATTGGATAATAAAATATTACATAATCCGTATTATCACATTTATTAAATGAGTTAAGCAATCATTATCATAGTAATTATGTCGTATATAATTATTATAAACATATTTCGTAATAATTAATAAACTCAACATTTACGTTATAATTGGATATTACAGATTTTTTTTAAATATCTCAGATATATTGTCCAATGTTTTATCATGGATAACTTTTTTTAAATCTGCAACGATTGAGTTAACCATATATAATCGATATAAATATATTATTAAAAATAAATAATAAATAATTAAAATAAATCATAAATAAAATAGAAACGTAAATGTAATCAAACCTGATTGCCTTAGACAATTATATCTTAGACACCTGATTGGACTATAATAAAATCTAAAGTATACCAATATTTATCAAAGATTAAATTCAGCCTGTTCTATTTCATAAAATATTATGAAAATAGGAAAAATCTTGAGAATTATGTGATTTTTGATATTAAAATCTTATGAAAAAAAACCTTATGAAAAAATCGTGAAAATATTCGGTGTACACTCTGCTTTAAATAATACAAATTATATAATAGAAAAATAATTAATAAATCATCCATTATATCATTAAGAGAGCATATATATTCTTATGATATACATATATCCGTAATGTACAAATGTACTAGATCTATGATTTTGGATGTTAAACATCTAGCATACTATACATATTGTTTAGCTCATAATGTATATCTTGTTGCACTACATATTGGTTTTAATGATGTACTAGAAAATACTCTGCTAACAATAAATTAAATTATATATAAATACAATACAATTATTTAACATCAAAAATTATAATAAGGAATGTATAAAACGGAGAGCTTTGTGCTCAACAAGATAAAAAAAACAATTGAAAATTCGAAGAATTAATTGTAAGTTGTAATAGTAATACTCGAATAAGGGACCATATACTATTAGAATTGTAATTTACATTAAAATATCATTATAAATATATCTTCCACTTGAAAAATTAGTACATTTCTATATGGAATAAATACATCTATATGAATCCTGTTGGATATTTTATTATATTTTATATCAATTATAAAATGATGATAAACTTGCATTTTATTGAAAAAATTAAAAATAAATATTTAACTAATTAAGACTATTTTTTTACACCATTTTAATTATAGATCATATATAATGGAAAAAGTATCTGTTGAAAAAATTAATTAATTATATCTATTAGTTAGATATTATTTATCCTTAGCGTATTTAGATAGAGCGAAAATAATATTATTTAGATGAACGGGAGCCTACCCCCTTAAACATAAACATATTGAATATTAGGAACAGGTTACATCGCTGTTCCTGATTATATATATATATATATATATAATGGTTTTTAAAAGTATACAACTATTTATGATGAATTCATTATTTATATTATTTTGATAAAAGTGTCGAACCTACTAGAGAGTTAGAACCTTCATATTGTATACTGAGCGGTTTCGAGTCCTACATGTTTGCAACATAAACTGATTGGAAACATTGCAATTGGTATCGTATACATCACTAATTCGTACGCATATTCGTAGGTATGGTTATACATATGAATGTGTGTATGTATTTAATGTGTTCATGCATTCCCAAATATATATATATATATATATATATATATATATATATTAGTATGTGTATTCTTATATAGTTAAATATATTTGATATTATATATATAGGAACCTGTAAATACAATTATATAGGTAATATCATATATATATATATATATATATATATATATATATCACATATCATCCATTCTCCCTCAGGTGAAAATTACGAATACTATCTATAATCCATAAATTAATATATTCTTTTATCCCTAGCTATATATCTGATCTAATTAAAAAACGTACAATATTACCTTCTCTTCGTTATCAAAATGCTCCTCTAATTATCTCCCAGAACTCTAGTAAAAATTCCCTAATACACCATATCAATGCAGACTGTAGTATATAATAATCCTCTATATTACTTATTATTGTTGTCCGTGGTATATTCAATGTATATAATTATTAAATTATTATCGTATTACTATTATTTTATTTTTATTTTTTCCCGCATGAGCGAATGGGTCCACATGGCCCAATTTTAGTGCATAATAAACCTAATATCATCATCATCATCATCATCATATACATATATATATATATATATATATACATAAAATATATTCCTATAGGAATATATATATGGTAGTATTAATATAAATGATACTTTAATATATACTTTATATATTGACATTGGGTCTATGGTTCAGTGGAACTATCAAAAGCTTTAAAGCGAGTTGTCCCATGTATTTCTTGTTTTAGCTCTTGTGTTTATCAATAACTTCATAAATATTGAATCTAAAAACAAGACAAAATAAAGAGCTTGTTTTGTATTTTCCTGTGCCCCTCGCAGTTATTTATAACATGTATTAATCTACGGCATCGTGAACTGCTAGTTGTATACGTGATTCAAAATATAAATAATATTATTTTTATATTCATTGATATTATTTATAATAATAAATGTTTAATTCTTTTATTTTTATATATGTCAAAATATTATGGAATCTTACTCATCACTGGCTGTAATAAAAACAGCATATAATAATCTTACATTATTAATGCGAAATTAATATATGCGATTATTCCATAGCCTCTGAATGGAGTGCGCTCTTAAATGTGCGGATAATGTCCACGTGTAGGATCAGTGGTGTTATTGTATCTACTATAGAACAACAATAGATGTTATTCTCGCTATACACCACGTGATAGGCCTTCAATTATAATACGTTCTAGAACATACGATACATGACTATTAACTATAGACTATGGTCTATATATATAAATAGATAATAGTCTAGATGTCAGTGCATATTGGTCAGGAGATTCATAACACTAAAACATCCATCTTAACGTTCTTATGAAAGGAGGCACTACTGTTATGGTGGTATGGAATAGCTATTCTGATACGATCACTGTTGGGGATCACTTGCGATCGATATAACTGTCAAATATCAAAGCTTTGATACAAGCCAACTAATTTATAACTAATGAATGATATGCGATAGCAAAGTAGGCCGACATCCATACGAGTTTGTTGACGTGCTGGTGCATGTATTCTGAATGCGTGTACTTTTAATAGGTAACTATTATTCAACCTATGTTTTTCGATATTCGTACGTTGACCTACTAATTGACCCGCTGCATATGCACCAATCAAAACTTAATATTGCGGCCTACAACGATAGTACGTAATCAATATATTACGTAATGCGCACATCGTAATGCATTGAATATATTGTATTACCGTGTATTATGTATACTATGTACGATATATAAAGTATGTATATATAAATTATGTATATATAAAGTATGTATATTGGTAATTATAACGTGTTCTGGTGCGATATAATAAATCTCTTGAATGTTGTTATATTTGATTAAAGTTTCAAATATAAATAAACTTTTATATATATATAAATTTAACATTTATAAATATATAAACAAATATAATCGGTCATCTTAATTGAAAATCCTCTTTGAATAAATAAGAATACTTCATTTAAAATAGTTCACTTCACTTTTTGTCTCCAGTTTTTATATATTTTTTTATTATTCTGTATAATATAATAAATATATGCTAGTGTGTATGATGATATATAGTATTTACTAAAATAATATATATATATATATATATATATATATATATATATATATATATATATATATATATATATATATATCTAATACATATATAATATATCTTAATATATTATACTATGATAGTGTGCATGATATATGAAATACTGTATTTTTATCTTTAATACAAATATATATGTTATTATTTTAAATAAATTATAATTATATGCGTACTGATATGTATAAATATCAATATAATAGTGAATACCAGTGAAGGTGATTACATTAAACAGCAATTTTTGATCATACATAATATATTAATACTTGTATGTTATAAAATATATATTAAATATATATATACATAAATGTTATATATTATATAAATATATCATATTAATATATGTATTATAAATTTAATAAATTGACCTTCTAATATTTTATTCAGCTATATAACTATTTATATAATATATATATATATATATATATATATATATATATATATATATATATATATATATTTATTGAATTAAAAATAGATATATTATATATTATATATATATATTAAGTACAATTTAAATTTAAAGTAGTGGGACATAGTCTATTGGTAATTACAATATGTTTAAGGGTATACAATAATCGGTATAAACATTCTAAATTATTAACGATATGACATTTCCAGCACCTCTAATTTAATTATTATGTAAGAGTATATTGTTATCGAAGTATATCCGATAGAGTATCCGATATAATAAACTATAACGCATATATAACTATATATAGTATACTATATTTTAAATTTGGCAGATATTACTAGCATAATATTAACAATTTGGTAGACATGATATTTGCTACATAATTTAGTGTCACAAAACAGTTATAGAAATAATTCATAAATGTTAGTAAAAATTTGACATATAATAAATATATATTTCATCATTAATATATATGAACTATATTTGTATAATATGTATTAATAATTTTAAAATCTATAAGTAAGTTTAAATAATAATTGAATTAATATTTTACAAACATAATTAATATATAGTTTTAATTAATTAATTTATATGTTTAAAATTAGTTACACAAGCACATAATTTGTATTTATCATATCCTAGAAAATAGTAAAGTTAGAGCGAATGCTCTATGCAAAATATCCATATAAATAAATCTTAATATTGTCGACAAATTTATTAATTTATAAACAATAAATAAGACACACAAGAAGTAGGATGCGGTTTCGAGCCTCGTCCGTACCATCAAATATGTATTATAATATTATTTAGAAATGATCTTATATAATTGTGTATAAATACATGATCGGTTCTCATTAAAACCATCGATGCCTTAATATGAGAGCGGCTTCGAAGAGACATTAGAGCCACATATAATTGAAAACCTTATCAATTTCCTGGAATGGGATTAAAGTATTCCACCAAATAAAAATAATAATAACAATAAAAATAACAATAATATATATTTGGTAGACATTATTTGTGTATTTTATTAAAAGGTTATATCATAATTAATTAATATGTAAATTGTCACCTTTACGGCTATATTTTAAAAATGTCTTCCAAATGATTATATATTCCATTGTCGACTTAATGGTTATAATATGACTATATATATATATATATAGTCATATATATATATGTGTGTGTGTTGTTAAGGGATATAAGTTATCTTGAAGCGGAATATGTGAACTGTGGGTGAACGTGTTTTACTCAGTAAAGCGGTAAAGTTCTCTTATTTATAATGCCGTTATATGGGTATTTGGAGTACTACACGCATGTAGCTACTTATCATATGCAGTCATATTACGGGTAATTTTCAGAACAATAATCCCGACATTATTCCAATTTACAATTTTGTTTCAGTTTACAAAAACAGCGCCACCTATATAATAATGAATAATATAAAATTAAAAAATAAATGACTTAGAATGTATTAATTAAGTAATATATGTGATTTAAATTAAATTTCTTTTAAATTTAATTATTGAATAATATTTGTGTGGAAGTTTTTATATAATTTTATTATCTATATGTCATACAATTAATTATATAAATTATGTTAAATCATGTACAAATAAATGAATAATATAAAATTAAAAATAAATGTCTTAAATATTATAATAATATTATTAATATTTTAAATTTAGTAAAGAAAAAAAATTAAACATGTTTATGTTTAAAACATGTCATAATAATGTAATTAATGTAAGAAATATTTTTTAACTTCTTACAATTATTAATACATTATATAAATATTGTACTTTATAAAATTAAATTCACATATATATACATTTATTTAATTTATAAATTAGTGATATTAATTTGTGTCAGATAATTATTTATGTAATTAAATTAAAATAATTTTCTATAGGTGTATATTGGTAAGAATACTTATGAGTAATTATAGCAAACAATATTCTATAGCAAAAAATCTATCACATACTATTAATAAATTCGTAAAATGGTTGTATATTATTGGGTGTATAAAATAAGATTATGGAAACATAATCTGGATTAGGAACTCAATTGGCACCTACTTAATGTGATGTGGTCAGAGTTTGTAATAGTATAATCACTAATGTGTAAATAATATTAATTATATTTTCTTGTTTTAGGAAAAATTCCTATATATATATACTGATATTTGCTACCCAGAAAATCAATGAGAGCAAGCCTATAGGCGTATAAGAATCTTGCTTGGGGCCACTATGATATGAATATCGTCACTATAAGTTAGCATTCGATGAAGATGAATAGTTCAAATAATATAACAACTTTAAAATTGAAAAGGAATTTCAAATGTTTGACTAATAATAAATATTAAGAATTAAATAATTAAGTATTCTTATTATTTTATACAAATATTTAAAAAAAATATTAGAAAATTAGTAATACTTTTGATATGTTTTATATTAAATTCTATACTATATTTTTTAACATCTTCATCAATTATTATGTTTTACATAAATATGTTTAAGAAATTAAATTATACAAATTTAACAACCCTTTGTAATTTTATATTCTATTAAAATTTAAAATAACCTTTAAATGAAATATTAATAAATAAACTGATAACCTTTATAGTATATTTATAAAATATAAAATTGTATAATAACATTTAAATTAAATTAAAATGTAAACTATGATTATATACATTTATAATATATTAAAGATTAAAGTAAACTTTAAATGCTATTTAACTGATAATATTTATTGAATATTTATAATAAAATAAGGGTTAAATAACATTTAAATGAAATTTAACGAAATACCTTTATTAGATATTTATGATATGTAAGTTAAAATTAGCTTTAAATGAAATCAAACTGAAAACCTTTAGAAGAATCTTTCAACGGTATATTAAAGGTATACAAAACCATAAAAATAGGGAATACTATTAAAAGGTTTTCAGAGCATAGTAGTAACGGTTATTTGTTAACAGTGTATCTATACTATCAACATTTAAAATTTAAATGTTGGTATATATCATGATATATATGTTTCCTTACAAACATTAAGTTAATATGCATTAAATATCATATATGTTTTAATAATAATACAATAACTAAATAATTATGTAAATAATTTTACAAATATATACATATTATTGTATATATATATTTATATATATTATATTAACTGAAACTTGAGAGCACCAAATATTAATAAAACTTTCTTTAATGATTTATTTTATAATTTGTTATTAAATATATCAATTCAGAAATTTTCATTTGTAGTGATTTTAATATTGATTTTTCAGATATTTTTAATTCATTCACTATTGATTTTAATAATATCATTTGTGCCTGTCACAATTATGCCTAATTAATTTAATAAAAATATAAACTAGATTATCAACTTATAATAAATCATTAATAGATAACATATTAACAAATAGTAATTAAATTGTATTGGATGGAGTTATTAATACAGATATATCTGATCATTCTATTATATTTACTATGTTGCATATTAAAAATAAATATATTAAAAATTGTGACTATGTATATATCAGAAAAATGCATAATATTAATACATTAGTAAATACTTTATCGATTTACAAATGGGACTATTTTTTACACAATTACAGATCCTTCTATGTGTTATGATGAAATAGATATACAATTAAATGAAATGTTTAATAAGTTTTATTCCATATCTAGAAAAAAATAAAATAAATATAGAATTAACAATCCATGGCTTACATTGAAAAATGCAATTAGAAAAAAAAATTATTGAAAAATTACCTTATCACATTTATTAAATATAAAAAACTAAAAAATAAAATTAATAAAAATATGAAATATGAACAAAATAAATATTATTCAAATAGGTTTTCAAATTGTAATCAAAAAGAAAATTGGAAACATTTGAACACTATAATACATCCAAATAATGATGAATTAGCCAACATATTTAAATATGAAGGAAAAGAAATTATAAATAAAAAAGATCAATGTGAACATTTTAACAATTATTTTTCAAATGTAGGTCACAAAATAAATGAAATTTTTATAAATAATTATAATAATATGACTAATGATAATAATACACAGACTAACGATAATAATAATATAACTAATAATAATTAGTTTACTATATTGAGAACATTTTTTATGTTTTACATATTACTAATGAGGAAATAATTAATACTACACTTAATATGAAATATAAATCATCCACAGATATAAATAGCTGGGACATATAAATTAATCAATCTTTTAATAAATTCTATCACTAAACCATTAGAATATTTATTAATTTTATTCTTGATTAATACTGAATTTCCTGATAATATGAAAATTGCTATTATTAAACCAGTATTTAAAGCAAATAATAAAAACAAATAACCAACTATAGACCGATTTGTTATTACCACAGATAAGTAACATTTTCGAAAAATAATTTATATTAGAATGATGGACTTTATATATATACAAATAAAATAATTAATAATAACCAATATGGATTTGTAGAAAAATCGGATACTATCCTTTCACATTTTAATTTACAATATTTGTTATCTATTAAACATAGTTTAAATACACTAATTGTACGCTTTTTTAGATCTTAAAAATCATTTGATGTTGTAGACCATGATATTTTATTAAAAATTAGAATACTGTGGTTTTAGGGGACATATAAATGTGTTTTTAAAAATGATTTATTAAATAGAAAAGTTAAAACTCGAATAAATAATACTGTATCATCTGTTAGAAATTTACGTTTTGGTGTTACTCAGGCATCAGTATTAGGTCCACTATTTTTATTATTTTTATTAATGACATATCAAATATATTTAATAACAATGATCATAAAATTTAAATCTATATGCAAACGATAAATCACTTTCTATATTTGCAAATTCAAATGACGAATTGAGTAGTAATTTGCAATTATATTTAGATAGGTTTCTCATTTATTTAATATAAATAAATAAAAATTTAATATTGAAAAAACTAAAATACTACCTTATTTTAAGACAACAATTATAAATAAGATAAATTTTATGTCATAATAATAATAATAATAATAATAATAATAATAATAATAATAATAATAATAATAATAATAATAATAATAATATAAAAATAAACAATTATAAATAAGATAAATTTTAAATAATACGAACATAGAAATAGTAGATATATATATATATATATATATATATATTATTTTATGACCATATTTTGCAGTCCTATAAATAGCCTGGTGACCATTGTAATCATGTACACTTTGTAAAATCTCCCTAATTAACTCAAGTGTAACTACCAATACATTATTTCCATTTTTCTATTCTTATATAGAACTCCTTTTTCTAGTATGTAGTTATATTTATTTATTGACACACTTTCTATCTTTTCTTTTATCTCTTTCAACCTATTCTTTTCGATTTACAACTATTATCTCTTTCCTTATCTTACCTTCTTCTATTCCTGCTATTTTACTAATTTCATTGATCTCTAGATCATCCTCATATAATCTTCTAAATTCATCCCTTTCTACATCTGTATTCTCCTCACATCTCCTTGATAAAGCACCTGCTACTATATGTGTACTTATTATTATATATACATTCTATAGCGCTATTATCAGTGAATATTGTACACTGTTTAGCCCCATTAAGTAATTTTAAATGCATCAGTTACCGCCAATACTACGGCAGAAACTCCAGTTTCTTTGCTGAGTAATTATCTTGATTTTCTTCTCCGGCCTTCAATGATATACTAGCATATGCAATTACTTTCCTTTCTCAATCTATCACTTTATTTAGAACATCTCTCCTTTACATTACTCATCAATTTAAACTCCCTCGCCATTATGCGTATTTCAGCAACACTTTTCCCTTTCCCAGATATTAACAAATATCGCCGTAATTCGAAGTCAAAGATATTTATTTGTAATGCATCTGTCATTAACCCTCCCACCCATCTACATCCCCTTTCAAATTTAACACTGATTTTATAACAACATCAATACACATAGTTATATTCTCCCCTTCTCGTTGTTTTCTCTTCACTAAATCATGTAACCTCTCACCCCGTTACCTACTACTACAACTACGTCTTTCCCTTAAACTATTAAATATACTATCTTTATTTAAAAGTTATATGATATAAAATATACTCTGACGCATCCTCGCCCTTATGCCCCAATTATTCTACACATTCCTCATCCACTCTCCAGCATCCGTACTATCATTAAAATAATATAATTTAACATATGCCAAATCTTTCTTAGCAGGTCTCCCTACTGACTTATTATTTTCTCCCATAGTATCTATATTCTACTTATAACTATGTTTACTTACGTAAATAAAATATAATATAATTAACTAAAATTAAAAAATCTGTTGATGCAATACTATATAATTCAATATTATATATTATAAACTTATGTTACACAACTTAAGTTCAACTTAAGTTCGCAACTTAAGTTCAACTTAAGTTCGCAACTTAAGTTCAACTTAAGTTAACAAGTTAAGTTCAGCTTAAGCTGTTGATGTAAGTTGAACGTATTTTTATATGTAATAAAATAATAATAATAATAATAATAATAATGGTCTAGCTGACAAGATAGAAAGGGTTCAGCGAGTATTTACGATAATATTATTCGGAAGATGTGGATTGGCATATATTAGTTATAGCGAACGTCTTAATTACCTTGGCTTACAATCATTAGCATTAAGACGCTTACATAAAGATCTAATAATGATATATAAACTAATTCATAATATATGCAATATCGATTTATCTAATATACTCAATCCATTACAGACAAACTCTCGTACTCGTGGCCATGGAATAAAACTCGTGGCTACAAAATCACGTACAAATATACATATGAATTATCTAAATAATCGTATATTAAATGTGTGGAATAATCTAGATTATGAAACTGTCCATTCACAATCATTAAACTGTTTTAAATCACGTATTATCAAAATTAATTTCAAAAATTACCTATAAATTATGAGACTTACTATCTCATAATTATTTATTTTTATTATTATAATGTATATATATATATATATATGTGTGTGTAATGTATATTGTGTATACATTTATATTAAGTATTTTCCGGTACATATAATTCGTCGTACTATGTTAATGATTTATTAGTATTATATTTTTATTTTACGTTTTGATATCGTTTTGCGTTTTATTTATTTTTATTATTTATTTATTTATTTCCTATTTCCTATATTATATGAATATAATTCGTAATAAAATTAATTCAATTCAATTCAATTCAATAATAATAATAATAATAATAATAATAATAATAATAATAATAATAATAATAATAATAATAATAATAATAATAATAATAATAATAATAATAATAATAATAATAATAATAATAATAATAATAATAATAATAATAATAATAATAATAATAATAATAATAATAATAATAATAATAATAATAATAATAATAATAATAATAATAATAATAATAATAATAATAATAATAATAATAATAATAATAATAATAATAATAATAATAATAATAATAATAATAATAATAATAATAATAATAATAATAATAATAATAATAATAATAATAATAATAATAATAATAATAATAATAATAATAATAATAATAATAATAATAATATAAAAATAAACAATTATAAATAAGATAAATTTTAAATAATACGAACATAGAAATAGTAGATATATATATATATATATATATATATATATTATTTTATGACCATATTTTGCAGTCCTATAAATAGCCTGGTGACCATTGTAATCATGTACACTTTGTAAAATCTCCCTAATTAACTCAAGTGTAACTACCAATACATTATTTCCATTTTTCTATTCTTATATAGAACTCCTTTTTCTAGTATGTAGTTATATTTATTTATTGACACATTTTCTATCTTTTCTTTTATCTCTTTCAACCTATTCTTTTCAATTTACAACTATTATCTCTTTCCTTATCTTACCTTCTTCTATTCCTGCTATTTTACTAATTTCATTGATCTCTAGATCATCCTCATATAATCTTCTAAATTCATCCCTTTCTACATCTGTATTCTCCTCACATCTCCTTGATAAAGCACCTGCTACTATATGTGTACTTATTATTATATATACATTCTATAGCGCTATTATCAGTGAATATTGTACACTGTTTAGCCCCATTAAGTAATTTTAAATGCATCAGTTACCGCCAATACTACGGCAGAAACTCCAGTTTCTTTGCTGAGTAATTATCTTGATTTTCTTCTCCGGCCTTCAATGATATACTAGCATATGCAATTACTTTCCTTTCTCAATCTATCACTTTATTTAGAACATCTCTCCTTTACATTACTCATCAATTTAAACTCCCTCGCCATTATGCGTATTTCAGCAACACTTTTCCCTTTCCCAGATATTAACAAATATCGCCGTAATTCGAAGTCAAAGATATTTATTTGTAATGCATCTGTCATTAACCCTCCCACCCATCTACATCCCCTTTCAAATTTAACACTGATTTTATAACAACATCAATACACATAGTTATATTCTCCCCTTCTCGTTGTTTTCTCTTCACTAAATCATGTAACCTCTCACCCCGTTACCTACTACTACAACTACGTCTTTCCCTTAAACTATTAAATATACTATCTTTATTTAAAAGTTATATGATATAAAATATACTCTGACGCATCCTCGCCCTTATGCCCCAATTATTCTACACATTCCTCATCCACTCTCCAGCATCCGTACTATCATTAAAATAATATAATTTAACATATGCCAAATCTTTCTTAGCAGGTCTCCCTACTGACTTATTATTTTCTCCCATAGTATCTATATTCTACTTATAACTATGTTTACTTACGTAAATAAAATATAATATAATTAACTAAAATTAAAAAATCTGTTGATGCAATACTATATAATTCAATATTATATATTATAAACTTATGTTACACAACTTAAGTTCAACTTAAGTTCGCAACTTAAGTTCAACTTAAGTTCGCAACTTAAGTTCAACTTAAGTTAACAAGTTAAGTTCAGCTTAAGCTGTTGATGTAAGTTGAACGTATTTTTATATGTAATAAAATAATAATAATAATAATAATAATAATAATGGTCTAGCTGACAAGATAGAAAGGGTTCAGCGAGTATTTACGATAATATTATTCGGAAGATGTGGATTGGCATATATTAGTTATAGCGAACGTCTTAATTATCTTGGCTTACAATCATTAGCATTAAGACGCTTACATAAAGATCTAATAATGATATATAAACTAATTCATAATATATGCAATATCGATTTATCTAATATACTCAATCCATTACAGACAAACTCTCGTACTCGTGGCCATGGAATAAAACTCGTGGCTACAAAATCACGTACAAATATACATATGAATTATCTAAATAATCGTATATTAAATGTGTGGAATAATCTAGATTATGAAACTGTCCATTCACAATCATTAAACTGTTTTAAATCACGTATTATCAAAATTAATTTCAAAAATTACCTATAAATTATGAGACTTACTATCTCATAATTATTTATTTTTATTATTATAATGTATATATATATATATATATGTGTGTGTAATGTATATTGTGTATACATTTATATTAAGTATTTTCCGGTACATATAATTCGTCGTACTATGTTAATGATTTATTAGTATTATATTTTTATTTTACGTTTTGATATCGTTTTGCGTTTTATTTATTTTTATTATTTATTTATTTATTTCCTATTTCCTATATTATATGAATATAATTCGTAATAAAATTAATTCAATTCAATTCAATTCAATAATAATAATAATAATAATAATAATAATAATAATAATAATAATAATAATAATAATAATAATAATAATAATAATAATAATAATAATAATAATAATAATAATAATAATAATAATAATAATAATAATAATAATAATAATAATAATAATAATAATAATAATAATAATAATAATAATAATAATAATAATAATAATAATAATAATAATAATAATAATAATAATAATAATAATAATAATAATAATAATAATAATAATAATAATAATAATAATAATAATAATAATAATAATAATAATAATAATAATAATAATAATAATAATAATAATAATAATAATAATAATAATAATAATAATAATAATAATAAGAATAATAATAATAATAATAACATAGAAATAGTAGATATATATATATATATATATATATATATATATATATATATATTATTTTATGACCATATTTTGCAGTCCTATAAATAGCCTGGTGACCATTGTAATCATGTACACTTTGTAAAATCTCCCTAATTAACTCAAGTGTAACTACCAATACATTATTTCCATTTTTCTATTCTTATATAGAACTCCTTTTTCTAGTATGTAGTTATATTTATTTATTGACACATTTTCTATCTTTTCTTTTATCTCTTTCAACCTATTCTTTTCAATTTACAACTATTATCTCTTTCCTTATCTTACCTTCTTCTATTCCTGCTATTTTACTAATTTCATTGATCTCTAGATCATCCTCATATAATCTTCTAAATTCATCCCTTTCTACATCTGTATTCTCCTCACATCTCCTTGATAAAGCACCTGCTACTATATGTGTACTTATTATTATATATACATTCTATAGCGCTATTATCAGTGAATATTGTACACTGTTTAGCCCCATTAAGTAATTTTAAATGCATCAGTTACCGCCAATACTACGGCAGAAACTCCAGTTTCTTTGCTGAGTAATTATCTTGATTTCCCCATTAAGTAATTTTAAATGCATCAGTTACCGCCAATACTACGGCAGAAACTCCAGTTTCTTTGCTGAGTAATTATCTTGATTTTCTTCTCCGGCCTTCAATGATATACTAGCATATGCAATTACTTTCCTTTCTCAATCTATCACTTTATTTAGAACATCTCTCCTTTACATTACTCATCAATTTAAACTCCCTCGCCATTATGCGTATTTCAGCAACACTTTTCCCTTTCCCAGATATTAACAAATATCGCCGTAATTCGAAGTCAAAGATATTTATTTGTAATGCATCTGTCATTAACCCTCCCACCCATCTACATCCCCTTTCAAATTTAACACTGATTTTATAACAACATCAATACACATAGTTATATTCTCCCCTTCTCGTTGTTTTCTCTTCACTAAATCATGTAACCTCTCACCCCGTTACCTACTACTACAACTACGTCTTTCCCTTAAACTATTAAATATACTATCTTTATTTAAAAGTTATATGATATAAAATATACTCTGACGCATCCTCGCCCTTATGCCCCAATTATTCTACACATTCCTCATCCACTCTCCAGCATCCGTACTATCATTAAAATAATATAATTTAACATATGCCAAATCTTTCTTAGCAGGTCTCCCTACTGACTTATTATTTTCTCCCATAGTATCTATATTCTACTTATAACTATGTTTACTTACGTAAATAAAATATAATATAATTAACTAAAATTAAAAAATCTGTTGATGCAATACTATATAATTCAATATTATATATTATAAACTTATGTTACACAACTTAAGTTCAACTTAAGTTCGCAACTTAAGTTCAACTTAAGTTCGCAACTTAAGTTCAACTTAAGTTAACAAGTTAAGTTCAGCTTAAGCTGTTGATGTAAGTTGAACGTATTTTTATATGTAATAAAATAATAATAATAATAATAATAATAATAATGGTCTAGCTGACAAGATAGAAAGGGTTCAGCGAGTATTTACGATAATATTATTCGGAAGATGTGGATTGGCATATATTAGTTATAGCGAACGTCTTAATTATCTTGGCTTACAATCATTAGCATTAAGACGCTTACATAAAGATCTAATAATGATATATAAACTAATTCATAATATATGCAATATCGATTTATCTAATATACTCAATCCATTACAGACAAACTCTCGTACTCGTGGCCATGGAATAAAACTCGTGGCTACAAAATCACGTACAAATATACATATGAATTATCTAAATAATCGTATATTAAATGTGTGGAATAATCTAGATTATGAAACTGTCCATTCACAATCATTAAACTGTTTTAAATCACGTATTATCAAAATTAATTTCAAAAATTACCTATAAATTATGAGACTTACTATCTCATAATTATTTATTTTTATTATTATAATGTATATATATATATATATATATGTGTGTGTGTAATGTATATTGTGTATACATTTATATTAAGTATTTTCCGGTACATATAATTCGTCGTACTATGTTAATGATTTATTAGTATTATATTTTTATTTTACGTTTTGATATCGTTTTGCGTTTTATTTATTTTTATTATTTATTTATTTATTTCCTATTTCCTATATTATATGAATATAATTCGTAATAAAATTAATTCAATTCAATTCAATTCAATAATAATAATAATAATAATAATAATAATAATAATAATAATAATAATAATAATAATAATAATAATAATAATAATAATAATAATAATAATAATAATAATAATAATAATAATAATAATAATAATAATAATAATAATAATAATAATAATAATAATAATAATAATAATAATAATAATAATAATAATAATAATAATAATAATAATAATAATAATAATAATAATAATAATAATAATAATAATAATAATAATAATAATAATAATAATAATAATAATATAAAAGTCATATAATAGTATATAGTCATATTAAAAAAATTATAACTTAATATTTATTTATTCATATATATATATATGTATATATATATAATTTTATAAATTATTAATTTTAATTATTAATTGTTTTTATCACCGGCACATGTGATACGTTTCTAATTTACTATTGTTATTTTTATATGTGTACTATCTACGTTTTGTTGTCGTTTTGTGAATTTATCACTACATATTGTTAATTATTACTAAATCGAACTTGAAAAATTCATAATAAATATTCATTCAATTCAATTCAATTCAATAATAATAATAATAATAATAATAATAATAATAATAATAATAATAATAATAATAATAATAATAATAATAATAATAATAATAATAATAATAATAATAATAATAATAATAATAATAATAATAATAATAATAATAATAATAATAATAATAATAATAATAATAATAATAATAATAATAATAATAATAATAATAATAATAATAATAATAATAATAATAATAATAATAATAATAATAATAATAATAATAATAATAATAATAATAATAATAATAATAATAATAATAATAATAACTCAGTAAATAGAAGTCTCACTATTTTGGTTTCGAAAACCTTCATTTTAAAAATTGTAGAGACGTTAATAATGAGAATTAATAATGTATATATGTATATATTTAATAACATATTCATATTTTTTAAAGTATTTTTAATGGAAACTTTATAGTATACATATACATATACATATACTTTTATATTTATTAGAGTTATAAATATGTATATTTGTTGGTGTTAATTCATATATTCCTACTAGTGATGTAAACGATACGACTATTTTTCGAGAGGTTTCGAGTCTTTTGATTTCATATCGAGTTAGATCGGTTTTATTTATATCATTTCGATTTCGAACCGCTTCTGAGTATTCTTATTTTGATTTCGAGTAATCAATAATATATTCGAATACTCGAAATAATATCGATTATATTATATAAATTGTTATATTTATAATATTTTAAATATTTTAATGTAAACATGTTAATTAACACAAATTTCAAAAATGTGATCCTATAAATGTTTTGTTATTATTCATATTTTTTTAAACGAACTCTTAATATTTGTGAATATTAACTGATAACATGTTTATTATTATAGATGTATTATAGAAGTATTCTGAAATAGTAGTATATAGAAAATGGAATATTAGATTAAGGGGAGAAGCTATAGTTAAAATAATTTGTTAATACTTATTTTCCATGTTTAGTATTTTATTTATAAATTTGTAAAATTTCTCAAATTATTTATATCAATATGAAGTGTTTTATGAACGTAATAGATATAATAATTATTTTCAATTTATAGGAAATTGTATGTATTATATTTATTACATTTTATTAAATATATTAAACTTTGAATGTCATTTTCAGAATTTTTATTTTTCACTTAGTAACCTTATGTAAATGCCTACTAATTTTATGATTTTTATTATTGTTATTGTAAATATATAATATATACATCTTTATGTATCATGTTGGATTTATTATTATATTTTATATTAATTAAATAAATTATGATAAACTTATATTTTATTGAAAAAAATAAAATAAATATTTAACTAATTGAGACTATTTTTACACCATTTTAAATTAATTATATTTATATAAAGATAGATCATATATGATGGAAGAAAGTGTCTGTTGAATGCAAATTAAGTGATTAATTCTATTAGTTATTTATCCTTAGCGTTTTATGATAGATCTAAAATAGTATTGTTTAGATCAGAGTATCTTAAACTATTGCTCATGACCTACAAAAGGGTCATTGGGGATTTTCAAAGGGTAATAATTAATGGGGTTTTATTAATAATATTAAATTTAAAAAAAGAAGATTTCTCCGAAAATTCCGTGTAATAGTATCTTAATTATTATTATTATTGGTGAAAAATTACATTCTTAATATTTAAAAAAATATGTGTATGATCAAGTCAACAAATCGACGAGTTAAATTTTCCTGCGAGCCAAACAAGTTGACATTATAAATTGTAAATTGCTCTTTCAATTCAGTGATTTCCTCTACACCCCTCTATAGAGTTTTTCAAGTTTAAAGAAACTCAACTTAAACGATCATGTTTGGATAATGATTAAAGTGTAATATTTCAATAAAGTAACGTTACAAGAGCATCCTATGAAATAGCGCTTCTTGTTGCTAAGCAAAAAACCATAAACAATTGGAGAAACTTTAGTGAAACCTTGTATAATTAAATATGCTAAATTTCTTTATTTGCAGAACATTTATTAAATGATATTACCGATAATTTTAAAGGAAATGTAGCTTACCTTGCAGATATATTCGAAGCATAGAATCTTCTTAATCTTCATCTTCAAAGACCAAATACAACCATAACAATACACAGCGATTGCATAAAACGTTTATGGAATAACTAAAACTATGGATCAGGAAAATAAAAATAGAAACATACCATGTTTTCCAATATCACCACAAATTGTTGATGATAGTAATATATCGGAGAATCTCAATAATGAAATTGTAGATTATCTCAAATCTGTATACAGTAAATTTGAAAGTTATTTCCCTGAAATAAATACAGAAAGCATACAAATGAGACTAGCAAGAAATCTATTTATTATAATGGTGCATGATATTCCTGATGAAATGGAAATAAATTTCTTAGTTTTGTGAATAATACATGAAAGATGTATTCAAACAAGAAGAAAACATATCAGATTTATGGGCAGCGATATAATCACAATATACAAAAATAGGCATATTTGCGTTGCGAGTACTTTTGCTATTTTCATCAACGTATATATGCAAAAAAAGGATTTCTACATTATTAAATATAAAATCAAAAGGTAGAAATAAACTTGAAGCAGAACGAGACATGCGCTTTAAGCAAGACTTTGCCGAATATTTCAGATTTAGTATCTAAGAAATAAATTCACAAATCACATTAATAAATATTTTAAGCAAATCTGTTTTTTATTTTCAAAATAATTGTGGGTAATAGTAATATTTATTTCATGAAAAGGGTCATGACAAAAAAAGTGTAAACCCTTGGTTTAGATGAACGGGAGCCTCCCCCCTTAAACACAAACATATTTCATATTAGGAACAGAGTACATCGATGTTCCCGATTATATATATATATATATATATATATATATATATACGATTCATCTGAAAGAATATTTAACTCGAGTGAGTAGATAGTTTAAGAACGTCGAAATCGATTTTCTGATGAACATGCAGATATATCAGCATATATGTTCCGCTTTATATGGCAATTTAAGAATATTTGTACGCGATACAAATAGGTATATAGTACACAATATGTATTATTATGTGTTATTGTTGAAACACAATTTGTATTACTTATTAGTACTAAAATACAACTATTCAAATTCAATATTTATATTATTTTGAAAAAGTGTCGAACCTACTAGAGAGTTAGAACCTACATATTGTATACTGAGCGGTTTCCAGTCCTATACGTTTGCAATAGAAACCTTGCAATTGATATCGTATACATCACTAATTCGTATGCATATTCGTAGATATTGTTATACATATGATAGATAGATAGATAGATAGATAGATAATAATGAAAGAAATATATAAATAATAATTATTAAATATAAATAAGTTGTGATTTACACACACCGAAAGTAAATAAAATAATAATAAAACAATATTTGGGATATTGATCAAACGTGCTGAACACATCATCAAATAACTAGGGAAGAGGTATCGGGTTGGTCAGGCCCATATAGGATTATATGCCCATAAATCCTGAGGGATGGACGGTCCCTGCATATTGGTTTTTTGACATCTCTCCAAACCTAAAATATCAAATGATTATACAGCTGGTAAGATCAAATACCCAAATAAAATAAAAATGAAAACGAAAACTGGAAAAACAATAAAATTATAAAAATAACGACATTACATTATTATGAATGTTGAGAATAAAAGTTTCCATTAATATTAAGAGTATCTATATTAGTAATAAATATGCTAATAGATTTAGCCGAAGCCACAGAACGAGGAAGTGAATTCCAAGCGGTACTCACTCTGTTGCTGAATGAATTGATAGTTGCTTTATTAAAGCATTTGTCTTTGCGTATATTAATTAGAGGTCCACGATTACTTGTTGAATAAGTTGTGAATACCGATGATTTACCAATATCCACGAGATTGTTCTGTATCTTGAAAGCCAGAATCAGGTCATATCTTAATCTGTGATGGGATAAATTCATTAAATTGAGAAAACACAATCTAGTATCATAGGTTTATTTAATAAAGTTACATCTGAAGTAAATTCGCTTAGTAAATGTATGTTGAACTTTTTCAATAAGTTTGTTTAGGCCAATAAATTCTTTGCCTGGATTCCAAATATAAGAACCATATTCGAGTAATGGCCGTATATAGGTGGTATAGGCTTTGACTAGATAATACAAATTATTTGTAATGAAACATCTAAAAATTATATTCGAGATCACTTAGGATTTGCAACATATGTTATTAATATGAATATTGAATTTAATATTATCATCAAAAACAATACGAGTGAAAATAAAAGTATAATTAACGTATAAATATGAATGTGTGTACTTAATATGTTCATGCATTCCCATATATATATATATATATATATATATATATATATATATATATATATATATATATATATATTAGTATGTGTATTCTTATATAGTTGAATATATTTGATATTATATATATTAACTTGTAAATAAAATTACATAGGTAATATCTTATATATATATATATATATATATATATATATATATATATCACATATTATCCATTACAAAATCCTCCAACTTTCATCTCTTCAGAATTAAAAAAATACGGACATAATTTTCCAGAAACCTTACTAAAACTCTAATAAATGCTTTTGTACTTTCCCGACTTGACTACTGTTCTTCCCTACTGAATTTACTTCTTGTTAAAGCTACTGCTCTACTTAATCTGATTATCCGTTCCTCAATACGTACTACTTACTGTAAAACACGGCTGGATTACTCTACTATAGTAAATCACATCATTATATATAACATAACATTAGTCATCTCGTATGGGCTACCATTAACTCTCAGGTGTAAATTACGTATACTATCTATAATCCATAAATCAATATATTCTTTCATCCCTAGCTATATCTCTGATCTGATTAAAAAACGTACAATATTAACTTCTATTCGTTATCAAAATTCTCTTCTACTTATCTCCCAGAACTCTAGTAAAAATTCCCTAAATTCTAGAGATTTTAAAAATTCCTGTCCCACCCTATGGAATCCACTCCCTCCTACCATTTTTTCTATTAGTTTCCACAAAAGATTTATAAATGTTAATTATTCTTTTCTCTCTACCCATAATCATTAAATCATCCAACTTACTATTTTTGTCCGTATTATATTCAACGTATATCATTATTAAATTGTTATTGTATTATTATTATCATATTATTATATAACACTCCACTATACCAATGCAGTCTGTAGTATATAACACTAAACCATATCAATGCAGACTGTAGTATATAATAATCCTCTATATTACTTATTATTGTTGTCCGTGGTATATTCAATGTATATAATTATTAAATTATTATCGTATTACTATTATTTTATTTTTATTTTTTCTCGCAAGAGCTAAGGGGTCTACATGGCCCTATATTAGTGCATAATAAATATAATATCATCATCATCTTAATCATCATATATAAATATATATATATATATACATAAAATATATTCCTACAGGAATATATATATGGTAGTATTAATATAAATGATACTTTAATATATACTTTATATATTGACATTGGTTCAGTGGAACTGTCAACAGTTTTAAAGCGAGTTTTCCCATGTATTTCTTATTTTATCTCTTGTGTTTATCAATAACTTCATAAATATTGAATCTAAAAACAAGACAAAATAAAGAGCTTGTTTTGTATTTTCCTGTGCCCCTCGCAGTTATTTATAACATGTATTAATCTACGGCATCGTGAACTGCTAGTAGTATACGTGATTCAAAATATAAATAGTATTATTTTTATATTCATTGATATTATTTATAATAAAACATGTTTAATTAATTTTATATTTATCAATATATTGTGAATGTTATCTCATTCCTAATTCATTCATTATTTTACGATTATATATCATGTTATTATATAGTATGATAATATATGTACTATTTTAAATAACAATTGTTATTTGATTCAGTAGATATATGAGAAATAATTTTCAAAAGGAATATTTGTGATTTTATATTCGCTGGAATACCGCATGTGACTATTATATAGATATATCACAGTGATTTAAAATTTACTCTCTAACTATATACAACACATTTATTTAATACATTTTGATGTTATATTTCTTAATTTATATTTATATTTTTTATTATATCATTTTCATTAATATTATATATCATTGAGTTAAATATTATCGATAACATTTATATGTTACCTTTTGAACTGGTTATATTGATTATAAGTCACTGAAAAACGATTTGTTATAAAAGGCATGACCTTATATCCATTATTTCATAGATACAATATTTTATTTTATTATTTATTATATATATATATATATATATATATATTATGTAATATTATATTAACATTATTAAGTAATGTATACTTCATAGTATTGTATGTATTCATTGTATTTATATATATATATATATATATATATATATATATATATATATATATGTGTATGCGTTTTAATATGCATATTTATGTGTATGTGCGTATATGTGTTAATTTATATATATATATATATATATATATATATATATATATATATATATATATTTATATATTTATATATATATATATATATTTATATATATATATATATATTTATATAATACGCATATATATAATTAAAGGGTGCATAAATCATACACTATATATTAGATACACAGATATGTATACATTAATATATAAATAGTTTAACTTTAATTAATTAATTTGTAGAAACCGTCTATATATCCTATAGGGTGAAAAAACGCACGTCTATAGGGTGTTAAAAATGTATTTATATTCTAACTCTAATTCACAAAGGTAATCATATAATTCCTACATATATTTATGTATACTATATTACATATCTGTCGATCCTTTTACGATCACGATCATTTTAAAATTAAAGTTCTTCTTTCCGCTCGCTTAAATTTATCGCTTAATGATCGATGTTTTAAAAATATCGCCGATTATCAATTAGAATCTTACCCATCACTGGCTGTAATAAAATTAGCATATTTTTTACATTATAAATGCGAAATTAATATATGCGATTATTGCATAGCCTCTGAATGGAATGCGCTCTTAACTGTGCGGATAATGTCCACATGTAGGATCAGTGGTGTTATTGCTGCTACCATAGTATACCTATAGGTGTTATTGTTGCTACTATAGTACAACTATAGGTGTTATTCTCGTTATACACCACGTGATAGGCCGCCAATTATAATACGTTGAACATACGATACATGACTATTAACTACAGACTATTATCTATATATATATATATATATATATATATATATATACGCTAGACTATGGTCTCTATATATATACCCTAGACTATGGTCTATATATATGTATACGCTAGACTATGGTCTATATATAAATAGAATACAGTCTATAATTCAGTAAATATTGGTCAGGACATTCATAACACTAAAACATCCATCTTAAATATCTTATAAAATCAATCAATACTGTTATTGTGACATCGAATATCTAGCGGATGTAAAACTTCTCGCATTCTCTACATATTATTATTATATATATTTGTGTATTAAATACATATTATTATTATATATATTTGTGTATTAAATACATATTTATTAGAAAACTTTTAATATGTATTCATATATAAATGATATATATATATATTCTAATAAATGTGTATTTAATACTAATATAATATACCATTATTTTGTTTAAACACTGACAACACTCAAAAGATAATACCATGGTGGATACTTATAGAGATATATGTTGTAAGTTACCACTAGTAACGATACATTCGGAAAAATATTTAATTTCCACAAATCAAAGTGTTGATGTGTATAGTAAGAGGTGATTATGTATATATAACACAGTTATGATAGTGTTACACTAGATATAACCATACAGAGATCAAAGTAATCTGTAGTCACTATAGTACAGCTATAGCTGTAATAGTAGAAGTAGAATCATGATATGCTAAATATGTTATTTATGTTATATATATATATAAATATATATATATATATGTGTGTACCTATACAAATTTGTATATATGTATATATATATATATATATATATATATATATATATATATATATATAATAGGTTTAATAATGTGTTGATGAGTTTAAAGTACAACTTGATAGATAGCAATATCCGAGCAGGATTTCAAAAACGTAACGAGGAATATGATTAATATACTTTGATAAATAGATGGGCGGAGCTTAAAATATATAGACATCAATAGATATAATACATATATAGTTTTTGTATCCACGACGAATATTAAATGAAAATTAATTTATTTTTAAATTAAATCTGTAGGTGTTTAAACTAATTATAAAATGAGTATACTCATGCGTGTCTCCTTGAATATAATATTTGTTACGTAGACTATAGAATAACACTATATATATATATACAATAATAAGTTATATTCTCAATATAATTGTGCCAGATATAAATAAATAATGTAAACATATATATATATATATATATATATACTGCTTTGAAAATATATTCTGATTAAACGTTAACATCACCATATTATTACTCGCATATTTTATATTGGACTTTACTGAATTATGAAACTTTTGTTAAATTTTGATATATTTATATATATATATATATATATATAATATATATTATATATATATATATATATATAATTATAAATATATAATTAACAACAATTAGCATTTTTGTGAATTTTGTATAAACAATTATAATAATTATTAGTAATTTTTTTGAAATAGGTAAGTTGAAATACATTTTTATTGTAAGTATATAATGCTATTTCGTATATTAAATTTATATAAATAATAATGATCTGAATACAGTACATTTTATAAATTCAGTATTCATAATAAATTAATTATAACACCAAATAAATATTATAATATATCTTTAAAATACCTGTCCGTTTACCAATCTGGGTACATACTTATATGATGTTATTATGTAATGTAATATCGTATTATATGTTTTTATAATGTAGTGATCAATTCAACATATAATAATGATAATCAATCTATATATATAATTATAAATATATAATAACAACAATTAGCATTTTTGTGAATTTTGTATAAAATATTATAATACTTATTCGTAAATATTTTAATTAATTTGTAAGTTTAAATAAATTTGTATAGGAAATAAATAATGCTATTTAGTATATTAACATAATATAATAATGTGTATACGGTAAATTCTATGAATTCAGAATTCATAATAAATAAATGTTATCACCATATAAGTATTATAATATATATATTTATATATAATATATATATGTGTATGTATTCACAACCTGACTACATACACATATATGTTATTATAATGTTATTATTTAATGTAATGTAGTATTACATGTTTTTATAATGTTGTGATCAATTCAAAATATAATAATGATACTGGATCTAGGCCCAACTTGAAAATAGGTAATATATCAATTTGCAATTAACGGGTGATATATATAAGTCAATACCCTCACCTTTTTATTAACGTTCACTATAAGATACATATATATATATACATATATATATATATATATATATACATATATATATATATATTATATCATAGCTATCGGTGATTAATACAACATGTATGGCCTCTATAGGAATTGTATAACATATTAAAGTTTATTAAATTATAACATAGGGTCATTCAAGAAATAACTAACATATATATTAACATTAAAAGTTGGAGTTTTAAATGTTGATTTTTCATATACATTTACATGTATCATATGAAGGTTCCTTTACGATACGTATAATATATAGAGGGGTATCTCCTTCATGTTATGGGTGTAAATATATATTAAGGTGACCCATTAAATCATTGCAATATAATATTTTATAAGTTATAAATTAATTAATAAAAAATAAAATGATATAAGTATAATTAAATATTTATTTTACTTGATTTCCTCATGAAGGAGATGACAGTTAATCATAACTTACTACCTACATTAAATTGTAGAAGTTTAGTTAAAAATTACAATTATAATGCTTTACAAATTGTAATCACTTCGATTGATTCAAAATTCAATATTATAAATATTTGTGAAATATGATCAATATAATATACAATTATATAATAATGAAGGTTATATTTCGTATCATATGATATATATATAAATAAAATTCATAAAAAGTGGTGGGTTGTTATATTACATATAGAGCATATATTAATAGTAAATTCAAAACTACCAACATAAATTATTTAGCTTATAGAAACTCAGTTATATATTATCTTACAGTTTATATTAAATTACGTAATACATATATCATTATTAGTTCAATATATAGATATCCATCAGTAAAAAAGATTATTATATGTGTTTAAATGCCTTTATATAATTATGTAGTCATTTTATAAATAAGTAAATTATATTATGCAATGACTTAAACATTGATTTACTTAAATTCACTACAATTACATAATTTATTTCAATACATTAAAAATCAACTTGATTATAATCAATAAAACTGCAACATTGATAATTTATTTAATCTATAATTGAAAATGTTCTTCATAATTGTCAGGTATACTAAAATATAATTTAATTGATCATACTATTATTTATTATATTGTATATAGAATATTATAAAATACAAAAATGTTAATAAAAATAAAATAACAACATTGTAACAATGATAATTAAAATAATGTATATTATTTATTATATTGGTTATTTAAAATCATGAGTTATATAATTTTAATAAAATCAAAATATTGATAATTAAAATAAAATATAAATTTTTAAAATAACCTTTAAGAAACTTACCGGTCATTTATAATTAAAAATTATTTAAATGTACTATGGAGTTATTTTTATATTATTTTATCAAACTATATATCACATATTGTATTGATAATATAGTTTGTAATGATAGTTATTTTAATATCGACATGCACGTAATATCCACACCCTAGAGATCTCCTAAAATATAATTCCAATCAAAAAATAATTAAAGTATGAAATGTTAATCAATATAATTATAATTCATATAAGTATACTTTTTTTTTTTAATATTTATATTTTTTTAATTATAAACAAAAAACTGATTTTTTCGTTACAACTCTAAATTTATGAAATTATTGAAGTACACCATCGATTCTCAATCATTTGAAAATTTAGATATTTAAAAAATACATCGTATAGTACTAATTAAATTTTACAATGTGCCGAAAAGATTTTGTATTTTTCATTATTTTTTATAAAGTTATTGAAGTTTACCTAAGTAACATACATTTTCATAATACCGACACCCTAGTTTCACGTAATATCTACACCCTTTCAATTATACAACCAATCAGCGTTATTTGTTTATAATGTGTGACGCACATTGTGCATACGTTATGATATTATTCATAAATTAATAGACATACTTAATAATATACAAATATATTTATATATATATATATATATATATATATATATATATATTATATATATATATAATAAATATATATATATATATATATAAATATATATTATACATATTATTAATATATGTATAATAATTCAAAATGTATTAATATATATATATAAATATATATTATATATATTATATATATATATATATATTACACATATAATTATATATTGTAAAAAGATGAAAACAAAATGTGCCATGACTGGGATTAGAACCCAAACCATCGGTGATAAAAAGAATAATAATACACCTCGTTAGCTGACTCGGTCAATTATAATTGTGTAAGTTAATTAACTTTTTATATATTATAATTATATTTAATAATAATGTAAATAATGGTGTTATCTTATTATATAAGTATACCGTTTACGTTAATAATATTTTGTTTAAATGATAACAATTAATATATTTATTTTAGAAAAATAATTAAGTTACTTTAATAATTACTCTCAAAATTAAAGTATCTATGTTATATTATTATACACATATACTATATTGCTTCTACTTGGAATTAAATAGTATTTCCAAAACTATATAAAACTCCCATGTACATACAATATGTATATTATAATTAATTATTTCAAACTTAATATTGATCATATTTTCGAAAATTAATTTGAGTAAAATAACGTATAGGTCCATTACTTTAATAATGTACGTATCGTTCTGTTATTTTAGTATACACATATAATATATTACTTCTACTTGGAATAGTCTTTCAGAAACTATATAAAACTCCCATGTATGTACAATATTTGTATTATTATTAAGTAATTTCAAACTTAATATTTATAATATAATATTAAATATTAAATATTTTCGAAAATTAATTTTAGGAAAACAACGTATGAATTACGTGTGTTATCAACCATTTAATTCTGATTGGATAATGGATATTAAATACTATATATAGTTATAGTTAACATATATGTTATATCTAAATATCGATACATTTAGGGTATCGATATAATGTGCCAAGGAGTCGGTATTCGAGGCAGTGCCTGTAATATTGACACACCTGTTATCTCAGAGTTAAACAAACTAAATTACATTTTAAATAGATATTATATTTATATACTTAATACTTATATATTAAATTTGGAAATATGTTATCGAGAAATAATAAAGTTATGGTGATTTATTATTAGGGTGTCGATATTCGAGTACTCTCCCCTAATATCATAGTTACGTTAGTTTAAAAAAATTGTTAAAAATACCAATAAGAAAAATCTAAAATGATATATTAAATTAATGTATTATATAAGTATTAATAATCCTAATAAATATAAAATATAGGATTACTAGTATATTAAATAGTACAATGTGTATATAAATTGTATTTTTGTTAATTCATTACAATGTATAATTTGTAGATCGTTCTTAATAGTTTACAAACTCATCCACTTTAACACACTACAATTACCATTAAATTATATAACATATAGATTTCATATATGCATTACATTTTTAATTAAAATATGTACTCACACCATAATGTGATATGATAAAATCATTCAAAAATAAAATATAATTTTCTAAAAATATACATAAGAATGACTTAAAATATAAGAAATTAATATCCTTGTTATCACTATATATATAGTAAAATATTAAAGCTGCCTTCACACTAAAAAAGTAGCCAGATTATACGGCGGATATTTAATCACGGATATCCGCGAGAATGATTTTTGCCGGATTTTATTATATTTCGGTGTGAAGGCGAAAATATCCGCCGGATTACCTCCGTATTAAATGTGAACTTGTTCTAAAATATCTGGCAGTTTAACGTATATCCGTGAACTTTCAACTTGTATTAGTTCGGCAGGCATTTCATCCACGTGCCATTTGAATTTCGAACAAACATGTATCAATAGATATGAAAAAAGCCAACTACGTAGCTTATCATTCAACTGTTATAATTAAATAAAATGCGGCTAGATAATTCTCGCGAATATCCGTGAGAAACAGCTTTCAGATAATCCGGCTATTTTGTTGGTGTGAAGACAACTTAATGCTATAATAAGTATTACTACATATTAAATTAAGTTTGATCTTTTATAAATTATAGTTTTCTATCAGGACTTTGCAAATATATATTTTACAATAAGGATTCTATCAAAATAGTAAATATCTTATATAAATGCAATACAAAATGAATAGAAATAAATCTACCGAATTTAGAGAAGATTAACTATGTTTTATTTGTGAATAAAAATAAATAAAAATATAAGCTTTTATCTTTTTATATTTAATTATGAATATGTACTCATTATTTATGTATATAGTTCTTTAGGTTGTATTTACTTATGTAATAAAATTCATAAAACACCAACTTATATACCTAAATATAATAGCATACCTAGTTATGTAGAAGGTTATTTTCGTTGTTTTTAATTCATAGTTACTTAGAAGTAGTGTTTACCTCATAATTATGAATAGGTTATTTAGGTTGTGATTAATCCAGAAGAAGTAAAGTGTAATTTTCACAAAACACCTATTTATAAATGTAATCAACACATATAACCTCATTTATAATACCCACCAAGTTTGTAGCCTGACCAGCATGCCTGTTAAACCTAATTATTAAACCTATGTAAATTATGAGATATAATTAAATATAAATAGCAGGTTTATCTAGCATATACGAACTATTTTTACTTTCTAAGAGATACTGAAACTTAGTATTCAATACCATTATATATATATAATTATAAATAGACAGATCTTATATGTTGTTAATATTATATAATAATAGAAATATAACTTAAAATAGACATCAATTAATTATTAATATACATATCAATATTTGTAGTGCGGGATTTATAAGTTGATTACTTTTTTTTTAATTGATATTAGAAACTACTACAATTCTTAGTAGGATACCCGTAATTATTATAATATATGATAATGTTCTATATCAATATATACTGTAGTCAATATATCATACGTCATTTACAATATAATAAAATACATATATTAACATATGTGTATCACAGATTACTTTTAATTATTGATCGGCGTGAGATTGTTTATTATATCCTATATTTGTAATCACAATAAATGGTATATAAATACTATTTTATAATCTACTTATGATAATATAATATACGATATAAATAAACTAATTATTGTATTATATCATTATAATACTAATAATATATATATATATATAAAACTATAAAAACAATAAACTTAAGATATATTTTAATTAGTATATTATATATGTATATTTTTATAATGATAATTATGATATTTTTTATTTTAGCACTCATCTTGTTTAATGTTAACTAGAGCGTAACAAAGCCGAGATCGCATACCTTACGCCACTTAATCATACGGTGTTCTATAAATAAAGTATGCACTAGTTAATAATTAGAGTTTCGTATAAATCAATAAAAAGTATTTGAGAGTTTTTATATCATACCGATGTAACATACATATAATAGATATATAATATATTTGATTTTTATTCAATCTTAATACACTAAACATATGATATTAATCATATTTGTAATATACTTAAATGCAATACAGAGATTCCCTCGTTATAGTTCAATGTAGATATTCACACTTATATATTTATATATTAAATATAATTGAAATAAATATTACTCTATTGGTTAAAATTGAAGACCAAAATAAATAGTATATATACTGTTATTGTCATTTTTAGTTGATGGATTCCTTTAATCCCATCCAAGAACTTAGATACAGTTTTCACTTATAAACTTATGGCTATACTTTCCATTCGAAGCCGCTATTATGTTAATATATCCATAGTTTTAATGAGAGCAGATAATTATTATATATACAATTATAAAAGATCACTTCTAAATAATATTTTAAGAACATTTTAATGGTACATAATGGACTTGAATCCACATCATGATGCCTGGATATCTGAAATGCAAGCTAAACAACATAGGCAGTTTAAGTTATATTTCCTCAAATAAGATCAACTTGTTTAAATTTAAAAATCTCTACCTACAAATAGTTATCACTCTCTTATAATTAATTAATTAAAATTAATTCTATTCTTTCTACCATCTATATTGTAGTATATCAGTAATATATTTTAGTAAATATACATATAGATATAATATAACATTAATTATGCGAATTATGAATATAAAATAGATACTCAACATGATAATATATGGATATACACATAGGGTAACTACATACACATGTGATAACCTATATGAACTTATAATACGTATCGCTATTATTAGTATATATTATTAAATAATGTATCACGCTGCAGGTGCGAGCAAGGAATCGACGTATATTTAAAATTGATTAATTGTTATTTTTCGATTTAAAAAAAATTCCGATTCGAAGCGTGATTCCAGGTAACATATTTGTATATAATTTTCGTTCGGTTACTTTAATGTATCTACACGAGTATACTTAATATTAAGTATCACGATTTACTATTTAAATCTTATAAGGTTTAATATATATATTATTATTATTATTATTATTATTATTATTATTATTATTATTATTATTATTATTATTATTATTTTTATTATTATTATTATTATTACTACTACTATTGTTATTATTATTATTATTATTATTAATATTATTATTATTATTATTATTATTATTATTATTATTATTATTATTATTATTATTATTATTATTATTATTATTATTATTATTATTATTATTATTATTATTATTATTATTATTATTATTATTATTATTATTATTATTATTATTATTATTATTATTATTATTATTATTATTATTATTATTATTATTATTATTATTATTATTATAATTAAATAAATATTATTAATAATATATAATGGAATCAAAGAGGTATATATAATAATCTCCTTAAGTGTATCAAATTCTCGCCTCATATTTTATATTACCACTTTTTGATCACTATAATATTTTACTTTTCAGTTAATCTGACTACTAAATTAAAAAAATACAAATAATAATAAAGATAACCTAATAATATAATTGCGTTAGTAGCACATTTTTCCGTTCTACGACTTATTAAATTCAACATCTACCTTCGAAATTTAATTTATATACCACCACTATTCATGCATGGCATCTATCGGCCCCTGAGCAATGGAATAACATATAATCCGCGCAGTACGATATGCATTATCTCACTTTTAAAACACATATTTACCACTGCATATACCTGGTAACTATTTTTATAAATATTTATAAATATTTATTAATTGACAGTTGATTACTTATTGTTCGTTATTATAAGTTATATTATTTTTCATGTAGTTCATGTTCCGTTATATCATTAATGTTATACAATTTGTTTTTACTTTCGATGCTTACTTTTTCTGGCTATAAGATTCATTAAAATAAATTAAATTAAATTAAAATAAAGAGGTTATTATGTCACATATTTATTAGTGATAAGCTATATATATATAAAATATATTAACTTATACTATTTAATACATATAATATATATATATATATATTTGTAGTTATCCTATATTTGCTTATTATTACAAGTACTTATTATTATAATAAATCCAATGGATCATTAATCATTAATCATAGGACTCTGGAATAAAAGAAAAAAAGCACGTTGTACGAGTATGCATAATATTTATAATCAAGATATATATGTAGTATATGTGTATATATATATATATATATATATATATATATATATATATATATATATATATATATATATATATATATATATTGATTCAATGAATTATTGAACATAAATTATATATATATGAATCCATATAAGGTATACAAAGTAAATCGTGGTACATACTATTAATTATAATTACAATAAATACTATATATAGTTGTATAGATACAATAAATTATCATGAAAAAGATTATAGAAAAACATTTTACCAGAATATTTTTTTTATCGAATAACAACTATTAATCAAGTTTAAATATACGTTGCTTTCCTGCTTGTACCAGCATCATGATATATTATTTAATGTAATACTCTATACCATTAATAGCGACATGTCTACTAAATTCATATACGTGTATGTATGTGTATGTTTACGCGTAGTATATGTTTGCGTGTCTGGCGCATGTGAATACGTGGCATTCTTAACGTAACCACTATATATTACGTTTATCATTAATATCATTAATAGATGTGTATACTATGGTTTAGGGAATTAACACGAATTATAATATAATTAATTACATATAGAGGGAGAAGTATATTCAGAGAGAGATAATTAAATTATAAAAAAATTATTTTGTTATGAAATATTATATAAATTACAACATTTATGAATAACACCATCTATTATATATAATGTTAAAATGTGATCATTAATGTATTCCTATGAATATTATAGACATTTTAAATATATTATATCATGCTATGCTTAATATTTATATATATATATATATATATATATTCATATTTAATTAAATTTATCTATATATTTGCATGGTTTATAATAATAATATTAATATATTATTATCGATATTAAAAATATTTTATATCATTAACATTTTCAAAATAAATACAATTTTATCTGTTTGGTATATAGTCAATAGTTGAGAAACGAAATATCCCGGAGTTGACACTAGATATGTATTATTTATTCTCGCGTGTTTATTAAGTCTATATATGGATTATTGTTTTCAATGTCATTAGATAGGCTCTAGTTGTTGTTGATAATTCAAAATCATGAAATAATTAAGATTTTATACATAATTTATATTGCATTATATTAATATCTACAATGTTATATAATGAATTTTAATAATTATATACTAGTTTTAAATATATTTATATTAATAAAAAAGTACAATAACATTGATAAAAGCTGATTAATATTTATTAATATTTATTAAATATATATCTCTAAATATGATTGTAAATATTTCTATCATATATAATAAATACACAATAACAGACAGACTGTGTACATTTGACTAAGATTCGTAGATTATTAACAACAAATTACCAATTTCTAAGCGACAAATTAATATTCTGAGATAATACATATTAAAGATTGACTATATTTTGTATCTGTTTTGGAATATATTATGGTAAACAAATTATTTTTAATTATTCATATAATTTTATAATACATTACTACATTAAAAAAGTACTTAAATTAACACTTTTGAAAAACATCGTTACAATGTCAGTAAACTGTTTTCACCATTTTCTTTTACTCATAATTTTATAAAAAAAATAGGTTGCATTCTAAAATAATATTTTTGATATTTTAAAAATAGTTTTAAACTAAAATATTGTGATATGCTGTAGAATATTTATTTGATAAATAATTTTAAAAATAAAAACATTAAAAAAAATGAATTTGAATACCCTTAATAAATTAAGAAACTATATTACTATTGATATATATATATATATATTAACAAACAGGAATAATATACATTATTCGCATTTTATTTTATATGGCCCCACAGTTATGTATAATATATAAACATATAAGATTTATACTAGGGGTGCTTATGTATACGCTATTTGTATTTTAATTAGGGTTCAATAAATAAATATTATTATTATTATTATATTATTATAATTATTAAAATAATTGTTAATCCTAATTTTATTAAAAATAAATAATTATTAGTTAGATATATATATATATATATATATATATATATATATATATATATATATATATATATATATATATATATTGATATATATTATGATATATATTATTTATATTTATATTTTACGAAACAGTATAATAGTTATTATGTACTATTTATTAAAGTGTTATTTAGCTACTAATATATTTAGAGTGTAGGTTATATTCATAGACTGTTTCATAATATATAATATATATAATATATATGATTATTTCTTATTTAATATTCAAATATGTTGTTAATTATTGACATTAATTCTAGTGTAAACATAGCTAATGTCTTAATAATATAATACTAATACTTTCATTTTACCCATGATCTATAATAATATTAATAAATTCCATACAGATTATTACGGACCGGTAAGCTGGAACAGTATTACATTATCAATAAGACGAAGTAAATATATGGCTATATTTTAAAATATATTAAAATATGAATTAATGTGTATATGAATTATCTAAATAAATTAATTTTTATTAACAATTGATTTTATTTAAACTTGTTTTTTTTGTGTGTTTTTTTTTATTTATATTTCATTTTTTGTTGGAGGCTATATCATTTTTATATTGTTTATATATACATATAATTTGATTCGTATATTCAAGTGGAGAGCGGCATATGTGTGGTGGATGCTTGGGGATAGGTATTCGGGAGTATGAATGTCAGCAGTCTATAGGCTCAAGATATATCATTTGCCGTAGATAGGCACCCATGACATAGGATTTGGTAGACCCTTTACCTGAAAGCTGAAAAGTCATCAAGTCATTTGACACATATATGTTTCTCTCTATTGTAATATATATATATATATATATATATATATATTCATGAGCCTCTAACCTACAACTTACAATTTACATTATATTTTGTTTATTTGTTGTAGATTTTATTATTTATATGGTTTATAATTCCTACAAGTTTAAAAAGACTTTTTTAAATGAGCTATTTTGATTATATTCACAAATAATTGTGTATTATGTATATTATTCAAACTGTTTCTTTTAAAAAATAAATTCATTTCATTTAATTTCAATAACAGTATACAAATTACTAGCGATCTACTACATACATGGTGTATATATATATATAGGATTATAAATAATAGCTGATTGTGTTAGATATAGCACGGCATATCGTATATGTTCAACGCGGTTATATATGTATCTACTCCCTTTATTCCTTATTGTTCGGTATTATTATTTATTTATTTTGTCGTTGTGTTCCGCCTTATTGTTTGCGTCATAAAATTTGTTTTACTTTCGACGCTGATTACTCTGGCACAAAGAGTCATTAAAATAAAATTAATTAAATTAAATCTGATTCACATTACATATGAAAAGCTCTAATGTACAAATAGATTAATATCTTATTTAAAAATAAAACACCGACAAAGTGGTATGAAACAGAGAATCAATTCAGTAATTCAATAAATATAATAATACCTCATAGATTATATAATATACTACAGTATGGTAGTATATACTACAATGTGGATACATACATTAATCGTAGGATTTAAATTAATTACATCTATAGATTGAATCCTACGTGTATGTTTGGATTATCTTCATACAGCGCTTCGTACAGCGATTTTAAATAGTATATTAATTTATAATTCATTACTTAAATATTTATTTAATGTTATTTATTTATTTTTTCTGTCCTTTCATTCAGTCCATAAACTTAGATGACGTTTTCACTTATAACGACATGAATATAATGTCCTTCCGAATCGCTATAATGTTAAAATATCCAGATATTAAAAATAACTGGTTATTTGTTATACATAATTATATAATTTCAATTGTATAATTATATTAAGACCTACTATATAGTGCATATATGGTTAGAAGCGTATTATTACTTCATTTAAACACTTAGTATATTGAGCTACACAAATAGTTACTTCATGTAAAAACATTATATATTGTTGTTTAATATATATATAGTATATTTTAAAAATAAATCAGAATCTGGCATTTATTTTGATCAAGAAGTTTATCATTTTCTGTAAACTAATACTTTTTATGATGTTTTTAAGATGTTTTGAGATATGGGTAACATCATATAATAAAAAGATGACGTATATATTGATAGGGTAATAATAGTATTTATATAACATAATAGTATTTATAACGTGTATTTGATATATACCAGATATATATTGATTCTAGGAAATAACGCACCGAACATAATTATTTAACAAGTAATTAGTGTACTCAAGTCATTACATGCATGTAATTATAATATGTAATTAACTAACGTGCACCAAATAATCATGTTAAGCTAATATATTAAATACATATTTATTATTATATATTATAAATTTAAAAAATATGTAATTATATATATATTTGTATATATCTTTAAATAAATATAGTGAGAAAATAAAAAAACGATATACATGATATGTAAGTAAATATCGATATTGTATCAATAAAACGGAAATAATTTAAATTATAACTATTATTAATATATTTTTCGTAGATTTACTCTAATTATATTTGTACGCATAAATTGATAATTAATTTGTGATTGAATCTACCATTTAATAAGTTAATAATGAATACAGGTGTAGGCTGTTCATAAGTTAGTTAGAATATATTTAATTAGGCACCTTCGCCTATTTACTATAGCTTTATTTATTTCCAGAATATAAGAATATACATGATATCAATAAATATTAGTAACTTATTATAATAGAAATATTATAATATTTCTATGCATGTATAATATAAATCAGTATCTAAAAGTAATTCGTATTCATATTATACAATATAAAATCCGCTAGGATACCGACATACTCGAATACTATTTATTGTGAATTACTTAGATAAATTACCTGATTGGTTGTTAGAATCACGTGATAATACTATATTTTAGGTATAAATAGAACGCATGTATTATTCAATAATCAATACAACTTGCACATCAACAGCTTGGGTATCAAATTCTTACGAACAAAATAAGTTTGTAATACTTATTAAATCTCGTATTTTATAATTTATTTAATTACTAGAACTGTTATCAATAATATATACTATAATATAATATTCATCTAATTATTAAATATATGCGTTACTTATATGTTAACTATATATATATATATATATATATATATATATATATATATATATATATATATATATATTTAAAGATTATTAAAATAATTTAAGGCATAATTAGATGATGAAATAACATTAATTACATTTGATATTTTACAGATACATACGATGAAATTGGTAGCTTGGATCGGAGCCTTGCTCCTTTTCATTACAATCAATGCGGAAGAATGTTAGTATATATTATAGATTATATATATATATATATATATATATATATAGGTATATAATAAGTACCTAGTATAATATATATATATATATATATATATATATATATATATATTATCTAATAAAATTATTTTATAATATATATATATATATGTGTGTACACAAATATTATAATTTATTAGTAAATATTTTTTTAAATAAATGTATGTAAAAAATCGTATATATAGCGTAGGTACTATAATAACAAATATCATAATTAAAGGTTGACATTATATTATATATATAGAATTAATGCATACGAATATAAATGAAACACTATTAATCGCGATATCTAATACAAAATAAAGCGTAACATATAGATGATGCAATATATCGTATTCTACTCCCAAATATTATATAATAATTACATAATACATCTTATAACCTATTACATAACATCCTATAGTTTGTCTATCGTCCCAGACGGAGATACTCTCTAGATGGTTATTTATAGACGGAACCGGTATCACTTGTTCTAGTCTGATATCTGGTCTCACCGACTTCTACAACCCCTCGTACTTGCAAGATTGCCAGTATGCTCAGAACTTGGCCGCCCTCCCACATAAGATAGATAAGGCCCACATATCTCAGTGTTACACACTAGGCAACAACACCATCAAGTATCGAGCGCAACTATGTTGTCCAGGTTATTCTATCATATATCTAACGTATATACAATTTACCTAAGATTTTGCGACTCAAATATATAACTCTCCCTTTCTACGCAACGTGATTAATGTTAATACGTTCCGTTACACACAGTAGTATCGAAATCACTGAAATAGATTTATATTTACATACTACAATTTTTTTCATTTTTATATTAAATTAAATGCAATATAAATTAGATTTACTCGCCACATAGATATATATATATATATATATATATATATATATATATATATATTATTTAAATCCAACATATCCTATTTATTTATTTTATTGGTAATTAAGCACTTAGTTTTCATCATATAAATAATAATTTAAAACATGTTATTTTATATTTTAAAAGTGTATAGTTTATATGAATTTAAATTATGAAATATTATTTTATGAATATTTACCTTTCACCTATGTAGGGTGCTCTGTTCATTTGTTTGCGTATCAAATCGAATTACACTATTACGCATGTGTTGTATATGTCATTAGAAATATCGTACTTTATACATACATCATATATATATATATATTGAAACCCATGATTAATAGTGAAAATATAGTTGATAACATAACATTATTATTGTATATTATAACATTTATTATAATTAAATTTATAATATATATATATATATATATCATACTTATAAAATAATCACGCCTTGACAATAATGTATCACTTACAAAGTGATCTAATAAATTAATACATATATAATGAATTATAAAGCCTAATTATAGACTAATTATAATTCATCTATATGTAACGTATACTATAATACCAATAATTGTGAAATTATTGCCAATGTCATTACTAAGATGTATGTTTGACACCAAATATTCAACAATATATCTCATATTTTATACACTTCGAATATTGTTAATAGTGTATTCTCAACACGTTCAATATTACAATTATATACGAATGTATACATAAATCTTACACCCACTTACATTTTTCCAATAAGTTATAATATAAAATCCGAACTTCAAACCAAAGTCACAAACTCTAGAATTTAATATTTATACCTATATATAAATATGTTGATAATATAGTGTTAAGAATATTAATAAGGTATCGAGGAATGTTATCATCAAACCGAGGATAATAAGTTCATAATAAAATCACCGATACAGTAATAATAGTTACTTTAATGGTACAACCTTTATCTTTACACATTAAGAATAAAATAATATTGTTATAGATATTAATTTGTATATATCATTCAAATATATGTTATCTATAACTTCTAATATTTAAAAAATTATAAATTTTCGAAAAACACTAATATATAGATATGCTTAATAGTAATTAAACATAATTAGTAATTTTCAGATTCATTTATATTTTTAATTTAATTTGTATTCGGAATAATTATATGTCATAAATACGTATGAGAATAAAAAAATGCTTATCTTCTCAGTGTATATGTTATTCTAATTGTTCTAGTATATATATATATATATATATATATATATATATATATATATATATATATATATATATATATGAATAAACAGTTATTATCCGAATAGGAGATTCTGCTTTGAAGTTTTTTTAAATAATGTTATATTGGTGAAATTCTGTAAAAAATGATTACCATATTTTAACATATTTTTAATGTTACAATTATATTTATATATATTGAAAGGGATATCATTTATGGATATATATATATTTATATAAATATATATATATATATATATATATATATATATATATATAATCTAACAATAATAACATAGAAATGCTGGCAATTCGCCAAGTACTACCTACAAATAAGTATCTAGAGGTAGATATATATTTAAAATAAACATTCATTCATATATATATATATACATTTAAAGGACGGCTTTGATCAAAAACCCCTTTGGTATTGTAACTCTAAGTTACTAACTACACAGACTATAACCCATAAGACGATTACCGATTTCCGTTACCACTAGTCATTAATAACCGATATGCGCTTAATTCATTTTAACACCAGGTAATATACCTTAACAATATGCCGTGATTCCACAGACGTGACCCCTATGAGTTGTTACACGTGCAGCGATGTCGCAGTTCAAACGGATGACAGCACTAACCTCAAACACTCCGATGCTTGTACCTATTTCTCTTCGCCTGTTACCGTGTGCGCTGCTGGAGAGGTTAACGTCAACTATAACATACGCATAGACATACGCGTACGATGCACGTCGTACATATGTCGTACATATACTCGTGTGTATAGTGTAATTGTTATTGTAGCCATAGTATTACAAGTAACAACTTTATCCGTTCTAACTTCATCTAAGGGTGTGCTTTTTGTCAACCACTGATCGTTCAACCACTTGTGGTTCAAGCACTCGTAGTCAAGAAACTTGTATTCATTGCAAGTAAAAATCCGACTAGTAATAAATCCAACTTATTTATTCGTACTATCAATGGTTGAATCGCACTTAGATAATAGATGTGAATGCACACATAATAAGCTCCGTCTATTAACTAGGAATCATAAAAACGTCACAATCATGACGGTTTTGTTATTTGTAGGTATGCGCGCATTTATTTATTATTATTATTATACAAAAATTAAATTGAAGTTATGTATCTCGAGCGTGTAATTATGTATGTATATATGATGTATGTATACATAATACATATATATATATATATATATATATATATATATACGAGCGTGTATGTATGTATGTATATATGATGTATGTATACATAATACATACATACATATATATATATATATATATATATATATATACATAATAGATAATAATATATAATAATATATTATATATATATAAATATATAATAATATGATATAATTATATAATAATAATATATATATATATATATATATATATATATTCAGTATTATTATTAAATTCAACATTGATACATTAATATATAAATTATTATCATACTAAATTTCAAAATGGCATTCTTATAAATGTATATATATAATTGATATTGGATTTATTATTTTAATTAAAAATATTTTCTTATAGAGATAACACAATTGTGGCAATGTTTTTCTGAATAATTTCCGCGTATATTTTAATTACGTTTAACAATAATTCAAATAGGATGTTTATGATTGGTCAATTATATTTACCTATAGATTTGCGAGACTACCTACGACTACGGCGTTTTCGAAAACCAAATTATCACGGCAATCAAACGATGCCGACCAAGGGCTGAATGCGAGACCCTGCAGGCGAACAATGTTATCACGTGTACATCTAGTACAGATCCGTCCTGCACGTACTGTTGTGATGGAACTCTGTGTAATAATCCGGTCGTGGTTAAGAAAATTAGTTAGTATCGAGTTTTAGAGTTATGCCTACTTATGTTATATGCACATACAAAACAGACAAATATATATATATTAATAAGTTTCATTTCGTTAAATATTGATTGAATAATAATAATATTTTATATATCATTTTATAGTAGATATTATTTTCATTATATATAATGATCGAATAATTTTAATAATTGTGTACCTGGATAATATCTTTCTATTCTTAATAAACGGTTCTTAAAGATTCATAATAACCATCACTTTTAATTAATTATTCAAATATATGTAGGCATATATACATATGTGAATATTATTATATTATAATTACTATAATATACCAATGAAAAATGCATATATATATATATATGTATATGGTATACTCAAAGATTTTCCAAAGGAAAGATATTGCACTTGTGTATATTTGTGTAACCTAATAATTCAATATGGCCATCTATAGGTATTAGTCAGATAATAAGAATTTTCTATATGTATAGTAATTTCTTAATTTCTTAATTAAAATATGTTATAATATTTCATATACTATATCGCCATCTAGTGTTAATGGTCAGATTCATTTTAAATTTACATTTTTAAAGGTACTAGAGATAGATAGGGAGTGCAATATCTTTCCTTTGGAAAATCTTTGGTATACCTTCTATATATATTAATTATACATAAGAATATAATTACAAATATTTTTCTTTTAATATTGATTAATTATCGTTATTATATATTATATATGAATTCATAATACATATATATATATATATATATATATATATATGTATTCATAATATTAAAAATATAGGTACTATGATATATGTGGTTAAACCAATGATATATGTATTGAGTAATGTACTATAATATATAATTGTATACATATAAAATGTAAATGTGTAGATTTACAATTATTATAACGAAATCGTTCTGAATTGTGCATATGTGACATTTCCTTATTTATGTTCACTAGGTTTACGAGATCTAATCTATCTCACCACGGGAAGTATTGTTATTACAATATTACTATTATAACTCAGTCAATCAGGCTATTCTTTCTTAATAATTTTTTGATTAAACTCGACAATCTTAAATTAGTCATTTTCTCGATCATATATCCGTTCCATTACCAATTGAAGTTAGTCAATTGACTAAAACTGTTGTATATGCTTATATATATAAATAATTAAATAATGTATATAAATGTATACTAATATTTATAGATTATAAATAAAAATATCATAATTAATAAATTACATATCTTTAATTTGTGATTTTATTAACATTTCAATGATAACTAATATATAAAATATAATCATAATATACTCATCTATGTGTACATATATACGGGTATATTATTCTATTAACTGCCGATTAATATGTACTCTTTATAAATTAATGTTAATTTTGTAGAGGTACTATCGTTTAACCCATGCGACAACGTATTCTGCTACAACCAAGGAACGTGCGAAGTGGATGACACAACTACTAAAGGCTGGAAATGCTTGTGTAGACCAGGAACAAGTGGAGATAATTGTCGAACCAGTTAGCACCCCATTATATAACTATATCGTATGTTTTTTTGTATAGATATGGATTTTAATTAGATATAATAAACTTTCGCGTACTAAATTTCGATTTAATTATTGGTGGAAATTAAAATTTATTAATTATAACATTATTTAAATAAAACTAATACAATAGTAATAATTCCAATTCATAACCAAGTGGTAATATTTATGTCATATTTTAATTTATATATAAACACCATGACATGACTGAGTTATACTACAATATTAAATAAATTAAAAAAGTATAATATATATAAATACAATCTATTATCATACAGCTATGTGTACTGGAGCTCCATGTCAACATCAAGGACGATGTAGAAGTTTTACATCCACGCCCTATTATAGATGCTACTGTCGTATCAAGTACTATGGAGTCGATTGTGAAAATGGTATTAGTAGTTTATATTATGCTATAGAATGTATACAAATAATATAGTGTATATTATATATATATATATATATATAATGTATATAAATATATATATAATGTATATAAATATATATATATATATATATATATATATATATATATATATATATATATATATATATATATATATATATATATATATTTCAAATATATATATATATATATATATATATATATATATATATATCAAATATATAATTATAATATTTGGTTTTCATGTTAAGGAGATATCCCAGTTTTCTAATTTAACATGTGAAGATACAAATTGAATGCATGTATACAAAATGTTGTAGTAGTCTACATTTTTGGAATCATTCCGAGATTTTATTACCTATATTAATAGTATATACATAGGTAGAACTATATGTTGAAATATGCTAAAAAATATACATTATAATATTAGAATAATGTTACCTGAATATGATAAAAAAATTAAATTATATTTAATGCATATATCATGATAGATATTGGGATAGAAAGTTGATAATTACAAATATCTTAACATGAGATTATACCTATATATAATCTACTGCTAAAATAAAAGTAAGTGAGAAATTATCTTAAAAATGTATATATATATATATATATATATATATATATATATTTATAAAGTACGTATAAGCTCTATCGCAATAATATGACCATCACTATACTACCTCTGTTCAGAATACAACCAATGTGCGAGTGAACATGACGGTTACTGCCTTAACGGAGGACAATGTTATGACCACCTCTCATATGGACTGAGGTGTCTGTGCCCATACGGTTTCGCCGGAAAAAATTGTGAACTTATCAGTTTGTATTAACCAAAACTATTCATTATCAAATAATATAAAACACATATCATAATGATAATGATGCTAGTTTGGTTTATTAATACGTATAACCTACGTCATAGATGAAGTTATCAATATAATATAGATAATAATTAACTAGATAATACATGGGTAAATAAATAGAAAATAATTAAACAAAACGATAAAATAACATAATTATAAAATAGTAATGATGTACAGGGAATTAAAACAAGTGAATATATTTTATAATAAACTAATTTTAATATTATATTAATGCAACTTAGGCATTATAAAGGAATTATATTAACTGCTATATTTAATGTATATAGGGAGGGCGATCCATAAAGCATGTTTTCAATATCATAAGTTAGGGCTAATTAGATAAATACTTGGACTTGTTATATTTAGTAGTGAATTCATATAAGAAGGAGATCTATACTAGGTGGATTCAGTGAGAGGATATGTATAAGGTAACATTGTTAACGGAATACCCAGTTCGTGGGGGGTCAGTAGTTGAATGGCCAATAGAGCGATTAGTGGAGAAACTAGTATTAATGTAGTAATGGAAGATTGATAAACTGCAAAGACGAGGTATCCTCGTATTTAAGATTCTAGCAAGATATACTCATATCTACAGTATTATAATAGATATTATATATTTAATAACTACAATATCAAAACACAAGAAAACATGATTATATAAATAAATATATATATATATATATATATATATATATATATATATATATATATGATTATATGTATAGATCTCGTGCTAGATTTACTGTTTACTCGTTATTGATATGTAATGTGATTAACGTAATGGTGTACCTGTCACTCACAGGTCCCCGGCCATGCGGAGATCCCAGGAGAGGCAAGATAATGACGATGGTAAACAGTGCCAAATCAGACTGTACGAAGAGAGCCAATACCGATAGCATTGTCGATCATAAGTATTTCAAATCTCAGTGCCACAAGTTAGTTGAACCGAACACATAGTCTGTCGATATTAATAATGAGCCTTGTTATAATGATAATGATAATGATGATGATAATTATGATGACGATGACGACGATGACGACGATGATG